>OX463839.1:50352147-51004280 GCA_949825065.1 Odontocerum albicorne
ATATATATATATATATATATATATATATATATATATATATATATATATATATATATATATATATATATATATATATATATATATATATATATATATATATATATATATATATATATATATATATATATATATATATATATATATATATATATATATATATATATATATATATATATATATATATATATATATATATATATATATATATATATATATATATATATATATATATATATATATATATATATATATATATATATATATATATATATATATATATATATATATATATATCAGTGTATATAATTTTTTTTTTAAATCAAAAAGAAATATCTATGCGAACCTGTCGGGGACAAGACGAATCTCATTTTGACAGTTGACCATATTCTATTTGACGTTTCGTAATTAATATTTATAAAGTCTATATACATAATATAAATATAAAATAATTTTATGTTTAATATTAAATCATAAATTTTATAACTAATACATATTTCATAAATAATAAATTTTATCAACTAAACATTTTGACAGTTGACCATATTCTATTTTGACATTTCGTGATGAATATTTTTATTCAAATAAGTCTATATACATAAAATATAAAATAATTTTATCTTTAATATCTTCTTAAATAAATCTATATAAATTATAAATAAATTATAAATAAATTATTTAATAATTTTATGTTTAATAAAAATTGAATCATTCATTTTATAAATAATAGAATTTTTTTATGTATTACGTATCTTTATAAGTCGAGACACGAAACAATTGCGATCTGTTTTACCGACGGTGATCTCACTGAGCAATTATATTACGAAAGTGCTCACTGAGTCGCCATTTGCAAGTATGTATTGACTTGTGATCATATCATATTTACGTTTAATTTATATAAAATTTTAGTTATATAGATAAGATAATAGATAATTGACTTCAATAAATGTGGTAAGTTATTGATATTATATTTAAATTAAAAAATATGAAGTAAAATCGTTCATTTAAAAAAAAATTGTTAGTTTTTAAATAACTTGCTATTTATTAGAATCGATAAAATTTTAGCGATGTATTTTTACGACGTAAAAAGGAAAAGATGTACTTTAACGACGTAAAAAGGAAAAGATATTATACTCAAACTGGAAACATTATTCCTATGTTATACATACATAATATATTTTGATCTTAAATACAGTATATTAAATAATTTTAAAACAATGACTTCATGTTAATTTAAGATAAAGTTGTATTATTTGTCAATAATTTTAAGTACTTGTATAACCTGTCACATGTTCATTTGTATAAAAAGACACTTTTATGTCATTAATTAAATAAATAAATTATTTGGTGGTACATTAGAAAGAAGTACCCGTAGAAATATCGCAAAAAAAATGAAAATTAAAACAAACTTTTGTCATTTCTGTCATTCTCAACACGGCCATTTTGGATATATACTGATTTTTTATTTTGCTTTCAATATATATTCAATTTTATTTATATAGATAAGATAATAGATAATTGACTTCAATAAATGTGGTAAGCTATTGATATTATATTTAAATTAAAAAATATGAAGTAAAATCGTTCATTTAAAAAAAATTCTAATTACGAACATGCGATGTATTTTACGTTAAAATGAAACTTGGTAAAAATAGTTATATTGTCATAAAATTGACTTAGTGATTATGGAAAGTTGTTTAAGTGAAAAAATAATGGACTTCAGAATTATATTTGATGAAAAACTTTCATTATTGATTCATATTTCAAAAGTTAACCTAACTTTTTTCAAAAAGAAAAGTGACACATGTTAATTTAAGATAAAGTTGTATTATTTGTCAATAATTTTAAGTACTTGTATAACCTGTCACATGTTCATTTGTATATAAAGACACTTTTATGTCATTGATTAAATAAATAAATTATTTGGTGGTACATTAGAAAGAAGTACCCGTAGAAATATCGCAAAAAAATAAAAATTAAAACAAACTTTTACGCTGCTCAGTTACTATTTTAATGTTTCACAATTTTATATGTTTTAACTTTCTTTTTTCTTACTGAACGTTGTTACATAAATAAATAATAGGTTTATTGATAGCAGCATAGTGTGTCCAGATTATATTTAAATAACACTTTTAAAACACATAAATTTCAGATAATACATTATATACAGAAGCTATCAAAAGGTCTGGGCTCATCTAATAGCATCCCTTCGGCGAAGATACACCCCACCAATATAGGGCGAACCAAGCCACGGGGACAACAGATGTTTTGCAGCCCACACCCTAGCTTTTTCAGCCCAGCCCATCGTTGTATTGGGACAAATTTATCAACTGTAACGTGGTAAGCTGCTGATTTTTTTTATAAATCGAAAAATTGTTTTCTCTAAACTGACGTTTTAATTCATAATTTTCATTATACTGACTTTCTAATGTATTGTATGATTTGTATCTATCTTTAAATGGGCCTAGATCCACTGTGAATTAATACTAATTACGAACATTTAATTCAAACATCACCAAATATTATTTGACAATTTAATTGTATCTTTGTTTATATTTCAAAATCTATCAAATCGTATGTAGTAATGGAGATTTGTAACAATGTCACTATTGTTAGTTTTTTGTAATGTATTTACCTAAATAACTTGCTATTTATTAGAATCGATTCCCTTATATCTAACATTCAAAGCGAGGTAGTCACATACAAGTCCGTCGACACTGTTGTGGAAGCAGATGAAGCAATTAATTATCCAACAGAATTTTTGAATTCACTCGATCTGCCAGGGATGCCACCGCACGTACTGCAATTGAAAATTGGCGTGCCAATTATCATGTTGCGAAATATCAACCAGCCAAAGCTTTGCAACGGCACGCGGCTTGCAGTAAAAAAATTAATGAGCAACGTCGTAGAAGCGACAATTTTGACAGGACCTTTCAAAGGTGAAGATGTCCTCATTCCTCGCATTCCTATGATTCCAACGGATATGCCATTTCAATTTAAGAGATTACAATTCCCAATTCGATTAGCGTTTGCGATCACCATCAACAAGGCTCAGGGCCAATCTTTAGAATTGTGCGGTTTAGATTTAGAGACGGATTGCTTCTCACATGGACAATTATATGTTGCGTGTTCTAGAGTCGGCAAACCAGACAATCTCTATATCTGCACAGACAATGGGACAACAAAAAATATTGTTTATCCACAAGCATTGTGAAATTTAATAAACAGTTGTATATAAAATGGACAATATAATAAGAGCGCCCACTGTTGAATGTAACGGCAACACACGCAATATAGATTTCAATTTATTTTAATTCCGAATATTAAATATCTTTCAATTCGGGTTTTTTAAACCGGTTTTTGTTATTTTTGTTATTATTGATTTTCATTTGAATTAATGGTATATATCTGTGTATGTTTTATACATTTGAATTATTAAAAGTTTCATGCAACTAACTTTTAACAAATGTCACATTAGATTTTTAACGAACTGCCCATTTTTGCTAATTTGTAACAAGATTTATTATTAGTTTTATGTGATGTATTTACCTAAATAACTTGCTATTTATTACAATCGAGGCCTATCGAGGCCTATATTAAAGTTGATAAAATTTGATATTCATCCGTTTGAATCGGACCAAGCTTCGCTCTGAAGTATACGTTGATTTGCGAGATGCAGTTGTAAATGACGGTAATAGAACTAAGGTTGGAAGACTATAACTTCTGCAATTTAGTGATGTCACAAGAAGAATTGGTTGAAAAAGTATTTCCTTATATTCAAATCAATTATAAGAATCACAATTGGCTAAGTGAATGAGCTATTGTTGGGGCCAAGAACAAAGATGTCTACGAACTTAAGAATATTATTCAGTCCCTTTTTTAATGTTTGACAATTTTATATATTTTAAGTTTCTTTCTTCTTTTTCAGTGCAATCGATCTGCTTTAGTTCATCAAAATGTCGAGGAAGCAGCAGAACGACGTGTATCCAGACTTGAGGATGCACGGGGATTGCGTTCTGCAGCTTCAGAACTGGTTCTTTCTCAACAGAATGTACGCGACAGGCTGATAGTGGCTGAAAGAGGTCAGTAGGAATATCAAAAGTATCTTTTTTATATAGAATTTGATTTTCTATCTTTGTTTATATTTCAAAATCGTATGTAGAAATGGAGATTTTTTTAAGTTAGTTCCAATTATCTATTTGTCTTTGATTAACATTTAATTAGTTACAATTATCTCTCTGTCTTCCCTTAACATTTAATAAGTTACTTTTATGTTTCGTAATTTTGTATGTTGTCTGAAATACTCTACTTTGTGGCGAAATGTAAAGACGTTGAACTTAACTACAAATATGCGTGTAGAGCTGAAAAACGATCGATCAGATGAGCTATTCTCACACCAATCGTATGTAGATTTATAACAAGATGTATTAATTTGTCATTATTGTTAGTTTTTTGTAATGTATTTACCTAAATAACTTTCTATTTATTAGAATCGAGCCTTATATTAAAGTCGATAAAATAATTATAATCACTGAACGTCGTTACAAGGTTGTATTGGGGCAAATTTGTGAACTGTCATAGAAAACAGAACATTTGATGTTCATCCGTTTGAATCAGACCAAGCTTCGCTCTGAAGTATACGTTCATTTGCGAGATGCAGTTGTAAATGACAGTAATAGAACTGAGGTTGGAAGGCTATAACTTCTGCAATTTAGTGACGTTAAAAGAGGAATTGTTTGAAAAAGTATTTCCCTATATTCAAATCAATTATAAGAATCACGATTGGCTAAGTGAGCTATTGTTGGCGGCAAGAACAAAGATGTATCCAAACTTAACAATATTATTGAGTTCGTTTTTTAATGTTTCGCAATTTTATATGTTTTTCTTATAACTTTTTTTCTTCTTTTTCAGTGCAATCGATCTTTGATTTGAATTCAAATCATATAGTGAATTGACCTCTTGGAGTGACGCGATCATTTGCAAGCACGGTGATAAACACAACAGACTGAGAGTGGCTGAAAGACATCAAAAATATTGTTTACCCAGATTGTATACAAGACATCAAAAATATTGTATACAAGAGATCAAAAATATTGTATACGCATTGTGAAATTAAAAAAAATTGAAACGTGTGCTTTCTCTTTTCTTTCTTTTCCATTTAACCAGACTGAGCCACAGCAACGCGTGGCAGGGTACAGCTAGTAGATAAATAAATATCTTTTCAGTACAAATAAAAAAATATTCATAAATATTTCTTTCATGAACAACATTTTGACATCCCATAAAATCTAATATGTTTAAAACATGTTGACCTTTAATTTTTTAGGAATTAAATAATATTCACATTATAAAAACACGTTAAAATTTAAAAAAACTGGGTTACAAACTAAAAAAAGGTAATTTATTTCTCTCGCCCTTTTTCACAGAATTCATCGAATGTAATACACATCTAATATAAGTATACCTTAAGGGATTGTAGTAACGCCTTGAGGTTTACGTTAGTTTTATTCCTGAATTTTACTTATTTTGTTAAAGTTTCAGGTCCCTTAGGATATAAAAGGTATTACCTAACAAGGTAGACGAGTAAACTTTAAGGGAGGGGAACGTTTTATTTTGACGTTTCACTCGGTTTGTCTATTGACGAAAGCATTATTCTGAAAAACACCTGTAATTTACCATTCTTGAAATTTCTCTTCTTAAAAATAATGCTTTCCTGTAAGTTTTATATACGTTAAAGTCATATCTTATTTTTTGTTTGTCACAAAATGTTTAAATTGTAACTACACGATTTTTTTAATGAATTGAATTTATAAAGCGTGAAATGCAATAAATATGTAGATATTGAGAGTGTTTTTGAATTTTAGCAAAATTGTTTTCTTAAAATATATGATCAATGCAAGAAACTATCCTTTTGAAACCGTGATTTAATTTAATAAGAATTAACAAGATAGAAGCGTCTGTCATGGGCCACTGCGTGGTGACTTGTCATCTTTACAGAATGGGTATTGTGGAGAATCCCGGTTGCGAGTGTGGTCTGGATGATTAAACTATAGGCCGTGAATTTTACGGTTGTCCTTCGGTTGACCGTGGATTATTCGGTTGTGAGATAGATTCGATTTACTAAAAGCCACATCTTGACCGCTTCTAATGAATGTTGCGTTTCTTCTTTCTTCGTGGAACTTTTCCTCTTGTTATTTTTTTTAAAGCTTAATCAGTTGAAACTTAAAATTGTCTAGAATCGTAATTTAAAAAAAAATATTTTACTATATTGACTAATATAGTTGCATATGACTTGAATTTGATGGCACACATCATCCTTGTTTGAGCGGATGGCCTAAAAAATATTTTACTATGTTGACTAATATAGTTGCATAATAACTTGGATTTGATTTAACTATAATAATTTAACCATCTTGCAACGTATTATTTACATAAAATTGAATATTATATATCCCTCAACGATATCTTACACTAATTTTGAGTGCTCATTTAACCATCTTGCAACGTATTCTTTACAAAAAATAGAATATTATTTATTCCTCAATGATATGTTACACTAATTTTAAGTGCTCATTTAACCATCTTGCAACGTATTATTTACAAAAATAGAATATTATTTATCCCTCATTGATATATTTCACTATTTTGAATGCTCATTTAACCATCTTACAACGTATTATTTACAAAAAATAGAATATTATTTATTCCTCAATGATATGTTACACTAATTTTGAGTGCTCATTAAACCATCTTGCAACGTATTATTTACAAAAAATAGAATATTATTTATTCCTCAATGATATGTTACACTAATTTTAAGAGCTCATTTAACCATCTTGTAACGTATTATTTACAAAAAAATAGAATATTATCTATCCCTCAATGATATAACATATTACATAATACTAATTTCCTTATAATTATGGTCAAATTACTTTTGAATTATAACCAAAATATTGTGTTGTTGAACAAATACCAGAAATGAAATTAATAAAAATAAAAAAAAAATTTTTTTTTTATTTATTGTAATTAAGAGAGATTTTCTTGAATTAAATTCCATGAAAAAAAATTGTTAACAATCGAAAAAAAATCAATGCATAAAATCAACTTTTCTTAAGAGCTAAGAAGTTTTACTTCTACCGCGCGAGAGTCTTACGCATCTGTTTTTTTATAAAATGTTTGTGTTAAATAATAAATAAAAACTTGGGTTTCCCCAAATATATTCATTATTTTAAATGTATGTACGAGTACGTTGATATAAATAGATCACTTCACTGTTTACCAGAATATGTCTCGAATTGCCAATGGATCCCGTCATTAGCAATCAAAAGGGGATGCATTAATGGTATCATTTAATTTAATTTCGCTGTTGGGCACATGATACGGAGGTGTAATCATTTCCATATACCATTTAATACAACAGCAATCCATTACCCGTATTTATTTGTTTATTAACTAGCATTTCATTGTATTGCTTACAATCCTAAAACCAATATCAAATTTGCTGAGGTCTAGTTTCAGTACATACCACAAGCCCAAATTTGGTGTTCAGTATTATTGTAAATCTATTATTTAATAATTGGCCAAGTATTATCATTACAGTTTTCGTGGCCTTATTGGTAAGAAACTATTCCTTTACTTGAGGGTTTAAGGTTGTTTTCTTAATGATGTAATTAAAAGTTAAAGAACCAAAGTGACCTAAATCTGGTTATATAATACTTGCATTTGCTAGACATATTTAAGTGTCATTGTCGGTCCGCATGGGATAGTATTTCCAAAACGCCAGAACGGGTCTTCCAGCTATTAGGCCTGTTGGAAGAGCCTTAACTCTTTTTAACGGAACTGCTTCGGATATTGACATATTTCATATCACATTACCAAAAGAAAAAGTAAATTTTCTTCTATGTTAAGATTGAGGGATACGGAATCACACAGTTATCAATTAGAATTAACGGACGATTTGATTGATTCGTCCTTAAAAGAAAACGACGACTCATTTTGATGATATTTTGATGCAATTTAAAAGGATCAACGAGCAAGGCGTTTTTCCTAGACCACTATGTGATACCGTTAAGATAACGATTGATGAGATTTACAGCAACAAATATATCGCTAAGCCAGAAACTAGGGTGTACTTGGATATCAAAGGAATATAAGCGGTTTTTCATTTTTGCAGTTAATTAATTGAATTTATAAAAGGTAATGGGTGAAAGTATTCCGCCTTAAGAAACACCTGCAGTCAGTAACAACTGATTAGGCAGCTTATTGGATAACTTAATTCGCAACCTGCTTAAGATATTTTATACAATAGCTTCATATACCCTGGCAGCATTTAAAAATTGACAAAGATAAGGACACAACAAAAATGAAGCGGAGTAAGAAATATAAATTGTCGATTGTCTATACTAAGCCTAACATCATTGGTGTAGTTGTCGTATTGTAGCTAGGACGACAACCGAACTGCCATGGGTTCAAGAAATTATTGGTAAACCACTTGCTAAAGAAACTTCTAAAAAATGGGAAATATAGGAGAGGATGATTTTTTTAGCGGATGCTGATTTTCTACGAATGCAATGTTTTTAACCTTTCCCTTCCTGTGCTAAACAAAATCCGCCCGTTCCGGTGCTTGATATTCAATATACTCGTACATCAATACACATGTAAAAATGAGCGATTTAAAATCGGAAAAATATAAATATTCATAGTCAATCGCTTAAATTAATTAAATTTGAAGTCCAAAGTGATAATAATTGAAATTTAATTGCAGAAAATATGAAAAAAAAACGTCGGCCGACGTTCACAAAACGGACGAAGAGACCACCTCAAACGGGTGCTCTAGAGCTACTGAAGCGAGAGAAGCGAGCAAACTGAGATTCTATGTCTTTTGTTCCCATATACCGAAGTAGAGTGAGAGTGAGACGCGAATATTGTCGCTTCTCACCCATAGCGGTGTTTTAGAATGAATATACCTACATCACACACTGGCACACGTTTGATTGTTTTGATGAATTTATTCCCGATTTTCACAAAATATCTCTGATGTGATTAATACTATTTTTTTTTCATTCAATGCATAAATGTATTACGGAGAAATACCTAAAAACTGAACCCAGTATTTATTATATTTATAGAGATATTTAAGTTTTTAGAAGCAATATGTACTAGTTACACATCACAGGATAGGAAGGGTTAACATATTGAATTAGTAATTCAGACGAATCGAAGAGCATAGCCGGGAGACAATATTGTCCTACATTTTTTTTTCTCATCATTAACCCTTCCAATGATGAGAAATAAAAATATCCATTAAATGAAGATTTCAAATACAGTTTTCTTTTATTACTTATATGAAAATAAAATAAATTCGATGGAATTAGAAATGATCGGATAAGGCATATTTCTTTGATCGGGACAAGTGTTATGAAGAAAGGAATCATAGTATGATTTTTATAATAAATGATTATTTGTAATAATCATGATTACAAATTATTTGTAATAATCACGATTACAAACTTTTACCATAATTATCACAAATGAATATAAATATTAACGTCTCCTTTTATGTACATGTAAACATATTTTTTCCTATTTTATGATACATGTATTTCAGAGCATTTGAAACAAAATTCAGATGGCATGGAAATACGCCAGGCACATTTTATTAAAAAAATCAAAATTGCTTTGAATCCTCTCATATCGAAGGTCTTTTTAGCAAATATTTAGATTTCATTCTCGAGTTCCGCCATCCCATTTGCATATATTTATATTTCCCATCTAGTATTTTGCATATTCTGCATATTTTTTACTTTCTCGATTATTTCATGTCCCTTCAAAAGGCTTTCGCGATTATTTTTTTCTGTAAAATATTTCCACAGATAAGCTTCAAACGTTGATGTTTTATTAATTATGAAATTACAAATTTTCCACAATTTCTAATATTTAAATAGGTATGGGAAATTTTTTCTTTGGTTTTAACATTTTGAAACTTTATTTTAAAATTGTTTGTTTTAAGTACACAAAATAAGTATAAACATTTTTGAGAGAACTACAAAATGAGAGATTTAGCAATATTTTAATTATTTAATTTATTATATTAAAAATCAAAACAAAAATGACACCATATAGCAGTGTGTAAGTATCCAAATTGACTTATGAAAGTGAAGCTTGGATTTGGTGAAAGAAGGATTAAAAAAATAAATGTTAAACTAAGAAAACACTAAGAAAAAAAATCTGTCAATGTATGAAAAGTGGAATAAATTAATTAGATATTAAAACATGGATAAATTAAATATTTTTAGCAAGATGAAGACAGGTACATCAAGAAAGTTTTGATATGCTGAGAAAATAAGTAGCGACAAAATGACTAAGCAAATATTCAAGTCAGGAATGCATGGTGTGCGTAGAAGAGGTACACACAGGAAACCATGTTTTGAAAAACGTTAAAATGTGAAGTTTGTGCATGAGACGTTGTGAGACGTATGAATGGAAGGAAGTGAAAGTTGTATGTTAGGAAGTGAAATGAAGTGGAATGGAAGGAAGTGAAAGTTGTATGTTTGGAAAAGAAAGTACGGAGATCGATTAAATTATTAACGCTTTCCTCACAAGAGATACTATTATGTTGTTGCGTTGCCAAACAGCACAATTTTTGCTTTGCTTGATAGAGTAGTAAAACTTTTTAATAAGCTACAGAGAAAAAACATTTGTTAAATGATCTTAGAGTAAAACCAGTATATACTTCAGAAAGTCTAGGATGAACCGTGCGACGTTTAAAATGTCATGTCACAAAGGGATGGGGTAAAATAGTTTTTTTTTGCAAATCGAATAGTTTATTTATAAATCGAACAAGTGTTTTTCTCTAAACTGACGTTTTAATTCCTAATTTTCATTATACTGACTTTCAAATGTATTGTATGATTTGTATATATCTTTAAATAGGCCAACATCCACTATGAATTAATACTAATTACGAACATTTAATTAAAATCGATTTTCGAAATCGATTTTTGAAAATCCAATTATCGAATACCCCATCCCTAGCTAATGCGGATTAACGTAGTGACTTTTGACAAACGTCACCAAATATTATTTGATTTTAACAAACTGCCACATTTTTGCTAATTTGTGACAAGATGTATGCATTTGTCATTATTGTTAGTTTTATGTAATGTATTTACCTAAATAAATTGCTATTTATTAGAATCGAGGCTTATATTAAAGTTGATAAAATAATTAAAATTACTGAACATCGTTACAAGGTTGTATTGGGGCAAATTTGTGAGCTGTCATACGACTCATCCTAGATTTTCCGAACTATAGTAGCCAATCCGCCCGTTTGCTTATCGTGAATGTAAACCATTAGACTACAGCCATCAACTATAATAATAATATTAAGTAAGTCTAAATTACCCTTAAAATTAAAATCAAAGATATAATATATATTAGTAATTTAAATATATTTTGAGTAAGAAAAGTCTAATTTATAAATATTTATGGTAACTATCGTACTAAAAGACTACGATTAAAGTAAATGAGAATTATATTGTCTTTCGATTTACTCGACCAACATTTTCATATAACATATTAACTTGGGTAAAATTTTCAATATTGGCTCGATACATTTATCTTTACTTATCATTCCATCTATCTACGGAACTTCCAAATATATTTCACCTTTAAAATTATAATATTGGTCACCGAATTAACTTGTCAATTCCAGTACAACTGAAAGTGGTCAGAAAGAAATTAAGAAAAATATTAATATTAACCTCTACAGAGTATGGCCGTACGGCGTACGGCGCGCGGCGAGCGAATTTTTACCTCAGAAGAGTATGGCCGTACACGGTACGTTGATTTTATTCCCAAGTACATGAATTTATCCATAGAACGGGCATTATAGTACCATCTATATGTCATAATTAATAACTTTTCGAAATAAAATAGTAGATTTCATTTATACCGGCAGTACAACGGCGTTTTTTTTAAATACATATGATTTTAAAGGCCCGGTATGGCTTGACATTGTGTCGCAAATAAAATTGTCAACGTTTGTTTTGAATTCTTTTCAAATAATTCGCAATTTCAATTCGAAATAAGCAAATATATTTGGTTTGCCAAATACATGCATTCTTTTTAAATGTTATTCTTCGTTGGTTGACTTTATGTTAGTGAGTTAAAAACTATTCCAAGTGTTTATTTAGTTGATACATTTTACAACGTATTTTTTGTATGTTATCATACGTTGGTTCACTTTATGTTAGTGAGTTGAAAACTTTTTCATGTGTTTATTAGATACATTTTACAGCGTGGTTTTTTAAGTACATTTTAGTGTTTTTTGTGTTATCGTGTGTGTCCTGATAAAACTTTATATTATTTTTGAAAATTAGTACCTATATGTCAGCACCATTGCGTAACAATCAGATTGCCACTTTATTAAATGAAAGCGACGATGAGGACGTTCTGGAAGATCTTAAAGATATATGTATAATGTCTGAGAGTTCTTCTTCAAATGAATCAGAAACATCTGATGAAGAAGAAGTCCCACCGTCTTCCCCTAAACAGAAAAAATGAAATACTTGAGCGTGGATTCAAAGTTAATTCACTCCAACTTTACACGAGTTTAAAGTAGTCATTCGGGTATAATGCATAATTTAAATTAAAACCGGAAAGATATGCCAAAATTCAGTCAGCAAAAAATTAAAAGGGGTGATGTAAAATACCAGAATTCTTATAATTTATTGGCAATAAAATGGCGAGATAAAAGAGACATAATTATTTTCACCAGTATCCATTAAAATGAAATGATAGTAACTGACAAAATAGACACGAATGAATTTAAAATAAAACCTGCAGTAGTTGTGGATTATTCCAAGAATATGAGGGCTGTAGATAATATGGACAGAATATTATGATTTGTTAACAGTTCACGTGAAACATTCAAATGGTATAAGAAAATATTCTTCCGGCTATTAGACATCAAAACACTCAACGCTTTCTTTTTACATGGCCTCAAAACATAAAAAAAACTCTCGTTCAGTGATTTCCGCGAAAACCTCATACAGCAACTGGTTGAAAAGTAATTCAGCCAACGACGATCTTCATCTGGAGGCTGAAGAGTAATCGATTGTCCTACTCGTCTGTCGGAAAGCCATTATGTATGTCCTATTCCTCAAACTGAGGTTCAAGGAAGAAGAACGCAAAGAAAGTGCCATGTGTGTGACCATACAGTAACTTAGCAGAAAAAAATAAAGGACACTACATATATGTGCGTGAAATGTAATGTCGGCCTTTGTGTATTTCCGTGTTTTGAAGACTAGCATACAAAAAAATATAACATATTAGATAAAATAGTGTACATTTATAAGTTTATAATATTTTAGTGTAATTAGGATATATTTTGTGTAATAAGAACATTTAGTGACAAATTAATGAACATGTGCTCATACTCCAGAGAAAAGGAATAACTCCACATAATATTCTTCTTGGTAAGTGAATTACAATTTACTACTACCAATGGTTTCGAACACGTGGCTCAAATGTTTTTATCTTTTCAATTATTTTGTATATGGCGGACGCAATTACGTTCTTTATTTGTGAAAAATATTTATCAGCAGAAAACTAACAGTTTGATAAAAAAAATTCAGATAATTTTAAAATTAAAAAAAAAAACTCACCCCTTCATACATATTTTACTTCAAAATCTCACTCGCTTAGAGGATGATTAACTAGTTATCGTTTTGATCTGCGCTTTCCGCCTTGCTAGAAATCATCATCTTACTCGGCACCCCTAAACACTTCAAGCCACTACCAGCTTCTCAAAACTGACCTCGTCTCTTCTAGCGACATGTTTAAAGTATGGCAGTATTATCTTCCTGTATACTTGATTATAATATCTAATTGGATTACAACCACCTTCTTAAAATCTCTGAAGGAACGATCGTATTTGATTTGATGGTTTCGTATAAAATTATTCAAAATATCCTTGATGACCCGGAAATATTTTCTCAAATTGTTTTTTTACACTCCTGCTGAGAAACTACTATTTTATAATTCAAATGTACTGATAGCTACAGGTTTTGAGCAGTTGCATATACAAACAAAATATAATTGAGAAATAATCTATTTATTCGTATGGGTTAATTTCATGAAATCATCCCGAAACATTTGCAGCAAAATAGGGAAAGCTCTGCCGCGAGGATTCGGGTGTTTTTCAATCCACACCTCTGTACACGTGTACATATGTTGTAGTGCAAAGAAATAAATTATAATAAGGAAGCTGTTAATATAATTACAAATTTGTTAGTTACGTACCCATTCCAGTTTTCTTAACCCGAAGACTGGGGTTGAAGACAATATCCCACCTCTTCAACATATCTACGTCAACAACTCTTACATTCAGGGTACCACACAAATAAAAAATTATAATAATTGATATATGTAAATGAGAGTTGTTGAGACCTAATCACATGGAATATACTTTCTACAAGCTGTTGAAAGCTTGAAGATGCAGAACTTTTAGGAGGTTTCTCAGTTGGACGTTTTTTGCGATACGCTACAATTAATGGAAATACCCTCAAAGTAAGGTGACCTCCGTATTCTTGTTGATAGAATATTTTACTTCCTTCCAGAAAGTAAAATATTCCATTTCGGATTTCGGAAAGGTTCCTTTTTCGTGTTTTACAGAAGTAATTTTAAAATATGTATTGGCGATTGATACGAAGCAAATGCTTTTCTGCAATAATTCCGCTGTTTGTACGAGTATAAATTTGTTGTTAAATATCAAATAAACAAAAAAACTTTAGTTTAATGGTTGTCAAGTATGAATTGAAATTTGCTACATAAAATAAATTTCTGAAATGCTGGAAATTGATTAAGTTTTAAAATTACGCATTTTCATATAACTGCTCGGATATAGTCAATGCTAAACAGAACCTTTGACTTACGGTCAATTCGTCTGCCACAGTAAAATAATTCGGAAATTCACTTATTAATTGCAACAAAGCTAAATATATAACAATTGTTTTTCTGGTCAATACAATTCGACCGCATGTCAGTAGTTAAGGGTAAATTTGTGGTTTATTATTAAAACGTTAATAATATAAATGCACACATATAATATAGTATGTTACACACAACTCCCCAGATGCACTATCAACGCAAAGATAGGAAATAAAGTTCGAGTCCAAACTTTAATAAAACAGAGAATTTTTTTTTGCAAAGAGTTATCAAATCCTAATTTGGATATATGGTATTGAACTACTCGTGCGTACATAACACATTGATCAATAAGTCCCGGGACTAACTACTAAAACAACATTTGTTTTCCAAAATTCATTCTTTATTCATCAACATAGTCTCCTTCAAGAGCGATACATTCATTACAACGCTTTCCTAACTTTTCTATGCCAGCCGTGAAGAACGATTTATCTTTGGTTTCAAAATAGGCGTTAGTTTCGGCAATCACTTATTCATTGGAACCAAATCTCTTTCCCTGGAGCATCTATTTGAGGTCTGCAAACAGCCAATAGTCGCTGGGTGCAAAATCTGGATAATCAGTGCCAAACAGCGCTCTGAATCACTGCCAAACAGTGCCTAATCAGTGCCAAACAGCGCTCTGAATCATCAATACGTTGTTGTTTCTGTTCCATTGTGAGCAAACGCGGCATCCATTTCGAAATAAGTTTTTTCATGACCAAATGTTCATGCAACATCGTGTAAACACTACCAAATGATATCTTCAGGATGTCAGCTATCTCACGCAATTTTACTTTGCAATTTTCCATCACGATTTTGAGTTTTTTTTTAATGTTTTCTAGTGTAACAGACTCGTTTAGACGACCAGAGCGTTCAACATAATTAGTATCTGTACAAATGGTTGTTTTCGACGGAGCAGAGCCCGGATAAAACTTTTCAAGCCATCGCTGAGTTTGAACGGAATTTTTTCCCATTAAAAAGCAATGTTTTATCAACACACGAAATTCGGTTTTTTCCATTGTTTTGAAAATAGCAAAAGTAGCGTCACTAAAACCACTGTAACTCAATGACACAATATCGGAATATCATGAAAGTTTGGCACGTAACTTCTAAAGGCTGGTACTAACTGAGAATTGTATGGATTTGTTATTAGAGGTGCCATCTGTTGGTTAATCCCGGGATTTATTGATCGATGTATTATGTTATGTGTTAATATTTGAATTTCACGGATGAATGTCAGTTTCCTTAGAACAGGTTTTTAACAGTTATTTAATTCCTACCGGGGATTATATGTAAGGTCAAATTCCTGATGACACCCAAAAAATATAATCAATCTGATGTAAGAGTTTGTCTAATAACAACACTCAAATGCACCGAGTTTATTTCGGGGTGTTGTTACCTTTTCACAAACGGTAATGTTGCCAATACGTGCAATAAAGAACTGCGTGTTCCGTGCCTACTCCTATGGTTCTAAACCCTAAGGTTCGATTACTGGCGCTGAAGATAATACTGCATCCTGTTCATACTTATCAAAGATTCAAAAATCAGTAATTCGAATATGGTTTATCGAAAAGTATTGCATGAGAGAAGAAGAAAGCACTGAATTAATTTTCATCCCAAACTACAACCTTGACAATAATGGGTAGTAACGATTCAAGTCCTGGTAGGTACAAGAAATTGAAATTCTCGAATTCTGTAACTGATGTTGAACGAATTTCTCCTAACCATAGATGAAAATGATTCGATTCACCGTATAGTATATGATAATGTCATTGGTTCTTTCAATTCCAATTAAGCAAATGACGACCTCCTGGGCGTAGGTATTAGACACCTTTCCGTTGCCGCTTGGATTGCGGCTTTGTTTCTCATTGGAACCCAATTTATTTCAAAAAGAAAATTTGCAGTCTCTTTTACACTCTTTAATATATTTTTGGTTGTTCGGAATAGATCTTCCCATATCAATAAACTCATAAGGTTGAACCATGTACAAAGTAATTGTAATACAATACAAAATTCAAATACTTGACCTCCCATTTATTAAACTATGAATTAAATGTTTTTGATTCCTAGTTTCAAATTGATACAAACATATCATCATGCTGTGTCCCTTGCGGGAAAGGCAAATAGGACAGATCTTCAAGCATGCTTATTTCGCCTCCACATTCATTCATCTCGACATGCACAATCTTATATTATTAAAACTTCTCACTTTGCCTTCCAGCTACGTTTTCCTCGGTCTATCCCCTTCCCCTTTTTTGTATATTCGTAGTCATTATTTCATCATTCATTCTCAGCATATTCTAAAACCGTCTTAAAGCTCCCTTCTTCATCTTATTTCAAACATAAATTTTATCCATGCATTCATTTCTGAGGTCTTCATTCCGTCTTCTTTCAAACATTGACACTCCGCAGATTTTCCCGTGTGTAAGCATCTCCACAGCATTAATATTACTATTATCTTTCTTCTGCCAAGTCCATGTTTTATTACCATTCGTCAAGGTGGGCACTAGTTTATCATAATATAGGAAATATTATCTATTTTTTGTGTCATCTTAACACTTATCAAATCAAGCATGCCTAAAAATTGATGTCTATAATTTTATAGATTACGGAACATCGTACTTTATTTGCTTACTTTTAAGAAAAAAAAACATTAATTTCCAATGATTTTTATTTCTTTCACATTTTGAAAGCTCTTTTTCCCCATTTTACTTTTTCGCCTATTCTCGATAATATTGAAGACTTTTACGACTGGTGCATAAAAGGAAGCTATCTAAGGATACAGTACCCCCATGTGTCAATATCGAAAGGTTTCCCTCAGCCGCCTGATGCGATAAGCAGGCGATTCAACTGTCAATCATTCGGGTTGTTATGCTGGATGTCAGGGTGACTTCCAAACCTCCAAATGGGGGCGTTCATACAAAAATTCCCTAAGGCGAAGGCATCTGACTTTAACAGCGATCTTTGAACGCAAAATCTTTTCATTGGAAAGAGCAAAAAATCGTATTCTAAATAAAGTTTTATTTCTAAAGTGTGTTTTTAATTTTGTGATTTAAAATTGTTTTGCTTTAAATTCTAGTAGGATGCATGAGTTCATTTGAAAGTGGAAAAATGAGAAGAGATATTTTTTTATTGATGTTATTGTAAAAAAGTGAAAACTATAGATATCACGTATGACGAGACGTATGAATATTACCGCAGCGAGAGCTGTGTGCATGTTTAGAAGGTAATAAAGATCTATCTTTGCTTCCCCCAAAAGAGACACGAAGTGATGGAAACACTTGTACGAGGGTGGATCAAATAAAAACGAGAATTTGAGAGCGCGTAATTTTAAACGGAGCGCGCGACCGCCTCGAGGAGTGGGGATATCAGGAGGGAGAAGAGCGGTCAACCGGCCCTGCAGATTCCGTCATTTTTCGTTTTTGGGTCGATTCGTTACCTGCAATGAAACTTGGGTACACCACTACACGCCCGAGTCAAAACAAGCTAGCATGGAATGGAGTAAAAAGGATGAGGCAGTCCTTGTGACAAACCAAGACTCGGCTGTCACCTGATAAGGTGCTTGCGACCGTTTTTTGGGACCGGTGCGGCATTTTGCACATCGTTTTTTTCCACAATCGTCGCACCATCAATGCGACGTACTACTGCGAGCTTTTGAGTGAAGTTAAACTTGCTTCTTCGATGCAAAATACGCGACCAACTGATACGAGAAGTAATTGTTCTCTATAACTACGCGAGGCCCCATATTGCAGCTGTAACATGCAAACTATTGGAGGAAATGAGTTGGACACGACTGGAACACCATTCTTATAGCTCTGAACCATCGTTCTGATACTTCTCTTTGGGCTACTGAAAAAAGCTCTGGGAAGCCAACGATTCAACGACGACGATGGAGTAGAGACTAACAGAACTAACTAGAAGAAAGACTAACAAACAAATGTATAATCTAAAGATGAATTGATGGAGTGGTAGAGGAAGGCAAGGAGAGTATGATTGGATCAGATGAATGATATTTTGAAAAAAGAAAATGTAGACGATCTCCATGGTGTCCGTAGTCTACACAATCTTAGCTAGTCTGCCTTCCGACCCGGACGTTGCGGTTTTATTCCCACTGGAAACAAAATTTAAAAAATCTTGGTTTTTACTTAAGGCTTCACAAAAATCTTTCTGATAGGTATTGACAGGTTTAACAAGATTGTACAGTATACAAATAAAGTGTTTAACATGATTCGTTCGGACGCTACTGAAGCTGCCAGATGAGTTAGGGCGCTACTGTAGCTATAGTATAATTGTTAGGGCACTACTGTAGCTCCCGAATTAGAGCGCTCTTGAGGGAAGTTTACTCTCTTAACGGCGTTATATAAAATTGTAGAAAGTTAAAGAAATCGTAGAAGTTGTGTGAGAAAGTGTAAAGGTGTAGAAGAGGCGAAGAATGTGTGTAGAGATGTTTGCATACTCTGGCAGGTAAATAGCTTTAATGTTTGTATATATGAAACTTGAAAAGAAACAGCTTTGTATTTTAGGCACCTAAAAGTAAAATACGATTATTTTTACAATTTTTTTTCAATAACTCATATATCAAAAAATCTTAAACAAAACATTTTTACAATTATTGTAATTTGTTTTATTGAACACTGTTTATTCCTGTTTACATAGCGGTATAATCTTACAGGTTTCAAGGTTTTCAACTCATCATCAGGGACCAAAAACACTTGAAAGCCTTGAAACTGGTAGGGTTATATCATTACATAAAGTGGAATAAACAGTGTTTGATGAAACAAATTACAATGTATTTAAACCTCCACAATGTTAACGCCTTAACTATAAATAATGTATTCATAATCAGTGAGGAAAGCGTTTCAGTAAATGAAATAAGCAGCAAATACTTGGTTATCTTCTTCTTCCCAGTGTCATATCAGTCCCCCCCACCCCCCAACGTTGAATATCACATGAAAGTAGATATCTTTGTCCCCGATAGCCCGAAAAAGATCTCCCACGACCCTTATTCCAGTCCAATCACGTATATTGAAGAGCCAGGAGATTTGCCTTCTGTCAACACCTCTTCGGCATTCTATTTTGCCTTGAATGATCAGGTGCAGTAATTTGTACTTTGCTGCTCTAAGTACATGACACCTTTCGGATTTTAATATTAGTCAGCCACTCTCTATCAACTTTGGCTCTTTGAAGAACCCTTGTGTTGCTGACCATATCCGTCCAGGGTATCCATAGCATTCTCCGGTGCATCCACATTTCGAATGTTTCCAATCCATTCTTACTACCAACATTGAGGGTCCATGATTCCACCCCGTGCAATAACACTGACTAAATGTAGCATTTGACTAACCGTTGTCGAAGTTTCAAGTTTAGATTATCAATATTACTTGGTTATCAAATTTATTAAATCATGAAAAAACTTAAAATATTTATTTAATCATAGTAAATAAATTATTGAAAATATTTTTCGTTTACTTTTAAGATAAATCAAACTACCTAAAAACAAAAAAATTTAATATCACCTGCCTGAAACGTTGTTTGTGCACGTTGTTATTCTCCTTGCAACTTCCGCAAGTTTCCTTTGTCCAGTTCGTTATGCCATCCGCAGAACCGGGTTGACAAACGTCCCAGGGGGTATGCACTGTTCACCTGCTAACCTGTTTCCTCTTCCTGATTTCCCGATTCACCTGCACTTCTTTTCATTCTTTAGATTTTTAAACCAAAGATTTGCCAACTTGAAGAAATAAAATGTTCTCGCAATTGAAAGATTTTTATTTCTAATGGTACATCGACTTCTGAAGTCTCGTTGGCAGGGCTCACGTCATTGAACCTAGGGGGGGCGGTGGGGATTTCTTTCTGGTTTGTTGGAGATGACTTCCACATGGTAATTAATCCACAGGATGATCCTGTTTATGAATAAATAAATAACGAAAGTATGATACAACCTAAACGATACAATAAAATTTAGCTGCTAGACGTAGACTTTTCAAAACATGTATGTGGCGGAACTCAGAACTGCACAGTGGACAACTGATGAAGGCGTGAATGACATAACCAGCAAACAAAAAAGAACGTTATTGGTAACTCAATAATGAAATATTATATGTTGTTTATAGTTAAGGCATTAACGTTGTGGAGGTTTAAAGACATTGTAATTTATTTTTAACAAACACAGTGTTTGTTAAAAATAAATTACAATGAAATATTATAGTTTTACTTAAACACCAATACAAGGAAAATAAATTTATGTTGAGCACGAAATGTCATCGACTGGTAGTCAGAAAAAGCTGTCGAAACGAGTTGATAATAGTTTTTGCATCAGGGCGTATCTCAGCTCTTCGTAGGTGTTTCCAAGCTATTGGACTAGCCAATTTCTCTATTTTCATGGAAAATTTAATGGCAAACTGTTAAGCTTTAATCTTATATCTTCGCCTTGTTGTAATTTAAACAGACATTTGTCCAGGAATATGTGTATTTGGGCCAACTTATTCCCTTTGTAGGTGGCATATTGGAGGAAATATCAAGAAGGAAAAATGTATCATGGAGCTCATTTGGACGTTTGAACAACATCTTCAAAAGTAATCTTCCAATGTCTTTGAAGCAAAAGGTCTACAGCCAGTGTATTCTTCCAGTACTTACGTATAGCTGTGAGACATGGACACTCACAGCAAAGAAAACACAAAAGCTCCTGACCCCGCAAAGGAGCATGGACCGATGCATGTTGGGGTAAACTAAAAGAGACCGTCAACGAAACATATGGATTCGCAACAAAACAAAGGTCAAAAACGTAATAAAAGTGGGCAAGAAAATGAAGTGGTAATGGGCAGGACACGTAGCCAAAATTTCAGATTACCGATGGACGTCTGAAATAATTCAATGGTACCCAAGAGGCATAAATAGGCACAGAAGAAGGCCGAAAGTACGGTAAATAGATGAAATCGAACAAGTCAACTTGGGAAGACCTTCATCCAGCAGTTGATTGACACTGGTTGACAGTGATGATGATGATGATATGGGTATAGCATTTGACGAAAGTATCTATTTTAGATTGCTTTACTTAAAAAAAATCTAGTATTTGTCTTTGTTCTATCTGCTGCAGTTTGCTGTCAGCTGTGCTGAGCTTTAATGACAAATAATCAATTGTCTAAAATATACTTCTATATACTCGTAGCCTACGTGGTCTAGTTGGTAAGACGTCTGTCTTCAAATCCGGGGGATGCTTATTCGATGTTCGTTAGTACCCAGATATTTAATATTAAAAAAAGTTCGAATTTGATAATAATTCCGAGACTGTATTATCCACGAGAAATTTCTATTACAATATAATAATATCACATACGTATTCTTCTTCCTCTTAAATGCACTGAAACGCTTGGTTTTTAATGCAAGAAAATTTAACTGAATTTATCCCTGTTGATAAAGCCTTAACATATTAATTGGAGAAGAAAGAAAATGAATGATTTGTTCTTGTTATCTGTGAGATCGCAGAGGGATTAGGTCAAAATTGTGATGAACAAACCTGGTAAGGAATGCAATGAACAAATCTTATAAAAAATTCAATGAACAAACCTGATAAGAAATTCAATTAACAAGCCTGGTAAGGAATGCAATAAACAAATCTGGCAAGGAATGCAACGAACATCTCACTTAAAAAGTATAATAAAAATGCTTCTCACTATAAACAATGGAAGCGACTCATTTTTTCTACAGTACCATCAATTTATTCGCAAGATAACGTCCAATGATCGTACAAGACAACCTCCGCGGGCTACTTGGTAAGACACCTGTTTTCCAGCCCGGTGATTGCGAGAACCCATTTGAAAATCCTATTTTATTTAAAAAAGTAATTTCACTATAGTTTACACTTAATGCCTCTCAAGCACCTTTATAGTTGGTTGAAAGAGATCAACATAGTGTAATAAGCTCGCCAGGTTGCACTTTGTACAATAAAAGTTTACTACAACAGAACAATACAATGATCACAACTAATCTGTAAAGTGTGTTACAAACTACAAGAATAATTTAAAAAAAAAAAACTGAGTCGATACATCTCTTCATTCATAATAACAGTATTTCATCGTAATATGCACAATTCTACTTTGGTTTCCAGTTGAGGCTTATTTAATTTCATGAATATTTGGAAAATATTGGAACATGGCAATTGGTCTGCCAGGTTTTACTGTATTTAACGAAAGTACTAAACAAACAAAAAAACGTAGGTGCGATGTTAGTGATCTGTGGTAAAAAATGGCGCCAAAAATGTATGTAAAACAATTCAATCTCCAGAGATGTTTTAAAGTGCAGTAATTGTTGATTGAATAAAGAAAGTCCTTATGTTTTCTGATTTCGTTCACCTTTAAGTAAGGAAAATTTCATAAAGTATGAGAAATGTTTCGAGACTTTTTGGCGCCGAGAATTACACGGACCGTTGAACGCTCCATTTTGGTTGCAGTTGATATAAATTCTATATCATATGGACGTATTAATGCAAAAGGAATCCAATCCACTTAACCCATATATTTTTTAAATATTGAATGATACAACAGAAGAGTTAATGTAATAACGAATGGCGTGTAGCGATATCAAACAAAGAGAATAGGGCACTTAAACATACACACTCGAACCGAACAGTATCAAAATATTCTAAGGTGATAGTCAACAAGAGTATTTTGGTGCCAACTTTGTTGAATGGGAGAGAAACGTGGATGTAGAAAAGACTAAAAGGAGCCGAAGAAATGTTGTAGAAATGCGTGCACTGAGAAGAATACATGGGGTGATAATGTACTATATAATACATGGGGTGATAATGTACTATATAATACATGGGGTGATAATGTACTATATAATACATGGGGTGATAATGTACTATATAATACATGGGGTGATAATGTACTATATAATACATGGGGTGATAATGTACTATATAATACATGGGGTGATAATGTACTATATAATACATGGGGTGATAATGTATTATATAACAGATTACGGAATGAAGTGATAAGGGATGAATGTGAACTTGTATGTGAAACGTATGTATCACTATTTGAAATGTGAAACGAATAAATGAAAAAATATTAATAAAACAAATATAATGTGTAAATGTGAGAAGAAGGTGTGAGAAAGGAAAATAAAAGAAAGTATAATTGGCTCAAGTTAACGATATTTTGAAAGGAAGAATTGTAGAAAATCAGAGAAATCCAAAAAGTTATATAAGAATGTGTATTAATATAAAAGAAGCGTTGTGTATTAATATAAAATGTCGTTTCAAAATCGCTTGAACCAAATGAGTATACCAACGGCATTATTTAAGAAACACTCCCTTTCAAGTGACAAAAAATACCCTTTCCTTGCAAAAGTGAAACCCCGTTAAAAATATTCAAGAGCCAATCGAAAACACTCCCAGCAGTATGTTGCCGATACCAAAAAACCTGTGTAAACAGACGCCGGCTCCATCCAGCGTGTGGTGTGAATTGATAAATATAAAGTTCCAGCAGGAAACTTGTGAATCAACCCTAATGGCTTTCGGCAAAACTTGTACAAGGGGCGTAAATTAAAATTTGTGCTGGCCCAATTAAAACCTCCACCCGTTTTGAACAACACATTGAAAATGGATGTTCATTAAACTGTTTTGTTCTTCGCGAATTTTTTTTTTCAAACAGTGCACCAATTCCGAGTTTTGTTTCTAATATGATCAATAAATAAGGAAAAAAAATTATCACTTTGGATTCCTTAAGATATTGACAAGTTTTTAAAAATTTGATCACCGTTTAATTTATTTTAATTTCTTTACATCCATCCATATGCTCTCATGGGAAAAAATTACCTTAATCATTTATTTTTTCTTGGTTGATTCTTTATGTTTAAGGATTGTGATATATTCGGTCAATTTCCTCAAGTTTACCCACGACGATTATCTACCACTCTCTACTGACTCTGAGTGCTGCCGTCACAGAGATCCCGGTTGTGTTCCTGATTTAGTAATTTTATCAGTAACAACTTCACTAAATTTCAAGGCGTTCGCCTGTGAATAAATTTGATAACCCCTGTCTAAGAGAGTGTAATACTTGTAGGGAATACCGCCGTCCCTGAATATTGTCAACACGCACGGTCAACGACCGACGAAACGACCTTCGGACATGCCCAAAGGTCGCATACCAGAACATTTATATTGTTTACCCGCAAATACTATTTACGACACATTCCACAGTAGAAAGCGAACACATCACGCCGTCTCGCCGTTTCGCCAACAAATATTCTACCCACTATATTATTCGCAACGTCTGCGACCACCTCTGGACGCACAGGAGTGAGATATTGCGGACAGACAAATATATTGCGGACGCACTCACGCGCCCCGTTCTGAATATGTATATATACCTACTTATCGATAAATAAAGAATCACTTATTATAAATCACTTGACCATTCATCGCTGTTTACTATTCATTGATTATTCACTCTCACTTTCCGCATTGCTAATCGAGGTATTTTATTTAAATACCAAACAACAATCATAATCATCAGCACGTCCTACTAGGACATCCGCTAAATACTGCACAGTTTCGGTTAAATCAACAAGGCTTCGGCAACTTACGTGGCTGGTAAGACGCCTGTCTTTTTTTCAAGACTTTGAGACCTTTCTCGATGTAAACCAAAAATAAACAAAGGTCTTAATAAAATGGTTTGACAAATATGAATAAAGCATTTCCTGGAAGTGTACATTGATATTGCCAACATAAATAATGACAACAATGTATTGTACCTACTCCAGTAGTTCTATAACCCATTGAATTGAATAATGGAGCTGAAGACAATGACAATGCTATTTAACATATGCATCCATCAATAAGTATGTCGGGGAGTACTATACGGGGAGTGCTATATGGAGAGTACTATACAGGGAGTACTTTACAAGGAGAACTATACGAATGAATTAATTAAATGAGCGTGGCATTTTTTTTTTATCCACTTTGCACGGATTTCTCCTGTTACACAAAGAGGGTTTGCTTCTAGCGTTAGCTTATTCGTTAGGAATAATATCGCCAGGATTTTTCTCATACTGCTAGACGGTACCGAGAATATATCAACCGTGTCATTCAGTTGGTTCAGTATCTCTATACCACGCGTGGCTGAGTGTTTAGCCATGATATTCGTCCTATAAGTTGGTATGTAGAACATCTATTAATATGAGGAATAGTTGGGGACCTAAATTGAATCCTTGTGGTATACCAGATCTTGCGATAAATTCCACAGAAGACTTGTTACGGATTGTTACGTATTGAGATCTTTCTTTTAGGTATGATGCAAATAATCCAATTAGATTATCGCTGAAGCCAAGTTTGTGCATTTTCTTAAGTAATATATCGTGATCAACTTTGTCGAAAGCTTTCTGAAAGTCTGTATATATTACGTCCGTTTGTGAAAGTTCGTCTAAGTTTGACGCAATCTGTTGTGTGAGAGAGAGAAGGTTAGTAACAGTCGATCGTTTTGGCAAAAAGTCATGCTGGTTTCCAATAAGTCTTGTTGATACTTGGTGGGTCAATTGGTTGCACAGTACAGTTTCGAAAATTTTTAGAAGCAAAGAGAGAACAGCTACAGGTCTGTAATTATGAGAGTCTAACGGGTCTCCCGATTTGAAGATAGGGCAGACCCTGGTTGTCTTCCAGCTTACGGGAAATGTATTGGTATTTATGCTCAAGTTAAATATGTAGCAGATGGGATCACTCACGTATTTCGCACAGACTTTGAAAATGTCGGCTGATAACCCATCTGGTCCGATTGCATCTATCCATAGACGTTCTAACTTTATCAAGCAGGAAAATTTTAAATCTTGAAGGTATTAATATGTGTCACGGAGATTTGGTTTCGAAGAGGAGCAAAACTTTGAGGTCGATATCATTTTCATTGTCTTAATTTATTGTTTCGAATCGATCTAATAAGGCGAGTAATTACATTTTTTTTGCCATCGCTGGTTTCATAGCGTGGAATGGTCTACTTTTAAGTGTAATAGATATGGATGACGAGTGCAAATTCAGGACGCCCTTGAAGTAAAAGTAGACCTAAATGTACACTTAAAAGTAGTCCATTCCACGCTATGAAACCATCGCAGGTTTTATAGCGTAAACTTATCAAAAAAGTCGAACTATTAAGAAACATGGAATGGTCCACTTTTAAGTGGAAGAGATATGGATGACGAGTGCAACTTCAGGACGCCCTTGAAGATAACGCTTTTGGGGAAGTCTTGTCAAAACTTTTGATTATATATGAACACTACATACATACATGCATGCAGTGCTTTTTTTGCGGTGGAGCGGCGCTCAACAACCTTTTTTTACGGTGTATAAAAAGCTTGACAAGAAGTGAGCACAGCACCTTTTTTAAAAAAAAAAAAAAAAAGCACAGGCAGTGCTTTTGTTGCGGTGAAGCGGCGCGCTCCACCACCTTTCTACGGTATACAAAAAGCTTGACAAGAAGTGAGCTCCGGCACCTTTTTTTTTTTTTTTAAATAGCACTGCATGTATGTCATTGAGCCTAGAAATTAATGTAATACTATTACTTATTGAATAATAAGATACAGGTTGACGTCATGAATAAGATATAGAACAGCACTCTGAGATGGGTTGGATGTGAAGAATTAATGCATAACAAAAGACTTGTAAATTAAATATGCAGTATCAATGTGAGTGGAAGGCGAGATAGAAAAGTATCAAAAACAGTATGGTTGAATCATATGAATGATATTTTGAAAAAGAAAAGAAAGAATGTGCGGTGCATGGCCGCGCGATAACGCACTAGACTTCGAACGTTCGAACATCGTGCTGCGCTACTTACTCCCCTAAAACGTCACAGGCACTTTTTCCGCCTAGTGTTCGGGGGCATAAGGACATCTATGACTTCAGTCATATATATTCTTTAAATAAAATAAAAAAAATGAGAAATCGTAGAAACTGAATGAAAAGGTATATTGATATGGAAGCTGGGAAATATGTACGTTGAAATAGGAAAACCTTGCACTAAGCACTTTCTACCTGCTCCACCAGAAAAAACTGCGTCAAGGTTTGTATGTACCATATACTCGTATACATGTGTTTCTTAACAGTTCGACTTTTTTGATAAGTTTTTTGCGTTTTTCTTACCAAATATGTATTTCTAATTATTTAGAGTATTTCTAATGCTCCGTTTAGTATTTTTTAGTCTACGTTTCACTCTTATACATAAAAGTTGGTATTAACATACTGCTGTGGACTTAACAGATTTTGATACTGTGGACTATTATCTTAACAGAGTTCGAGTATTCTAATTATGTCGAGTATTTCTAATGCTCCGTTTAGTATTTTTTTAGTCTACGTTTCACTCTTATACATGAAAGTTGGTATTAACATACTGCTGTGGACTTAACAGATTTTGATACTGTGGACTATTATCTTAACAGAGTTCGAGTATTCTAATTATTTCGAGTATTTCTAATGCTCCGTTTAGTATTGTTTAGTCTACGTTTCACTCTTACACATGAAAGTTGGTATTAACATACTGCTGTGGACTTAACAGATTTTGACACTGTGGACTATTATCTTAACAGAGTTCGAGTATTCTAATTATGTCGAGTATTTGTAATGCTCTGTTTAGTTTTTTTTAGTCTACGTTTCACTCTTACACATGAAAGTTGGTATTAACATACTGCTGTGGACTTAACAGATTTTGATACTGTGGACTATTATCTTAACAGAGTTCGAGTATTCTAATTATTTCGAGTATTTCTAATGCTCCGTTTAGTATTGTTTAGTCTACGTTTCACTCTTACACATGAAAATTGGTATTAACATACTGCTGTGGACTTAACAGATTTTGATACTGTGGACTATTATTTTAACAGAGTTCGAGTATTCTAATTATGTCGAGTATTTCTAATGCTCCATTTAGTATTTTTTTAGTCTACGTTTCACTCTTATACATGAAAGTTTGTATTAACATACTGCTGTGGACTTAACAGATTTTGATACTGTGGACTATTATCTTAACAGAGTTCGAGTATTTATGTTTAGGGACCTTACTGACTTCGTTTTTTCTCACTACGCGTTTTGATATCTCGTGTACGCGCTTCGATATCCTCAACTGGCTCCGATCATTGATTGTTCACCGATATATATGATGTTTACATTTATTAACATACTTTTCCATCACTATGACTTTGAGATAAATTCTACCCAAATAGCAGAATTCCTCAACTTGTTCCAATCTTTCATTATTATTTCACACATCGCATTTACTTTTCCTTGCTCACTTTTATATCGCCATAATTTTGGATTGTGTGACATTCATTCTCAGATTTTTCCCTTCACATCCCTATCACAATTTACTCATCAAACTATGTAAACCATCTTTATTCTCCGTTAATACTACCATGTCAGCATTTCTCAATCTACACACATTCCCATACAACATTTGTACGCCACCCATTGACTACTGTAGTTTTGTCACACATGAATATATAAATATTTAACAACTAGGGTAACATAACGCATTCTTGTTTACCCCTTTTGAAATATTAAACAACTTAGTCAAGGAACTGTTCACTTTTATACTCGATTACTTCCGGCGTACAATGACGCAATACAACGTAATCATTTGTATTTAACACCACATTCATTCAATATTTTCACGTTCACGCTCACACAATTTATTATATGTGATCATATGCTCGTAACATTAAGTTAAAATTGTCATTTTTTATTGACAATTAAAATGATTTGTCAAATTTAAAAAAAATCGTGCATTTTAATTGCAAATATAATGACAAACTGACAACAAATTCAAATGGTTCTCCCCAAAAGGGGAGTTTTTTTTAAGTTTTCGCACATTCATCCATCTCTCCGTGGTTGCAGTCCTAAGACTGGTTTGCAGCAATTTCAACTCTTCTCCTCCATTCCCCCCTGTCCTGTGCGGCTCTTTTTAAATCTGTATATGTTGAGCAGCGCACGTCCACCAACAGGTCCTCCAGGTACTCTCGGCGTGGGTGTCCCCTAGAGTTGGTCCCCTCGGTCATACCCTCCATTATGGCATGCAAGAGGCCCTCTTGTCGTATTATATGACCGATCCATCTTGCACGCCTTTCGGACAGGATCCTGAGCAGGTGCCTTCCTCCTTCGATTCGTTGGAGAACCTCTTCATTTGTGATGCGGTCTCTCCAGGAAATTCCTAATAGTCTTCTATAGGACCACATCTCAAAAGCCTCTAGTCTTCGTCTATCTCTTTCGGATAGGCACCATGTCTCGCAGCCGTACATTAAGATACTCCATACATAGGTCTTGATGAGGAGTATTCTCAGTTTTAGGTCTATATTATTTGATTTTATTATTTTTGACCTTTTATTAAATGCAAGTCTAGCCTGATGTATACGGCTGTCGACCTCGCTCTTGGACCGACCGTCCCATGTTATTTTGCTCCCGAGGTAGACAAACTCCTTGGTGTTCTTTAGTGGTTTACCCGACATCACTATTCTCATCTGGTGTTGCGCTCGGCCTACAGTCAGCATACTCATCAGATATTGATCACTAGCATTATTAACCAGTTGGTACCGTGGACTACATTTCTTGTCCGGAGCATCTTGTTCCTCTTTTGTTGATCTTCAATAAGAGGCTCCCACTTGTTTCCATTTCAAAAATTTCGAGAATTATGTACAAATTAAAATGAAAAAAAAAAAACATTATATTGTTCACTTCAAATCCATCAAACCTATGCAAGGTTTGATGGATTTGAAGTGAAACAAACCGTTGATTGGCTTATATTCAGTAATCGAATTATGAAAAATTCTCGTAATTCGTAATCATTCTTCCAGCATTTACGTATCTGAGGTGTCGATGGGTTTTAGCATATTTTTTCCTTTTTTATATGGAGGCATGTAACAGATAAATAATTCATTGATTGAATAAGTACTTGAACATTATATGGTCTGTCCAAAGAACCAAATGATCGATTATTATTGTAAAGTTGCATATCCCTGTGCTGTGTGCAAAAATATTCTTATGAAACATTAGTCACATGGCGATAGTATAGTATGATAGCCAGCGGCGGCTGGTTCCGAGGTGCGCTGAACACCAACACACCTCGAGACGCTGATCGAATATGAAACATCACTGTCTCGCGGTTTACTTTATGTGTCTGTCTGCCCTATATGATTTTGCGTTTCCGTCCGGTGCGTATTGGAGATCGCTCCGGTAGTATTAGCAAACTTGGCCGGTCAATTTGAAAGGGATATTTTTTTAAATTTTACTTTAAATTTATTTTTTTTGAATTAAAATACACGTACTATTTGTCAGTATTCTTATACATATTTAATCTATACAATTGTTAAACATTTTTGGAAGTCATGTTTGCGAATATATAATTTGATTATAGCGAATAATTTCTCCGGTTCAGCGCACCAACGCACCCCCAGACCAGCCGCCACTGATGATAGCGTTCAATAGCGTTTAATTCTGCTGAGAAGTGTAAAGAGCCAAAGGAGCATCAGGAGACAGAAATCAGTATATTGTTCATTCCAGGAGGCGTTGCATAGGGCAAGAGATCACATGTAACACACTAAAAATAATGGTTGATGATCATGTTCCACAACCATGAAGGTGTGTCTTAATGATTATGACTCTATGTTATAAAATAATTATTCTTGTTTGTTTTTATGTTGTCGGATACTCCCTTTTATATGATCACCGGCCAGCAATGTCAACAATTAATTTTAGGAACGGTTTATTTATTTATTTAACACTTTAATTGCAATACAATCTGGCGGGATTATTGCCAGGCGGCAATCTCTTCCAGCCAATCAGACAAAAGTAAATGAAGCAAGTTACGTGGTCGCATAAATCATTCAAATGACTATCCATCCCCACGAAATCCATAAACATATACGTGAGAACATGCCCACGAACCCCACAAAGACGGACAATCACCCGAACATTATTTTTCATATAAAGTGAGATATCATCAATCAAAAGGAAAGAAAAGGATGGTGGAGAGGAAAGGAAAAGAAAAATCAGGAATGAAACACGTTATTTTACTGACTAGAAATTAAGAGGTTTTTCAGTCGCTTCTTAAAGCATGCCAAGGACGGAGCGAGTCTTATATTGGTTTGTAACTGATTCCAGAGTCTCGCTGCATGGACAGTAAAGGATGACGTAAAGAAAGAGGAGCGGTGAACTGGAAAGCCCAATAAACAATCTCTGTTTGAGATTGGAAAGACGCTGAAAATTTTCGGCGAGATAAGAGGGTGCGGCGGGACAGTTAAGGATATTATACAATAGAGACAGTATGTGAATTTGGCGTCTATTTCTAACATTCAACCAGTGCAATGCCTTCTGCTATGAAGTTATATGATCGTACTTTCGTAGGTTGAAAATAAATCTTAGACACACATTTTGAAGACGCTATAATTTGTCCAGCTGTTCCTCAGTAACATCCAAGTAACATACGTCCGCATAGTCCAGAATCGGAAAGATCAGATATTGTACGAGTAAAATTTTGCTTTTAGTTGGTAGGAATCTTTGCAACACTTTAAGGGAATGAAGGCTGAAGGATATCCTTCGGCTTACCTCATTTATTTGATCTCGCCATGAGAGAGTGTTATCTATTAGCACAGGTTTTTAACAGTTTTATGTAATGGTATGATAGAGCCATCAAGTAATATTGGAGGAAGTAAGTCAGTGTTGAATTTACCGAGAAGCTGAGGGCTGCCAATGAGGTTCGCTTGAGACTTCTTAGGATTTATGAGTAAGCCATGCTCCCCAGTCATGCTCAGTAAGCCATGCTCCCCAGTTTCATGAGGAGAGCGCAAAAACTGACGAAACCTCAGGATAAAGTGCGTTTTCTGAAATGGAAAAAATACCTAACGAATAGACGGAGCTTTCAAAAAAACAAAATACCTGGAGACCAACGTCTTGACCTACTTGGAGAACATTTAATATACTCCGAGTAGTGATTGCTAGATTCAAAGTGAATATGCAGAAATGGGGTCTCTATAACGAAGGTAATATTGAATTTGACTATGGTGATATACAGAAATCACTACATATGCTAGTGTGAACATTGGGACTGCACACTTTGGGCAGGACCTGATTGAATCGAACAAAAGGAGGATCGCCGTAGCATCCCATTGAAGAATTAATGATCCGGATACGGAATGTATGTTAAAATGGCATCGGGACTGCACACACTGGGCAGAACCTGATTGAATCGAACAAAAGGAGGATCGCCGTTGCATCCCATTGAAGAATTAATGATCCGGATACGGAATGTATGTTAAAATGGCATCGGGACTGCACACACTGGGCAGAACCTGATTGAATCGAACAAAAGGAGGATCGCCGTTGCATCCCATTGAAGAATTAAAGATCCGGATACGGAATGTATGTTAAAATGGCATCGGGACTGCACACACTGGGCAAAACCGGATTGAATCGAACCAAAGGAGGATCGCCGTTGCATCCCATTGAAGAATTAATGATCCGGATACGGAATGAACTCGTATGTTAAAATGGCATCGGGACTGCACACACTGGGCAGAACCTGATTGTATCGAACAAAAGGAGGATCGCCGTAGCATCCCATTGAAGAATTAATGATCCGGATACGGAATGTATGTTAAAATGGCAAAATAATATTAAAATACTCGTATATCAAATTTATAGTGTATATTTTTAATGAAGTATTTGAGATAACGTTACATTTTATGTTTTAATAAAACACCCTTTCTATCTAACGTTATATTTAATATGTTTTTTTTCCTGTAATAAAAAAAATATGCGAATAAATAATTCACATACTCGTATATCACCATACACTAGGTTCGACCACAAAGTGCTAATAAATCTATAATCCTATCAAAACTTAAAGTTTTTTATCTTCATTGATATTACAAAATGAAATTATTAGCAAAGTGTATTTTCTCTAATATTGACATTTTTTTCCTAAAAGTATAACTAAAAAGACATTTGAAGAAAACTCAAAGGGGCGATTTTATTAGCTTTCTGAAAGCAAATTGCTGAGAGACTCGATTCTTTCTCAGATATTTCTTTATCTCCTTTTTTTTTTTAAATAAATTTAAAGTTAAACTTTCATAAAGTACTATAAGAACGAGAAACTCTCAGAAGATTATTACTCCACTATTAAGAAAATCTCATTGCTAATGCTTCTTTCAATAAGTTTTTGAATCTGGAAAAGAATTTGTATTTTCCCTTTTAAAGTTACACCAGACGCTTTCCGACTTAAGAAAACTCTTTAAGTTATTTATTTGTTTATTTTTATATTTGTTTTCAATAAGATGATTCTTGTTGAAATAAAATGGCTTTTTAAATTTCAAAAGATATTATTAAATAACTTGACAAAAGACTGTTGCTTTATCTTAAAAACTTAATGAAAGATACAGTTCGAAAAATACAGCTAATTCAGTTATAGATATCACTGAATTTTAATTTTATCTTTTCTAAAACAATGAAAAAAATGTCTTTATATTATGGGGGATTCTTTTAAATATGCTTTGAAATACATGTTGAAATCTTTGGCCATTATAAAAAATCTTCATTGCACGAAAGTACTTATGATGGTGTATTAGAAAATTACAATCATTGTCCACTAGCAATTGGTGCAATTTTTCTTTTAAAATTGACCTAAAAATACGTTCCACAAAACCTTTTATTACATTATGTAAAGGTTTTGATATTTATATTTTTAAAGTAACATCTCAAATTTTTATATCAACTTGCAATCACAATTTAATTGTATTTTATGTAAATTTTTATTTTATTTGTAAATATTATAATTTAAAAAAATAGGAGACCTCTAGACAAACACAGAAATGATGTGTCTTACAAAAGGTCACTCAAAGGACGTTTCAGGTGATTCTGTACATTTACTGCAAAGGCAAGTGTTACATAATCCATTTTAAAATATTTATCTAAGAAATATTACATACCTTATATGTTTTTTTTTTAATTTTGATTCATTCGCCAGTTGATTATTATCTTGAAATACTTATTATAAAATGACTGATAATAATAGAAAAATGACAATTTATATAGTACAGTTTAGAGAGCAAAACTCTCTTCAACGGCATTCTTAATCAGGAATCAAATACACTCTTAATTTAAGCATTAAAAATGCATTTTAGGGATTAGCGTTTCACATAGAAGGATGAGGTTGTTTTAATAAAAGTCGTCAAGATCGAGATAAGCAAAGAGAGAGAGTTTATTGAGAGTATGTATTTATAATGTATAGAACGGCGCAGAACATGTCACCGTCTCGCTTCGCCGGACACAAGGTTATTGTCACGTGTTCCATATACATTTCATACTACGGTCTGTAAGAGAGGCAAGAGATATGTCGGCATCTCACTCTCGCTATTCGCTACTAGTGAGTTCAATGACCTTCGCCCAGCGCCGTCTCGCATTCCTTGCAGAGCGAGTTCAATGACCGAGCGGCCAAAGGTCGCCCCAGTGGGTTCAGTGACCGCACGCACGGTCGCTACAGCATCAAAAAAATCTAGGTTGAATGGTGAGAAGGTAGGGGTTTAATGAGTTCATCACCGCATATGTAAATACTTAGGAAATCATGATTTCCTTATTACAATGTAACAAAAATGCAGAAAATTTACTATGGGAAGACGATCTACAAAGAAACCTTTGTAGGTCGTTCGATATTTGATAGTAACTTATTCGATATGTGATAGTAACTTATAACATGTGTGATAGTAACTTATTCGATATGTGATAGTAACTTATTCGATATGTGATTGTAACTTATTCGATATGTGATAGTAACTTATTCGATATGTGATAGTAACTTATTCGACTTGAGCGTGTTCATAAATAACCATAATTTTTTATTAGAAAGACCAGCTGTGACATAGCCATTTCACAAAGCCCCACCCTAATTGATCGATTATGTACAAGAAATTTATTCGATGAGGGTGAATTTGACCTCAAAGTTATTCTCTCCGAAGCGACATCCTTCAGAAAAAAAATAATGTCGCGTTTTTTCAAAACATAATAAATAATTGTTATAATAAATATTCAAAGAACTTTATTCGGTAGAATTTTTTGTATTTACTCTCTCATAATTGTATTTACATACTGTTAAAGGCTAGTTACGATGTTTTTCCTGAAACAACCTGATTTAATATAGTAAATATATACCTCAGTCCTTGAAGGCTGCCGGAAGCGAGCCCTCGGCAATAGCCAGAATTTATTTATTCGAGGTGAAACCAATTGTATTTCAATACATACCTAGAGAGTAACAAATTAACACAATGAGCCGACTCTTCAACGAGGAAACCAAGACTGTTTATTTTGGGAAGTTGGAGAAAATTAAAGAACAGTGATTTTCAAACTGCATAACAAAATCCTTTTATTTTATTTATCTCAATGTGCATTTATAGAAACTAAAAGGTTACTTACTCGTATGTATAAAATAGTTAGGGATAATGATCGATTATTTTCAACAATAGAACTCTCACATCAATAGTTTCCATAGAACCACGCCGTATCCCGTGCAAAGTGAGCAGAGAGAACATATCACAATTTTTTTCTATCCAAGCACACAACTTTCGACTGCCCCAAAGTCATACATCTCATCATGCACAATATTCTAATATTCATACTCTAATTTAGCAATTTTTTAAAATCTGATCCATTTGGTTCAATCACATTTTCCTCGGTTTAACTCTTTCACCACCTACTTCTGGTGATATTGCGCGGCTTTTGTGTATGACAATAAGTATTTCGTTAACCTTATTCCCTGTCGACACCCTTCATTCAATTTCCCTTCAACGTCCTTTTCAACTCGCCCATCACACGTTAAGCTTTCCTTCCCTGTGTTGGGTATCTTCTACACGTTGCTTCTAATAACCATCAATATCTCTATAAATATAATAAATACAAGGTTAAGATTTTAGGTATTCCCCCATAATATATTTACGCATTGATTTAAAAAAGAATATTAATAATAATCAGAATTTATCGACTACATCGAGGTGTTTTGTAAAGATCGAAAACAAATTCGCATTTAAACGCTGCGAGTGCCTCATCTTGACGATAGGTGAATAGTATGCGGGAAGCGCGACACTATATTCGCATCTCACTTTTGCATACTCGACTGAATTGCGAGGAGCTGAATTGTCTCAACGTCGCAAGCAAAAGCGTAAGCGCCGGGGTATGCGACTGACGTTCCGCGCCACTAGTAGCTTCTAGGCTTGCAAATAGGTTAGACGTACGCCCGTTCCGTGAGCGTTGCCAGATGGTTTTTTAATGTTTTTAGCAAATAAATCTCAATTATTATAATTTTTAACTTCAATTATAATTAATTAAGGGGATTATTTATGAATGTTCTTATTTTTCCGATTTAAAATCGCAAATTTTTTATTGCGTACTCACTACCCAACACCGGAGCACGCGTATTATTTTTATCACCGTAAGGGAAGGGTTAACATAATATCCAAATAACTGAACAAATCAACCTATTCCAGTTTTTCTAAATTAACACTTATTTCTATAACAATACCCCTTGATTTCACTTAATTTATTTTCAAACCTTTTACTGGACATCATAGTACAGTTTCGAAAAAAAAAATGTAAACATGGAGAGAACAGCTAGAGGTCTGTTATATTACATATGAAATTCTAACGAGTATCCCGATTTGAAAATAGGACAGACTATCGTTGTCTTCCAACTTACAGTAATTGGTGTTTATGCTCAAGTTGAATATGTAACAAATGGGATCACATACGTATTCCACACAGAATTGAAAATATCGGCTGATGGCCCACCTGGTCCAATTGCTTTGTCAGTTTGCAAGGAGATTATGCTTTTCAACATTTCTTCCTTGGAAATAGAATGGAGCGACATCATTCTGCTGTCTGATGAACTGTTTGTTATTTTCTTTAGGTCACATTAAGCCATTAAATCTAAGTTAAAATATTGAAAATATTGTGCGAACTTTTCTACAATTATTTGGAGATCTTCTATTATACTGTATCTCAGTTTCATAGTTTTGAAGCTAGTTTTACTCGTTTTTCTATTCTTTACATGATTTACAAGATTCGAAGGGTTCTTTCGGATGTCGATCGCAAGTTTGTCTAAATATATACTGTATTATATAGAGATCGCATATTTTAATATGAGTATCTTGATCGCATATTTTAATATTTAATATGAATGAAAACTCAAATAACATAAGATAACTTAGGACCCCCTACATTGCAGTAAACAGCCATATACAGATTACTAGCAACATTTTTTTGTCAAAATATGAAATACTTACAGTTATTTTTTTCCTATTGTACTTTGTCTCACCTTCTCTGAACAAAAACCAATAGTAGCCCCCCATCATATTAGAATCCCACCTTCCTCGATATCGTTGTTCCATTCTGTGAATATCCTGATGGAATCTTTCCCCTTGTTCATCTCTTACAGCTCCTATGTTAAGTTCTCTGGGAAAAAGTCCAGATGGGAATGCAGGAAGTGTATTTTCATAATTAATTAATGACCTTTACAATGCAAAATTCGAGTAAAGAATGATAAGGTGGAGATGAGGATTCGAAACTATAATTAATAGAATGGCGAGGGCAGAGAAATTAATTGTATCACGGTTATCTCGAAAAAGACTTGAAGATATCCAAATGTACAACTTTTCAAAGATCTTGGAGTGTTGAACATCAAGTTAATGTAAAAAATAAAAATGATTCCCATGATTTATAAAGGTGCTGAGGCTCAAAAATGATTGATCACATCTATCAAACTAAGATGAATAGTTGAAAGATATTTGGTGTTAAAATAATAAACACTTATTTTGGCCAAGGGGAAATTTTTTTTACCTCCAAGTTGCTTGAGTTTTGGTCCAAAGGGACTTCGTACTTTCGTATTTTCCATTTAGATTTTAGAAGCTGAATCCACTTTTTTCCAATCGACAAAACCTTTTTGCCCCGACAAATTATTTGGTTGAAAAGATTTCTATGAAGTTATTTTACTACCTTTCTTTCATCTACAAAGACACAAAAAAGGTTTATCGGGTCTTGAAATTAACTTCTTTTTAATAAAAATCCAAAATTAATGAAACTCAACTTGACACAATCATCCACATCCGGCCATGTCCCTATAGAGTACGCAGAGGGAACGGATCTCCACTTTGTAGTATCATCCATTGCTTTATTACACATTATATGATCTCCACTTTGTTCTATCATCCTTATGCTAGAACCTTGATTCGATTCTTTAATTATAAAAAAAATAATCGCTTTTCCATAAATTTCTAGCTACACTAAGTGGGTCACTAGTGTTTTTTTTTAATTTATATCTTTCATATACTTTTTTTAATATAGTAAAAACAACGATTAAACAAACAAAAAAATAAACACAAGTACCTTACAAAGATCTGCGTTGTCTAGTTGGTAAAACATCTGTCTTACAACTCAGGGGTTGCTAGTTCGATTCCCGTTAGAACTCAGTTTTTCAAAAAAAGAAAGGATTTTAGTTTAACACTTAAGGCCTCTTTAACACAATTAAGTTTGATTGGAAGATATTACAACATGGCAATAAATATGCCTAGTTATATAGTATTCAACGAAAGTCTTTCATGGTACAGTTCAGTTCCTTTTTTTCGTGTACTTTCAGAATTAGTAAAACAAACATCCACTGACTTGAAAATCTCGGAATATTTAATTAGTTTTTTTATCAAAGGCTTCAAATTCAACTTTATGTAACTCTATATTAGGATATTTAACAAGACATTACTAAATCATTCTCCAAATTACATTAATTCCCGCTACACGTGTTTCTTTTTCTTATGTAGAAGTTCTCTACGTGCGAAATGGTCCTTGTTTGTTATTAGAACAGTGCGTATATAGTACATCAGACAAGTGTGAGTTGTTCCTATATCATATTAGACACCAGTCTTATATTATATGCACTGCTGTCAAAACAAAAATCGGATTATCATGCCTGTAGAGAGCCTCAGGATGGGAAGTAGAAAAACTTGTAGCATGCGTTTGTGATATAACATTTTTTTTATTGTAAGTTAATTAGTAGAATAACAAAGTCATTTATTGTTGTATATATTATTTTTTTATAAAAAAGGATGTTTTTTTTTTCCTTTTATATTTACCACTGTTTTATTTTAGTTAGTTCACTCACAATCGTCGTCAAAGACGTTCGTTTTTCTCACCTGACACACAAAATCAAAAGGAAAAAAGTTCATTTAAAAATTAATAAACATGATGACACCAATAAGTAAAACCAACTTGTTTTTATTACGATTCAAGATTTTGTTGTATAAAACTTTCCTGTTTATATTTTATAGAAATTTCCCTTTTTTATTTTGGTCTACAGTTCAAAAATCCCTGCTCATGGTTGTAGATTATTCTTAGGAAGTTGGGAGATAATTACAAGCCTAAAAATCCGGTTCGTTGAATACAATTGAAGATACCAGAATAATGAATTTTGACAGGAGACTAAAGTGGGGTGGTTACGCTCGCTCTATTTACATAAATAACTAATCTGGGTCACTCGGCTTCATTAATAAAAGATTGTATATTAATTTCTCTTTTCTAACTCTTTGTTATTATGACTTTCAGATCCCTTACATTGTTTCGTTTCTTTTTTAAGAGAGACCTTGGTCATTATAACGTTAAAATTAATAACCCATTTTAACTTTGCTTGCTCTTTGAATTTACCAACTGAACATGTTTTAATTTCTTAAATTTTCCGTTTACAATTAATTATTAAATTAAAAATGCAAAGTTTTTTTTTTATTTTCTTTTTATTCAACACGTTTTGGATAATGCTTACTTTAAACGCGAGATTTTTCGTTGAAGAATTTATTTTGAGTTGTAATAATATTTTGTTGCGCAAAGTCAAGTAAAGTTATTAGCTCATTAAAATTGAACGAAAAATAATAAAAATTCAAACTTAAACGTTTTTTTTTGTTGCTATAAATTTCCACTGTGTACTAGTACTCGTATAAAGCGAGCTGGTGAACCTATTTTGGCATTTTATTCCAACCAAACATTAAGTTTCTTTAAGTTCTTTTGTGTTCAAAACCAGACTTAAATATTTTTATATCAGTACTGATTTTCTGAAGTAAAACAGACAATACGTTTTACATACCATTAAGACACAAAGGTGGTGTCTTGATATGCTCTTCAAACGTTTAGTAATGGTTTTGCAAAATATATTTTATTATTTTCAAAAACAAAAGATCTGCTGACTTTGAATTGCAAGAGTATTTTAAAGTAAATTTGGCAACAAAATTCATGAATGTTGATTTGAAAAAAGGTTAAAAATTGACGATTTCAATTAGTAAGATATCAAAAACATGAAAAAATCCCTTTAATGCATTTGTGTTTTAATCTTATGTGTAAAACATAAACGCATAAAACATTTTTTCAATATATTTAAATGCGTGTATCCAGTTTTATATGTAACAATTTTTAAAGTTTTCATTTTTTATTTTATCATATTTTTATGCGTTTAAGAGCTTCATTGCTCCCGAAAAAAATTTATTTTCATGTGTTATGATTATAATTCCGTAAGTGAATACAAAGCGGTCTAACTGAATGCAAATGGTTATACATTTAATGACGATGCTAATCACTATAGCTCTTTTAAGCTATCCATAATGACCCAGTCCAAGGAGACTTCAGTAAACTTCTGCATTTGCTATATCGTGGTCAATACAAATCGTAAAATCTTAGTTAATATAGTTGTTAACATCACCGAGATTTCTTATTTTCACATTTGTCATTGGTTTTGTTTTAGTTAACATTATTTATATATGTTAATACATCAACTTTACTACACACTGTCATTATTTTTTTAATATCACATTTATCTGTTTAATTCTCTAAAAAACGATGTTAAAATGTTACTTCATACACATTTTCCCAATTCCTTGATTACCCCATTTAGTTCTCCAAACAAATATTTCCATATTTTCCTAATTCCTGGATTTCCCAATTAATTCTTTAAACTCCAAATCCCTCAATTTTCTCGTTTTAGCTCTCTAAACAAAGATCTTTCAGTCTTACGTCATCCATATTTTCTCAATTAACCTATTTATTTCCCTTGTACAATTATTTTGTCGCAATTTATCGATTTCATCTCAAAAAAGTTGTTTAAAAATATAGTCAGGCTATAGTTGTAGTGAAATAGTTTCTCCCTATAAAAAACACCGTTTTTTTTAAGTGACCTCATTAAAACACATTGCTGAAGAGTTTTTGGGTGTAATAAAGTATCAAGTTGCTTATTAACTTCTATTACTTTTCTTGTCAAAGCAGTACCTTTGAAAAATTTCGTATTTGTAGATGAAGAGGTTCTCGAAATGAAACGCAGGTTTAAAACAGTAAAATTTACTATGTCATTAGAAATTTATTTATCAAAACCTAATTATACATTACACGACATAATCTCGCTATTTGGTGTATGATTTTATCAGGATAAATATTACATTGATAACGTCCTTAAAATATTATTTATTAAATTCACAGATTGAAAGTTTTTAAGTTTAAAAAATATCGTTGTATTGACAGCTCTTTTGCAAGTTAAAATTCGTTTTTTTCCATGAAAGTTTTAATTAAGAGAGGAATTACATATTTTGACACAAAGACAAAATGTGAAAATACAAATTCGTTTTTTTTCGTTTGGAATTTTAGATATACGTGCTATCATAACCGCACGAAGATAATTCAAATTTTCCCTGTAGATCATTATCATGTGAACCAAATAAAAAAATTGCTAATAAAAATTATTACGTGTTTTTTCCTGCAGATTTTTTTTACAACGAAAAATGTCAAAAATGGCATTATTTAATTGCAATGTCAACAGATTGTACGCATAAAAAAGCTTCCGTCACCTTTACTGGTTCCCGCTCTCTGACATCATAAAGTGACATTATTAAGAAAAAAGCTGTAAAAATGTCATAAAAATACTTATATTTCATTTTTGTTATATTAAAATTAAAATGGTTTGCAAAATGTGAAATTCTCTTTTTTTCCCTTGAATTTACTAGGATATTATTATATTTTATTGAAAAAGGAAAATATATATATTTAATTGTATGGGTTTGAATTATTTTAATCTTTCATTTGAATAATTCAGTTCAAAGAGATTTTTATTTAATGTAAACCTTTGTGCGATAGAAAATCGAAAAACTTATATGTTTTGAAAAAAAAACATACAAACGTTCATCATCGCACTGTATCCCTACTGGGCAGAGAGGACAGTGCGCCAGAGTTCCTATCGTTACACACTTATTTCGCTTCTTCTTTATATTATACACTTTCTCATACCGTTTGAATGTATCTTACTTTTTACATTTCCTTCTTTAAAAATTTCATTTACTTAATCAAATCATACTTTTTACATCTGAATAATTATTTTTCTGTAGTTTTAAGCCTGCTTGTCATTATACTTATGACACTATAAAGCAATTGAAAAATAACCCTATATTTTGTAATTTATTTGTGTAACGGTATAACCCTACCGGTTTCAAGGGTTTGTGTAACGGTATAACCCTACCTCGTCATCAGGGGGGCACAAACAAGAGTCTCGTTTGTGCTCCCCTGATGATGAGGTGAAAGCCTTGAAACCGGTAGGGTTATACCGTTACAAAAAGTGGAATAAACAGTGTTTGATAAAATAAATTACAATGTCTTTAAACCTCCACAATGTTAATGTTTTAACTGTAAACCCTATATTTAACTCGAACTAAAAACAAGAGCACATAAAACCGGTGTTAGATGTTCGATTTCCATACAGTTTGAGTTTTAGGAATCTTTTTTTTATGTTTATTAATACATGACAAGAAATTCATAAATATACAATTTGCGAAAAAAACAACGGATAATTTAATTTGGACACACAATTTTAATGAAACTGGGTTTGTAGCCTCTCATTTGTCGTGTCCCCAGTAAACTAGGCGTTTGCTTGTATCTCACTGAGATTAATTAATCAAGAACGTGTGCATAATGTAGTGCAACAACTTGCACACAAGAAGCAAGTCTATTAACCGTTATTTCTCATACACAGGATGACTCACAATCAAACTCGATTACGAGATATTGCCTATCTTATGACGTATAATTAAAATAATGATTTTCATCAGATATATTATAAGACCTAAAAGTACTAAATAGTTGGATCGAGTCTATGACTACGTTGTATTAATCTTAGTTTATACATTAACAAAATCAGTGTGGTACTAAAAGACATACACTTGGATGTATGGGAGTGTAACGTGGACATGGAAAAGTAATTTTAGAAGCCGAATAAATGTTGTAAAATGAGCACCCTGGGATGAATACACGGGACAACAATGTATGACATCATTCGGAAAGAAGTTATAAGGGATGAATGTGAACATTAAACTGACATGTTGAGTTTATGAAGTAGAACACTCAGACACTCTGAGGTTATTTGGACACATGGAACTAAACATTTAAAAGACTAATTAATCACAAGTACATTGAAAATTTGACTGGAAAGCGTGGAAGAGAAATATCAAGCGAAGTATAGTTGAATTTAGTGAATGATATTATGAAAGATGGAAAAGTAAGAAATGAGAGAAATTGTAGTTGTATGATGTGGAAGAGGCGAAATATACGAGTATATGTCGGTGTCTATCTATGGCTTTATCCTACTCAGTTTCTTCTGGGCATGCTCGGGTATAACTACTTGAGCGTAAGGAGAGATCTGCGTCTCCTGGTATACGTTGTCAAACTCGTTCGAGGAGTTGTAAGCTGTCCAGCATTACTACAAAGATTAGCGTTAAATGTTCCTAACAATTACACTAGACTGCACCGGCAAGAACTGTTCTCAATAACATACGCGAGAACGGGTCTTCCAGCCGCTATGCCTGTTGGAAGGGCCTTAACTCTTCTTAACGGGACTGCTTCGGATATTGACATATTTCATATCACATTACCAAAAGCAAAAGTAAATTTTCTTCTTAGATTGAGCGCGTTAGAAAGCACTCATCAACATACTTAAGTGACTGTGAATATATGTGTATCATATGTTTGTGTGTATATACTCGTATATATGCATTATTTTTTATTTTATATAATTTTTTAATTTTTTTCTATGTAATTTTTCTTCTGTTTTAATGTCTTGTATTTTTCAAAGTAATAGGGCTAAGCCTGTTTTGAAAAAAAAAAAAAAAAAATGTCAATATAGAAAAGTCTGGCACTCTGTCTTTTTCACCTACCCAAGCAGGGAAATGGCGTGATGGTATGTACTCGTATATTATATGTTATTATTTCCGATTTCGTGTCATTGGAGAAGAATTTTTGGGTAAAAAAGCTTTTCAAGTCACAATAATAAAGTTAGTTAAGTTTAAAACCATGAAACTCAATTTTTTTTTAAACGTACAAATAAAATCATGTGGAATTTATAAACTTCAAATCGTGTTTAATAATTGTTTATTAAATAGATATTAAAAAAACTGAATGAGTTGTTTCAAATAACATATTTGAAGAAACAAAATGATTTTTAAATAGGAGTAAGAAAAAAAATATCAACTACTGAACTCTGTACGTGGTTTTTCACATTAACATCGCAAGTGCGATATTTCCCCGAGAGATGGCAGTAATTTTCCAAAATATTTTTTTTGCGCGTCTTTTCATTTGGGGATAAATTAAGGAAAATATCTTTCAAATATGAAAAAAAATATATATATGCATCGGAATATTTATGATGTTTTTAGAAACCAGTGTAGGTTTTAAAGATATACGTGTTTACCGAAAATACACCACTTTTATATCCGTTATAAGATACAAATATGTTATTTGAAAAATAAATATATTTAAGAACCATAACATCGTATATGTTATATTTTTTTTCGGAAGGACAGATTTTCATGTGGTTAAATCATCTCGAGATTTCTTCCTTAGTTTTACTTATATCATGTGTTTTACTAAGTCTTTTATCGTGTGTTTTATTAGCTTTTTCTGTCGAGAGTTTTTCGTGGAATGAATTTTTTTTATATACTGGAAACACGTTCATAATAAAACTTATATGGTGAAATAAATAATCATAAAAAAGCATTATCTGTTAACAAAGTTTCGTCATTTGATAAGATCGAGAATCTTAGAAATCCGATTACGGCTCATTTCTTTGAAGGTTCTTTAGAATTCGAACCATATTTTGTAAGATATAAAATCAAGAAGACTTATTCTATCAAATAGCAGCAAGCATTTTGCTCAAAGACTATAAAGTGGTCGCCTAAATGTTCGCACAAAACTAGAGGTATAAATCTCAAAACATGGAGGTTGGGAAACAGAGACTCGGAGACGAATTCGTTTGGCAAATTTCGTAATGGCCAAACTTATTTAAATATGATAAAATTGGTATTTAATTTCAACACTGAAATTCATCGGCGAAGGGCTATAGATTTCTCCATTATATAGTTAAAAGATAAATGCTGAGGATAAAGAAAATATATATGCTGAATGTTTTTGAGATGTGGTGTTGATACTGAATGCGTCCATTCTTCAGAATCTACAGGCCAAAGAAGGGTTGTTTAAAAAAAGAGAAAACTGTCATACTTCGGGCATGTCGCTAAAAGACAAAATGATTTAGAGAGATCTCTTATACTCGTAATTACAAAAAGTGTTATACTTTCGTTGTGTATAGGTACAGTACAGCCAAGCAGGTTTATACTTTCGTTGTGTATAGGCACAGTGCAGCCAAGCAGGTTTATACTTTCGTTGTGTATAGGCACAGTACAGCCAAGCAGGTTTATACTTTCGTCGTGTATAGGAACAGTACAACCAAGCAGGTTTATACTTTTGTTGTGTATAGGCACATTACAGCCAAGCAGGTTTATACTTTCGTTGTATATATGCACAGTACAGCCAAGCAGGTGTATACTTTCGTTGTGTATAGGCACAGTACAGCCAAACAGGTTTATTGCAATAATAACAATTTATTCCAACAGCCATAAGTATTTTTTAGACTGTTAATGAAAGCCAAAATGGAACCGTTTTAAAAAAAACAGTTTCCAACTGTAATCGAATCGCGACCCACATGCTGGAAGGTAGCCTTCTTCTCTTGCTAAATAAGCCTACATCACGTTATACTCCAATTCGATAACGCAGAGGGTGCAGATCTCCACTTCATTTTGTTTTCACTCACAATTTTCGTTGTTGACATGTCCATACATCTCATCATGCATTCTCTCCTTTTATAAAAGCTTTAAACTATACCCTATTTCAAAATTAAGTAAATCTGTTTTTTTATCTTTTTTATAATTGCCGTGCCTTGTATAGTATACCCTTTGTTATAAATAAACTCTCGTTTAATGTATTGGACAATTATTTACGCAATCGTTTACTTAGATTATTTTCTGAGACATTATAAACTGAGATATTAAGAAAATCACATTCGCACACGGAATGACCTTGTTGAATGAATTTTCCGATATCAATGTGTTTCTTCCCTATATCGATGGATAAATTGAGGAATGAACTCCTTAATATATTTCGTAGGTAAATATGCTTAATTTTCTTGTAGTCATTATATTAATACTTGTATATTAAGACTCCTAACCCTTTGATGTTGTTCGATTTAACCTGTATCGAATTCATAAAAAAAAACAATAAAAAACATGTCTACTATCACATAAAGTGCAAATATGATCGTATGGGAAACCATCGCGATGATGGCAAGTGTTTTATCATCTTGACCACGGAGGTCGTCACATAAATATATCCTTGTAAAAAGCCTTTTATATTGTTTCAGTAAAAAAATACTTAAGATAGCACCCTTGACTCTCACAATTCACATCACGCAGTAATCATGAATAATAAATGCCAAAAACAAGGCTAGCTGCGCCATACTACGGGAGTCAGCGTACCGCCTTCCCCAACTTAAAATTAATTCGACGTCATCATTAGTAAGTGTGCCTACTCTATTTTGTTATGTTTTGCGACGTAAAAAATATTTGCAACACCCAAGAGTGTAAGTCAGCTTACTTCTGAGGTTTTGTTGGAAAGTGGTGACATCTAACAACGATCCTTTTTTGTGGAAATTTCTTTAACAAACTTATAATAGACGATGATTTAATTTTATGGAAGGTTAAACTTTGTGGAACTCCATGCTATAATAATGAAGAATAAATTAATTTATTATTCCACTAATTACACTAATCCTTGCTACACGTTATTCTTCCTCCTATCCAGAGGCTGTCTCCATGCGCAATGATCACGATTTGTTACTAAAGTAGTGCTTAGATCTGATTTTCTTAACCCTTCCTTACCTGTGATGTGTAACTAGTACACATTGCTTCTAAAAACTTGAATATATATATAAATGTAATAAATAATGGGTTCAGATTTTAGGTATTCCTCCGTAATACATTTACGCATTGAATGAAAAAATAATATTCATAATTATTAGCACTTATCGGCCACATCAGAGATATTTTGTGAAAATCGGGAATAAATTCCCCAATAAAATCAAACGTGTGCCAGTGTGTGACGTAGGTATATTCATTCTAAAAAGCCGCTATGGGGAAGAAGCGATGGTATTCACGTATCACTCTCACTCTACTTCGGTATATGGGAACGCAAGAAATAGAATCTCAGTTTGCAGTTGTGTTTCTTCCTTCGAGGTAAAACATACACAGTGTTAGTCCGTCTCAACTCTCTGTAGTTCTAGGGCTTTCATTTGATGTGGTCTCTTCGCCCGTTTTGTGAATGTCAGCCGATGTTTTTTTCATGTTTTCAGGGATTAAATTTCAATTATTATCACTTTTAACTTCAAATTTTATTAATTTAAAGGAATTGGCTATGAATATTCTTATTTTTCCGATTTTAAATCGCTCATTTTTACACGAGTGTTGATGTTTATTGAATACACAGCACCGGAACGGGCGGATTTTTTTAGCACAGGAAGAGAAAGGTTAAAAAAGATCGGGTCATTCCACCTCACGAAAGCCTCAGGATTGGAGGTTGAAACACGTGTAAAAGCAATTAATATAATAAGTTGAATAGCAAAGTAAATTATTGTTTGTAATTTTATTTATTTTCTGTTGTGTTCATGATTATACATTGTATATGATATAAAATATATGTGAATGTTGGTACATTATATTTTTAACATTTTTGTTCATATTTAGTGAGTATAATTATAATCGATATTTAGTGAGTCTATAATTATAATCGATATTTAGTGAGTCTATAATTATAATCGATATAATTAAACTCTTATTTATTTATATTTAACACTTTTTTAGCATAGTTTACTTGTACGTGGGTGTGCTGAAAAACGTCAGCCTACTTTTCAGCCTTCTCGCCTCCTATAACATGAGGTACATCCGAATTGGAGGGATGTTTGTTTATTGGCCTTTCCTGTTCACCGTTCCTCTTTTTTTACGTCGTCTTTAACTGCCCACGCAGTGAGACTCTGGAATCAACTACGAACCAATATAAGACTCGCTCCGTCCTTGGCACGCTTTAAGAAGCGACTGAAAAACCTCTTAATTTCTAGTCAGTTAAATAACGTGTTTCATTCCCGATTTTTCTTTTTCCTTTCCTCTCCACCATCCCTTCATTTTCTTTTGATTGATGATATCTTACTTTATATAAAAAATAATGTTCCGGTAATTGTCCGTCTTTGTGTGGTTCGTGGGCACATGCTCACGTATGTGTTTATGGATTTCGTGGGGAAGGATAGTCATTTGAATGATTTATGCAACCATATAACTGGCTTCATTTACTTTTGTCTGGTTGGTTGGAAGAGATTGCCGCCTGGCAATAAGTCCGCTATATTGTATTTGCAATGAAAGTGTTAAATAAATTAAATAAATGTTTTTGGTAAATAATCTATATTAATGTATTTATTTTACGGCCTTCGCATAAATTGTATGTGTAATTGCATGAAACATTGTAACATTCCATAAATACTTTTTTATTTCTTAAAACACGCCTATGGGAAAGTTGTTAGAATCAAAACTAGTTGGATGCACGATATATTTGAAAATCTATACATAAGAGCATATAAAGGGTCTTTCAAATTAAGCGATTTTTTTTATTCTTAGATAAAACACAGATGGCGTCGCAAACTTGTCTGGGTCTTGTGACATTTGAGAAGTGTAATGTATGAAATTTGTAAAAATGGAGTCGTATACAATACAACAATACGTTCAAATTGTTGAATTATTTTATGTATTGTAATCTCCGGAAACGGTGATGTTAATTGGCCACCAAGATCATGTGATGTGACACCGTTGCACTGTTTTATCTGGGGTTACGTGAAAAGCCAGGTATATAAGAATGCCCCTCAATCAATTCCTAAGCTGAAGGACGAAATTATTTGCGTTGTTGGTGAGTTAGAAGCGCAATTATGCCAAAATGTCATCGAAAATTTTGACAAAAAAGTGGACATTTATAGAGCTTTAAGATGTGGACATTTGGCGGATATTGTTTTTTTGTGTTAAAATGTCATACATTATACTTCAATGACAAATAAAAAGATTTTAGAAAGTAAATTGTGTGTTTTATTCAAGAATTAAAACAATTAGAATAAAAAAAACGCTCAATTTGAAAGACCCTATACCATTGCGCCATTTCCCTGTAGGTAAACAAATTGGACAGAGCGTCTAATTTTCTATCTCAAAAAACGTCCTTCGCCTGTTATACATACATATACTTTCTCATACAATTCACACGACTTCCCTTACTTTCTACGTCCCCTTCTTTCAAAATTAAATTGATCCAACCATACTTTCCTTTGTCTTTTTCGACCAAACCTTCCACTCACATTTTATTAGTTTTTTTATTATTTCTTCATTTATTCGTTTTGTATGCCCAAACCATTTCATAGTGCATAATAACACATTAATAACTATTTCCGGATGTTTAAAGAACACTATCTGGAAAAACAAGCATATTAACATCCAAAGCAACGTGAGGTTCTAGAGAGCCCGCCCCATAATGACATACAACATAGAGTCCAGAGCCGACACTGTCAGAACCAAAAATCTCCTTCGAACCAGCGAAATGAAGGTACTCAGGAGTGTCGCTGGCAAAACCCTTCGTGATAGAGTACGAAACACAGAAATCCGAAAGACGTGCGAAGTTGAAGATATTGTCAGATGGGGACGACAGAGAAGAAGGTTCTGGAACGAACACGTATCCAGAATGGCGGAACCAAGAGCCGTAATAATGGCCGGGTACAGTATCCCCCAAGCAAGCAGACCTCTAGGACGACCTCCCAAAATATGGAAAGCCAGCTGGCAGTCGACGTTGCAAGAGGCAAACAATGATGCAGGACCATAACAGGCCAACAAGCCTAAAATAAGATGAAGAAGAAGATAACACATTTGCCTTTAATTTGCATACATTTTGTGTTCTATCATTAATTGTTACCCCATGTTATATTTTTAGTACACGTATTTTTACAGCATTCATTTGGTTCCTTTTAGTATTTTCCACGTCCAAATTTTACTTCAAAACGTCAAAAAAAACATCAATTAAAAAAAAAACGTTTTCGCAATGTAAACTCTAAAACTATTTGAACTATGAAGAAATATATTCTTTTGAAACATATAATTTCAACAGGTTATTTCACCGCAAAGAAGACTGTCAGCATCATAAAGAAGATGCTCTCTATGTGTATGCATATTGCACCATGCCGTAAGTTCCATATGAGAAGGAGCCCGTGACTGCCAACAATATACAATTGCATTTCAAATGCAAATTTTGAATTCGCTTCTATTGTGCACCGTGAAGGTGATGTCCCGAGGCGGGTAACGCGGGCTCAACCCCTCATTCTATGGAGTGTGCTTTGTTATCGTTGCTGTGACTGAATCTTGTATGATTAATCTCATCAGAATAAGATATTCTGAGATGCGAAGTTTCATATAGTAAGCTTTCTTTCAACGATGTCCTTAGAATTTAATAATATTCTTTTTTTTTTCGTGTGCTTAATGGTCAACGTTATGGTCCTCTTTTTTGTCTTAAATTCAGCGCATGACCTATCACTACCCTTCTCGGTCCTGGAACATATTAAACGCAAGTCTTAAATATAATCCTGTCAACTCATTTATTTGATCCTTCCTTCTCATTGGGAATCTTCCTCTTGCCTACCTATCCTTAACTGTCCCCGTAAAAACCATCATCTCTAGATTATCACCATTATTTCTTGTTACCTTCCTTAAAGTCCGTAAGGATTCCTTTTCAACATGTTGTCGAAAGTCTTTCAGTAATCTCTGATTACAGATAACACAGATATTGGAGCGTCTTGCGGTTAATGGAATACGAAGCGTGCACTTCCAATACTATTAATACATCTCGAAGCCATAGTCATATTTTTTTTCAAATTATTATAAATTGGATCGAAAACTATATTTAATTTTTTTTTGTCACAAATAATAAACAGCAGGATTAGAAACATATGCTTAAGTCTGTTCATTTGTGCACATTAATCACTGGCAGGGGCTCCTGTGATAAGATGATAAAGCGCTAAATTCAGTAGGCAAATTGATTCCACTTGACAAGTGTTGAAAGTGGTATTTATTCCTCTCAATATATGACCCAGATAAACATTCTTTTTCGCATTTTACACCTTATCTATGTACCTTCTTGGTATTAGAGATACAACGAAACCAAGAATTTTCGAGCATATTTCGATTAATTCCGATCTTCATTTTCTATGTTTTATCACCATATAAAGCATTTTATACTAGTAATGAGTCATGTACATGCTTTTTTTATTCAGAATCTGTCTTCTCTATCTGGGCCAAGGTTACGTGTATTTAGACTTTCTTAGATATTTTAATGTTGATATGTCGACTTGCGCTATACGTTGCACGATCAGCTGCAAAGACTGAGACTGTCAACTGAGGAACACTTTTTTTTTCTCTATGTTTGTGAATGCTGCGGATCTAGGCACTGAATATATGCAACATACATAGTATTGATGTGTTGTTCGAGGCAATCCAACGCTGCATCTCAAACAGCTGCTAGATGGACCAATCAGTCAATTGAAGGGCTTCGAATAAAGATGCGTGTCTCTGTGCTGTATTCTTAGAATCTTGTGATAAGTTGGATATATAGGTACACTATCAGCATTGAGCGGTTAATCATAGCAAGAAGGGTAAATGGCGAAAGATGCAGAGCATCGGATGCATTGACTAGGGGAGGAAGCAGCGATGCGTACTTTTCAGGAGGCGCTGCGTAGGACAAGAGATCAATTGTGTTAAAAAAGGATATATATTGGCAGTGGTGATCACAATTATCAGATTTGAAGGAACAGTCATGGAGAAAATAAAAAAAGTTTTCTTTCTAAGAATATAAATTCAAATCATCAACTTGTTTATACTCCGAAGTCGACCGAGCAAATTTTATTCTTCATCCTGGCAAATTATATTTGCAGTGGCTGATTTTCTGGTATTTGTATTCATGGCGCACGTTGCATGTGCATTTTTCTCGCTTAAAAACACGTTTTCGTCTACGCCACTTATTTCCGCGCTTTCAGACACCATTTATAGAGAAATTGAATCAATTTTAACTTGCGAATACAAAAGGCAACGCACAGAATTACAAGTTTAATTTTTTTTTCCTTAGTTCATTTTTCTTTTTCATTTCAGTGTTATTTGAAGTTGTGTTACACATATCTTAATAAGAATAGGCAAGAAACACATATCTACTAATTTATTTCTTTAAATGGTTCTTTGTCCTCAGCTGCATACATTTTTTTTATTCATACTCTCCATTTTTCAGAATATTTACTCTTCTTTCCTTAGAAATTCATTTGATAACGCATTCAAGTTATTCTAAATCGTCATAAACTTCTCGTTCCTTTTTATTTATTGTATATTCGTTTTATTTATTGTACATTCTTTTATAATAACCAATCTTTTGTATACATTTAAGGTCAGAGGTCCACAGCGGTCGTCGTTGTATGGTTAGATTTGGGTCTTCCACACGGTAGTTTTGGGTTCGTTTTCCAGTGGTACCAAAAAAAATTAAAAAGGGTAAAGCCTTGTTATATAAAACTTACATGCGCTCGACGTGTGCGAGTGTGATTTCCCGTGATAGTTTTTCAAAAACGTGCGATGGCGAACTACGAGTAAGTTGTCTACTCCAGTGTTTTTTAACCTGAACCTCAACTTGGACAAAATACATTATACTCGTAGTCTCCCACTCACCCTCATCAACATGTCCATACCATCATATCATTAACGTGTTTTGAGGAGTACCATACGAATTAAAGAACAACAGAGGTCACCTTTTTGTAAGAACTAAATATCAAAAGGACAGGAAAAGCACGATTGTTATTACTACTACCCAATGATGACGATTGTAGATTTTTAATATTTTCTCGCTTTTTTATTCTGCTGAAATGATATAATTTGGGCACGTAGAATGAATAAATAAGGCTAACAAAACAAATATACATTGTATATATGATCAAAGAGGCGGTAGAGCAAAATCCAGGAAAGTTTGGTTGAATCAAGTGAATGAGTTTTTGAGAGAAGAAAATGTAAAAAAAATCAGTAATCGTAGGAGTTGTCAAAGACGGCGCATGGCTGTAGAAAAGATGTAATGCTGTCCTATTTGCCCTAAACTTTTTAACTCAAGGGGGTATTCTACTCTAGAGACGTGAATTTCGGGCGTTTTTTCAAGCTAAATAAAAAAAAAATATATATTTTTTTTTACAGTTTGTTTATTGATGATTTGAGTAATGTACAAAAAAATTTGGAAAAGAAATTGAAAATTCAAGATGTTATCAGCTGTTACATCTTGTCGACATGATTGGAACCTATTCGTAAATTGTAAACAAAAATAATACACAGTTTCTTGATAAAAAATAATGTCGTTGCAGTTGGTACCAAAGAGAAAAAAAAACGTTAAATGGCGGCTGTCTGAAAAAAATGTTCATTTTTTACCCCTTTTTTCAATTTTTTTAAAAATAGTAAAAAACATAGTTTTGTATTTTTCAAGGTAGGAACGATGGAGAAATATTTATCAAAGCTTCGTATTACATATGAAGGCAATCGGTTGAATAAAACTTGATATTTTATGTCGACCAGATCGAAAAAAATAGTTTCAAGAATAACGCGTTTAAAGTTTTGAGATTATTGTCCGAGTCATTCCAGTGCGGCGTAATTGCTGCCTCATTTATATCTATAACTTTGTAAATATTGAGAATTGTAACATTTTCTTTTGAGAACATATTCTTAAAGGTCTAAACTTTAAGAATATGCAAAAAACGTTTTTTTCAAATTTCTTTTACAAATTACTTTTTCAAATTTATTTCTTATCAAGACCTTATTAAGGCTGATTTATTCATATAGATGAAGAAGAGCTATCCGAGATGATTTGAGCATGTAAAGTGAATGAATGGATAAAAATTTAGAAAACAAATAAACAGTGTCAATATGAGTGGAAAGCATGGTAGAAAAAGACCAAGAAAAATATTGCTGCACCTAATGAATGTTTTTTTAAATGAGAGAAATGTTGAAAGTCAAAGTAACATGAAAAGTGTATAGACATTGAAGAGGCGAAATATGTTTGTTAAGATAAGAAATCCAAGCGCTCTATTCTATATCTCTTTCCTGACAGGGAACGTCTTGATAGTATATACATATGCATGTTACCCAACTTAGTTTTTGTGATGTGAATGAAGGAATTAATATTGGTTTCAATATAACAACTATTGGCCTGTAATAAATTGATCATAGATAACAATACAATCAAAGGCAAACTGAAGACCGTTCTCTTTACAGGAAGTTATACAAACTATTCTCGCTTTATCTATGTGAACATCCAATTACAACTATCCTTCGATCGGCTGTACTCCATGGCTAGTTTTAATACTTTGCCGGTTTTCTCAATGTTTGTATCGTAGCCCAAATGTGGATAGGAAAAGTTCTTCGTGATGTTTATTGAAATAATTTAAAACATCGGTTTAAATCTCAATAGAATGCTGTATCATTTAACGTACAAAATTGCGAATAAGATGGTTTTTTTTCACAAGTCATCTTAGTTTAAAATAGGTGAATTGCCTATTCAATAAAAATGAACTTCATTTTATTTTTATTTTTCGTTACCATGTTTCATATTTCTGATTATTTCATTATTTGTGTTTTTATGTATTTTAATGTGTTTTTGAAGGAGTGAAACGTGGACTTGAAAAAAATAATGAAAGAAAGAAAATAAATGATGTAGAAATGCGTGCACTAAGAGGAATAAATAGATTGAGTGACACTATTTAACAGAATACGAAATGTAATTTTCTTACAATAAACGGTCGATTTTGAATGTATCGGACGTATGCGTCAGCCAAAACATATGATGTATTTGTTTTCCTGTTTGTTATTTGGTACTTTTTATGACACGATATTGTGATGTTATTTGGTATTTGATGTATAAATTCTTGCGTATTTTTTTATGTTTTGTATGCATTTTTTATGTTTATTGAGGTCCGTGCTGTGTCACGGCCGTAACTGAAAATGTTACTTATTGTGCGGCCATCGCCAGACAGTATCAAAAGTCAGCCGGCCCATACATGCGAATACTTGCGAGAATTGTGATATTTCGCAAGTTACGACGGCATGCACGGGCGAAAACCGGCGCTTACGATAAGCGATTGGCCGCACATAAGGAGCGCCAAAAGCTAAAAAAATACATTCTCAGTTCACTCCAGTCTACTGCCTTATACTTGCGACCATATACTACCTGCTAAAGAGGAATCTCTTCACCTTGCTACTTTTCACCGACCTTTTCACCGTGAGCCGAATTCTCCGAGCATGGAGCAGCAGCCACCCATTTATTGCTACAGTCCTTTGTACCGGTGCCGTACATTGGCTATTTAAAAGTATTAATGATCAAATTGAACGTAAATAAATAAACCTTAATTTAGGGGTTGGAATGCCCTGTCTTTGAGGCTGCGATGTTGCCATAAATCAAGTTTATTAATTATTACTCAATGATAAAATCGTTCGGATATAACGGTAGTGTTAAATATCCTAATTGAAGTTATAACCAGCCTCACTATAGTAAATGATAAGACATTTATTAAATTTTCAACATTTAGAATAATTTCATAATTAAAAAAAAGTTAAATATATTAAATTGATTTTAAAAATTATAATTTTAATGTAAATACTGCCAAATATGAATGTTAGTAGCCAGTTAACAATATAGACCTATTTACCTTTTTACAGAATATGCTCTTGAATTATAATCACAGAATGCTCTTTCTCTCTTAAAGAAATTAAACTCCTTGGATAAAGCAAATTGTTGTTAATTATTATTTGCTTCATAGTCGTGTAGTTAACTCTGCTCATAGCAAAGCGTCGTAGTTCTTTAGTGATTTACAAATGAGCGAAGGATTCACACCCACTCCACCCAGTCCTGAGCCATGGCGAGTTCAGCACTTAATGAACAACTAGTTATCTCATAAATTATGTTTGCACACTTTGCTGGAAACCGTACCCTTGCTCACCACCCTTTAACACCTATCCAGAATATCTTGACCTCTTCCAGCAACATGTTTAAAAGAACGAAAGCATTTTCTTGATGCATATCGTTGACAACTTTTTTTGTAGCTGCTGATGAAAAGATGATGAAAAGTGGACGAGATTTATAGCACCGTTTAGTAAAGTGGACGAGATTTATAGCACCGTTTAGTGAACGAGATTTATAGCACCGTTTAGTGAAAAGTGGACGGGATTTATAGCACCGTTTAGTAAAGTGGACGAGATTTATAGCACCGTTTAGTGAAAAGTGGACGAGATTTATAGCACCGTTTAGTTAATCATCTTATTCTGTCTCTCGGCATTTTACCCATTATTGTCCGCAAGAGTGTAACTTATGACGATATAAGAAGTGTCTTTTTTTTGTCTAGTATCAGTTATAGTTTCATCTTCCTCTGGTTGTTTTTCGAGAAAGATCCATGGAGATTGCCTGGTTCACAATATGATCGGGTGCTCTGCGTCCAACGTGCCCATACCATCTCAATCGCCTCACCTCCATCTTGCTGTTGATGTATGTAACACCTAGGCTTCCACGAATGCGTGAGCTTTTTATTTTGTATCTTAGGGGCACACCAGCTGACCATCTTAACATGCGCATTTCAGCAGTTTCTAGTTGCCTAGAGAAAGAGTTATACATCGTCCAGCATTTGGAGCCATAGAGGAGTGCGGGTCTGACAATCGTTTGGTATACTTTTCCTTTTAACTTTACTGGCATTTTCGGATCACATAGAACTCCCGTCATTGATCTAAATTTCATCCATCCCACATTAGTTCTATGTGTTACATCTGCTGCACATCCTCGATCGCTATGGATAAGTGACCCAAGATACTTAAAGGAGTCACAATTTGGTAATGCTTCTCCATCCATTTGCATTACGGGAGTGACAGCATTTGTGTTCTCCAATGGTAGGTACAGATACTCTGTTTTCTTTCTACTCAGTCTCAATCCATTGTCCTCCAAGATTCTTCTCCACCTTTCCAGACTATTTTGCAGGTCTTCATGTTTTTCACTTATTAATACGATATCCGTATACTATATTTTTAATTCTTCGGTAAAATAGAGATGGCGTCACAAAATTGCCTGGGTCTTGTGACATTTGAGAAGGGTAATGTATCACATTTATATAATGGAGTCGTATACACTACAACAGCGCGTTCAAATTTAAAATTATTTTATGTATCTCCGGAAACGGTGATGTTAATTGTCCACCAAGATTATGTGATCTACACCGTTGGACTATTTTCTCTGGGATTGCGTGAAAAGCCACGTCTATATGAATGATCCCCAATCAATTCCTGAGTTGAAGGACGAAATTATTCGCGTTATTGGTGAGTTAGAACCGCAATCATGCCAAAATGTAATAGAAAATTTTGATAAAAGAGTGGACATCTGTGGAGCCGCAAAAGATGGACATTTGGCGAATATTGTTTTTTGTGTTTAAATTTCATACATAATACTTCAATAACCAAATGTTTTTTGAAATGAAAGCAAATTGTGCGTTTTATTCAAGAATTAAAAAAATGGAATTAAAAAAAAACGCTCCATTTGAAAGACCCTTTATATTTCAGACATCCAGAAAGTATTTTATTTCGTATGTGATGGACACATGTCCTATATTTTTTGTCCATAAATCGAAATCTAGGGTCAGTTTTCTCTTCTACGGTATCCATAAACTGTATGTTTAGAAATATAACACTGCACATGATGGCCATTAGAAATTTCTCAAACTCAATATTTCATTATAATCTTCACACATTTTTTTAAGAAATGCTTCTTTCCCCTAGAGATAAGTGAAGTGTGAGAAAGGCGGGTTGAGTTTCATTAACTAAAGTTTATATTATCTAACACCTCCCAATGAAATATGCCGTTCGGTTTTTATGTTGCTAAGACATATTATATAAACTCTTATATGTTCTTGGAATCCTAGATATACACAAAGTAATAATTCATTTAAATTATTCTTTAAAAAAATCATTATAAATAGAAGTGAGTTAAAAAATTTTACCCCTAAAGTTAATATTTATTAATCTAACTTTTCTCGTTTTCGTGTAGTTTTTAGTTTAACAAATAATTTTAACCAAGTTTATAATCTCATAAATGTTGGAAAAGCCGACATGTCTGCAAAAAAAAAAACGCTTCAAACTTTCAACCCGATTATACTGAAAAGGCAATTTACAGCCTTCGGTAAAAAAAGCTTTATTATTTTAAAGACAGCTTTAACGACTGCTTTAAGCGCGATTCATTTTATATCCTTAGGTACTAAATAAATTATTCCCACCTCGGCAAAAACTGATCAATAATTGAATTTTCCGCCAATACCTTTGCTCCTGCTTCCAACTCTCAACTTCCCCACATAAGTTTTTGATGAAATCACCAAAAAGTTAAGCGTAAATTTCCACGTCGAGTTTATGAAGATATAAAGAGCGTTCGAATGTACGACTTTGTATTGTGGCGGTTACATTTATGGGAACATAAAATAGGACAACTCCACCCAAAAAACCATTTCAATTACTAGTCGACTCGAGGGAAAAATTTGTATAGAATATGAAATGATTTTTTTTTAGAATTAAACTCTTAAAGGAACATAAATGTCACAACATCATGTTTGTCTTATGGCAGGCAGAAACGATATATCACTAAATCGCTCTCTCTACATCCATGTATAGTCTCATACAAATACCCTTAGGTTTTTCATAACTTTTCACCTTTCCTTTCAAAATTTCTTTCTCATATTCCAACTAACATACAATTTAGGTACAAAAGTTGTCGATTTCAATGAGCTAGAGTGCATAAAGACAGATACCAAGTCCATCGCATGGTTAGGCGATATTTGTTGCAGTTAATATATAATACATCTACTCTCAGTAGAATGTCAATTGAATTCGGTAGAAGATTTACTTCGTTATGTTCTGAAATGTTAAAATTGAATTAGTTTATATAAGGAAGTCATTTTATTTTTACCGAAATTTTCCCTACTTTCGGAAGGACTTAGGATATGCGCACAACATTTTATTTCTTGATTCGATTCGAACAAAACGTCTTCCATCGGATCTGGTTGATATACTTCTGATGGTTGATATACGAGTATGTAAATTTTTTGTACCTTTTTGCTACATTGGCCTAAAAACCATTTTAGTTGTATACAGTACAAACTGTAGGGTTTATTATGATGTGATCATGTGACAACCTCTTCTAACCAATTAAAAAATATAAAGGATACCTTCAGCGAAAATTAAACTTGAATCCTTTTTAAAAAAATCTGGGAATCGAGCCCGCAATCCACGGGTTGGGACGCAGGCGTCTTACAAACTAGGGCACGGAGGTCGTCAAAAATGGCATTAAATAAACAAACTTCTCTCTCTTCCCATTTCCCTTATTGTTTTACAAGGGTTGAAAGCCATTACGTAGATAAAGGACTGTTAAATGTTCCTTCTAAGACTAGAGTAAACTCTAACTGCATCAATTTGCAGCAAAACTCCGTTTATTTTCATAAGTCCTTATTCGGTCTTCCAACTGAATGCCTTTCTTATCTTTCTCCCAAGAGATATTTTAGGAAGATTTGTATAAGTCAGTTTGGAATATGTCACAGCAATGAAACCTGAGATTTTCTTAAGTATTCGGAGTCCTATCTTGAGTTCTTCTCGTTGTACTTTGTATATCAGGGACAGCCTTTAAATTCCTCTGAGATGTGTATCACACTTTTACCGCCAGAACTTTTGACCTCTTTTTTTGTGAGCTTTCAATTTCATAACCAGAGGGTGGAAATGACTGAGACTTATTTAAGTTGCCAAATAAATTTATTTATTTACTTTAAAACAGAACATAATGTTTAAGAAGAGTTCATTTCTAAGTAGTAATTTCCCAAGCGTTCACATTGATAGAATCTGATTTAAATTAGTGTATTATATACACGATAGATATTAAATATCAAGATCGTGACATGATGACCTCCGTGGATAAGTTAGAGTACTCCTATATTCCGACATGAGGGTTGTAGGTTATGTTCTAATTCTTTTTTTTTTTTAAAGATTCCGGTCCAGTTTTCACTTAACCTGTTCACCGTGTTAAAAATCAAATTCCACGAATCCTGTGCGCGGCACAATTTCAGCGTTTTTTAAAATCTAAGTTTAAACACATATTTTGTTTAGAACCACTGATATTTGATTACAACACCAAGTAAACATGACACTTAAGTAATTTTCTGATAATAAATAATAGTCATTACTCTAAAGGAGACTCATTAAATAAAGGAGATAAACTAAACATTACGTAAAATAAACAAAGGAATGCTACGATCAAATCAATGCTTCATGACACTCACCCAATCAAATGCATATATCACTAGTAATGTTTATTTACGTAAGAGAGACTTAGTAATGTTTATTTACGTAAGAGAGACTCATCGCAGGACTCGATCCGCGCGACAGGTCGTTAATGCTGGAAATATTGAGAAACCAAAAAAATTCGGCGCTCTGTTTATTCAACAATATCTCATAAACTAATATATTATTTGACAAGTTTTTCAGAGATATCGCTAGAATAAAGATTATTTTAAATTTTAGTTTTATTTTTATTCCGGTTTTGTGTCATTTTTTTTAAGTATTTGTGATTTGAAACTTGGATTGTCGTCAGATCACAGGCGTTTGTGCTCCCCGCGGGGAAAGAGTTAATGTCTTATTAAAATCTTTATTTATTTAATTTCACTGTTCAACACCTCAATGTAAAAACAATCAAGCAGGCTTATTGCCAGGCAGCAATCTCTTTCAACTAACCAGACAAATGTAAATAAAGGAAGTTACGTGGTTGCAAAAAATATTCAAATAATTATTTATGCCATAACGAAACCCAATAAAAAATGAGAACCAGCGGATGTTGAATCTGAAGCCCTCGTTTCAGAAGACATGCATTAAAACAAACAAGTTACATAGGTTCATCAAAACATAAAATTCCGTCAAGTTATCAATGAAATTGTACGTGTAAAGGAAAGGAGGAGAAAGACGAAATATAATATGGGCAAGAATAATTAATTACCACTGATTTTGGTATGAGGCCACAGGATTTACTACAGGTGATTGAGAATACAATAGAATTTTACTATGAAAATGCCTTACAGCTCCTTTAATTAAAAATTGAGTAAATGACAATAAAAAAGATTGATAAATATTTAATCAAGGGTAAATATAGTCATATTTATTTTAATACGCAATGCATTGTTCGATGGTAAATGTCAAAAAGAGGACGATAACATTCACATAAAAAAATAATAGCAAATGTTCGGGTGCATCGCTTGGCAATGCATAGTAAACTTATCTGTTATTCACAAAAAATATCTAAGAACCATGGAAGGCAAGTTTATGTGTCAGAAAATAAACAACTTGTATGCCAAAACGGTAAAAAACTACAAAAGTAAAGAAAGAAGGAAGAATGACAGACTATCATCATAGTATGAATAGGCCAAAACCCATACGATGGTTGTCGTCGAAGAAAGAATACGAGAATTGATTTTTTAATACAAGAGAGCGAGAGAGGAATACTTGGATTCTCTCCGAAAGTAATTCGAAATTTGAATCTCGATGGGTCCGTGATAACTGCACGAATTTTAAATACCTAGCTAACAATGTTTGAATCGGTGTAAAAGGGGACGATGTATGAAGATATATATATAAATAAATTCTATATTTATGAATATATATTTTCAAAAATGTAGAATTTGTTTTACTTCCGTGAATATTTCACGGGCTGCAACTAGTAAATAAGATGTTCAATTCATTTGGTATCCCATAACAAATTTGAATTGGTGATGCGAACATATTGTGAAGCGCGGCCGGGAGACGGCATGACCCACTTAATCAAACATTCGGATTTAAAACTCCTCGAGTAGAAAGGGAATTCGCACTTTGTAATCGTACCTATTGACAAATTTATATGTATGGAAAAAAACACTCTCACACAAAAAGCGCACGAATAATGTTACTTAATGAACTCTTTTACAAGTCTTGGATATTTGAAAAAAAATCGAGTAGGCTAGAAATTGAACCCGAAACCCCCGAATAGAAATCAAGCGTCTAACGTAAAGATTAAAAAAAATTATCGAAAATGTTAAAAAAAATCGCTGTAATATCCAAATCACAATGGATGTAATGTCATGTATCTACCACAGCACATGTTAATAATATCTTCTTATCTCATTCACCTATTTGGCATTATCTGTAACACGGTATAATCACCAAAACCTATGTTATCTTATCCACATTCAAATAAATATTATAAGTTATATTATACCCTTGTCAAGCTTATCATGTACTAGATTTAGCGTTATTACTTTAGTGTCGACCTACTCGATGTTTTATTTTTAAGTTGCTATCTCGCTGGCGCTTATCTCCCCAAATTCAATAAAGATTTAATATCACTAAATGGGAGAAGCTGCGACGAGATATAAATCACTGATATCGATTTGACAAGATAACATACCCTACGCATTCCTCTCTAATCTATTGAACGGTCGTGGAATAGTTATCTTTGCTTTAAATAAGACATCATATCTGAGGCAGCATCATTATTCTTAAAGCCGCTAAGATATTAATATCATCCTAATTATAATACTGTTAATATTATACTTCAAATGTAATTCAACCTTTATACAAATAAAACTACACGTTGAAATTCTAAAAGTGTTTTCGTTACAAAAGGCCATAACAGTAAATTAATATCCAAATCGCAATGTAATATCCAAATCACAATGGATGTAATATTTCTACGACACTTTACAATACTCGTATACTTTTGCCTCTCTATAAGAATAAGTTGAAGTTATTTGTTGATCTAAATTTTGTTGCAAAGAATTAAACATTAACAGGTGAGGAACAAAGCAGCCAAAACTTCTTAATGACGAAACCGGTACTCTTGAGAGAGTTTCAAGGAACTTGGTAAGCAGCTTTGACACTTTGTATTTCTCAGATTCCATGTTAAACGTTTTTATACTACTTCTTGTTTCTTTCCGACTTACTATACATACGATAAAAAAATTCTAAATTTACTGTTCACGTAGACTGCGCTAAGTAAACTTTACATTTTTTGTCATGTTCTGTCATTCATTAATTACATAACACTTAACATAACATATACTTAATCTAAATCTTAAATTATTTCTTCATTTCAATGTTGATACTTTAAACGTTAAAAATGTTTAAACAACAAAGGAAAGTATGGTTTGATCAAGTGGATACAATTTTGAAAAAGGAAATTTAAGAAGTCGGAAGAATTGTGGGAGTTGTATGGTAAAGTGTATGGATGTGGAAGAGGAAAAATATACGTATAACCCATCGAGGAAACGGCGTGATGGTATGTGTGTATACGAGTATATACGTATAATACTCATGATGGATAATGGGAATACATTCTAAACTCTGCAATTATGTATCTGCTAAATGTGTTTATTGGAGTGAAACTGTCTTTTATATACAGTATAATATTACACATAAAATAAGAGTTTTTAAAAAACTCAGACGAAGTATTTAATACAAGTCTCCAGTAAGCCTAACGCCCCCAGTTAACTTAGTTAAGTAAAAGGCAAAATCTGACTAGAATTCACTCGAACGAAATAAATACAATAATTTTTAAACATTAAGAAAACGTGGACTTTACGTTGTGTAGATTTAAAATAAGGACTTGCAGATAATCTCCGTGGACAGGTTTACTTTACTTCTGAGCTTTAAAAGTTTGCCAAACCCAAACAGGTTTTTGTTGTAATTCCAGAAGGATGCAAACATTTCATACCGCAAAACTGCTTTCAAGCTTTTGTTTTCAATACCCCATTATGTCTGGACACAAAAGAAAATCACGTTTTGTAAATAACACTTAAGCTTTTTTCTTAACTTATTTTCACTCGTACTGTTACTTGAATCCTGTTAAAATATAAATGGTTGGTGTTGTTATAAACAGTTTATAGCTATATTATGTATTTCAAGCACATTTTTTTAAGTCTATTTATTTTTTATTTTTAGCGCAACTTTTTCAGAAACTATTTAGTTGGTAACCTAAACTCGTATATGAAATAAATACATTATTTATAGTCAAGGCGTTAATATTTCGAAGGTTCAAAGACATAGTAGTTTGTTTAATAAAACACTGTTTTTTTCACTTAAGATAATGGTATGACCCTACCGGTTTCCAGGTTTTCGCCTCTGTTTGTGCTCTCCTGATGATGATAACACTTTAAAACCAAAGGAGTCATATCTTATGTGAATAAAATTGTTTTATTAAACAAATTATAATACGAAATAAATGCTTCGAAAAGCACTTTTACTCAATTTAAAGATTGTTTTATTTAAAAACTATCCTCCGTGGCTTACTTGAAAAAATGCTGGTATTTATGTTGAAATAAATTGTATAAAAAAACATTTAGTCTTGAAATAGTCTCCAGAATATTTTTTTAAATTGTTCTTTCTTTCCGACTCATAATAAAAATGGAAAGGCAATTTATAAAGCCCCGTAAGAGCGCAGCCTTTGCTCAAGGGCGCTCTTACTCTAGATATTTGTGGTGAAAACCGTAGAACCCTTGTCAAGGGAAGACGAACTACAAAGAAAAAATGTAGATCTTCCCTTATGTTATAGAAACACATATGGCTTTAAATGAGATGTTATGTTCGTATGATACCTTTTAAATATGTATTCTTCACATATTATTTTCTTTCCTTCTTTCGAGCTCAAATTCTCATCCTCACTCAAATATCTAAGTGCGCAGAATAATGACATTTGTAGTCTAGTTGCCAGATCGTTTGACTTCAAACGCGTGTATTTTACAAATAACTCATAAAATACCGAATAAGGGTTCGTCTCTGATATTTTAAGGCTACTAGACACTCTACCGAGTATTATTGTTTGACAATGTTCTCCCGTTCATTTTGAACTTTAGGTATATGCTCAAAGAAACAGGTAATCTGTTCCAGGAAGACATTTAATGAATTATTTATTGATAGTAAAGGGGTTGTAACTAATTATTATAACTTATGTACTCGTATATATATGGTAATCACCAGTGGCGGCTGGCTCATAAGTGCTCTCGTGCGTCGAACTACTGAATTTATATAACAATAAACACCTAAAGAAGTATAGCGAAAATGTATATTATCATAACAATATTTATGAAAAATAATATATATTTATGTCGACATGGCTCATCACAGTATGCAACTGGATTTGTTAGAGCTATTTGTTGTATACATGTGTTTTGCATCTGGACGCAATCTGCGAGCATGTTGGATCTTTGAGTGCGTTATTCGACGAGCTCCAAAATAAGGCAAAATCATAGAAATATTTTGAAGTTAAAAGAGCACAGAACATCTTGAGACAGCTATATTTGTATAGGGAGTTCTAGGAATTTTTCGTGTTTTAGGTTCACGCACTAAATATACGAGTGATCCCGAAAATTTCCGAATGACAGTTCGCTGGGATAGTAATACATCAATTTAAAGTTTTTTTTTTTAAATATGACCACCGCAGAGAAGGGATGATTTGTTTGTAGCGTTGAAACTGGGGCGTCTTTTTAGTACATATGTCTTTGCGAGTATATGTCTCCAAATTAACAAACGTTTTTGCTTAATTAGGTAGCGACTTTCTTTCTTTACTTTAAGTATAACATGAGTTGTGTTTTATTACATTTTTGTAGTTTCGTCGCGCACAACTTTTCTCTACCTATCTATATAATATTACGAGCCATTTGCAAGATAAACGTAACAATTTGGATTATTTATTGTGTTTGTTTGCGTAAATTAATAAACATGAATATTATAACTGTGGAAAATATTAAAAAAAATAAGTCAAGCTTTGAAAACAAAGTGACAATAAAAAAAAAACGGCCCTCCTAGACCCGAACTTGTGATAAAACAAGAGTGTAAATCTGGTGCTAAAAAATTTATTCGTTCCTTTAACAAGAGGATGTATAATAAAGCTTCATGGCTCTGTGGATGTGAAAAACTCAATAGTTTATTTTGTTTTCCGTGTCTTATTTATGATGTTGATTCAGCTTGGACAATTGGCGGCATTAACGATTTAACTCACCTTTCAGAAAAGATCAAAAAACATAATTCATGCCAAATTCATCTTAAAAACGTTTTAAGCCTAAATGTGTTAGGAAAAGTTGATATCCGAATGCAATTGGATTCAGGCTATCGTTCACATATTAAATATCATACCGAGCTCGTTAACAAAAACCGATACATTCTGTCCAAACTAATCGATTGTGTGAAGTTTTGCGGTGTGTTTGAACTAGCTATGCGTGGCCATGATGAGAGTAGTGATTCCTTAAATCCAGGAATATATCGTGGTTTAATTGACTTTGTGGCTGAACTTGACATATCGATGAAGCAACACATGGAATCCGACTCTTTATTCAAGGGCACTTCAAAGACAATACAAAACGACATATTGGATGCAATTTTGGAAGTTTATTACGAAGAAATAAAATTACAAATTTCGAAATGCGATTTTGTAGCAATCCAAGCGGATGAAACAACTGATGTATCGACAGTTATGCAAATGGTTATGGTCATTCGATATGAATGGAATGGCAAAATTCACGAACGATTTTGGAAGTATTTAACGCCAAAATCCCATTGCGCTGTGGGATTATCCGATTCTCTATTTCAAGAACTTGAGTATTTAAATATATCTAAGACGCAATTAATCGCTCAATGTTACGATGGTGCTGCAGTAATGAGCGGTCAAATTGGAGGAGTTCGGACAAAAATTCAAAATATGTTTCCTTATGCGCATTATGTTCACTGTTACGCTCATCAACTAAATTTAATAGTCGAAAAAAGTGTGTCTCAAAATAGAGAAGTAAAGATGTTTTTCTCGAACTTACAAACATTTCCAAAGTTTTTTTCGCGTTCATCTAAACGTACAGACATTTTAAGTGAAATAGTAAAACGCAAAATTCCATCAGTTCCGCAAACGAGGTGGAATTTTAACATCAGAACAGTTAAAACTATTAGCACGAATCGCGAATCTCTAATTGAGTGTATGGAAACCATTTTGGCATCCGATAATGATAACCAGACAATTAATCAAGCAGATATGCTTTTGCGCTATCTTACAGATGAAACATTTCTTTATTGGTTGAGTTTTTTCCAAAAAATTATGCCACACTGTGATATTTTATTTAAACAATTGCAATTTAAGAATTTAGATCCCGTTATCATTCGTAACAATATCAGTGAGTTTGAAAAATGTGTTCAAAATGTGCGGAACTCCACGGATAATTTTTTTGAACCACCGACTAAACGAATAAAAACCTCAAAGTCAGTTATTTGTAAAGAAGTCTGCGATACAATTTTGTGTGAAATGAAACAACGTTTTGCATTCAGCAATCACTTAACTGCCGCAAAATTACTCTATTGCGAAAAATTTACTGAGTATAGGTCAAAATTTCCCGAACATGATTTTGTTTTGACGGTAAAAACATACGATTTTTTAAATAAAGTTCAATTAAAAGGTGAACTCAGTGCAATTTATGCTCGCGATGATTTTGCCAATGCTGATGGCGCTTTGTCTATTTTACAACTTTTTTATAATACTGGTTTACTAGAAGATTTTTCTCAGACTGTAAAGTTAATTAAACTCGTATGCACTATTCCAATGACTTCTGTTGAGAGTGAAAGGTGTTTCTCTACGTTAAAAAGGATAAAATCATTTTTGAGAAATACAATGAGCCAGGACAGACTGAATGCTTTATCAATATTAAGCATCGAAAAAGAGCTAATTCAGTCTATACCTGATTTCAACAAAAGGGTCATTGAGGTCTTCGCTAAACAAAAAGAGCGGAGAATAGAACTTCTCTATAAATAGGTATTTAATTTTTTTTTTCTTTATATTATTTGGTATTTGGATACCTACTCTGGTGAACCCCCAATTATTTGGTCCACCGGCCGCCACTGGTAATCACTATGGTAAAATGAAGAATTTGTTCTTTCTGGAATGAATCGATAGAGTTGAATAGATTTGCTATGTTGTGTTGTTCGTCTTATAATGCTGTTTTTCTATAGTACAACACTGTTTACATATCAACGTGAATTTCTATTTATTGTTGTTTTTAAGCCCTTGTAACAAAAATGTCATTTGACTTTTGTAATAAAATTTTAATAAATTAAAAAACAGCTCTACTCCATTTAGCTCAATTGACTGTTGATTGCTCTTAGTGAGCATTTATGTTTTTGAGAAGAATATGCAATTCGTCTTGGTTTATTCGCGCTGTCTGTCGTGCTTTTTTTGCCCTTAGATAACTCACCAATTGAATATTTATTGGGAGTCTGGAATCTAGCTTTCGAGCTTTATAACTCATACGACATGCGACACCAGAATCTCGATGCTAGATAAACTATAAAAAGAACATGAGGTGTTCTTGGTTAAACAAAATCTTTATTTTAATATGCGAACAAATCCAAGAACAATGTTTGGAAGTATTTTATGATTTACATTATATCTGAAATTTGAAAACAGCGCGGGACGACACAAAGTGAAAACAAACAAATTTGAACAGATTGAATGACTGCTATATACTCGTATAAAGAGGTTCGAATATTATGATTGTTTTCCCTCAAAATATGGGATGATCTCTCAAAAACTTACTTTCACAGAATATCCGACTTCATAAACTTTATCACCACAAAATAGTATACTTTTTTTATTCAATCAATATATTGTAACGATTTGAGATCAATTTTATGCTTCACCAACTTATTTTTTATTCAATCAATTTATCGTAAAGATTTAGGATCAATTTTATGCTTCACCAACTTATTTTTTATTCAATCATTATATTGTAAAGATTAAGAATCAATTTTATGCTTCACCAACTTGTTTTTTTAAATAATCAATATATTGTAAAGATTAAGGATAAATTTTATGCTTCGCCAACTTATTTTTTGTTCAATCAATATATTGTAAATATTTAGGATCAATTTTATGCTTCACCAACTTATGTTTTATTCAATCATTATATTGTAAAGATTAAGGATCAATTTTATGCTTCACCAACTTATGTTTTATTCCATCATTGTATTGTAAATATTAAGGATCAATTTTATGCTTCACCAACTTATTTTATCCAAAAATAAATATTATTTTCTAATCATGACCACATCCTTAGCCTATTTGGTGAGCCTTCTCGAAAATTTCAGATTCCCGACAGTATCCAAAAACTAGGTTTTTAGTGTAGTAAGAAGTCTTCTGGTTCTTACATGCGCTACACGTATCCAAGTGTTGTTGCCTCTTCACTGTGGCAGTATTGCCAACATACAGGATAACCAATGATCTTAACTCTAAAGCTTGATAAAAAGGACTGAAAACAATGTCACTTTTCGACTACGCTATTCGATATGTAGCCTAGTTGGTAAAACGCTTGTATACCAGCCCGGGAATTAGGGGTGCGATTCATGCTGGAATCAATGTATATTTAAAAAAAATTGTCTTGTTTTTCATCATGGCCTATTAAAAGTATTGTGGTCGGTTGGAAAAGATTGCCACATTGCGAAAAGTGCGCCAAGCTGAATCGTATAAAAATAAAGCGTTATTCAATATGTCCACATGACCGATTTGGATTAATTTAAAAGTGCCATACGAAATAATAACTTAGTTTTGAAAAAGACATTTTTTATTTTGAGGGAATTTTGTTTTTTTTTATGATGGATAGTTTTTAAGATTATTTCAGTTTTCTTATATATTTGTCAGGATTATTTTGACACAATGAAATGTTCTGTAAATAAATTTATATTAAAGAGGTAATTAAATGACAAACAGAGAAGTTTTTCAACTTGATAAACCATTTATTGTGTCAGTATTTCTATTAAAAAATGCCTCAGATGAAAGTCCATTGTAACAATGTAAATTATTTTACAATGTCCTTTGAAATTGTATTAAAAGTTAAAAGAAAATAATGAAGAAGGGCTTACGTTTTTCGATAACTACAAGTATTCATATGTAAGAGGAAGTTTTTTATTTGGTTTTTCAAGAATTTATATATTGCTGTTTTGTAATATATTCACTCCGAATTCACTTCAAGAATTTTGGCTAAACATAAACTGTGCATCTGTACAAAAACAGATTGAAAAAGTCTGAATCCAGGAATAAAGCCCAAGTCAATTTGGTCCTTAGCAATAATTCTAACCACTTCGTCAAAAATGTGATATATCTTGATTCATTTCGAAAGCAATCAAATAATACTAAATAAATAAAAACATATGCAATGAAGAAAAAATGGTTTAAATATTTCTTTTATGTATTATTTATAGTTAAGGCATTAACATTGTGGAGGTTTAAAGACATTGTAATTTGTTTTATCAAACATTGTTTCTTCCATTTTTTAAGGTATAATCCTACCGGTTTCAAGGCCTTCACCTCATCTTCAGGGAGCACAAACAAGACTATTTCTATTTATTTAACATTTTTGTATGTTATATTTTATTTTTAGCTTGATTACGACTCAATATTTAAAATTCATAGGATAAAAGAAGATGTATACATTAAGCTATCCCTCATGATCGAGTTAGAATGTCAGTCATCTTTTGGATGGAAGACAAATAATATTTTTTGTCTGTGTAAGCTGTTGATCTTCAGTAAACCCAACTTTTCGATGGTAAGGAAATCAAAGCTTCCAAAACGATCGACAGGTTTAATCTTCTGCCATCTTTCGTTGAACAGAGTTTTATACAACGCCATCTATTTTTATTTTCCCTTGCCTTATCCCATCCATTTGGGGTCGACTGCTTAGACCTTTTCCTCAATCTCTTTTATTCTCGACATTCACTCGGAGATAGTCCAAATCTCATAATATATTCCTCCACTTTCCTATAAAGGCACTTCTTGGGTCTCATCTGCGTTTATTTGGGAGTTTCCAATGTCGTATGCAAATAACTTTTATTCAGCCGCAGCGCGTGCCCAAACCAGAGTAGTCGTGCTTCCCGGACTTGTTTACTATTAACGCTATCTACGTGTGAAATTTCCGACAAGGATCATATAATCTAGAGAAAAATATTAATTACGATGTAAAATTGTCTTAGAAGTAAACCTGCCCCGAAGTGATTTCGCCACTTATCGAACCTGAAGAGTGAAGGCTAGCCGCCAGACTAAGGCTGCCGAGAAAAAAAATTGTCAAACCCTTGGTTTTCACCTATCTATAATTGAGACAAAAATAACAATAGATAACATATACCCATATTGCTCTCTTATTTTAAACAGCGAATATAAAAAGCTTCTCATTTTTGCCCATAAAAGCTTAATTTGAGTAAAGTTCAATAAAAGTAAAATATTCTTCGTTAAAATTATAACCTGTAAGTCATTACTCGAAGAAAAAAAGTAACAATCCCGAAGTACAGATCTTTTGTCTAGTATAATAAGAAGAATAATTTGGCGCCAGTTATCTTGTTCAAGACTAAAAGCTTATTTTCATTGCATTCTTCCGTCGATTCCCGACGGTTCACATATTGCTCTTTCTTATCACTTTTCAGATAAATTCATGGTATCACTGGTGATTGGAAGCTCTTCCACACGATTCTGAAGAACTTTCATGAAGCTATATTTGTTAACTGCACCATTAATTATTAGTTTACTTTTTCAACCTCTTAAGGTTATTTTCCTTTTTTCAAGAACATGACCCACAAATTGTTGAGCGTATTCATTTGGTTTTCTTGAAAAAAAATAGTCATGTGGTTTCCCATTGCCTTGCGCAACGCAGTAGATGGGATAAGAATTGTTTACATGTTAAATATATCGCGAGCTCTGTTTATTTTACTTCTTACTTCTCTTTCATTTAAAATCTCATTAACTCGATCCAATCATACTTTCCTTGGTCGTCTTCAATCACGTCTTTCAACCAAATTGGCACTGTTTATTTGTTTTGTTAGTTTTTTTTCATTTTTTCGTTCAGCATGCACAATTTTTAATCATCATATTATCTTTGTTCAATGAGATGCGGGTAGTTACAATCGTTCCTTTTCTCTCATTTTTGCTGGCCAGATAAATCGTAAGGGTTCTATGAGGTGTCAGGTGTACAATAGAATAAATGAAAAATGTCTGTCGAGATAGGAAAACCTAGCTCTTAACCCTCTCTGCCTATCCCGACAGAGAAATGATGTGATGGTTTATATTTGTTTAGGTTTATCTTGGTTAAATTTTAACTAAGGGTCTTACAATCGTACGTTTGAATAAAATAAAGATTCAAAAATAATTCAAATAAACTTTTCTTTTTAAACTTTTTTAGAATTATCAAATAACGATATTTAAAATGTTTCAAATCTGTGTTTAATTCAGGAAGTATTTTATCTGTAAATAAAAGCGTTTCTATCGACTCTATAAACACAAAACCATTTTATATGTCGTACTGACTCTGACCTGTTCAGGAGAACAGCGCGCATAGTTCATGCCTTTGTGAAATTTCCAACAATCAGTGAAATATTTAAGTAGAATTTTAACGCGCCCGTATATTCCACAACAGGCCGCGCCGCGCCGGAGGGCAGGTATATCCAATGTTTATAGACTTTGGTTTTGTCACAAATTTCCTTATCTCAGACCTTCAGTCCGTCGTCGCAAATAGTCCGCTGACCTGATCTCCAGTGCCGAATACATTATTGAAAAGACATTTACAAGTCGTCCAGTTGTATAACTTACTAGAAAAAATCAAACATCATGAAAATCATTTGTTTTTTAGAAGACATTTTTCTTAACCACGTAAATAAATAAATATATGTTTAATGTAATTTAGTTTATCAAACACTGTTTATTCCACTTTTTTGTAACGGTATAACCCTACCGGTTTCAAGGCTTTCACCTCATCTTCAGAGGAGCACAAACAAGACTAAATTATGTTCGAACTGGTACCGATACGCACGCTTCAATGGTTGGGGACATTCGGGTTGGGAACTGAGGACTGAGGGAGACATGGGACGATCTCGGCCAGCAGCGGAGAGATTTTTGGGATATATGTATTTACCAGATTACGATTATTGATAGCAACATAGTACGTACATGTACGTTCGTACATAACGTACATATATCTTAAAATTACATTTATACTTCAGGATAATTTTAAAGAAAATAAATTTAACAGAGAAGCTTTCAAAAGGTCTGGGCTCATCTCATTACTTCCTCCCAGTCGAGATACACCCCTAACAATAGAGGGACAGTTTGGTCGCGAGGATATCAGAGGGTTTTCAGCACACACCTTAATTAAATCGAGGAATAGGTGTACTTAAATTTATTAAATAAGCTCGAACATCATACAATGTTTATTATTTTCTATCAAAATCGTATATATTTTTTTATCACTTGGATGTTGTTTTTTCATCACTATTCATATCCAAGTGATGAAAAAACAACATCCAAGTGATAAGATATTCTGTGTTGATATATTTTTTATTATATAAAATACCTTATTAAGACTTTGTAATTTATTTTTATCAAACACTGTTTATTCCACTTTTTTGTGACGGTATAAGCTATCATATGAAATAACCAAAAATATTCCAAGTCACATAAAGCCAGCTTTTTACACTAATTTTAATCTCCGGAAACTCTTATTTAATAGGAAAGGCACAAATGGAATACTTAGCAACAGTAGTGTGTATAAACTTTTATGTGCTGACTGTGATAATTTCTATATAGGAAAGACAGGAAGATCTTTTGAAAAGAGATTTCGTGAACACAAATCCGCCTTAACAAATCCTCTAATTTATTCTGAAATGGCTAATCATTGTCACCGTGAAAACCATACTTTTTCTATCGATGATGCCAAATTCTTACATATCAGTAGTAACGGAAATAAATTGGACAGATTAGAGGCCCTAGAAATTTCTAGGTCAGTACACCGATCCGAACATCTGTTGAACAGTTATTTCCCGAAAATCGCTCCGCTCTTGGCCGAGGTTGTTGTCCCATGCCTCCCTCACCCCTCAGCCCCCAACCGTTGAAGCGTGTATATCGGTTCTAGTTCGAACAGCATTTAGCCTTGTTTGCGCTCCCCTGAAGATGAGGTGAAAGCCTTGAAACCGGTAGGCTTATACCGTCACAAAAAAGTGGAGTAAACAGTGTTTGATAAAAATAAATTACAGTGTCTTTAAACCTCCACAACGTTAATGCCTTAACTATAAACAAAACTTATTAAGACTGTCTACGAAGATAACAAAATATTGATAAATCTTGAACTGAAGATAAATAATACGACAGGTTATCTCGTTAAAGACTATAGAGAAGCAGTCCAGATTATGACTACAATTACAACTCTGATGCTCTCCCATCAGGCTAAAATGTTGTATAGGCTGCACAGCTTTGAACTTCTGCAAATGGTTACTGGCCTCTGAGTCTAAATGGTGAACAATACCTAACCGATTATTGTATGAACTAGTGTACTGTGTATGCATTTTGGTGCGTCCCCATCTGAAGATTTCCTTCGGGGATTTCTTTCTTCGTCCCTACGTATTTTATCCCCCATAACAGCGTGGGTAGTGGAAGGATCGAACTGAACTAAAATATCACAAGAAAAGTACGAGTAGTCATATAGTCAGCATATACGAGTTTGTAAATGCGTTATGATAAAAAAAAATTCACTGCCTGCACTTATTTTTTCCACGTCAATGTTTGGCAGTAGATAGTGTTTTTATTTCGCCAATATAAATAAAAAACCATAACTAGAATAAGAGATCACCTTTCTTTATAATATAACTTGAATAAGAGATCACCTTTCTTTATAATATAACTTGAATAAGAGATCACCTTTCTTTATAATATACTATAACTTGAATAAGAGATCACCTTTCTTTATAATAACACATTCATTTAATCTGAGGCAATTTTCTTTTATTTCTTCAAATATTTTAATTATTATGAAATGTTTGTCGGTCGAGTTATTTATTATTTGGAGTATTGCATACAGAAAAATTTTAAAATAATAAAAAACTCAATAAACTATTTTCAGAATTTTTACACTAAAATAAAAAATAAGCTATCATTCGAAGGTTTTTCTTAAAACGTTGTGTAACACTACATTGTATAAAAAAACTTTGTATACAGTATAACCTAGCGGGCTTAGTGCTATTTGGCGATTTCTTCAAATCAATCAGTAGGGTATTTAAATAAAGGCGCGTTCTCACGTTTCAAGTTAAGTTGACCGATTAAAGTTGATCAACAAAAGTTGAATGAAATCTGTTGTGAAGGTGCGTTCTCACGGTTCAAGTTTAATATACCGATTAAAGTTGATCAAAAAATGTTGAATACAGGCCCGTTCTCACGGTTCAAGTTTAGTTAACCGATTAAAGTTGATCAATAAAAGTTGAATACGACTTGAACCAGATTTTGTTCACACGTTTCAATAGAAACTGATTCAATAAACTGTTTCAATTTAATTCAGTTAAAAATGGCGTCAAAAGCATTTTCTCTTGCATCTTTACTTTTATATTTATCGAGTTGAAAGCGAACTTGACAATTAACTTGAATTCACATGTTCACACGTTTCAAGACAGGTTTCAACTTGAAAGCCAATGACGGATGACTCATGACTTGAACGATAAAGTTTAACGGGGTCAATCTTTTCTTGATCAACTCTTTTGAAACAAAGGTTCTCACTACAGATTTCATTCAACTTCTGTTGATCAACTTTAATCGGTCAACTGAACTTGAACCGTGAAAACGGGCCTTACACCTTAAATGAAAACCGGACTGAAACCCTTTTAGGGAAAAAAAATCGAGTTAAAATGCAATCGAATATGCAACCCCCGAATTTCAACACAGGTATCGTACCAACTAGACTAAGAGGGCATACAGTATATATTTGATAGTAAAAATTAGAAAACTGCTTTTAGAATAACAATTTGAATTAATCTCTCGAGCATCTTTCTGCGTGCGAACTAAGGGTTGATCCACCCTGTTGTAGGGGATGCATTAAATTATGTATGTCACGGTTGCTATAAACTTTTATCACCGTAGTTCTACTCTAAACGTGGCTATTTTCCATTTTATGCGGGAAATAATAAAATTAGACGTTTCATTTCTTTTACGACATTGATGACCTCTTTTTACTGCATGGAATTCGAATTCAATAAATCAATATTTCTTTGAATGTTCGGAGATTTTATCCTAAAAAATGTTAAAATATTTTTACTATCAAAAGTATATTTAATCAGATTTGCACAATGGTTTTTGAAAATGAAAAAGGAATCATGGTGCTTCAGTTTTAAGCTTTAGTTTTTTTCCAAACATGTTGCATCTATGTTGCAGAAGTAAGGACACTGATGGTGTTTGATACAAAGAAAGTATTTATAAAAACGTAGTGCTTAAGAAAGATACGCATTATAAGATAAATGAATCAAAATCGTTTTTTTTGTAAATGAAATCCCTTGATGAAAGTCAACCGCGTTATCAACTAGGTCGCCAAGTTCATTTATACTCGTGTAATAATTATAAAACATACTTTTCGACAGTGTTGCCGCTGAAACAGAACAGTCTTGTCAAAATTAAATTTTAATAAAATACTCAGCACGTACGATTATTATTATAAGACAAACTTTTTTCCAGACTTGGAACTTATTTTTTTATAATTTCCTTTTGTATGCCATCAAGAATTTAATTTGAAGCCCTGAGATAGAAGTCAACCTGGTCATCAAGTAAACTAGGATGGTCACTGATCTATTAAGTACAAAACATCCCTTTCCACAGTGTGAATGCTGCCACTTATGTTTAATCTATATAAGTAAAAATGTAAATGTTCGTTAATAGAAAATCTCTAATCTCCGAAAGTTCTTCACCGATTGCTTTGAAATTTTGACAAAAGGTTGCGTTCGTATGCAAGCATGTTTATATTTTTTTTTTTATATACAGTTGTATATAAAAAGTCGATATCAATACATTAACTTTCCATATACAGTATGGAAATTATTCCATATACATATACAGTTGTACGAGGTTGTACGGTCGTATATATAAAGTTAATGTATTGATATCGATAGAGATTCTCAGAGTATTTGCATTTACACCAGGAACTGTTACTTTACTTAAAACGTTTTTATTGGCTTACTCCTTTTTTGTTCAAGTATTTTTTATTGTTCAGTAAAAAAGGAACTGGCAAAAATTCAGCATGCTACTTTTTTCAAACGGCAAATATACTTGACGGTGAATTCGATACTTTTTGGTCCTAACAAATAATAAACGAAATAATTGAACGCTTTGAAAATTCTTAATATATTACAATTTTATTTAATTCATTATAGCTATTTTGTCATTCAGTATGACAATGTGAAAGTTTCACAAGGTTATTATAAGTTCGACAGCTGTAATTGATTTAAGAAAGTTTGACAAGGCTATTATAAGTTCGACAGCTGTAATTTATTAAAGAAAGTTTGACAAGGCTATTATAAGTTCGACAGCTGTAATTGATTTTAGAAAGTTTGACAAGGCTATTATAAGTTCGACAGCTTTAATTTATTTAAGAAAGTTTGACAAGGCTATTATAAGTTTGACAGCTGTAATTGATTTAAGAAAGTTTGACAAGGCTATTATAAGTTCGACAGCTGTTATTGATTTAAGAAAGTTTGACAAGGCTATTATAAGTTCGACAGCTGTAATTTATTTAAGAAAGTTTGACAAGGCTATTATAAGTTCGACAGCTGTAATTGATTTTAGAAAGTTTGACAAGGCTATTATAAGTTCGACAGCTATAATTTATTTAAGAAAGTTTGACAAGGCTATTATAAGTTTGACAGCTGTAATTGATTTAAGAAAGTTTGACAAGGCTATTATAAGTTCGACAGCTGTTATTGATTTAAGAAAGTTTGACAAGGCTATTATAAGTTCGACAGCTGTAATTTATTTAAGATAGTTTGACAAGGCTATTATAAGTTCGACAGTTATAATTTATTTAAGAAAGTTTGACAAGGCTATTATAAGTTCGACAGCTATAATTTATTTAAGAAAGTTTGACAAGGCTATTATAAGTTCAACAGCTGTTATTGATTTAAGAAAGTTTGACAAGGTTATTGTGAGATCTACGGCTGCAACTGATTTTAGATCAAATTCAAACTGAAATTTGCACCGTGAACAATGGTTTTTGATCCTTGTGCATCAGTATGTCAGCTCTCTGCTTCTTAGCGTACTGATTATTATCGATCAAAGCGATGGTTTGGTCATCATCAGTAGTAATAGGCCTTTCAGAGCGAATACTATCATTGATTGTCATATCATCCTTACGATTTTTTCAGGGCAACACTTAATGGCCTTTATAGTCGCTTTTGGCCGTAGATTCTTTACCCTAGGTCTAAGTGTTCAAACCATGGCCTTGATGCCCATTTTTTTTTACAAGTATGAGTCCGTTATTCTTTTTGGGCTTCTTGAACATCTCTGTATTTAGTTGGAAGAGCGCACATGGCAGTAAGCTCACATGCACACGGCAGTAATACGAGCGCACACAGCAGTCACACATGGCAGTATGATAAGCTCGTCAAGTTGAATTGGGTAGAGCGAAAGTGTTATATACAGCAAGTGAATTTGTATGGATGTATCGAAACAATTGTTTCCCGACCTGAAGGTTCTCTGTTTATTTGTATGAAATGGAGCATTAGCCTTTATTAAGGACTAATATAAATTGTATGTGCTGAATGATCAAAACTCTTTTGTTTTCGCCCTAGTCCTTATCACTCGTGGTAACCCTTATTCACTACGACCTTTACTTCAATTTATCCGTCAAAGGATACGCATTAAAATAAAATGCTCATTTTCTAGTCAATTTATTTTTGTGTTTTAGCTCAATTGTCTCTTTCCCCCCAAAAAATAATGATTAATTTACTTTTATAATTTAATCCGAGTGATTTTGACGAAAAGTAAAGTATTCATATATTATAAAATGGTTAACACACATATACCATTTCCCTATCAGGATATGCAAACATGAGATAGCGTGAAAATTTTCTACCGTGACACATATAGTTTGTCTAGACATCCATACAACACCTTCTCATACAATTTTTACGATTATTCTGTCTTTTTACATTTCTTTCTTACAAAATATCCTATCATAATTTATTTACTATTTCTCTACTCAATGATATCTGTTCATCAGTTTATCTTCAGTCATTTATTTGACGACCCCAAGCATCTCAGAGAACCTTTCTTTTTTAACTCAAATCATCAGCCTTGAAAAAATATGAAAATACACACCATCACGTCATTTTCTTGTCGGGGTAGGCAGATATGATAGTGCACCAGGTTTTTTTATCCTAGCACACAACATCCACCTCTGCTACATTAATACACTTTCTTTTAATTCTTCTACGATTTCCAGGACTTTTTACATTTCCTTCTTTGACAATATAATTCCCTGGATCCAACTTCACTTTCCTCGGTCTTCCCCTTCCACTAACTAAGTCGTACTATATACGAGTATTTGTAATGTTAGTCTTTTTTCATAAATTCTTTCTACATTCCCAAACTACTCGTATCTCAGATTGTTCTTCTTCATTTTAATTAAAACATCAACCTAATGTTTACATTCATCCATAATCACTTCAATCCGTATTTCGTCCTATTATGTATCTCCATGTATTCTATTTTTAAATGCACGCATTTTTACAGTATTCATTTGACTCTTCAATGTTTTACCACGTTTTACTTTCATTTGTAAACATTGGTGCTTCTAATATTTTACTATTATTTGTAAACATTGGTCCTTTTACTGTTTTATTTTCCTTTGTAAATATTGGTGCTTCTTCTGTTTTACTTTCATTTGTAAACATTGGTGCTTTTACTGTTTAACTTTCATTTGAAAACATTGGTACTTTTACTGTTTTAATTTCATTCGTAAACATTGGTACTTTAACTGTTTAACTTTCATTTGTAAACATTGGTACTTTTATTGTTTTATGTTGTTTATAGTTCAGGCATGAACGTTGTGGAGGTTTAAAGACATTGTAATTTATTTTTATCAAAAAAGTGGAATAAACAGTGTTTGATAAAAATAAATTACAATTTACTGTTTTACTTTCATTTGTGAACATTTGTTCTTTAACTGTTTTACTTTCATTTGTAAACATTGGTACTTTTACTGTTTTACTTTCCTTTGTAAATATTGATACGGTTACTGTTAAACTTTCATTTGTAAACATTGATAAGTACTGTTCTGGACAATAATATTTGATTTAATTTCAATACTGTCCGATGGGAGTACACCTGTTTTAGTGCCCCATTGACTCTGTGTTCTATCACTACACGCCTTTCGATATCCTTCGTAACTCTTCCATCTGGAGTAATACTTACTAAATAACAATATTCTTTAATTTGCTATTAGCTTTTGTTACTCACCAATCAATTGCCTTCACTTTTCCTTTCACATTTTTGAATCATCATGACTATGGATTTCGCAATATTTTTTTTCAAATTTTTCTGTTTGTATCTCATAGAATTTACTTATCAAACTCTGCCATTCCTCATTCTCTGCTAATATTACCATGTTGTAACAAGCATACAGCAATCTACACCCATTCAAAATTTGTATTCCACCTGTTAACCTCTGTAGTTCCTTCACACATGAATCTATGTAAATATTAAACAAAACGGTGACATGACATATCCTTCATTTACTCCGTTTGAAATATTTAACTACTCAATCAAAGCATCGTTATTTCTTATACATATTCGACTTTTGGCAGAACTACGCAATACCACGTACTTATTTACTTTCAACACCAAATTCATTCAATATTTTCCATAGCTTGTCTATTATTACACGGTCATATGACTTTTTCTTGTCCAAAAACGCACAAGACTGAAAATAAAGTGAGTGTGTGAGTAGAGTGTACTCACTTTATTCAGCGAACTAATAGTTCTGTAACTTCCACATTATTTTTTTGTACCTTTTTATAACGGAAATATCAATGTACTCTTCCAATCTAATCTTATCAGATTTCCAACGTTTATTAAAAAACTGTCTAAGCTATTCGATCATTAACTCACTTCACACACTTTAGGTCTTTGTTAACTACATCACATCTCGGTATTTTTCCTTTTTCATGTAATTTGCAATACCTAGACTTCTATTCTAATCGCATTCACATTTTCCAAACACTTGCCATTCTAAATTGTACCAGACTTGCCTTATTTTTACTACCTACCACTACTATTTACTATCTACTACCTAATATTTTATTCTTCTGTTCTTATTTATTCTTCTGAACAAAACCCCTCTATTTTTATTATGATTACGCTCGTTTCACCCGTATCATTTTTCCAATTTATGTAAGTTAACCAAATGACTCATGTGGTAAAATGAACATGAATTATATTTTGGTTATATAATAAATTCTTATGACTTCCCTGAATTAGTTGGCGAAACACTTGTCTTAGGAGATTGCTGATTCATTCATGCCCAATTTAAAAAACATACTACGAGTAGTATATTCCGATCTGATTTTCATTTAAATACAATTTTTTCTGGTTATTTGGAAGAGGTCACAACTATTCATTGTAATGATAATTCTGAAAAATTATTATTTATTAGTATAAAGTGTTAACCTACAATTTTACACTTATAAATCTCCTGGAAGTTACAGCCAAAAGCCTTGTTTACTTGGGTCACGACACACACTACTATATATAATTTGAAAGAGTTAATTTATCATAAAATCGTGTTATCCTTCTTTATTTGATTCTATTTCTACGTATTATGTAAAATTGTAATAAATAAAATAAAATTTCTGATAAATAGCTAATGAACTTTAAAAATAATGAAAAACCTTTTTAGTAAAAAAAAATCCACAAGTCAGTAACACCCTTGTTTTAACCTCAAAAAAGTATAAAATAAGTATTACTTTAATATGTCAGGTAGCTTTAATAAATATTCGTTAAAACGAAAAAAGGTTTATGACACATTGTTTAACAAAATATGAATTATGAATAAAAAGGGGACCATCAATATACAATATGGGTAAAAAATGTTTAACGACCAGCATAAACTCAAATCCAAAACATGATATAATTTTATAACTTGTATGCCTCATAAAACTGAGATGGTTCTAAATAAAAATCGCTCGACACTACATTATACTCATCGCTACCACAAAGGTTTAAATCAATAAAGGGTATATTTCAAAAACTTTTACAGCTTCCGCTTTCGAAGATTTTCAAGCTTCGTGCCATCTATCGATTGAATCTCAAGTGAGAAAACTTTACAAGGTCTTCTTTGGTCTGATTGGCGTCGATTCAATGTCTTTCTTAAGAACAAACGTCTTAATAGGGATCTTCTTACAGAAGTTGGGAGTGATTTCATTTATTGCATGTACGTCTCAAGGCGCACCGCACCACCAACGCTAGCTTCAATCGAAGTTTCAAGTTAATTTGAGATATGGCTTGTTGATCTGAGAAGTTTTCTTGGATTCATTTATTCCTTTGAATGTCTTATTTTAAAGTTCAAAAGTACGGAAATAATAATGTGTTATAAGATATTATACAAAGGGAGAGAATAAGTTTTGTAACAAGTATGAAGAAAATAAATTAAAATAAGTACAAAATGAAACAAACTAGAGTACTTACATTAGCTAAGGCTTTTCTTTTTTTTTTTTTCTCGCTCTTGCTGACACTTAACCTGAGGTGGTATATGTGGGTTTACTTTTTATTTTGTTTTCTGTCATACGTTTTTGTTTTTTTTTTCTTTATTTCTATTTATTATTTAATCTAGATATGCGGGGATGTGGGATGGAAGCCCCCTGATGCCCTTGCGGTCGGGCTCGCCCTACATTGGTGGGGTGTATCTCGGCCGGGGGAATGTTTGCGGGATGAGCCCGGACCTTTTAGTGTCTTCTCTCTTGAATGTATTTTTTTGTCATCTATTTATTTTCTGTGTTTATTTTTTTTTATATATTCTTGTTCTACGTGTTCAAGGGTGTGGGCTGAAAAACATCTGGTGTCACCGTGGCTGGGTTCGCCCTATATTGGTGGGGTGTATCTTGGCCGAGGGGATGCTATTAGATGAGCCTAGACCTTTTGATAGCTTCTGTATTTAATGTATTATCTGCAATTTATGTGTTTTAGAAGTGTTATTTAAATATAATCTGTACATACTATGTTGCTATCAATAAACCTATTATTTATTTATTTAATTTGTAAGATGTTAGTCCTTGATATAGGGGTACACAAAAATAAAAATATATAACATAAAGGTGGTTGGACTTACACCCGTGTGTAACGTAAGGGTTGCCATAGCTGCGGCTTAGTGGTTATTATTTTTTTTAACTATAACAGAATTGTTTTATTTTTAAATATTATTTGACAGTGGTCACTTCTTGATATGACTATGAGATATAAAATGGCAATGATAAATAATATATTTATCACGAAGATATGACTTGACTATTGAACAGAAAAATATTAAATCAAAAAACAAGAAAGCAGTTTGTAATGAGTATGAATGCTTGATTCTTCTAACATTTAAAATATTGACACTTAGTTATTAGATTCCTATATCACTCTCATCCACTCGACACTGCTGGTATGTGAATAAATAAATTTGGTTGGTAATAAAGGGTCTTTCAAATTGAGTGGTTTTTTGATTATTTATTTTTAATTATTGAATAAAACACAAAATTTGCTTTGATTTCAAAAAACTTTTTATTGGTCATTTAATTATGATGTACTCGTATGTTACATTTAAACACAAAAAACAATATCCGCAAAATAGCTACTTCTTGTAGCTCCACAGATGTTCACCCTTTTGTCAAAATTTTCGATGACATTTTGACATAATTGCGGTTCTAACTCACCAATAACGCGAATCATTTCATCATTCAGCTCAGGAATTGATTGAGGGTCATTCTTATAGACGTGGCTTTTCACGTAACCCCAGAGAAAATGGTCCAACGGTGCCAGTACATATGATCTTGGTGGCCAATTAACATCACCGTTTCCGGAGATTACAATACGTAAAATAATTCTCAATTTGAATGCGTTGTGTACCATATTGTATACGACTTCATTTTTATAAATGTCATACATACTCAAATGTCACATGACCCAGACAAGTTCGCGAAACCATCTGTGTTTTATCCAAGAATTAAAAAAACCACTCAATTTGAAAGACCCTTTAGTTTAAATAAAGTTTTCTATAAATAAAGCATAACGTTTTTTTTCCTATCGCGACACAACCATTTCTTCCTTTTATAATATACTCATGGTCCAACCAATACTTTTATTGGTCTTCCTGTAACACGCATACACTAACGTTGACATTTAATTTATTTTTTAAATTCTTTATTCATTATTTCATTTCACATGTCCAAATCATCTCAGGGTATTGTTATTGTTATTACTTAATATATCAGACTCAAGTTTACACTCGTCTTTAATCACTTTATTTCGTATTCTGCATACATTGTCACACAGTGTATTCTTCTCAGTGTACGCATTTCTACACTATTTATTCTGCTTTTTTTAGTCTTTTTCCATAGTCAAGTTTTATTGATGTACACAAAAGTTTATACTAGAATACTATAGTAACCATCTTAGCAGATTTTAATATTAACCAGTTCGAGTATATAGTGCTTCCTTGACTTTGTAATCTATTGCTATATGCCATTTGATATCTCTTGTAGCTCTTCCACCATCTAAGAAAACACTTTCTTTCGATTCGAAAATGGAACAAAGGATTGTGTTTAATTTTGTATCACCTGAAAAACAGAAATCATCCATAACTCAAAATTTTAGGAAATAATGTGAAAGCAAATATTTCTTCCTAGTTTTTATGGCAATTTTCTCGATACTTCATACTTATTTCAATTTGTGTATCATGCATAAACGACTCGCCAAGGTTTTCAATTACGTCTCAATCCCCAGAGTCACTGAGAGAAGTTCCAGTATTTCTAAACAACGGCAATATTGCGAGAAAGCTATTTCCATGGTCTGAATGGCACACCAGATCTCCCTTCTTGTGCATTCAGCTTGACCCCTTGTCAACTTATTCAATTTGCATCTACATATTCACGGTAACAAGGACTATCTGGTTTACTGTTTTGGTTCTCTGAGTTTTATATCTCGTCTGGTTTAATTTTTTTTGACATTATTTGCGTGTGTGAATGTTATTATCTCTTTTTATACGGTAGTGTTACAAACACGTGAAAAGACAAACCGCAAGTCTCTTTCCTACATTAGTGATTCTAAATTTAAAGTTTGGTTATTGAGGTCGATGACAATATTTTCTCCTTGTTCAAAATATTCAAATTAAAATCACTAATTCGGAAATGTTGAAGAATGTCACATAAAATTTTATTGATTCCTTTTTGCGTTCATATTGAATGATCTAGACTGTTAATTTACATCGAAGGAGAGCATCCAATATATTCATTCTCGAGAGAACTGAAGAATATTCAATAGACCACTCCTGATGTTATATCATGGATGACAGCCTTACCATTCAACTTCGAAAGATCAATTACAAAGGAAAAGAAAGGGATTTGAAAGAAAAATTTTCTTCAACGGATGAAGGGTAAAGGATGCAGAAAAATATAATGGTGCATTATTTTTTTTCCAATGAGCTGGTATATGTTTTGAAGAATTCGCTCGCTTTTCAGCAAATCGATACGCATTCAATATTATGAACTCCAACATCTTATCCCAGAGATAGCAGAGAAGGACGTAACACCTACATTTTTAATTAACATGAAAGAAATAGTTATTATTCAAGAAAAACTTTTTATTTAGTTACATAAAAAATTAAATATTAATTTAGGAAGATGAGAAAAATAGTATTTATTCAGAAATATGAGACAATTATAATTTATTCAGGAAGATTATAGGCATATTATATTATTTATTCTAAAAGATAAAAGAAATTTTAACAAATCAGCAGGATTATAAACAAATGTATTTATTCATTAAGTTGAAAAAAATAATATTTCTTAGATCTTTGAATAAACGTTTGTTTCACTTTGTTGTGTCATGTTTATAAACTTTTGTTTATAAACACGACACCTCCGCTAAATATATTTTTCGTTTAAAGCAGTGGTCCCCAACCCCCGGGCCGCGGCCCGGTACCGGGCCGTGGACCAAATGGTACTGGGCCGCGCAAGGGCCTGCTTAAAAATCAAAATTACTTTTGAAAAATCGAACATACCCAATAAAACTTAATTATAGCTTAAAATAATTATTGCGTTGAAAACCCCTTCACGCTAAGTTACCACCGACCTTCCGACAATACCTTCAAAATAAAACAACACCACACTACCATATGCATGCCGCATGCGGAGTCGTCCTTGATTCCGAAGGCTTTCTTGCCGTAACTTAAACAAGGCAAATACTATATATTTTATATACTTTATATATACATAAGATGCCAAAAGTCGTCCTCTGTCGATCGAGGATCGAGTCGAGACGTCTATCGATCGAGATTTGATATCTTATCAATACTTAAAAAAGTGAAAATCGGGATATATACTTAACTGTTGGAAGCTTCCTTATAGGTACGATCACCTGTCTTTACTTTTAAAAGAGTTTGAGCGCTACTTCCCAACCACAAAAGACCCACGAACTGGCAAGGAATGGACCCGGGACCCATTTATCAATAAACCACGCGAATCTAGCATGCCTGCGAAAGAAGATCAACTGCTGGATATTGCAAATGACGGCAGCCTTAAAACTATGTTCGAGACAACAACTCTGCCGGTGTTCTGGATTAGAGTCATGGCGGAATACCCTGAGATTGCCACCACAGCACTTAAATCCCTATTGCCATTTCCGACATCCTATCTATGTGAAGCGGGGTTTTCTGCAGTGACAGCAACCAAAACAAAACAAAGAAATAAACTGGACATAAGCATGACACTTCGGGTGTCACAATCTCCTATTACCCCCAGATGGAACCATCTCGTTTCAATGAAGCAAGCTCAGGGTTCTCTTTGATTTAGCATTAAGTTAAAATATTAAATCTGTTTTTATTCATTTTTAAGGGGTAACTGTATTTTATTTTGAAGGCATGTTTAAACACGATTCAATTAAAAATATTAAATCAAAACACATAAAACTTCAACATCAAAACTTTTAAGGAAAATAGATAAATAACTTTCAAGTTAATATATCTGCAAGATATCAGGATAACATTAAAATCCCGATATTAAACCCTAAGCATTCTCAAAATTCTTTTCTCTATCTTGGAAAAAAATACTTTCAACCTTCCGTTGAACCTTAAAAATATTGAAAATAACCATGAATCCAAAAGAAAATTAAAAAATTATCTGAAACTTAATAATCCTTCATTGTTATTATATATTTTTTCTTCATTTTTCCCACAAACCTTGTGTTTTCTCTACTATTATTTGTCACTATAACTTATGTACCACAGTTGTAAATTTTATTATTATATATTGTACAAATATATTGTTATTAAATTTAAAATAAAAACTACATTCAATGTCCCCCCCCCTCCCCCCTCCCCCCCAGTGGGCCGCGGTAAAATTATGAAACGTTGACCGGTCCGCGGTGACAAAAAGGTTGGGGACCACTGGTTTAAAGAATTCATCTTGATGCCTATATACTCCCCTTTTCTTATGAACCACTTTTTCCCTTCTCCTCTTCAGTAATTATTACAATTAGAAAAAATATACTTTAAACATAATTTAGTTCATTTTCACGTATCGAGGAAGACGGGGGTCATTGAAACCGTTGGTGAACTCAAATAAAAATGTAGTAAATAAAAAATAAGTGTTTAATTTATTTTATAAAAAATTTGTACAAGCATTTATTAAGGGTACACATACACGTATGTACGAAGAATAGTATGTATTCAGAATGATGACAAATATAGCTACATAAAAATAATGACCATATTTAAAATCATTCACTCTTCTTTTAAAGCTCCACAAGGGAGCATAGGGAGGCCACCAGTCTTCTCCATTCAGAGCGGTTTTGGGGGGTGTTGGTAATCTCCTTCCACGACATTCCTAACGCTCTGACTTCCCTGTCATAAGAACGGTACACCGTGAGAGAGGTGTTCCAGGCCGTCGGGACCCCAATGGACAGGAAAACAGCGCTCTCCTCGGCCGACTATCATCAGGCATTATCAGAACATGTCCCAGCCAGGACCATCGCCTCTCCCGAACGACAGAGACGACAGACCCCTGCCGGGTGCACCGGCGTACAGCGTCGTGGTATGTGGTCAAAGCACCTGACTCCTAATATCCTCCTGAAACACCTGTTTTCAAAACTAATTATATTTTGTATTTCAAATACCTTTAGGTTATTAAATCACAATTTCTCAAAGATAATTTCTTATATTTTTTTGAGGTGAAAGTTAAAATATTTTTGATTTTCTGCCATAAGTTACGAATAAAGTACGAGTGAAGAACAAGCACAATAATTTACTGAGTCAGTGATATGATTCATTGGAACTATTTCCAACAGTGGAATTGCATTTTCTAGAGCGCATAAGAAAAATCGCATCTTGAACTTTATTGTTATAAGAAAAATGCACGCTCATTTATCTTCCCTTATCTTTCTTTGCTTATTTGAAAGGTACTGCATAAAGGAAGAGTAATCTGAGAACTCATATCCTAACACTTCTCTTCATATTTTTATTTTTTATTATTTACATTCCTCACCGTATTCCTTCCAATTTTTTTTTATTTTTAAAGAATTTTTTTTTTTAATCTGAGTTGGCTTATAAATAAATAAACCCACATTTTCCAAAATATGTCTATCCCACAATATTTTGAAATATTTAAAAACGTGTTTTAAAAAGTTATGAAATGTGTAAGTATATTTTGACATGTTTCGTGGGGTTACTGCAAAAAGTCGGCATTAACCTTTATCATCGCACCAATTAGTAGGATTTTTCATTTAATCTGATAAGTGTTCCGACATTAAAGTTTATTTAACGAATACGCCTCTCACATTATCCACACTTTAAGTCTATGCTAAACGTGCATTGATCGCCTATATGAATACGATTAATTGATAACGTCACATCAGACTTTGTTTGCTTTCATAATTAGTACTAATCGGGACATAATAACTTGAACTCTAAGATCCTTTAGCGGATGTCCTTGTTGGACGTGCTGATGATTTTGATTGTTTGGTATTTAAAATAAAATACGTCGATTAGCAATGCGGAAAGTGAGAATGAAAAATCAATGAATAGTAAACAGTGACGAATGGTCAAATGATTAATAATCTGTATTTATCGATAAGTAGGTATTTATACATATTCAGAACGGGGCGCGTGAGTGCGCCCGCAATATATTTTTATCTCACTCCTGTGCATGTAGATATGGTTGCGAATAATATTGTGGGTAGATTATTTGTTGGCCAAAACGGCGAGACAGCGCGATGCGTTCTCTTTCTACTGTGGAATGTATCGTAAATAGTATTTGCGGGTAAACAATATTAATGTTCTGGTATGCGACCTTTGGACATGTCCGAAGGTCGTTTCGTCGGTCGTTGACCGTGCGTGTTGACAATATTCAGGGACGACCGTAGTCCCTACAATCCGCTTACATATTAATACTAGAAAAACTATAAAACAACATCTGTAACTTTGAAGTTAAAATGTCTGTTTTCTAATCAGGAAGTTTGCGAATTCGATTATTTTTGGTGTCCAATGTCTTTCAAATAGGGCTCCTGTCTGGTTGGTTGAAATAGATGGGCACATAGCAATAAGCCCTTCAGGTGGTGTTGTGTAAAACGGAAGAATATAATACAATTCAAACAATGTTAAATTAAATATAATTTTTATATTATCTTTATTAAACCTCTTTGCAATTGATGTTTAACGTCCCCCTTTTTCCTCATATGTGAACAATTGTTCATTTAATTCTCAAAATAAGACAACTGTTATCAAAAAGACGTTCTCAAAGCGAAAATGAAACAGATGTTTTTATTGTTACACATCGAAGCGTACATCTACCATTTCGTAACACTTCAACCATTTTAAATCGGTTTGATTTATTCAGGTGGAATCAGTCTAAACAACTTCATCTTTTATTTGACGTCAAAGTAGTCAATCAGACAAATGGTGGATTTAGACCACAAAAAGGGATGGTATGCTTAGAATACCCAAAGTATAAACTGGAATCAGGAAAGTAAAAAGGGATTAATTATTTTGAGAAGTTACAGAGTTGTCTGGTGTTTGTAAATTATTTTTATGCATGATTAGGCTTTAATGCTTTGGCCTTTGATAAAAGTATTTTTTTTTTCATCAAAAAAAGTATACGAGTATGCTTAATTGAAAAAGCTTTTTTAAATTATGTCAATGAAGTTTTTGTATTTTATAATCGGACAGGACAGTATTAAAATCTACTAAGATGACAGTACACAACAATATTTTAGTACAAACTTTGAAGAATGGTAGTAAAAAGTGGAAAATGACTGAAAAGAGTCGAATAAATGCTGTAGGAAAAGGGTGACGATGTGTGACAGAATATGGAATGAAGTGATTAGGAATGAATGTGAACTTAAGGTTGATGTTATTGTATTGAGTAAAATGAAGAGGGGGACAAGATGGTTTGGGTACGTAGAACGAATAAATGAACTTAAGGTTGATGTTATTGTATTGAGTAAAATGAAGAGGGGGACAAGATGGTTTGGGTATGTAGAACGAATAAACGAGAACAGACTAACAAAAAATATGTACAGTGGAAATTTTAGTAAAAGGTGTGGTAAAAGAAAATCAAAGAAGGTATGGTTGGATCATATGTATGATATTTTGAAAGAAGTAAATATTTAAATCAGATCAATTGTGGGGGTTGTATGGGAAGGTGTATGAATAAAAAAATTAGAGATGCAAGATGTGTATCGCGATAAGAAAGTCAGTCACTCTGCCATCTTTACCTACCCTGACATTATGTACATATGTATGTATTACGTTTATCCCTGCGCCATGTATTTTTTACCTTATATCGCGAGGCGTTCTTCATGCAAAATGATCCCAGTTTATCAGTTTTTTTTTTCTTTTTTTTTTTTTTTTAATAGATCACATATGGTCCGATGACACCAGTTAGACCTAAGCATTGTTGTCTTAACGAACAGAGATCATGCCGCCCGAAAAGAGGCCTCGTGAAGGGAGGTAGAAACGAGTCTTATAAAAAGTCATATAATTAAATGAAGTCTATTATTAAATATTTGAAAAAAAATCACAACATTTGCTATCGAAGTTGAATCGTGTTATATACATATTTATTATCATGGAAATTAAAAAAACTAACCATACAGAAAATATTACTAATCTTCGTTTTGTTCCAGTTATGTCAGTCAGTGAAAGTTATGCGAAATTTAAACACCGTGCAAAAGTTCACGAGTCAAGTTTCATTAGCAAAAAGCGTTTGTTTGTAAATGTCACATTAAGTTTGATAAGCTTATCTTAACTTCATCGCCACACTCATTAATGAGTACCAGCCGTGAACAACGGTGACACGCGAGCCAAATGTCGTGATTTAATAGCTTTCAAAATATTTTAATAGCCATATAAAATATATTTGAATATTTATGATACATCATCATTCCTATAATAAAAAAAATTTAATACATCACTTCTATGAAAGTGAATACATCACTTCTAAAATAAAGTATGTATTATGATTTTTTAAATTAAGGCTTTGTTCTTGGGATATGGTTTATTTAAATCAGCATTGTGCATGATCGAAAGTCACCAGTTTAGACTCAGCGCTCGGGTATTCCTCTTAAATAATACAGGCATTTTATGCCTACTGTTAGAAAACATATATATTGGTCATACCTGTAATTAAAAAAAACAGAATTACATTAGTATTCAATATAAAACAAAAAAATCATATCTAAACTAAAGAAAAGTAAACTCACAGCAGTATTTAAGTACCAACTTCGATGAGTTGAAGTGAAACGTGCACATGGATAAAGACTGAAAGGTTAATAATACATGCTGTAGAAATGCGTGTTTTGAGACTAATATATGGAAAGACAACGTGTGATGGGATACGAAATAAAGTAATGACGGTCAAATGTAAATTAAAGGCTCATCTAGTGAGTAAGATAAAAAACAGCACTGTAAGATGGTTTGGGCTCATGGAACGAATGAATTGAAAAATACTAGCAAAACAAAAGGAGAGTGAAAATGTACTCGTATGTAGAAGACGTGCTAAAGGAAAACCAAAAGAAAGTATGGTTGGATCTGGGGAATGATATTTTGAAAGAAGGAAATGTTAGAAGGAAGAAAAATCTTATGAGATCTATAATAGTGTGTATGGATGTGGAAGAGGTAATATATGTGTGTTGATGCTGGAAAGTGTGTCAATATATTCTCTCTAACCGAAAAATGGCGTGGTATATACGAGTATGTATGGGAAAGAAAATCCAGTAAAAACTGGAAAACTATGCATTTGAATTATAGGATATGAATCCAAAAAGATTTGATGTGTATAACAGTTACTCATTAGAGTTTTTATTTATTTATTTAATTAACGACACAAGAGTGTCTTTATATACAAATGAACATGTGACAGGTTATACACGTACTTAAAATTATTGACAAATAATACAAAACTTTATCTTAAACTAACATGAAGATACAAAAAGCAGTAGTAATAATAAATTACAGTCATTGTTTTAAAAATTATTTAATAATTATATGTATATTTAAGTTCAATATATGTTATGTATGTATACCACAAAATATTACCAAACTTCACCAAGCAGACTTACGTAATTGTCGAAGACTTATTTTATAAAGGTAACGAAATCAGATTTGTTTTTAGTGGAATAACGCACACATAGAAAAAATATTGGATTTTTGAGAATTTTGTGGAAATTTTATGGATAGATATTGAGATATAGAAAACACATGGCCTCATTAGTAGAACGAGATGCAAGTTGCTTTGCAGAATTAAGATCTTTCTACGTGTTGATGCAGGGTTACTCAACTCCAGAGGCAAAGTATTGTCCTTAATGTTTTGTTTATATTACGTTATTTATATTAATAAAGGAGAGCACAAAGTTAGTAGCTATTTCTAAATATTGTGATATTCTGGCAAATACTATATATACTTATATTAAATATATCTAAATTGTTGCAAAACTCGTTTCCAAGTCTTTGCATACGAATTATAGAGGAGTTGATTTTATAATTAGCATAGCAATTTTCGGTATAAAAGGGATTGAGATGTCTTGTGATCTAGTGGGAATACGAAATGAAATGTTTGCGAGTAAGTGAGGTGCATCAATCACTAAGTGAATTATTTTGTATAACAGTACTTTATCGGCTGTTTTTCTTCTGTCACACAGATTCAAGAGTTTCATTGCATTTAATAAGCTGGGATAATTTCTTTGTTCATGTGGTATTCCATGTTTAAAATTTATGAATCTTAGAAATTTGTTTTGTACACGTTCTAAAGTTTGTGCATGGGCGGCGTAATGAGGATACCATACTGATGAGTTGTAGTCAAGGCGGCTACGTACCAAAGAGCAGTACAGCAGTTTTAATGTTCGAAAATCCGAGAAATGTTGGGCAGTTCTAAGTGCAAATCCCAAGATTTTTGAACTCTCCCAAGTGATTTTGTTCACATGTTCTATAAATGAAAGTTTTTCATCAAATATAATTCCTAAGTCCCTTATATAAGCTACACGTTTTAATATACAAGTATATTGATTTAGCGAATACTCTTGATTAATTGGATTTTTATTTCTATAAAAACGAATGGACTCACATTTCCTCAGGTTTAAGTGCAGTTTATTGGTAGTACACCATTGCTGTAATTTATTTAAAAAAAATTGTAATTTAAGGTAATCAGCAGTATTATTTATGACTGAACATTTTTAAATCATCAGCAAAAAGTGAAATCTCTACATCACTAAGCGTGTCAACTATATTATTAACGAATAAGAGAAATAATATTGGTCCTAGATGCGATCATTGGTGTACACCGCTTGTAGCTGTAAAGGGATATGAAAGACAACCATCGATTTTGACAGTAAGTATTCAGTTTTTAACGTAGCTTTCTTTTTTTTTTGACATGAGTGTATTAAATCGGATTTCTGCAAAAATATTCACGGAGACAATATAACATAAAATAACATTAAATATTCATGGAGACAATATTACATAAAATAACACTAAATAATCATAGAGACAATATTACATAAAATAACAATAAATATTCATGGAGACAATATTAAATAAAATAACACTAAATATTCATGGAGACAATATTAAATTAAATAACGCTAAATATTCATGGAGACTATATTACATAAAATACTACTAAATAAAACAAATCTTAGCATTTTATACACAACTTCTTTACAATGTTTATCCAAAGAGTGCTTCGAGAATTGTTATGTTACACCAACAATAAATTCAGATGATAAAAGGCCTCGAAGTAAAAATAATCGAACTAGGTACGCCTGAGTGTCAAGCAAGTTAACAACAGTGCCACAATACCAACAAATTGACAATTAAATTAGATCATGTTCAATTCGAATCAATACTGAACTGCTAAGATATTTTTTTATTCAGCTCTCTAGGGATTTTCCAACAAGTTACAACGTACTTTAAATTCTCAAACTTTGACCGGGAGTTTCAGAGGCGTCCAAAACTGCTAGTGACCTCTGAAAGGCACTTTAAGCACTCTGGATTGATATATTGCACGAGATAGAGTATCGACGTTTAGTGATTAATTCCGGCATACCTCGCTACTTGGAGCCTCCTGGACCCGGGCGGCTAGCGTCTAGCATAGGCTCTGCGCTCTGCGGTCACGGGCTCTAAAACCCCCTTTATTCATATGGGGGTTTAATTACTAAAGAGTACAAGACAACAAAAGTTATTTATTTTTATAATTGAGAAAATACTACACTAAGTGATTTCATAGAAGTTTTCAAGAAAAGAACATCGATCCCTCGATTAACGCGGCAGACACATCCTCAAAAAACATCATTTTAATCGAAATAGGGGAAAAAACTTCTACAGCTTTGAAGGATTTGTTTCAAAATGTCGAAATATGCCTTGATTTCTATAACAAATTGACTCTCCTTATAAGTAAAAATAAGGTTTTTCGATTCCTTGGTACGAGTCTTGTGACATTTGAGAAGTGTTATGTAGGACATTTATAAAAATGGAGTCGTATACAATACAACAACGCGTTTAAATTGTTGAATTAATTTACGTATTGTAATCTCCGGAAACTGTGATGTTGATTAGCCACCAAGATCATGTGATCTGACACCGTTGGATTATTTTCTCCGGGGTTACGTGGAACGCCAGGTCTACCATATAAGAATGACCCTCAATCGATTCGTGAGCTGTAAGACGAAATTATTCGCATTATTGGTGAGTTGAATCCCAATTATGCCAAAATGTCATCGAAAATTTTGACAAAAGAGTGGACATCTGTGGAGCTGCAAGAGGTAGATATTTAAGAGATATTGTTTTTTTGTGTTTAAATGTCATACATTATAATTCAATGACCAATATAAAGTTTTTTGAAATCAAAGCAAATTGTGTTATATTCAAGAATTAAAAAAAAATGGAATTTAAAAAACCGCTCAATTTGAAAGACCCTTAACAATGGATTTTTTTTTAAAACCAATACAGTAACATACGAACCTGTCAAAATTAAAAAGCAAACCCGTTTAATTTATTAAATTCATTTCGGCACACACAATTTCTTTACATAACTCTTGCAAAGAAATCAAGTTATATAGAAGTTTATTCGAAGCCCGCACTGATACTATATTCAATAAGCATAGTCTTGGCATACAGGTTTTATAAAAATAAAGAGTTATAGCTTCATAATTTTAGAATGAAATAATACTGGGATTTAAGCAGTTATACAAAAAGGGTTAACCTGGAACAATCTGAGATCAACAAAATATAAAAGCAAACTCAATTTATTTAAGTCATCTAAGTACATCTTTAATTTATTTTTATTTTCCATATGTTACTACTGATATGGAAGAATTGAGTATCGTCAATAGAAAATGTATGGTTTTCACGGTGACAATGATTAGCCATTTCAGAATAAATGAGAGGATTTGTAAAGGCGCATTTGTGTTCACGAAATTTCTTTCTGTCTTTCCTATATAGAAATTATCACAGTCAGCACATAAAAGTTTATACACACCACTGTTGCTAAGTATTCCATTTTTGCCTTTCCCGTTAAATAAAAGTTTCCGGATAATAAAATTTGGTAATACTGTTACAAAAAGTGGAATAAACAGAGTTTATTAAAAAAAATATATAATGCATTTAAACGTTCGTAATGTTTATGTTTTAACTACAATATAAATAGTATATATGAATATGATGATTGTATGTTTATTAATAATTCAAAAGATAAAATTTTCTAAGCTTGAACCGTTTTCGAAGTAAGCTCTACATATTATAGGCTTAGCTTAAATTGATCAGGATCCGTGGTGGAAACTAAAGTAATTATCTGTTCCCGATAGATGTCATTAAATTGTGAAGTACTAAAGTGGTTAAGGTGTTTGATATAAATAATAAATATTTTAAAAGAGAAAATTTTTCCTCCTTCAAAGTTTTTTTTTACGTAGAATAAGTTTTTTTAAGCACTATTTAAACACTTCATGGAAGTGTTTAAATTGACAAATAGATCTTCTTCTTAAGAAAATGTATTTACATTACAACACACAATACATACAACCTCTGTGACTTAATTGATTTGACCTGTCATACGACCTGGTGGCTGTGGGTTCGATTCTTGTAATAACCATTTTTGTAAAGAATATCAGTGTATTTTTCACTCTTGACCTAGTTTACGTATTTCTGGTTTATTGGATGAGATATTGTATCAAACCCACCAGGTTATATTGTATGCAACGCTGAATAATATAATTCAACACAATTTCGGAAAAAAGGCATAAAGTAAATCATAATTACCAGTAAATAAATTGAGACGGGCAGAGATAATTCAAATGTGATGGAAAAAATCCTGATAAAACATTAATAAATGCTATTTTCAAATAATACAATATATATTCAAATAATACAAAATATAAAAGAAAGCGTCGCAGAAAAATTTACACGTGAATCGGACATACGCGTATTTATATTATTTTGTAAACGAATATATACTATGTATTATAATAAGATGTAATTGTACGTGGTCCTCGCACTATCGCATCCTTATTGGATAAAATCCTCCTCGCACTATCGCATCCTTATTGGATATTGGATAAAAATAAATAAGTTCAAGTCGACCAATTAACAGATGTTGAACAATGACATCCGCACGCGACCGCCGCTTTGCAATTAGTGAGATAGAGAAGGGGGCCGCGATCGTATTTACATCACCCTACGCGTTACGGCTAAAGCGGTTAGGCCGGTATGCTTCCGGCGGGTATAGAATCATTTTTATATAGGATGTCAAAGGTACGCTCTTCGGGCATCAGCCTTCAGTCCCTCAGACGGTAGTGGAGTACGAGATAAAGAGCAAAGAAAGCTCATGAAGCCTCGCCGCACGCTACGTCTTTGCGCCTTCTTCGCCGTCTTCTCCAGCATCGTCACCCCATCTTTACCGTCTTCACCATCATCGCTACTCTGAGGCCCCCGGGATGAGCGGGAAAACGCCTAACCTGAACTGCGCCACCAGGACCTCTGACATGAGCATTCGAACGCCTTTTGAGATAGTAACCATGCCCAACTATGGTCGATTCAAATGTTAAACAAAGGCTCATCGAGCCTAAAAATTCACCATAAATTAACACAAAAATACTTAATATTAGTATACACATATAAATAACACTGCACACACATATGACACAACAGTGGAAAAGGTATTCCCTCAAATCACTGACACGAAGATCAAGTATTTAAATCTTAATGAATATAAAAATAACTCGTATCTATCTATGTGACAGAAGGGAAATATATATGATATAATTGGTTGAGGAGGGGATAATGTAATTGATGGTCTATATCGAAAGAGTCGATAGATCTCTGCATCTTGGCAGATATATTTTTCTTCTAATACGGCCATACACCTTATTCCAACTTTCTCATTTTTAAGTCTTTGCTCTTTTGGAATTTGATTAATTTGACCTTACCATATTTTAAAAGGTATTCTCAAACTGATTGTACCATCTTTACTACAAGAATTTAGTGAGTTCGAACCCCTAGTTAAATCGCCATTAAAGAAGAGTCTCTAAACGGCGCTATTGGAATTGACTTTTCATCATTATTATTGTGTTATAATTAAAGAATACGTGAGAATTTATTTATTCTTCGTGGCCAACCTCGAAGTGGCCATTACCTCAACAAAAATGGTAAACGTTAAGCCAATGTGGTAGAAACGAGAACGTTGCGTAGAATTCGTAGAAAAACAATACATAATTGAATAAAGAATGAGGACATTTAGAAAGAATGCGGATTGAAAAAAGATGCACTACTTACACTTAGAATAAAATAGAAGAATTAATATGATTGGCCTCGTAGAATGAATGATTTTTTAATTAATTAGATAAATTATCTATACAAAAAGTATAAGTTCAGAAAGACTTTTAAAAAGCCTAAGATTACCAAGTAATTATGAAGAGGAATGAGTAAAAATCCTTTATAATTTGAGAGCATGTATGGCGAAGTACATGGAATGGGCAGCGGTAAATATTTGTACCAGGAAAAAGTGAAACGAACGTCTCTTCTCTCTGCCTACCTCAATAAGGTGATGGTGATAAATCTCAGAAGTAATTGTGGTGATACGTCATCATCATCATCATCAATGGCACTACAGCCCATTGTGGGCCCCGGCCTCCTCCAGCAGTCGTTGCCATTAAAGAAGATTAAATTGTGGTGATACAGTGTTTGATTATATAAATTGTTTATTATCATCACCTTCAATTTAATAGGTAATCATTTAATATCTCGAGAAATCATTGTACAGAATTATCTAATTTTGGATTATATAATATTAAACGTGTATATTGTTTTAATTTACACGAGCAAAATGCTTAAAACCAGCTCAACCATGCACTTTCAATATCCTTTAATAGAACTAAAATAGTTTATCTGAGTAGCCCTACTGAATATAGGAATGTGTCCTTTTGCACTGTTCAGCGGGAGCATACTCGCATCCCTCCAGGATTAGTGTACGGCTGAAACGACCCTTCCCCTTGAAAGCCTTAGATTCACGGTCGAGGAAAGTTATTCAAATAATTTTGTTTTTTAATCCTAGAAAACCATTTATTAATGAATATTTTTGGATGTGTTTTATCAGATAGTCATTCATTCGTATTAATGTATTCAAATTGGTGACTCAGATATGTTCAAGAGCGGAGTCGGGAGCAAATTTACAACGCCCTTCCATTCGTATATTTTTGACGAAACTATTCAATTTCATTCATGTATTTTTTTCAATTTCATTCATGTACCAACCGTGTATTTTTTTCCTTGCAATTTACTTCCTTACTCCCAAATATTTTTATATTTCCCTCCGTTTTCATATCCTGCTTTCTTCACCTCTAATTTAGACATAACATAAACGGTATATTGTAATTAATTTTTATCAAACACTGTTTATTCCACTTTTTTGTGACGGTATAACCCTACCGGTTTCAAGGCTTTCACCTCATCTTCAGGGGAGCGCAAACAATACTAAATGCTGTTCGAACTGGTACCGATATACACGCTTCAACGGTTGGGGGCTGAGGGATGAGGGAGGCATGGGACAATTTCGGCCAAGAGCGGAGAGATTTTTGGGTTATAACTGTTCAACAGATGTTCGGATCGGTGTACTGACTTAGAAATTTCTAGGGCCTCTAATCTGTCCAATTTATTTCCGTTACCACTGATATGTAAGAATTTGGCATCATCGATAGAAAAAGTATGGTTTTTACGGTGACAATGATTGGCCATTTCAGAATAAATTAGAGGATTTGTTAAGGCGGATTTGTGTTCACGAAATCTCTTTTCAAAAGATCTTCCTGTCTTTGCTATATAGAAATTATCACAATCAGCACATAAAAATTTATACACACTACTGTTGCTAAGTATTCCATTTTTGCCTTTCCCATTAAATAAGAATTTCCGGAGATTAAAATTAGTGTTAAAAGCTGGCTTTAAGTGACTTGGAATATTTTTGATTATTCCGTCACAAAAAAGTGGAATAAACAGTGTTTGATAAAAATAAATTACAATGTCTTTAAACCTCCACAACGTTAATGCATTAACTATAAACAACATAAACGGTATAGTTTAAGTGCTTAGTTAATACTCGCATGAGATAATATTTACCATTTCTAAGAATATTCATTTGTCTAAATTCTCTCTATTCATAATAATAATATTGAAATTATAGGCCAACTAACCCACACGTTTATTATCGTGTCAGTTTTATTTAACAAATGTTAATTATCATGTTAGATGTTTTTTTTTATATCCAGTGAATGATTGTTTGTTGAGATATAATATTAGAAAAACTCATTTGTGGAGATTTAAGTATTCTGTAAATATTTTAAGGTTTCGTATTATCAAAATTAGATTGGTTTTTATTTATTGCATGTAAATCAATATTAAACTAAGACAAAATATATTTTTTCTAGTAAGAGCTGTTTAGTTTTCTATTATTCAGTTTTTTTAATTACTTAATTTGAATGTTTCAGCACTGATTTAAAAAAAAAAAAATTTTAAAATACCATCATTGTGGTAAATTTGTATTCTTAACTTATGCTTATGTAGTACAACTGTCAGATATATTATCATGTGGTCATTCCTTAAAACAAACCGGAAATATGTTTATAATATATTGTTTATAGTTAAGGCATTAACGTTGTGAAGGTTTAAACACATTGTAATTTATTTTATCAAACACTGTTTATTCCACTTTTTTGTAACGGTATAGCCCTAACGGTTTCACACCGAAGCGAACATCTTGTAAACACATATATCCCAAAAATCTCTTCGCTGTTGGCCGAGATCGTCCCACGCCTCCCTCAGCCCTCAATCCCCAACCCGAATGTCCCCAACCGTTGAAGCGTATGTATCGGTACCAGTTCGAACATAAATAAGTCTTGTTTGTGCTCCTCTGAAGACGACGTAAAAGCCTTGAAACCGATAAGGTTATACCGTTACAAAAAAATGGAATAAATAGTGTTTGATAAAATAAATTTCAATGTTTATAATATATGAAATATGAAAGGAAACCAGTGCAATGCCTTTTTAAATTTGAGAACTGACGGGAATCGAACCTGCAATTTTAACCACGGAGGTCGTATTTTGTATTTTCAGTTCTTTGAACTTCCACATATCGTTAAGTATGTTTCACATTAAATTTTAATTTATTTTATCAAACACTGTTTATGCCACTTTTTTGTAACGGTATAACCCTACTGGTTTCACACCGAAGCGAACATCTTGTAAACACATATATCCCAAAAATCTCTTCGCTGTTGGCCGAGATCGTCCCACGCCTCCCTCAGCCCTCAGTCCCCAACCCGAATGTCCCCAACCGTTGAACTGTGTGTATCGGTACCAGTTCGAACATAATTTAGTCTTGTTTGTGCTCCTCTGAAGACGAGGTAAAAGCCTTGAAACCGATAAGGTTATACCGTTACAAAAAAGTGGAATAAATAGTGTTTGATAAAATAAATTTCAATGTTTATAATATATGAAATATGAAAGGAAACCAGTGCAATGCCTTTTTAAATTTGAGAACCGACGGGAATCGAACCTGCAATTTTAACCACGGAGTTCGTATTTTCAGTTCTTTGAACTTCCACATATCGTTAAGTATGTTTCACATTAAATTGTAATTTATTTTATAAAACACTGTTTATTCGATTTTTTTGTAACGGTATAAACCTACCAGTTTCACACCGAAGCGAACATCTGGTAAACACATATATCCAAAAAATCTCTCCGCTGTTGGACGAAATCGTCCCACGCCTCCTTCAGCCCTCAATCCCCAGCCCGAATGTCCCCAACCGTTGAAGCGTATGTATCGGTACCAGTTCGAACATAATTTAGTATTGTTTGTGCTCCCCTGAAGATGAGGTAAAAGCCTTGAAACCGATAAGGTTATACCGTTACAAAAAAGTGGAATAAATAGTGTTTGATAAAATAAATTTCAATGTTTATAATATATGAAATATGAAAGGAAACCAGACCAATTCCTTTTTAAATTTGAGAACTGACGGGAATCGAACCTGCAATTTTAACCACGGAGGTCGTATTTTGTATTTTCAGTTCTTTGAACTTCCACATATCGTTAAGTATGTTTCACATTAAATTGTAATTTATTTTATAAAACACTGTTTATTCGATTTTTTTGTAACGGTATAACCCTACCAGTTTCACACCGAAGCGAACATCTGGTAAACACATATATCCAAAAAATCTCTCCTCTGTTGGACGAAATCGTCCCACGCCTCCTTCAGCCCTCAATCCCCAACCCGAATGTCCCCAACCGTTGAACTGTGTGTATCGGTACCAGTTCGAACATAATTTAGTCTTGTTTGTGCTCCTCTGAAGACGAGGTAAAAGCCTTGAAACCGATAAGGTTATACCGTTACAAAAAAGTGGAATAAATAGTGTTTGATAAAATAAATATCAATGTTTATAATATATGAAATATGAAAGGAAACCAGACCAATTCCTTTTTAAATTTGAGAACTGACGGGAATCGAACCTGCAATTTTAACCACGGAGGTCGTATTTTGTATTTTCAGTTCTTTGAACTTCCACATATCGTTAAGTATGTTTCACATTAAATTGTAATTTATTTTATAAAACACTGTTTATTCGATTTTTTTGTAACGGTATAACCCTACCAGTTTCACACCGAAGCGAACATTTGGTAAACACATATATCCAAAAAATCTCTCCGCTGTTGGACGAAAACGTCCCACGCCTCCCTCAGCCCTCAATCCCCAACCCGAATGTCCCCAACCGTTGAAACGTATGTATCGGTACCAGTTCGAACATAATTTAGTATTGTTTGTGCTCCTCTGAAGATGAGGTAAAAACCTTGAAACCGGTAGAGTTATACCGTTACAAAAAAGTGGAATAAATTGTGTTTGATAAAATAAATTTCAATGTTTATAATATATGAAATATGAAAGGAAACCAGACCAATGCCTTTTTAAATTTGAGAACCGACGGGAATCGAACCTGCAATTTTAACCACGGAGTTCGTATTTTGTATTTTCAGTTCTTTGAACTTCCACATATCGTTAAGTATGTTTCACATTAAATTTTAATTTATTTTATCAAACACTGTTTATACCACTTTTTTGTAACGGTATAACCCTACCAGTTTCACACCGAAGCGAACATCTGGTAAACACATATATCCCAAAAATCTCTCCGCTGTTGGCCGAGATCGTCCCACGCCTTCCTTAGCCCTCAGTCCCCAACTCGAATGCCACCAACCGTTGAAGCGTGTGTATCGGTACCAGTTCGAACATAATTTAGTCTTGTTTGTGCTCCTCTGAAGATGAGGTAAAAGCCTTGAAACCGGTAGGGTTATACCGTTACAAAAAAGTGGAATAAATAGTATTTGATAAAATAAATTTCAATGTTTATAATATATGAAATATGAAAGGAAACCAGACCAATGCCTTTTTAAATTTGAGAACCGACGGGAACCGAACCTGCAATTGTAACCACGGAGGTCGTATATTGTATTTTCAGTTCTTTGAACTTCCACATATCGTTAAGTATGTTTCACATTAAATTGTAATTTATTTTATCAAACACTGTTTATTCCACTTTTTTGTAACGGTATATATAACCCTGCCAGTTTCACACCGAAGCGAACATCTTGTAAACACATATATCCAAAAAATCTACCCGCTGTTGGCCGAGATCGTCCCACGCCTCCCTCAGCCCTCAGTCCCCAACCCGAATGCCCCCAACCGTTGAAGCGTATGTATCGGTACCAGTTCGAACATAATTTAGTCTTGTTTGTGCCCCCCTGAAGATGAGGTAAAAGCCTTAAAACCGGTAGAGTTAACCGTTACAAAAAAGTGGAATAAATAGTGTTTGATAAAATAAATTTCAATGTTTATAATATATGAAAGGAAACCAGACTAATGCCTTTTTAAATTTGAGAACCGACGGGAATCGAACCTGCAATTGTAACCACGGAGGTCGTATTTTGTATTTTCAGTTCTTTGAACTTCCACATATCGTTAAGAATGTTTCACATTAAATTTCTGTGTAAATTTTCTAAGGGGACAAATAAAAATTGCTATTTAAGGAAATAAATTGGATAAATCAATCATTTGCCGATGTGACCTTTATTTAAATGAAAGCTCGTTTGACTTTGTGGTATAATCGACGTCCGCGGCCGCGGCGTAAAATCGAATGCTTTAAAATATCGGACGACGTGGATTAAATGTAATCTGTAGTTTATTTTTGAACGGTAGCCCCAAAAAGCCATTTATCGATTCGGTTTCTAATGGAGTCAACGTTATTTCCAGTTTTCGAGTTATAGAGATAATTTATTTATTAAGAGTACTGTAATTTATTTAATATTTTTTTAACAGCAGTCTTCACAATAAATCAAATTAAAAAAAATTCAAAAACAAAGTTCAATGGACGAAACGACCACAAAAAAACTCTTGTGTACATAACCGAAACAGAAAAAATGTATGTGTGTATGTCGGTACCAGTTCAAATCTAATTCTTCCTTGTTTGTGCTCTCTTGATGATGAAGTAAACACCTTGAAACCGGTAGGGGTACACCGTTAAATTGAGTAGAATAAACAGTGTTCGACTAAATAAATAACAATGTCTTGAAACCTCCAGTGTTAACGCCAATATGTTCAAATCATTACAGAAGAGATCTTAAATTTCGTAGAAGCAACCTGCGCCATATCCTCTCTTACTTGAATATTTTGAGACTGATTCTATTGATCATTCAGCCAACAATGTAAACAGTATAATTGCTACCCTTGTTTATACTATATTTTTACTTTAATAATACAATTCCTACCCTTATTTTCACTATATTTTTACTTACAATCACAAATGTTTTCATTCTTCAGTCTCAACCTTTTTTAAACATATTAATTCATATATTGTTTATAGTTAAGGCATTAACATTGTGGAGGTTTAAATACACTGTAATTTATTTTATTAAACACTGTTCATTCCACTTTTTTGTAACGGTATAACCCTACCGGTTTCCGTAAATTTTTATGTGCTGACTGTGATAATTTCTATATAGGAAAGACAGGAAGATCTTTTGAAAAGAGATTTCGTGAACACAAATCCGCCATAACAAATCCTCTAATTTATTCTGAAATGGCTAATCATTGTCACTGTGAAAACCATATTTTTTCTATCGATGATGCCAAATTCTTACATATCAGTGGTAACGGAAATAAATTGGACAGATTAGAGGCCATTGAAATTTCTAAGTCAGTTCACCGAGGCAAACATCTGGTCAACACATATATCCCAAAAATATCTCCGCTGCAGGCCGAAATCGTCCCATGCCTCCCTCACCCCTCAGTCCCCAACCCGAATATCCCCAACCGTTGAAGCGTGTATATCGGTACGAGTTCGAACATAATTTAGTCGTGTTTGTGCTCCCCTGAAGATGAGGGGAAAGCCTTGAAACCGGTAAAGGTATACAGTTACAAAAAAGTTGAATAAACAGTGTTTGATATTATTCATGTTTTTTTTAACAGCGTTCTATATTTTTAGGGTCAGAAAATTTCATTTTCTTAACAATTTTTCAAACAAATGACGTCTGATATACTCCGTGGTCTTGTTGGTAAAGTTCCTGTCTTCCGACTCGGGGGTTGTAAATTCGATTCCTGCTGGAACCCAGATTTTTAAAAAAGCATTCCATTCTTGATTTCCAACGGTATCTTTAACATATTTCTTATTGGCTGGAAGGGTGTACTGAATTCAACCAAAATGTAATTCAACACACTTTTGTTGTAAAATGTCTGTTTCTTGCGTCCTGAAATAGTGCGTACAATGAATATAAACCTTCTAACTCTGATTTGTCGATTCAAATAATTAAAGTTACTCGTTACCGAGTACCACGTTACTTAAAAAAAATCCCTCCTATCGTTCGAAAATAGAATCCTCCGCACAAAAGTTAGACCAAAATCGACGTAAGTATTGAATAATGTATTCAAAAAATATATGTGATGAATTAAAAAGGTTTTACAGAAACACTGTTTGAACTGGCGAATAATAGACATCCTATTTTCCTTAAAAAATATTGAGAAAAAGCTGTGAGGTCTTCCCTAAATCGATTAAAAATAAAAGGCGGAATAATACTCAATGGGGTTAAATAAAAAAGATTCATACACTTTAACAATGACGATCTTCATGACCTAGTTGGTAAAATGCCTACCTCCCATCCCGGAGGGGGCGGGTTCAAATCTCGCTGGAATTTAAAAAAAAGGATTCCTTTGGTTTTCACTTAAGGCCTCTCCAAAATATGTCTGATTGGTTGGAAGAGATAACTACATGGTAATATTATAGATTAACTACACTTACTATATGGCCAGATTGTACTGAATACAATGAAAGTATAAACCAATACAATAGTATATTATTGTGGTAAAAAACTTAATGAATGAAACGTTTTTTTTTTCGTTTCGTAAACAAACCACTGAAAAATCTTTGTCTTTTCACAGAAAACAAAAACGTAATACAATTTAACAAGAAAAAAAAGATAACTTACCTTTGAGATTTTTTTTGGTTTAAACGAGATTTATTCTTAATGAGAAATTATTTTTAGTGTCTCGATCCACTGTTACGTGTTTCGTCTAAAAATGGTCTCTACCAGTATGTAAGTCAGGTCTGGTTTTTCTATCTAACTCATAAGAAATAAACAAATGTTCTCAAAACACTTAAAAATGTAGGCGAGTTAACCAACCTCTCAATTTAAATCTTAAATATGTTTTAAGTTTTCATCAACGCTTCACCAAATAATAAAATTAACTTTTAACGAGAACGCTTTTTCTTTTAAACAAAAAAAAAACATTTTCTTGAGAAACTCGACTTTTTTTCCATTAAAAATCTTTTAATTAAAATAATCAAACATGAAAATATTCCACTTAAAACGGGATAACCCTTCTCAACTGTGTACATTTAATTGAATTACTTTTCACGAAAAGTTAATTGAATTAAAAGTATAAATTCATTCCAAATAAAGAAGAAATTCTATCACCACCATCCCCAATGTAGGAATATTCTTGGGTTTTTATTAATTATCTAAGGTAAACAAAACGAAGGAAAGTGTTTTGGGGAGATTTGAGCAAACGAATTAACAAACAAAGTAGGATTAAATACTTTTAAAAAAATAATTTACAATGCATTAACACTAAACGTGAGACGTATTTTAGAAAAATGTCACATAATAGTTCACCAAAATCCTGATTTTTTTTTTACTTTTAGTCACATATTCGCCGTGCTTATGCTTTCTTTGAAAATAATCGTAATAACCACGCGATATTAATTTTTTTACATGTTAGAATATAACGATACAACACGTCTTCTATCGTTTCTAGTTGACATACTACTGAGGTTTGAGGTATTAACGTGTTCCTCGCGGGAAGCATCAAGAATCTGTAGCATTCCTTTGTGTATTTTACGTAATGTTTAGTTTATCTCCTTTATTTAATGAGTCTCCTTAAGAGTAATGACTGTTGTTTACTATCAGAAAATTACTTGAATGTCATGTTTACTTGGTGGTGTAATGTGATAGAAAATTACTTGAATGTCATGTTTACTTGGTGGGGTTCTAAACAAAATACGCGTTTAAACTTAGAAATTAAAAAACGCTGAAATTGTGCCGCGCACAGGATTCGTGGAATTTGATTTTTAACGCGGTGTGCAGGTTAAATGTCATCTGTTATATTACCTGAACATGTGATGTCTGTTCACACACGCTCTTATTGGTTCAGATTGGAATTTTTGACCCTTAGCATTACTTTAAGTAAAAGCTGTTTGGTTAGGAACTGTTTTCAAATCGTAGAAATCTTTAAACATTCTTAAATTAAAATTGCACTTTTAAACCTTTTTATATTTGTCAAATTCGCGCTTAACAGAGAATGACCTAAAACCACTGTATTTATGAGTTCAAGTTTTTATCAAGTATTATATTGTATAACACTTTTGTTGTATACATTACAATCTGACGGGTTTGTTGCCAAGTGGCAATATATTTCAACCAACCAAAAATATGTTAAAGAAGCCTTAAGTGAACGCCAGGCTAGAGTACTTAAAAAGAAAAAAGGCTAGGCTTCAACGGGAATCGAGCCCGCAACCTTCGAATTGGAAAGAAACATCTTATCAACTAGGATATGGAGGAAATAATCTTTGTTTATGTAAAAATAATATTCTCTCCTTATAAATATCGCGAAGTGCAAGGTAGCAATAAAAATAAACAGTTTTGTAAATCGCGTTAAATTTAGAAACAAGCATTGTTATCTTTTAAATATTCCAAAATCCTCTGGGAATTTCATATTTAATTTTTTTTCCCAATAAACACTTATTATAATAAAATTACCAACGGAGAGATTTACATGATGCTGCATAATTTTATAGCATCATTTAACCAGTCAATAAGCGATAAAATTGCTTGGCCCTTTTAAATTTTCCAATTTACGCTTTAATACGTCATGACAACTAAAAGTAAGCCGTTTAGATCACATCAATTGTTCGTTTGTTTAACTTAACTATTGAGTTCGAACAAAAGAGTCGATAAAATATGAAATTAACGGGAAGTTACGCCCGCAATTTATAAAACTAATATTTGTTCAAGTAATTATAAACATTTTATCATATAATTCGTTCAGATTATTTGAGGGAAACTCAACTTAACCCTCTGTTGGTATTCTGCGATATAAATTAGATTCTAAAGCTATTTTATTCAGACTGAAAATCTCATTAACCGAGCACTTTGAAAAAAAAAGAGAATTTTTAAATACTTTGTAGAAAAAAGGCTACATAAAGCAAACCGCAACATAAAGTTTTTTTTGAGGTTTTAGAGGGACCTATTAGATGCTTTGGGTAGGCCTAAATATACAAGCAGATTTAAAAATGACAATGAAACTCTTAATTTAACTTTTAAAAATGAGTTTTATGTCATTTGGTGAGGGTATTTTAAATTCGTAACGTTAGAAGATTATTACTACAGATAAAATAGGTTTTAGATATTTTGTTACATGAAAAGATACATATTTATATTTAAAATAGCTTTGAGGGGAAGAAAATAACAAGGGATGTACTTGTTGACCTGTCGCCCACATTTGTTATTCTTCTCCCTGGCTCCATCCCAACTCACTGTCTGCGAAGACTGTTGGGGTCAGCTCTCCTCGTCCTCAGGTTGTATGCTCTTCTGTCCCGGACTACGTCCCCCAGGCCGTGCATCAGGTTATCTTTTTGCACCACCCATGAATTCTTTGGTCTTCCTCTGGTTGTTATTCGAGGAAGATCCATGGAGATTGCCTGGTTCACAATGTGATCGGGTGCTCTGCGTCCAACGTGCCCATACCATATTAATCGCCTCTCCTCCATCTTACTGTTGATGTCTGTAACACTTAGGCTTCCACGAATGCGTGAGCTTTTTATTTTGTCTAAGGGACACACTAGCTGACCATCTTAGCATGCGCATTTCAGCAGTTTTTAGTTGCCTAGAGTAAGAGTTATACATCGTCCAGAATTCGGAGCCATAGAGGAGTGCGGGTCTGACAATCGTTTGGTATACTTTTCCTTTTAACTTTACTGACATTTTCAGATCACATAGAACTCCAGTCATTGATCTAAACTTCAACCATCCCACACTAATTCTATGTGTTACATCTGCTGCACATCCTCCATCGCTGTGGATGAGTGATCCAAGATACTTAAAGGAGTCACAATTTGATAATGTTTCTCCATCCATTTGTATTACGGGAGTGACAGCATTTGTGTTCTCGAATGGTAGGTACAGATACTCTGTTTTCTTTCTGCTCAGTCTCAATCCATTGTCCTCCAAGATTCTTCTCCACCTTTCCAGACTATTTTGCAGGTCTTCATGTTTTTCACTTATTAATACGATATCGTCTGCAAATAGTAGGATCTTTAGGAGACTGTTCATTTCCTGGTTAGTTAAATAGTCCATGACTAAGATGAACAGTAGCGGACTGAGTACCGATCCTTGATGTACCCCCACCTTTACAGGAAATTCTGGTGAAGTTCCCGAAGTGCACCCCACATTTGTTATTACGGACACCCAATTACTTCTAACAAATACATGCCGTAATTAATGTTACCAACTTTATTTTGGTGATGTCACCAAATTTTTCGTCACCATGCAGAATAAAAAGAGAGAAATAAAAAACGGACTCCCTCAAGGGAGTGTCATATCATCAGTTTCAATTACAAACAGAAAATCTTCACCCGGAACAACGACCTGAGTAAATGAATTTTGATTAACATATGGCGTTCAATCATGCTAGTCATATTGGTGTCCAGTGTTTGCGATCGAGTCGAGCTTCATGAACGAATGTTTGATAATCACAATCATATTCTGGAAACCTAAACGATAGTCTATAAAGCTGTAACCAAACCATATCTGATGTATGAATTCAAATCATGGGTTCCCTGTATACGAATAAGGCGCTCGAAAAATGTCAGCACAGACATCTCAGATAAAAAGGGAAGATTTGATGGGATCATAGAATATCAAATTATGAGAAGAGCAAACTGCTGGGTCATCAAGATTCTGGTGTGGCGTGCACGCCTGCATTGGTCTCAACGCATAGTTTGTATGCCTGAGTGCTCCTAATAAATTTGTTCTTTGGCGAGCTGATGGAGACCAGAAAAAGGCACGGTAGTCAGCGCAAAAGATATAAGAACGTACTGAATGAGACGCTTAAAAACATTAATGATCAACACAACAGAGAGCAAACAGCAACAGACAGAGCCAAATAGAATGGAACTGTTACTAGCTATCTAGGACGCAATAAAGAACTGTACTAGCTATCTAGGACGCAATAAGGTACTGAAGGTCTTTGCGTTATATGCAACATGATATGCCTATCACAAATTAGCGTGTATGCAATATGATATGACTATCTGTTGGAACCAACGTCAGGTACCGTTATCACTCACTTTGTATTGTGTTATCTATTATACTCGTCGTGGTTTATGGACATTATTTTATTCATTTATGAACCCTATTTCCCATGAAAAGTAGACAGATATTGTATTAAATAAAATATGTTGCCTTATCATTGTATATCTCAGAGCAACCCCAAAAGAGAAGGTTAACACACTAATTTGAATGTTTCTCCAGATATCCATTGCAATCATTGTAATAGATATCTGGAGAAACATTCAAATCAGTAACACAAGTGAGAAATACAAATAACTTAATGAACTTAAAACGATTTCGTGTGACCAAATACCAACACAACCAAAACTGACGCCATGGAGATTTATGACCACCCACTGCTCACTTAAAGTCTCTCCGAATATGAGGATGTTGATTCATAGAAAGCTATAACAAAAATCTTGAGAACGTGGATACAGCGGTTGAAGTAGCCGGCGATGGGACAACTTCTTATGTAGAACATATAAAGGTGCCTTAATTGTCATCAAATTCACATCGACAGATCAAAAGAGAAACCTCTCAGATGGAGGATGGAATAATGGAGGAGCCACCACTTTGCAAGTGGAGTGACATTCAATCAATATCGAACCTGATGGTCTGCCATCTGTGGCCCGTGAACTACTCGGAAAATAAGGAAGCTCCAATGCCACCAGAGTTGCATATATTTGGGCTGATAGGATTATAGATCTGGTAAATTTGATGTGCTTTGAATATATTAAAAATATCTCCCCACACTCATTAAACTTTAAAATGTTGATTATTTTAAACTTAAAATGTTCAAGATGTTTCTTCTCAAAGTAGCACCTGCTTTCAAAATTTGACCACGGTTATAACATTCATTAGATTGGATGTTGCCTGAAATATAATAACTAGGTCTTACTAATACTAATGAAATACTGTAATTTGTTTTATCAAACACTGTTTATTCCACTTTTTTATAACTGTTTAACCCTAACGGTTTCAAGGCTTTTACCTCATCTTTAGGGGAGCACAAACAAGACCTGAAGATGAGGTGAAAGCCTTGAAACCGGTAGGGTTATACCGTTGCAAGAAGTAGAATAAACAGTGTTTGATAAAATAAATTACAATGTCTTTAAACCTCCACAACGTTAATGCCTTAACTATAGACTATAAACATATACAAACTTAACTATAAACAAAATATAATGAAATATTTACAACATATTTTGAAGTATTATTGAAACACTTACAAGATTTTTAAATTATATTGATGTAAGTTCATCTTACGTCGAGCATCTTGGTTCCAGGAGTATGGCCGTACGGTGTACGGCGAGCAAATATTTACCTTAAGAGAGTATGGACGTACGCGGTACGTCCGATGTTTTTTTCCCGAATACATGAATTTATCCATAAAACGGGCAAGGCTCAAATGTTTTTATGTATTCAATTATTTTGTATATGGCGGCCGCAATTACGTTTTTTATATTACTTACAAAATCATTTTTTTATTTTACTTACAAAATTTCACTCGCTTAGAGGCCTTTACCTTTCCAGGGTGTATCCAATCCACCCACAATAGAATGATTTATGGCGCCACAAAAAATTCAAAAATGCTTTTATAAAATCAGTATTGCAAATGAAATTTGTAAGAAAACTAACAATTTTGGACAATTTAGACCTTCAGTTGACCAACATTTCAAATTGAACAATTTATTTACTAGCGAAAAAGTTCTTCAAAGAAATAATAAATGCAACATCCATTAGACGCGACAAAGATATTACATTCAGTAAATCAAATCTTTCACGTAAAGGACAGCCGAAAAACACACGATCCATAGTTCATTTTTTTGGGTAACGTTATATTCCTGCTTATAATGTTGAACAATGATGTTGTAACTATTTTATATTTATGTCTTCATTATATTGTAATACATTTCACTTGCGCCATGAAATAAATAGGACAGGGGGAATAGAAACATAAACTTCAATGTCAAAGAACTTGAATATTCCTACATGGTTTATATTTGGAATCATAGTATGTTAAATAGGCCAAACCTATACGATAGTTGTCGTCAAAGAAAGAATACGAGAATTGAATTTTGAATACAAGAGAGCGAGAGAGGAATACTTAGATTCTCTTCGAAAGTAATTCGAAATTGGAATCTCGGTGGGTCCGTGATAACTGAACAAATTTTAAATACCTAGCTAACAATTTTTGAACCCGTGTAAAAGGGGACGATGTATAAATGATATACTCGTATATAAACAAATTCTATATTTATGAATACATATTTTCATAAATGTAGAATTTGTTTTACTTCCGTGAATATTTCATGGGTTGCAACTAGTAGAATACATATTCGTACATAATCCATTAGTTGTTATCCAGAATTCTACCTCTTGACTTGATAGATCAATTTTCATTGTAACAAGAAACGGAAGTTTATCCATAGTTCAGCCTTTTGATAAAATAAATTTCTGAATGTCCTTAATCAATGGTTGAGATTTTATTAAAAACTTTCCACTACCTCTTCGAATCAAGATTAACGAGGCATTTGAGATTCAAGTGGGCAATTAAGACACGCTTAACCCAAACAAGGGTTGACTCAATAATGACATATGAGCTCGGTCAAAAATGTATGGCATTTATGGGCTGCTCTCTCTCCAAGTTCTCATCGGGAGGAGTGATTTATTGGGGTTGCCTTACCTACGGGAAGTGAGATGGAGACAATCCAGATGGGGTGTAATCAACTTCTGAAGGGTCTGAAAATAGTCGTTTGATTGATTTGTGTTTAAATGCGGGTTAATTTCTTCCTTTATCGTCTTATCGTTTTTCTAACTTCAAAAGCCTTTATTGAAACAATTTTTTCCTCTCACCGAAGTAACTTAAATGGTTGAACGATTGACTTTCACGAAAGGGTTTAAGATTTGATTCCAAGATTAAAAAATAAGTAGAGACATTTAAAAAAATATCACAATGCAAAAAAAAAACACCGAGTTGAACGCGTACTATGTACACTTTAGTGTTTTTATTTTGAGACGGTTTTTAAATAATTTAACATAGCATAAAAGTAAAATAAATGCTGTAGAAATGAAAGCATTGCGTAGTAAATATAGATGTAAAATATTTAATAGACTAAGGTGTAAGAGCATAACGAAAGAATGTGGTGGAAAATAAGATGAAATGCTTCAGAGGAAGAAAGGACCGTTGAAATGGTTCGTCCATGTATATAGTATGAATTTTTTAATATTTATAAAAATAATCTCTTTAATTGCGCAAAAAGTTTGAGAAAGTCCTATGAAAATGTAGAATGACCAAATAAATCAAATTCTAAACGAGAGATGAAGGGAAATCATTTACAAAAGAAGAGTATGCACATTGAGTTGTATGGATGTAGCAGACACAAAAAATATATGCCAGGATAAAATGAAGTGATATGTTCTTTCTGTGTACCTTAATAAGGATAAAATATGATGGTGTTGATGATGACGAGTCCATCTTTCTTTCTTCGTTATTGTTTTGGGGTTAACTAACACATTGTATTATATTACACATTCCTTGTATACTGTGCAGCCTAGCAAGTTTTTTTACCATGCAGGAATTTTTTCCAATCAACCAGAAGTATACTAAAGAGGCGCAAACAAACTGGAGCCTTATTTAAATTTATTTAGCTCCAACGAGAATCCAGCCCGTAGATCCCGGGTTAAAAGACATGCGTATTACCAACAAGTCATAAAAGTCGTCATTACATATAAAACACTATATGTGTCTACCAAAATGATTTATTGCATTTAATTTTAGGTCGTACTTTAAAAAGAAAAAAAAATAATTTTAAAGCAAAAAGATCAATCCTTCATACTTATTGGTATTATTTTATTTTGAAAATGAAATCTAATACAATATAGTCAACTATCTGAAGCTTCAGTGAGTGAGGAACTAGGCATTAAAGATCTCATTCGACATCCATCCCAGAACAAACCTCTCCCGACTTCTCGCCGAACAGCGTGATGAAACCCTACAACACCACATCCTCGCTTGAACCGCAAAGTTCTCTAAAGCCAACAGGACCACAGAAATCCTATAATCGCTGTCCTGGGGGCTCACGAGAGTAAGTCCGATCTACCTTTCCGTTAAAATCATACGCCCATCGAAGCATTATCTGTTACCTGTACAGTATTAGCAGGGAGTACCAAGGTCTGAGTGAATGTGATGAAATGCAAGTAGCCTCAACGGGTGGACATATATGTGTTAAATAATTATTTGTAAGAAATATTATCAAGATTTTTGTGAATATTTTGGTGTTAACTATTTCTAAGAAACTTAATATCAAAATTATTAAATATTAGGTGTTAGCATAAGTTGTGTCCGTTTTTTTTCAAATTTGAAAATAAACACCAAAAGTAAAACAAAATGGTAAAGATTATACGTCATTCGAAAAAAAAAATCTGCTCTACAAGATATTGTGTTTGTTTTTACGTTACATATATTATTTTATTTGATTACAAGCTTTCAAAATGGAATGTCAAGTAGACGAAAGTGAGTATTTTCGACACCTCCTTCTGTTCGCGTTCAATCGAGGGAATAAAGCTGCCAAAGCTGCTCGTGATATTTGCAAAGTGTACGGTGAAGATGTTTTGAATGAAAGGACAGCTCATCGATGGTTTTTGCATTTCAAAGACGGTAATTTCGACCTGAAAGACATGGAGCGTTCCGGACGACCAGTGGGCTTCGATGAGGACCACTTAAACCATATTACTCATGAAGATCCCCTTCAAAGAGGTGGAGTAGGATTTTTCATTAACAAGAAGATGGCGAGCCACATTGAGACGATCAAATCACTTTCTGATAGGGCTGTTTATCGTATCCTTAGAATAAACAGCAGATACAGTATCAAGATCATACAAGTAGATGCGCCCACATATATCAGTACGGAGAAGGAGCTTGAGGGGTTTTATGAAGTCTCAATGTCTCAATGAAATGTCTCAATGAAAATTAAACTAAATGTCTCAATGAAAATTCTACACACTTTGTCTGCCTGTTGGGAGACTTTAATGCAAAATTGGGAAAAAGATTAACAAACACAATATTGTTGAACATGGCGTCGGACAAAGAAACGAAAGAGGGCGACTTCTGCTGCATTTATTGCAGGAAAATAACCTCTACGCCATGAATACCTTTTTCCGTAAGAAACCCCAAAACAAATGGACATGGCGAAGCCCAAACGACTCGATAAGAAATGAAATTGACTTTATACACTGTTCACACAAACATATAGTACATAATGTCTCCATACTTAATCAATTTGCAGTTGACAGCAATCATCGACAAGTAAGAGCTTATCTATCGATTGCCACCAAATTTGAGAGACTCAAAGGGATTAAAAACAAACCATCAAACATATCACAAGTCATACAAACGAAAACTAGTGCATATCTGGCTGCAGTTAACACTCAGATTATAAAAACAAGATTCCATACTTCTGATACCATAGATTTAATGAACAAATACCTAAGTACTGTCGTCAAAAATTCAAGTAATAAAATCACCAACTGTGCTAAAAGATGACAAAATAGACTCAGATACTAGAAATATGATGAACAGAAGAAATGAAATGAGGATTAATGGAAGAGGGAACATAGTGGAGTACAGACAGTTAAACAAAAATTTCCGAAAGAACATCAGACGGGAGATAGTGAGGTACAATGAGTATCTTGTAGGAAATATTATCGCGGAATACGGAGGAACAAAAATACTCCATTCAAGACGGAGTGAAGGAAGGAAGCAAATCACTGCACTGTACAGAGAAGATGGCTCGGATACAAACAACATGGCGGAAGTTTTGAAAACTACTAAACTTTTTTATCAGAGACTATATTCCTCGCAAATCTCCGGAGAAAGCCAAGCAGCTCTTCGTCCCGGAATTATGAATGAGGACTCAGAAGATGTCCCTGAAATCACACTGGAAGAATTACAACATGCCCTAAATAAAATGAAAAACAGAAAAACTCCAGGCAATGATGGTATACCCATCGAATCAATAAAACTGGGAGAAGAACCTTTGCAGAGACGTATTGTATGTCTTTTTAATAAGTGTCTGAAGGAAGGAAAAATACCGGATAGCTGGAATAATGCCAATATTGTTCTACATAAAAAAGGTGACCATACGAGGCTGGAGAATTACAGACCGATTAGCTTGCTATCATAAATCTATAAACTTTTCACTAAAATCCTTACAAATAGACACTAGTAAATCAGATTCATATCAACCACGAGAACAAGCAGGGTTTAGAAAAAAAGGATATAGTATAAAACGACCATCTCCAAACGCTAAACAATGTTATTCAAAAGCATAGCGAATACAAAATCCCATTAACACTCGCATTTATAGATTTCGAAAAAGCGTTTGATACAATAGAACATTGGGCTGTATTCGAAGGCCTTGAAAATTGTCGAGTTGACTATCCATACTCGCAGCTTCTTAAACACATTTATGGAAATGCTATTTCCACTATACAGCTTCAAAAAATGTCTGAAAAAGTCAAAATACATAGAGGCGTTAGGCAAGGCGATACAATTTCACCAAAACTTTTCACCCTAGTATTGGAGGATGTATTTAGGAAATCGGACTGGACCGACAGGGGCGTTAATATAAATGGGGAGTATTTGAGTGACTTGCGGTTTGCAGATGATATTGTACTCCTTGCTAACGACGAAAATGACATTGCTGAAATGCTCAATGACATTAGTAGGGCTTCATCACAAGTGGGCCTGAAAATAAATTACAGCAAAACAAAGATCGTGAGCAACACAGGTCAGACAACACGTGTCATAATCAAGGGAAAGACAATAGACAAGGTTTCTTCTTATGTATGTCTGAGACATACAACAAGACTTGGTAAGGAGAATCAAGATGCTGAAATTGAGAAAAGACGAGGCCAAGCATGGGCTGCATTTGGAAGCTGTCCTTTATTCTAACAATCTCCCAAATACGCAAGACATCTTAAAAAAATCGTATTCGACTCTTGTGTCCTTCCTGTGCTAACATATGGGCTGGAAATATCGGTGCTGAATAAACAGATTATGCACAAGCTCATGGTGACGCAGAGGGTCATTGAGAGAAGAATGTTAAATATCTCTCTGAGGGATAGGAGAACCAATAAATGGATAAGGCAGCAGACCAAAGTAGCTGATGTCGCCGAAAGAGTCGCCATTCAGAAGTGGAACTGAGCGGGACACATTGCCAGATGCACAGATGATAGCTGGACCCAGAGAGTGCTGGAGTGGCGCCCAAGACAGGGAAGAAGAAGTGTGTGCCGTCCTCAGACACGGTGGTCAGACTACATTAGAAGAAGGGCCGGGAGCAGCTGAAAACGATGTGCCCAGGAAAGAGAGGAATGGAGGAGAAGAGGGGAGGCCTATGTTCAACTTTGGACTGAGACGGACTGATGATGATGTTAATAAGAGGGTTTAATATGAATAAAAAAAGTTAATTTTTGTAAAAATATTTGTTTTATTGATATCTTAAGTTATACTTTAAGTGCGCACTCTTAGAGCACTCTACCCTAATTAAGATTAAGTTTTTATCTAAAGAGGATTTGAATTATGTTCATCAATAAATCTTCAAGTTTGTGTAAATAGTATTTATTAAGAAAAAAGCGTGTTGCAATAGCTTTCTGGTTAAAAAATAAATGTTGTAATAAGGAATGAGGAAAGCATGTGGTATAAATATTGTAGATCGAAAACTCGAAGACCAGAAAAATATTGATTGATTAAAAGTTTGAATTTTCCAAAATGATTGAAGATAGAAAACTCAAATAGGATATTATGCATGACAACGTTGGTTATAGCAGGTGCGAAAAATGGATGGCGTAATAGATAGAAATTAAGTTCTTTCTCTCTGCTTACCACATTAGGACGAATATGGCGAGAATGTTATAATGATAATTAATACGTTATTAACAACGACACAACGATATATATTTAAATGAAAGACATATGCATAAGTTTGTTTACCTAGAATCCTTGATCACTAGAACGGGTTTCTGTGATGGCGAAACAATGCGCAGTTTCAGATAGCTAACGTCAAAAAATTAAATGAAAAACATATGCATAAGTTTGTTTACCTAGAATCCTTGATCACTAGAACGGGTTTCTGTGATGGCGAAACAATGCGCAGTTTCAGATAGCAAAGGTCAAAAAATTAAATGAAAAACATATGAATAAGTATTTTTGCCTAGAACCCTTGATCACTAGAATGGGTTTCTGTGATGGCGAAACAATGCGCAGTTTCCGATAGCTAAGGTCAAAAAATTAAATGAAAAACATATGCATAAGTTTGTTTACCTAGAATCCTTGATCACTAGAACGGGTTTCTGTGATGGCGAAACAATGCGCAGTTTCAGATAGCTAAGGTCAAAAAATTAAATGAAAAACATATGAATAAGTATTTTTGCCTAGAACCCTTGATCACTAGAATGGGTTTCTGTGATGGCGAAACAATGCGCAGTTTCAGATAGCTATGGTCAAAAAATGAAATGAAAAACATATGCATAAGTTTGTTTACCTAGAATCCTTGATCACTAGAACGGGTTTCTGTGATGGCGAAACAATGCGCAGTTTCAGATAGCTAAGGTCAAAAAATTAAATGAAAAACATATGCATAAGTTTGTTTACCTAGAATCCTTGATCACTAGAACGGGTTTCTGTGATGGCGAAACAATGCGCAGTTTCAGATAGCTAAGGTCAAAAAATTAAATGAAAAACATATGAATAAGTATTTTTGCCTAGAACCCTTGATCACTAGAATGGGTTTCTGTGATGGCGAAACAATACGCAGTTTCAGATAGCTAAGGTCAAAAAATCAAATGAAAAACATATGCATAAGTTTGTTTACCTAGAATCCTTGATCACTAGAACGGGTTTCTGTGATGGCGAAACAATGCGCAGTTTCAGATAGCTAAGGTCAAAAAATTAAATGAAAAACATATGAATAAGTATTTTTGCCTAGAACCCTTGATCACTAGAATGGGTTTCTGTGATGGCGAAACAATACGCAGTTTCAGATAGCTAAGGTCAAAAAATTAAATGAAAAACATATGCATAAGTTTGTTTACCTAGAATCCTTGATCACTAGAACGGGTTTCTGTGATGGCGAAACAATGCGCAGTTTCAGATAGCTAAGGTCAAAAAATTAAATGAAAAACATGTGCATAAGTTTGTTTACCTAGAATCCTTGATCACTAGAACGGGTTTCTGTGATGGCGAAACAATGCGCAGTTTCAGATAGCTAAGGTCAAAAAATTTAATGAAAAACATATGCATAAGTTTGTTTACCTAGAATCCTTGATCACTAGAACGGGTTTCTGTGATGGCGAAACAATGCGCAGTTTCAGATAGCTAAGGTCAAAAAATTAAATGAAAAACATATGCATAAGTTTGTTTACCTAGAATCCTTGATCACTAGAACGGGTTTCTGTGATGGCGAAACAATGCGCAGTTTCAGATAGCTAAGGTCAAAAAATTAAAAAACCAAGATTCAATGAGTTCATATCCTCGTTTTCTCATGTTTTATGTGACGCGAAAATCTCAATACTCATCATCTTCTATTATTTTATGTGACTTATACACATTATGTGACAGCTTAAGAAATAATTGATCGATTACCAAAGAGTGAGAGATTTATACAAGTTTATTTGAGCTATCTACGAAAAGTATTCAACGACACTTTGGGCATGTAACATCAAGGGAGAGCGATTGCCTAGAATGGATGATTATGTGAGAAAGAATCAACGGCAAAATGAGTAAATAAATATCGAGCACCCATCCGATAAAGTTAAAATGTGAAAAGGGCAGTTAAGTACTTATTTTGGAAGACAAAGACTTAGGAAATACTTAGATAATACTTACCATGGAAATTACGATCTTCAGAATTTATGGAATGGTCAATGAGGAAATAACAATACAGTTTACTTATTGCAGAAAGTTATGATTTCGTGATATGGTATTTGACGTGGATGCTCTGTATTTCGTGGATCGCATGGTACCTATGTCGTTCAAGAATTTGACATACCAAAAAGACATTTAATGACATACCGAAGGAGAACCGGTGCGTTACTAGATCATTTCAACATTGCCCTATGAGATACAAGAAGATAGTTTAAGGAGTTAACACGATCCTTTTTTTAGCACTGCATTCAACATAGCACTGAAATGTTAAGAATAGAAACAATATTGCAGAAAAGCTTTCACAGAGAGGATTGCAAAGTTGATCTCAAGTAGAATGTGATTTTTTGTATCTACCTTATTTTCTTTATCTTAAATTAAGCTTTCTTAGTGAAACTTTGAGGGTTTTTATAAATTGAATCACCTGTGAAGAGAATGATGTATTGTTTGAGTGGCGTACCTCAAAACGAGGCTCATCAATCAATACCTGAAGGGACAAGCCGCATTAGTCTGGAGGCAGGAGTTAGGAGATAGGAGGAAGGAGGGACGATGGCTCCGCCATACATCACCGCCGGGACATTAACACAAATTACTGTTTAGCAGCCATCACTTATCGCTAGTCTCTTCCTGTCACAACCTTAGCTCAGGGAAATAGGAAGATCCTCACTTAGCAGCTGAGTATGAACTAACTCGGCTATATATCAGGGCTTTATACGTAAATGATTTAAATTATCATTTTTTTTCTTTGTGTCCTCATTCCAACTCTTAAAGAAACTTGACTTTTTACGCCTAGGCAATTCAACTGTTTTGTTTATTTTTTTTAGCAATCAAACTCATTTTTATATACATGCATACAAGAGGAGTTCAACAAATTTGCAAAACGAAGGGAAACCCCATTTTTTTAATTTTCTTTTCAATATATTCACCATGAACTCTTATACATTTTTAAAATCTTTCAATAAGCCTATTTTTACCAATGAAAAAAAAAAAGATTTACTTTTACCTTAAAAAAAAAAGCCCAAATTTTAACTTTAACGTCTTCATTTTCTGTAAATTTCTTCTCCCGAATTTTTTTTTTTCATATTTGGCAACAAATAAAAGTCACATGGAGCCAGGTTTATGTTGTAGGGAACGTGATTTATGTTTGGAAGCCACAGTTGCGAAGAGCAGGTAATGCAAAATTACTTTTGTGCACGGCTGCATTGTTACCTCTTTTGTCCATTTTTCTTTCCTTCTCTCCTTCACAGCTTTTAACTGTATCAGCAGACCAGAGAAGTACTCACAATTTATTGTGATGCCCTTATCTTTTTAATATATCAGCATCATGCCTTCCGTATCCCAAAAAAATGTTACCATATTTTTTTCAGACGATTGCGACACTTGAAACTTCTTAAGGGGCTATGTTTCCTTTTTATGCCACTACATGGACTCTTGTTTCAACTTAGATTCCTAATGATGAACCCAAGTTTCATATCCAGTAACAACTCGGCTAAAAATCTCATCTTGGTAATTTCTGCTGAGGTCCAAAAACTTTCGTGAACATTCGATGCGTTGATGTTTTAGGAACGGTTGTTCCTTACAGGAGAGATGAGGAGGATGATTGTTGATAAATAAAACTCGTTTGAAATCGGAATATGCAAAGAGGTATTTTTGAAATCGGAATACGCAAAGAGGTATTATTGATAAACGTCGGTATTTATAATATTTGGAATGTGTGCGGGAATGCGCAAGAGATATATCGCTGTCTCGTCTTTGCCTTACAATATGTTTATTGTCGTCACGTAGGGTATTCGTTGTTTTGACTGACAGCGCGGAAGATATGTTGCTCTCTCCTTTCCTCATGGAATGCGGTCTCTGCTAGTAGTGAGTTGAATGACCGACCGTGTGAACTTTGCCCATTGTTTGTCTCGAATTGTGAAGCATGCGAGTTTGATGACCGGGCGGGCAAAGGTCGCCTCGTGGGTTCAGTGACCGCACGTATAGTCACTACAATATTTTTGAAGTGGCGTGAGCATTCTGGGTGTCCACCTTGCACTGAATTTTGACATCCCTTGATGCTGATGGAAGATTATCAAAATAGTTGTACGAGTAAATGATACTTCAACCATCTCTGCAAGCTGGTATTTGTTTATGCGGCTATCTTCCAGCACAAACTTTTCTACTTTTTTGACGATGTTTGAAGAAGTGGCTTCAATAGGCCGTCCTGGTCGGAGATCGTCTTCAATCGATTATCTCCCTTGCTTATAAAGACTATGCCACTTGTAACCCATCGTTTTTTTCATGGAAAGAGTTTCTGAAACCCCCTGAAATCTCTTTCAAAATTATTTGAGGTGTTTTTATTTATTTTGTGAGAAACTTAATGGAAGCGTAATACTCAATTGTATCTATATTTGGGATGTTATTGACGTTCGACATACTCTCCTGGCAATATATTAAACAACACTATCAAAATTTTACTAAAACTTGATGAATATACTAATAATGAGTAACAAGTTGCAACCCGTGAAATATTCACGGAAGTAAAACAAATTCTATTGTACATTTATGAAAATATATATTCATAAATGTAGAATTTGTTTATGTACTCGTATATCATTTATACTTCATCCCCTTTTATACCGGTTCAAAAATTGTTAGCTAGGTATTTAAAATTCGTTCAGTATAGTTTCCATCTTTTCATTTATCACGGACCCACCGAGATTCAAATTTCGAATTACTTTCGGAGATAATCCAAGTATTCCTCTCTCGCTCTCTTGTATTAAAAGTTAAATTCTCGTATTCTTTCTTTGGCGACAGCCGTCGTATGGGTTTTGGCCTATTTATACTATGATATTATAGGAATATGCGCATGCGCACTTAACTCCTTCATTCCGCGAATTTATTGACCCTCCCTCGTATCATCACACCCTTACGAGGTAGACAAAAGGAATAAATCTCTAAACTTATGTTTGTTCACAACTTCCGCCTTTTCCAGATATACACATATATTTACAATCTTATATTATTCACGCTCTACCTTAGCTCTACCTTCTATCAAAATCTAGTAAAATGCGCCTTCTTTCGTACATTGACAATCCACAAATATTTCTTAATTCATGCCCCTTACTCAACAGCATTTATCTTAATTGTATTCTTGTTTTGCCAAGTCCAAGTTTATCTTTCATAGATTAAGATGGGTACCAACATTTTTTTTATATTAACATTTTCAAGACTTTTAATGTAACATGGTTGTTGTATGAATTGCGTTTTACATACACAACACGTTTTCTTTCGAATCGACTATCTTTAAGCGACCCGACCTTGGTCTGGGACGAGAGCAACGCTTAGATCTTAGTCGAGTCCTACTATTAAATATATTGTTATATGTACATAAGAATGTACGATTCATTGTCATAAATAAATGTAAAATGAATATTAGAAATATTGCAATTACATAAATTTAAAAACAAAACAGAATGTAAACACGTAATTAAGTTGTTATTCTGACGGTTATCGGAATTTGTGGAATAATTATTAATTCTGATAAATGATTGACCAAATAGAACAGTAATTTATAACCAAAGGAAGCAAAAAGATCTTTGGGGTTGTATTTTTTGAACGATTGTGCTTTTGAAATTTGAAGGCATTGCCGATGTGAAGATAATAAGATGAAAACCTGAGAGAACCAAGAACAGACGCCTTTGAGATGTAGACAGCGAGGAAAATGAATACGTCAATTCGATTAAAGATTAAGGTGAATGACTATTGTTTATGTGCTTAAAACCCAAACTTTTATCCTTTGGACACATTGCAAGGTGAAATTAGGACAGCTTGGAAAGGTTAGTCATTAGATGTGATGTCAGTAAATGTGTAAAAGAGCAGAGACAGGGTGATCCGATAAAATAAATGTCGCAACTGATTCAACAGTAAATTCAGTATATCAGGAGATATGGAGAGGAACAGTAAAACGCATAGTAGAAGCAAGAAAAATGGAAGGACACGACCCTCAAATTAAAAAAAAAACAAAAGCTCACGGCAAAATAACAAAATACTTAAATGAACAAGTTAAATTTATCAAAGTCTTTAACTTTTTAGAACTTTATATTAGTCCGGGCGTCTGGCTGCCTTTGAGATGTGGTGCTATGGGCGCATGACCAGGGTCCATTAGTCAGATCACATCCGAAACGACGAGGTACTGAGTGGGGTTAGATAAACAAGGCAACTCCTAAAAAGAGTTGCCCAACAACGATCCAGTTGGATAGGTCATAACATCAGGCACCCAGGCCTGCTCCTTACCATCGTCGAGGGAATGATTAAGGGCAACAACCATAGAGGCCGCCCTAGATATAGCTACATGAACCGGGTGATCCGGGATGTGCGCTGTGGCAGCTACCAGGAGATGAAGAGACTGGCGGATGACATAGATAAGTGGAGGGATCGAGTGCTTGGTGCAGACCAATCCTTGGGTTGTAACCCAGAAGAACTTCAGATTAAGATATTTGTAGGATACCTACGTCCCTAAATAAATAATTGTCAAACATAATTTGTTGTCAAAATAAATTGTAAACATACAGGGTCAACGACCGATGAATCAACCTCTGAACAATCTACAATTGTCACATACTAGAAACGTCAATGTGTACTCACAAATAGTATTTACGCTTCGTCTCGCCGTTTTGACAAATAAAATATCCTACCCACTACACTGTTCCCAACGTCTGCATACGCCTTGTCATGCACAGGAGTGAGATGGGGATATACGGCTGACGCATTCACGCGCCCCGTTCTGAAAATCTATATATACCTACTTATCGTTGAATAAAGAGCACTTATTGTTAATCATTTGACTTGTTATTATTCACTTGACCATTCATCGCTGTTTACTATTTATCGATTATTCACTCTCACTTTTATCGCATTCCTGAATTTTGTATTTTATTTTAAATACAAACAAATCAAGATCATCACGACGTATCAAATTAAGCATCACGCTAAATATTTAAATTAAATTACTTAGTTATTTCACTAATTACATAAATACCCGCTACACGTATTTTACCTTATATGCCGATTCCTTCAGACATAATGTTTCCGCCTAAAGAGAGCCTCCCTCAGGGTAGAAGGTAGAAACCCGTGAAGTAAGGATTTATGTATTTTGTTTAAAAAAAAAAGATAATTTTTTCGTTAAATATTCGAATAAAATTAAATTTTACTAAATCTTTTTCTAGACATGAAGAAAAAACGAGTACAAAATAAGCTAAGTATTTATTTCGTGACGTGAATCGTGTAAATTATATAACTTACAGAGAAATACAGAGAAAAATCTTTTAACCGCCGATATAGTAAAATCCAAAGCTAAAAACAGTGAATAATGAAAACCATTTCAACGTTTTCTTATACATGTAAAAAACAGAATGATTTATAAAGGCATATTGTCATTCCAGTCACATTTTCACATTTCTCGAAGGTCGAGTATTGAGTTGCCCGCGGAACAATTCAGAGAAGGAAAAATAAAAATGATTTTGACAAATCCTTTTGGGATTTCAATAAATTATGTTTGAAATCCGATATTGACACAGCCCTCAAATATAATTTACGTTTATGGGTAAAGTATTTATTGAGCGGTTGAAGCTAACCACGTTTTTATATAAATTGCTTAATTTTTACCAACCATTATTAAAATTTTTAAATTTTGCTTTGTATAAAAAAGAATTTAAAATCATTTTTGTGGTTATGAAAGAATATTTATTTATTTAATTAAATTACTATCTGACAAAAGGTTCAAATAATATTAAAAGTAAAATACATGACAAGGTAATGTGTGATATATGGTATGTGAATACGGAATGAAACGATTAGGGGTGAATGTGAACTTAAGGTGATATATCTATTAAATAAATGAAAAAAAAAAAACACTCTGAGATGGTTTGGGCATGTAGAACGAATGAATGGTTAAGAACGAAAGAATGCAGAAAATCAAAATATTGATTCATAGCATCAAATTACAAAATGACGGCAGCTAAAATTGCCCTCGTGGCTGGATTTTATACACTGTTCTACGCATCGACGATTTCCATGACCTTGTTGATAATACGCCTTTCTTTCAATCCCGATTTTTTTAAAGAATATATATAATCGAAGTCATAGATATCCTTGTACCCTCGAAAACTAGGTGGAAAAAGTGCCTGTGTCGTTCGAGGGGAGTAGGACAGCGCGGGGTTCGAACCGACAACCTCCCGCACTGAAGTCCTGCGCGTTACTGTGCGACCATGCACCTCTCGTTTAGTTTTCACTTACGACCACAGTTACATTTTTCTGATTGCTTGGAAATTATGACCGTATGACAAATAATCCCCAGATTACTATAATAGGTTAATCAATAAGTTTTGAAAGCGACATCTATGGAGCAGTAGAAAAACCAAAACTTTTACGCCATTTTAATATTTCATCTTTCATAAGAACGTACTCAAAATTTCATTTCGATCTGTCAATTCATTCTTTGTTTACAAGCCATTTGAAGTTGACGTGTCAGTGTATTTTTTAACAATGGAAAAATCCGAATATCGTGCAGTGATTAAATTCTTTGTTTTGGAAGGTTTATCGGCTACTGAGATCCATGCAAAGATGGTGATAGTATTAAAGGAGTCTTTTTCTTCATTTCCAACCGTTCACCGATGGGTTTTGGAGTTTAAGCGTGGCCGTACAAGCTTTGAAGACGATCCACGCTCAGGACGTCCAAAAAGTGCATCAACACCAGAAATCATAGCGAAAATACAGGATATGGTTTTGGAAGATCATCGATCGACTGTGGATGTGATAGCTGACACCATAGGCATCTCACATGGAACAACATGGCATATTTTGGCTGAAGTTTTGGGTTTCAAAAAACTGTGTGCACAATGGGTGCCGCATTTGCTAACAATGCAACAAAAACACGTTCGAATGCGACTTTCTGAGCAACATTTGGAGCAATTTCGAAAGGATAAAAAGGATTTTCTGCGTCGATTCATCACTATGGATGAGACTTGGGTCTACCACCATGATCCTGAATCAAAACAAGAGGCTAAGAAGTGGTGTGAACTAGGCATTTTGGCTCCGAAGCGAGTTCGTGTCCAGAAATCGGCCAAGAAGGTGTTAGCGTCAGTTTTTTTGGGATGCAAAAGGAATTTTCTTGATAGATTATCTCCAAACTGGTAAGATAATCAACTCTGATTATTATTGTGACCTTTTGGACCAGTTGAATGAAAAAAATTGTGAAAAAAGACCCGGTTTGCAGAAGAAAAAAATCATTTTTCATCAAGACAATGCACCTACTCACACAGCTCAAAAAACCATCGCGAAAATCAGTGAATTGGAGTACGAATTGTAGCAGCATCTACCCTATTCGCCAGATTTAGCTCCCTCTGACTTCTGGCTGTTCTCACACCTCAAAAAATTGCTTCGTGGAAAGCATTTTTCATCAAACGAAGAGGTTATAGCCGTCGTAGAGGAGTATTTTGCAAGCCTTCCAGAAAGTCACTTCCGTGATGGGACAACAAAGTTGGAAGATCGTTGGACCAAGTGTATTGATCTTATGGGAGACTATACTGAGCAATAAAAGTGATTTCCCCCAAAAAAAATGTATTTTCATTTCCGCTTTCAAAACTTTTTGACTAACCTAGTATATTGTATATTACGCAAATACGAGTATAATTTTTTAACCGCAATATAATTGTTTTTAAAATCTATCATAATAAACATTTTTTTTAAATTATCACATTTTCAAGAATGGGAATAAAAGAAAATTGAAACGAAAACCGCAAAAAGTCTGTGAAACGAGATTTTAAATCTATTACAGAAAGACAAAGCCACCTTGAAAATGGTTATATTGCCCTTTAGTTCTACTAGAATATTCATCCTTTGAAATCCTTGCGGCGTATTTGAATTTGTTTAAGCACATCCCGAAACAAATTTAATTACGTTGAACCCTTTGCAAATACGGACAGAATTTCAAGGGAATCGTACAAACCAAAGAATTTCTTGGGTTTGTCACTAGGTATTCAGTTAGTTAATAATTTGGGTTAGTGAGAAGTATAGGTTAACACAAGTTACGAAATTACCAAATATCTTACCGCACATAAATTAACAATGATTTATTTAAACATTAATAAACACCTCAATATTAAATTACGATTATTGTTTATGTTGTGTCAGATAAACAACAAAAAAAATGAAATTACATAGTTAATTTTTTTCTTTCATGACTTAATCCGCAATGTTTTAAAATTCATTTTAATACGTTAAATTTCTGTGTTTCTTTATTTCATGGGCTGAAAATTATTCCACTTTATATAACTGCATAACCCTACCGGTTTCAAGGCTTTCATCTCATCTTCAGGGAAGCACAAACAAGACCAAACAAGTGGAATAAACAGTGTTTGATAAAAATAAATTACAATGTCTTTAAACCTCCACAACGTTAATGCCTTAACTATAAACAACATAAAGCTGTATTGTTTATGAAAATAAATTACACGCTCGTTCGATGAGTTGTGAACTATCCAGCATTATTAGAAAGATTATCTTTAAATATAACAAACAATTACATAAGAAAAAAAACAGAAAATAAATAGATGGCAGAAAAATAAACAAATCCACAAATACCACCTCAGATTAATTCAAACAAACAATTAAAGGTTCCTTGACAGCAACATAATACATCAATCAACAATTCCCGGAACTAACCCACAGATGGCGCCTCTAATAACAAATCTATACCATTCTCAGTTAGTACCAGCCTTTAGAAGTTACGTGTCAAACTTTCATGACATTCCTACAATGTGTCATTGAGTTACAGTAGTTTTAGTGACGCTACTTTTGCTATTTTCAAAACAATGGAAAAAACCGAATTTTGTGTGTTGATAAAACGTTGCTTTTTAATGGGAAAAAAATACTGTTCTCAGCGATGCAAACTCAGCGATAGCTTGAATAGTGTTATCCGGGCTCTGTTCCGTCGAAAACAACCATTTGTCGGTGGTATGCTGATTTCAAACGCGGTCGTACAGACACAACTGATACTGAACGCTCTGGTCGTCCAAATGAGGCTGTTATACCAGAGAACATAAAAACCCCTCAAAATCGTGATGGAAAATCGCAAAGTAAAGTTGCGTGAGATAGCTGACATCCTGAATATATCATTTGGTAGTATTTACACTTTTTTGCATGAACATTTTTCGAAATGGGTGCCGCGTTTGCTCACAGTGGAACAGAAACAACAACGCATCGATGATTCAGAGCGCTGTTTGGCACTGTTTACGCAAAATAAACAGGAGTTTTTGCGCCGGTATGTGACAATGAATACAATTTGGATCCACCACTATACTCCGGAATCAAATCGGCAGTCAGCTGAGTGGAGAGCAGCCGGTGAAAGTCGTCCGAAGCGACCAAAAACTCAAAAGTCGGCCGGGAAGGTTATGGCCTCCGTATTTTGGGATGCGCATGGTATAATATTCATCGATCACCTTGAAAAGAGAAAAAACATCAATAGCGAATATAACATTGCGTTATTGGAGCGTTTGAAGGCAGACATTGCAAAAAACAGCCCCATATGAAGAAGAAAAAAGTTCTCTTTCATCAGGACAATGCACCGTGTCACAAGTCGATGGTAACGATGGCCAAATTGCATGAGTTGAACTTCAAATTGCTTACGCACCCATTGTATTCTCTAGATTTTGCCCCCAGCGACTATTGGCTGTTCGCAGACCTCAAAAAGATGCTCCAGGGAAAGAGATTTGGCTCCAATGAAGAAGTTATTGCCGAAACTAACGCATATTTTGAAACCAAAGAAAAATCGTTCTACACGGCTGGCATAGAAAAGTTAGGAAAGCGTTGGAATTTATGTATCGCTCTTAAAGGAGACTATGTTGATAAATAAAGAAGAATTTTGGCAAGTCCCGGGACTTATTGATCAATGTGTACATACATATGTATGTTACAGTAGCGGTCAATGAAATGTGTCCATCCTGAAAAACCAACAGTGACCCGCACTAAAATGCTCTAGGCATTGCTCCATCATCTCTTTGATCTCCTTAAATATATCATTTACCAAGTAATATCTTCCCTGTAACTATGAGTAGCAAAAAAATGACGTAACATTACATAAGACAACCATCTTTATAAAATATTTTAGATGGTTACTAGCTGGAACCCATGAAAAATCACTGAATATAAATTAACTTGCAAAGCTGTAAGGTTGAAAAATAAAAACTACTGAAAAAGCTATAAGAACAAATGTTTGTTTTCAAGTTTTGATAGCACGACAAATCTGTTTTGCTTGACAACTACATGAAAAGTTAAGGGAACTAACGCCTTGGTTCACTTTTATCTTCAAGGAAAACAGTTCATTAATGACAGCAATATTTTGATGTTTTATAAAGAGATCTCTTTTAAAAAAAAGCTAAATAAATATAGGTTTATTGATAGCAATATATTACGAGTATGTGCATATATACATATTTATATCCTGAAATTACTTATATATTTCAGGATAATATTGAAGAAAATGCATTTAAGAGTGAAACTCTAAAAGGTCTGGGATTATCTCATATCGTCCCCCTAGTCAAGATGTACCCCTACTAATAGGGGGCAAGCCCTGTCGCCAAGACAAAAAAAAATTCAGCCCACACCCTTATATGGGCAGCAAATTAAGAAAATGGCAGAATTGGCATTAAGTAGTCACGAGTCACAGCTATAATTTTCAACTCTGTTCTCGTCCAAGTTGCCATAATGCCAAACTTCAAGTCTACTCTCAGAACGTTGATGAAAGTCACATATTTGTTGTGCTTCAATAAGACATTTACAGTACCCGGCTGTAAGTAATACACATCGGGCTGAAGAAAGAGACTGTCAGCCATAATCGGGCTAGCTTCGGATTTGTAGAGCGTCGTCTCTGTCATTCATACACGTGTTCTGTCGCGATTTGTCAGTCGTTGTCAAGCGTTGTAGGGACAGATATGACGCTCTATAACGCCGATTATGGCCGACAGTCTCTTTCTTAAGCCCGATGTGTATAACTTACCGCCGGGTACTTTTTTTCTTTTCAGTGTCTTGTTGTTGCGCTTTTTGAAAATTTCGCATTTGTTAAGTATGTACAACACGACGCTAATTAGTTTCATTCGCTGTTTATCACTCACGCTGTTGTCTCTGAAAGTTACGCGTATATTAAGCGCTCTCGTTCTTCTTTCTTTTAAATCCATTTCTATTTCTTCAATCAAACCGCATTACGCGACGCTAATTAGTTTCATTCGCTGTTTATCACTCACGCTGTTGTCTCCGATAGTTACTCGTATATTAAGCGCTCTCGCTCTTCTTTTGTTGAAATCTATTTCTATTTCTTCAATCAAACCGCATTTACGCGACGCTAATTAGTTTCATTCGCTGTTTATCACTCACGCTGTTGTCTCCGATAGTTACGCGTATATTAAGCGCTCTCGCTATTTTTTCGTTTAAATCCATTTCTTCAATCAAACCGCATTTACGCGACGCTAATTAGTTTCATTCGCTGTTTATCACTCACGCTGTTGTCTCCGATAGTTACGCGAATATTAAGCGCTCTCGTTCTTCTTTCGTTTAAATCCATTTCTATTTCTTCAATCAAACCGCATTACGCGACACTAATTAGTTTCATTCGCTGTTTATCACTCACGCTGTTGTCTCCGATAGTTACGCGTATATTAAGCACTCTCGCTCTTCTTTCGTTTAAATCTTTTCCTATGTCTTTAATCAAACCGCATTACAATAATTAACTTATTTAAAAACAGCAATATTATAATTTATAAATCCTTTCTTAGAAATCAATTATCCTAATGTAAATATTAGACTATTACTATAGCAACGTGTTTTCTTACGGGCGTAAGCACAACCGATTTTATCTTGTTTCATTGTTTTACCAAAAAGACTTTAAATAACCGTTTCTAATAAACTTTATGTAGAAAAATGCCTCAGGTGGTAAAATATCATCCCCAGGGGTGTCCAATTTATTTTAAAATAAATTTATATTTTAGATTTCTATAACATATTCCTGGTTGACTTGAAAAGATTTTTACGTAGCAATTGATCACCAAAATAAACTGCTTACGCTGAAAGCAATACAGTACGTTCATTTTCTCTCATACTTTACTGTCTACACTTCCAACATCGACCACGCGTAGGCCACAAAATCTAACCCTCTGGTTGGACCAGCGGCTTGTCGCATACTCTATTTCGTGTGCCTGAGAATTTGAGGGACTTAATATGATACCCGAAATATTGAATATCGTGGTCAGACGGTAACATTGTATCCGGCCTCAAATATGGAAATCAAATTCTTCATTTTTCACTTTGTTGTTTTTTGTAACGTTAGAAGGAGAAAAGATTTATTTTTAAATTTAAAATCTTCAAATATTTAAGGCGTATAAAATATTTTTGACGTTTTAAGTACTCTCAATAGCTGTGTAGTTTATTTTGTCACTAACTTCAAACTCGATTTTTGACGTTTTAAGTACTCTCAATAGCTGTGTAGTTTATTTTGTCACTAACTTCAAACTCAATTTTTGACGTTTTAAGTACTCTCAATAGCTGTGTAGTTTATTTTGTCACTAACTTCAAACTCGATTTTACAGTATGTCACTTACCTCGGAGTTGAACTTAAACTTAAACCCAGTTAGAGCTGCTTTGACATATCATTTTACCACTTAACGAAGTTCATTGACAGTTTCTGACTACCCACTCCAATTATTTAAACTATCTGAAACATTAATTAATTATCCCAAGTCGATTTCTAAATAAGGTTCAAAATTCTCGTTTATCATCAATGGACAATAAAAGGATATAAATTGAATAATTGAAAACATCATTTTTTTTCTTCAATAACTTATCTTACAGACCGGGGGTTGCTGGTTCTCGTTGGTTGCCATTTTTTAAGTTTTATGTGTCTAATTTACATTTAATTCCTTTTAAACATGTACGAGTATCTGGTTGATAAAAAGAGATTATCACATTACAATATACCACCATCAACAAAATCCCTTAGTCGCTGCCCTGGGGGCTTCGAAGGTAAATCCAACCTACCCTTCCGTTATAAGCACAGGTTACCGAAGCATTATCTGTTGCTTGACTAGTCCACCTACAGTATTAGCTGGGACGACCAAGGTCTAAGTGAATGTGATGGAATACAAGTAGCCTGAACGAGTGGACTTGTTCTTGCTAAATAATTAGTTGTAAGAATTGTTATCTAGTTATAAATAGTATGTAGATGTTAATTATTTCTAAGAAATCATATACTAAGATTATAAAAAAAAAAAAAAATGACATGTATGAAAATGAGATTAAGTAAGTTTATAAATTATAATATATAATTAAGATTAGTTAAATAATAAATTTATATATAGGTATAGCCTTGACAAATATTTATCCAGTATATTACGTGGTTTTATAAAAAAAAAAAAAATTGAAAAAACAATATACCACCAGCTTGCACACTGTACAAAAAAGGTAATTATGTTCAAGTCTTCGTTTCGAAAATAATATAATAAAGTCAAATGCAGTCTTAATGTAAGTGGAAGGCATGTCAAGTAAAGAATGAAATGAACGATCAAGTAAAGAATGTTTAGATTCAATAAAAGTTATTTAACAAAAACGAACTAAGGTACTACGATATATCGTAGGAGTTTTATGATAAGGTAAGTAGATGTGAAAGAAAAGGAGAAGTTAAATTGAAGAAAATCAGATCAATTCTAACAGGTTTTAAGATAATTTATAAATCTTACAAGTACAATGTATATATTTTGTTTTGATAAGGTCGTAATGGAAGAACAAGGAAAGTATGAATGGATCAATTAAATGATAATTTGAAAGAAGAAAATTTTTGAAATCTGAGAAATAGTAGTGGTTGTATGAAAAGTTGTGTGTCTTGTGCTTTGTCCTCTCTGCTTACTCCTAGCGTGATAGGATATTTGTGTTTTGACGATTGTGTAGCAAAGTGCAATGCCAATTCATTAAATGAAAAAAAATGGCAATATCAGTCTGTGCGGGAAAATAAATAAAGGCAGTATCAACTTGAAATATACCATAACAGCAGTATCAACTAGAAAAAAAGGCAGTACCATCTAGAAAAATAAAGGCAATATCATCTAGATAAATAAAGGCAGTATCAACTAGAAAAATAAAGGTAATATCATCTAGATAAATAAAGGCAGGATCAACAAGAAAAATAAAATATAAATGTTAGCATATGTTACATTGCAGACACTTGTTAAGAAATGTATAAACAAAGATAAAGGAAAAAATGTAAGGAAATTACAAAATGAATAAAAAATAGTTGGCTTCATGAATAATATTGGAAAAAATTCTTATTTTACAAAGCGTTAAAATTATTTGACAAATTATATGAATATAGTATAATATATGTTCAACGATATTAAAAAGACAATTTTTCTCTCCATTTTAGTTTCTGACAAATGCCTTTGACATTTGTAACAAATGCGTTTTTTTATAATTTAATTTCAGGGAATAACACAACGAAATAACATTCAAACGTATATATGCAAAAGGGAAACCAACCCATAATTTACACTATTCTAAGTTTATTTGAAATATCAAATAAACATACCTCAACCCAGTGTGTGCAAAAACATTAAGATATTGGTAATTATTCATTGCTAAGTTTTCTTTGAAATACAGTAAAATTTTATTTAGTAATTTCTTAACCCTCGACTGATTGCGCTTTGTTTTAGCGTGCGAGATTTTACTCTTTGGATAATTTCGTAGCGGTATTTCCAACGATTAAACCAAATGTAAAGAAATAAAAAAGCTAAAGAACATCGTTTTCTATTATTTGATTCGTGTTTCTTTAAAGGTTTTCAGATAGATAAATCACTCAAGTTATACATACAATATTTATCACATTAAAAAATATGGGAATTTTTATTAGATATACTCGTACATGTTTTCGCGTGTGAGATTTTTATTAGATAAACATAAAATGTTTATTAGTTATACATGTTTTCGCGAGTGAGATTTTTACATTTTCATTAGATATACATGTTTTCGCGTGTGAGATTTTACTCTTTGGGTAATATCGTACCGGTATTTCCAACGATTCAACCAAATGTAAAGAAATAAAAAAGCTAAAGAACATCGTTCTCTATTATTTGATTCATGTTTCTTTAAAGGTTTTCAGGTAGATAAATCACTCAAATTATACATATTTAACACATTAAAAAAAATGGGAATTTTTATTAGACATACATGTTTTCGCATGTGAGATTTTTATAAGATAAACATAGAATTCTTATTAGATATACATATTTTCGCGAGTGAGATTTTTAAGTTTTTAGTAAATATACATGTTTTCGCGTGTGAGATTTTACTCTTTGGGTAATATCGTACCGGTATTTCCAACAATTAAACCAAATTTAAAAAAAAAAAATAAGGAACATCGTTTTTTATTATTAGATTCATGTATCTTTAAAGGTTTTTAGGTAGATAAATTTATCACATTATAAATATGGGAATTTTTATTACATATGCATGTTTTCGCTTGTGAGATTTTTATTAGATGAACGTAGATATTTTATTAGATATACATGTTTTCGCGAGTGAGATTTTTTAATTTTTTATTAGATATACATGTTTTCGCGTGTCAGATTTTACCCTTTGGGTAATATCGTACCGGTATTTTCAATGATTAAACCAAATGTAAATAAATAAAAAGAAAGCTAAAAAACGTCGTTTTCTATTATTTGATTCATGTTTCTTTAAAGGTTTTCTGGTAGATAAACCACTCAAGTTATACATATTTATCACATTAAAAAAATAAGGTAATTTTTATTAGATATACATGTTTTTGCGTGTGAGATTTTTATTAGATAAACATAGAATTTTCATTTGATATACATATATTCGCGAGTGAAATTTTTAAATGATTATTAGATATACTCGTATATGTTTTTGCGTGTGAGATTTTACTCTTTGGATAATGTCGTACCGGTATTTCCAACGATTTAACCAAATTTAAAAAAGAAGAAAAAAGCTAAAACATCGTTTTCTATTATTTGATTCATATTTCTTTAAAGGTTTTCAGGTTGATAAATCACTCAAGGCACGTATTTATCACATTAAAAAATATGGGAATCATTTTTCAAGAAAATCTGAGATTAAGTAATATCTTTAGATCTTTGCTGATCTACATTATTTTAAAAGAATACGTAATTATCTACTAGGTTTAATATCTTTAGATCTTTGCTGATCTACATTATTTTAAAAGAATACGTAATTATCTACTAGGTTTAAGTCAAATATAACTATCTTAATGATTTATGTTTCCATTACTTGATAACGGTGATATTTGTTATTTAGATACCAACGAGGTTATTAAGATTCCAAAACATTTGCATTTGATGCATATTAAACCTAAAGAATTAAAGCCATGTGTCACAGTTTTGGAACATACTTGACACTTCCATCTTGTTAATCCTCGTTACATTATATTGAGCTACGATTTTAAAAAGGTAGATTACTATATGCATATATACCTAAAAGCCTTATCTAGACCAGGTTTATCTCAATCTAATGCCCATCTCGAGTCCTCTTTTTCCTAATTATTTTGTAAACAATATCATCTAACCATTAATGATATTGATATTAAACATGTAAACAATACCATCTAATCATTGATGATATTGATATTAAACATGTAAACAATACCATCTAACCATTGATGATATTGATATTAAATATGTAAACAATACAATCTAACCATTGATGATATTGATATTAAATATGTAAACAATATCATCTAACCATTGATGATATTGATATTAAATATGTAAACAATACCATCTAACCATTGATGATATTGATATTAAATATGTAAACAATACAATCTAACCATTGATGATATTGATATTAAATATGTAAACAATATCATCTAACCATTGATGATATTGATATTAAATATGTAAACAATACCATCTAACCATTGATATTAAATATGTAAACAATACCATCTAACCATTGATGATATTGATATTAAATATGTAAACAATACAATCTAACCATTGATGATATTGATATTAAATATGAAAACAATATCATCTAACCATTGATGATATTGATATTAAATATGTAAACAATACCATCTAACCATTGATGATATTGATATTAAATATGTAAACAATACCATCTAACCATTGATGATATTGATATTAAATATGTAAACAATATCATCTAACCATTAATGATATTGATATTAAACATGTAAACAATACCATCTAACCATTGATGATATTGATATTAAACATGTAAACAATACCATCTAACCATTGATGATATTGATATTAAATATGTAAACAATACAATTTAACCATTGATGATATTGATATTAAATATGTAAACAATATCATCTAACCATTGATGATATTGATATTAAATATGTAAACAATACCATCTAACCATTGATGATATTGATATTAAATATGTAAACAATACAATCTAAACATTGATGATATTGATATTAAATATGAAAACAATATCATCTAACCATTGATGATATTGATATTAAATATGTAAACAATACCATCTAACCATTGATGATATTGATAATAAATATGTAAACAATACCATCTAACCATTGATATTAAATATGTAAACAATACCATCTAACCATTGATGATATTGATATTAAATATGTAAACAATACAATCTAACCATTGATGATATTGATATTAAATATGAAAACAATATCATCTAACCATTGATGATATTCATATTAAATATGTAAACAATACCATCTAACCATTGATGATATTGATATTAAATATGTAAACAATACAATTTAACCATTGATGATATTGATATTAAATATGTAAACAATATCATCTAACCATTAATGATATTGATATTAAAAATGTAAACAATACCATCTAACCATTGATGATATTGATATTAAATATGTAAACAATACAATCTAACCATTGATGATATTGATATTAAATATGTAAACAATACCATCTAACCATTGATGATATTGATATTAAATATGTAAACAATACCATCTTACCATTGATGATATTGATATTAAACATGTAAACAATACCATCTAACCATTGATGATATTGATATTAAATTTGTAAACAATACCATCTAACCATTGATGATATTGATATTAAATTGAAACAAATACAACTGGTTTATAAATAAAACATTTTTAACTGTTCATTTTAACAGAAATACAAATATAGATCTGGTTCAATAATTTTAAACTAATTCGCAATTTGTTTTAGAAATTCTTCTCCTGTAGAATTTTTCCACACGTTAGTTCGATATTCCTATAAAAGAAGATTAAATTTGACTTCTTCAATGTATATTTAATTTACCCGCAATACTAGAAGAACTACGTTTATATGTCTCCAATAAATAAAGTCCTCGAAAAAACAAATTCTATTTTATGTTACATAACAATATAACGAATATTATGGTTTAACATTCAGATACGTGTGGTATAGAGATATTGAACAAACTAAGTAACACTGTGGGTATTTTTCCGGTATCGTCTGGCAGCATAAGATGAATTCTGGTCGATATACTTTCTTACGAATAAAACTAATAATGTCAGACCTACTTTTGTATGACAAAAAGTCAATGCAAAGTGGTAAGCAAGAAATCATTCAGAAAAAATAATTCTACAAAATCAAAACCATTTCAATAAAAAAACATAAGAGGTTTTTGAAAGAAATGGGTATTAATTTATAGTTTTGCAATAAATATTTTTATTGAATAAAATTATTATTTTTTATATATTTAATTTATTTAACAATTTTATTGCAAATACAATCTGGCATGCTTATTGCCAGGAGGCAATCTCTTTCAGCCAACCAGACAAAAGTAAATGAAGCAAGTTATACGTGATCGCTAAAAACATTAAAATGATTATCCATCTCCACGAAATCCATGAACACATACGTGAGCATACGTCCACAAATCCCACAAAGACGGACAATCACCCGAACATTCCTTTTCACATAAAGTGAGATATCATCGATCAAAGGAAAATGAAGCAATGGTTAAGAGAAAATGAAAAAAAAATCAGGAATGAAACACGTTATATAGCACAACAAATGAAGTAAAGAAAATCGATAGGAAGCTTTTTAAATAAAAATAATAACAAAATTAAAATTTTTATTACGTCCTTTAGAGAACAGACACTCCTCAAGGATGCTCTAGCTCGAGACTCGAACCCATTATCATTGATAGTTTAACCTTTCCCTTCCTGAGCTAAATAAATCCGCGCGTTCCGGTGCTGTGTATTCAATACACATGTAAAAATGAGCGATTTAAAATCGGAAAAATAAAAATATTCATAAACAATCACTTAAATTAATTAAATTTGAAGTCAAAAGTGATAATAATTGAAATTTAATTGCTGAAAACATGAAAAAAAACATCGGTCGACGTTCACAAAACGGGCGACGAGACCATCTCAAATGGATGACCGCGAGCTACTGAAGCAAGAGACGCGAGCGAACTGAGATTTTATTTCTTGTGTTCCCATATACCGAAAGAGAGCGAGAGTGAGACGTGAATAGCGTCGCTTCCTCACCCATAGCGTTTTTTTTTAGAATGAATATACCTACGTTACACACTGGCACACGTGTAATTGTATTGGTGAATTTATTCCCGATTTTCACAAAATATATATCTGATGTGGCCGATAAGTGCTAATTAGTATTAATATTATTTTTTTCATTCAATGCGTAAATGTATTACGGAGGAATGCCTAAAATCTTAACCCAGTATCTATTATATTTATAGAGATATTAAAGTTTTTAGAAGCAATGTGTGCTAGTTACACATCATAGGGAAGAAAGAGTTAAAAATCTAACAAAAGAAATATATCTACAAGTTTATTGTAAAGGTAAGAAGCTAGTGGTCGTGACCATTAGATAAGGAACTTTCCTGCATCTACATATAGTAGGTGTAGAAAAACATGGTTGGTAATGAAACCGCAGAAAACTTACTATATCGACAAGAGAAGACAAACTGCAAAGAAACTTTTGTAGATCTTGCGATGTGTCATAGTCACACATTCGGTTCTATATATCGTGTGGTGTATGAGTTAAGTGTTCATACATGTTTAAGTATTGTTTGGTGGGTTTATAAAACCTTTGCATTTTACCAAATGGCATTGTCAATGATATTTATTATTATATTTTTCAATTCGTTAAAAAATAAACTACTTAATAAAATTATTTTTTTAAATTGCTAAATGTTAGAAAAAAACTTAAGTCGAAAATATATTCAGAGCGTGTTTTGGAAGTGAACAACTCATATTAACTATATTTGAAATATACGAGTATATTCTATTAGTATTTGAAATATCCCGTTGATACGTTCCACCAATAAAACTGCCAGAAGAAATTTCGCATTGAATAGAATCATTTGTTCAGATTTTTTTGCTGTAAATCCCAAACCTAACACAAATTTTCGCAACAATTCTTTTTGTAGTCAAGCCGTCGAGTTTTTTTTGTCTCAATCTTGAGATTTTTCTTATAAACGAGACGTGACAAGTAATCAAAGGAATTCTAAGATCAGAGCCTGATTCGTATTTCTCAGACAAACTAAATATATTGGAGATTTGTTTGGTGGGTATTGTTTGGTGGGTTTATAAAACCTTTGCATTTTACCAAATGGCATTGTCAATGATATTTATTATTATATTTTTCAATTCGTTAAAAAATAAACTACTTAATAAAATTATTTTTTTAAATTGCTAAATGTTAGAAAAAAACTTAAGTCGAAAATATATTCAGAGCGTGTTTTGGAAATGAACAACTCATATTAACTATATTTGAAATATACGAGTATATTCTATTAGTATTTGAAATATCCCGTTGATACGTTCCACCAATAAAACTGCCAGAAGAAATTTCGCATTGAATAGAATCATTTGTTCAGATTTTTTTGCTGTAAATCCCAAACCTAACACAAATTTTCGCAACAATTCTTTTTGTAGTCAAGCCGTCGAGTTTTTTTTGTCTCAATCTTGAGATTTTTCTTATAAACGAGACGTGACAAGTAATCAAAGGAATTCTAAGATCAGAGCCTGATTCGTATTTCTCAGACAAACTAAATATATTGGAGAGAATTCGGCTTCACATATTCCCTGTATTTTCCTTGTTCAAATCGTACGTAGTGACATGAAAAAGATCGTGAGGTTTCTCATCTGGTCTCGACAAATTTATCATTGTATGTCATTAAATCGTTGTGAATTAGGTAGAATCAATGAAAAAGGGCGCTCTGAAATGTTATCTTCTTCTTCTTCAGCCGTTCTGGATCCATTCCTGGATATATTCCGTCACCGTTACGTAGGGGGGGGGGGGGGGGCATAATAATTTTAGAAAGACTTAAGTGGGGCATAGCACAAAACACGTTGGGAAACACTGATTTAAACACTTTCATACGAATCTTAAATCATTACATACTTATTGATAGTTGGTATCATGAAATCTCCAATTTTTTAACCATGTCTAAGCAACCATTAATCATACACTCGACGAGCGCACAAGTCATACACTTACTATATGTAGACACCACCAATAACTTTCGTTCTAGCCTATGAAATATTCAATTGGTACTAAATTCTAAAAAAATCAAAAGAACACCATTGAAGTTTATGTTTTCTGACAAAAATGTTTTATTGATTCTTGACGTAAGAACACTATTTTATATAAAATAATATTAACCTTTCCCTTCCTGTGCTAAAAAAATCCGCCCGTTGCGGTGCTGTGTATTCATACACATCAATACATATGTAAAAATGAGCAATTTAAAATCTCATATACCGAAGTAGAGTGAGACGTGAAAAGCGTCGCTTCCTCACCCATAGTGTTTTTTTAAGAATGAATATACCTACGTCACACACTGGCACACGTTTGATTGTATTGGTGAATTTATTTCCGATTGTCACAAAATATCTCTGATGTGGTCGATAAGTGCTAACTATTATTAATATTATTTTTTCATTCAATTCGTAAGTGTATTACGGAGGAATACCTAAAATCTGAACCCAGTATTTATTATATCTATAGAAATATAAAAGGTTTTAGAAGCAATGTATACTAGTTACACATCACAGGGATGGAAAAGTTAAAACTCTTCTTGGAATCTTTGTTAGAATATGCACATATTTTCTTAATTACTTAAAAAAACATATGGTATATAGTCATTCTTGTATGTTTCTATAACTGTACTCGTACAATGTACATTATCAGGGTGAGATTATAAATATAATGTATATGGTAAAAATCTAGTTTGATACTACAAAAATGAAAGTATTGTTAATAAGATATAATATTCAAACGCTATTTGAAAATGAGAAGCTTGAATGTGTTTTTATGAGTTAAGTTTATTTATTTGATTAATAAAATCATTTCGAGAGGGTTTAAAAAAACTTGAACAAAACTATTTAATATAAGACGAAAGCATTGTAAAAAAACAAAAACCTCTTTATAAAATTTAAAAAACCTTTTATTTTGATATAAATGAAATTGAAATTATTTTTAATAAAATCCTCGGGGTAAGGAAATATTCCTGAAAATTAAAAAAAAATTCAATCTAAATTTTTTCAAACATCTTTCCATTACGCGTAAAAACTAATAAAAAATATAACACCTTGTAAAGGATTCGGTACTTACCATAGATGTTTTTTCCATACCTCGGGCACGTGCCTGAAAGAACGACACTATTTTCAGGCAATATTATCACACAATCAGCCATTCATCCACAGCATCTTTAAAAAAGCGGGGCGTCTCGCAAACTAAAACACATGTACAGGCCCCAACAGATTTTACGAAATTGTATAAGCCGGGTGATGTATGAATATTACAGTCAGTAGTGTCAACAGAATAAATATAGGTTGGCCTCTACATCAGCCAAGTATTTTAATATAATACGTGAGCTCTCTCGAGCCAAATATTTAATTCAACACACATCTATTTTTCTAGCCTATATTGTACCTACACCAAACCACAAGTGCTTTTACACGGTACAGTGTCATGCAATAAACTAAATAATAAAGTGAAAGTTTTTTGTTGAATTCAAATCAAGATAAAAAAAACTAATTTAATATTTTTATTTCATCGTCAAAGAAATGAAAATGGTATTTCATGTACTATTTAAATTAATATATCGTCATGTTTCAACAAGCGACTGAAAAAAACTTTCTTTCAGTTAGGCCTCGGCCACATAGGTTTTTCAGTTAGGCCTCGGCATCGCTTGATGCTTAGAGCTATGTTATGTTGCGAGTTAGGCGACATATCCTAACGAACCAACGTACCGCATACTATCGTAGTGGCCACACTGCACGCTTCGCGCCACGTTGCATGACGTTTAGTCATCGAGTGAATCTCCTAGCGAACAGACGTGTTGGTTAATTTAAAAGATGGGGGAAGTTTTAATGACAGCTGTGTATAAAAGGGAGCCTTTGTGGAACCCATCGAGCAAATTATACAAAAATGTACCTGTAATAAAATCACTTTGGAATGAACTTGCACAGAAAGTAAATAAAGATGGTAAGTTATAATAAAATTGGTTAGTTTTGAGAGTGACATCGTGTGTTGACTCAACTGCTCCCAGCTGTCAAATGAATTTGTGCGTAGCACTTTGGTGTGGCCAGGTATGAAGTCACCTAGTATATGAGTCACGTTAAATCTAGCTTAGCACCTAACGAACCATTTTGGTGTGGCCTTGGCCTTAGATAATGTTTTTTCGTAGTTTTTTACCGCGTGGTTTGGATTATAATGCCGACTAGTTCTCCCGATAGTGGGAAGAAACCATGCGTTCACGTTACGGTCACAAACCGGGAGGAACACAGGCGACTCTGATGTAAGCCAGCGATATTTGGCAAGCATCCACATTATGGGGACAACAAAAAAGGCCAGAAGATGAAAATTGCAACGTTTTCGAAACATCGACATGAAAAGCCAAACCACACGGTAAAACCCTCTGAAAAACATTATCTACTTTTAATTCTAAGACAGTAATATTCCGTGTTTCATTCCTAATTTTTATTTCCTCTCCGCCATCCCTTTATTTACATTTAATTGATATATCACTTTTATTTTCACGTTGATTATTGTTCATGAATTTTGCACAGTTGATTTTTTGTATTACTTCCTTCCATGCTGTTTACTTGCATTTAAATCTTTTTTGACCGTGCCAACTGATTTATTCATTTATTTATAAATTCTCAACACAAAAGTGTCTTTTATAACATAAAAACAATTGTTAAAAAAAACAACTTAATTCAAAGACATAAAATTATTGGCAAAATTAGAAGTGTTTACCTTAAACTACCTAACACTTTATTTTACTGCACATAACTCCACAGCACTATTTTTAATTTTATTCTTCTTCTACCAAATCTTAGTTTCACTTCCACATGTCAAGGGGGGTACCAACACACTATTATTTATTGAATTTTTTTTTATAAATGATAAGGCGCAGTTGTTGTATACTTATTTGTTTATTTAATTAATTTACGACAATGCACGCAATGCAAGGTCTTCTTTTTCTTCAACTTTCTGTAGACTCAAGAGTCTGTTATTACAGGATTATCCTCTTGTGATGTTGAGCTCCAGCTATCTCTCCATCGTTTCGGGGGTCTCCCTGGTGGACGCCGTCCATGCGGTACCCCATGCAGAACTATGTATGGGATTTTTATGGAATTCTTTATCTGTATATATTGGTACCAGTATCGTCGACGCTGTCGTCCCCATCTGACCACATCTTGGACTTGACAGACCTCTCGGATTGTGGTGTTCCTTATACGATCACGCAAAGTCTTCCCAGCAATAGCACGTAGAGTTCTCATTTACTATATGTTGTCCTTAGCATACTTTTGGTCTTGACGGTGTCCGCCCTCAATTCAATGCCACATGTGAGGATAGGTAGGTAAGACAAGTTAATACAAATATTTTAAATTAATAACAAAGTAATTGCTCTAAATAATTTTTATATTTACAAATTATACATATTTAATTTCAATGAATGTACATATGTATGCATATATGACAAAATATTACCAAATTTTGCTAATTAGACTTAAGTTATAGTGGAACACATATTTTATAAAGAAAAAAATGTTTAATTTAACTGTTCCTTCAATTCGTAAATTGATAAAGACATCACTGGTATTATTTTAATCTGCAGGATGTCTAATTACATAGCCTATCCATGCCAACCTTTGCGACCTTCTATCTAAGTAATTGTCTTATTAATTTTCAAGTTTCTTCATTAGATCTCAGTTTCCTCTATACTGCTTCCTGTTGGGTGAAGGTTGTGTCCTACTATTCGGTTTTTGAAGGTCGTTAACTTTTGTTGGTATTTATGTGTAATAGCCCACGCTTCGGACCCATATATTAGAAAATAAATATACAATAATGAAAAATAAAAATTAAACGGTAGCAATAATAATAACAATCCTATATTTCGGTTTGATTGGATCAAAAAATCAATTAGTTGAAATAATTATTCCCCCTCCTGAGAGTGCTTTGTGAGAAAATAAATTTTTATCCGTATTTTTATGGACTTGAAAATATTTTATCAGTTCTTGAAACGTTACTGTTAAGGACACTGGCACTACCATCGAGAGGAAGGGAAGATGCAGACCCAGCAGAGACACATGACACGCATGGCAACTAATGAAATGTTCACCATCCCTAGAGTTAAAACCTCTTTTGCCCAAAGGCAATATGCTTATTTGGCTGCCATGCCATACAATGGCGTGCCGAATTCAATAAAGGTAAAGGTAGGAAAACCATTTAGACAGTCGATCGGAGCGTGGTTGTTATTGCGACAGGATTTTGAGTACTTGGGCTTTCAGGATGAATGACGTGTGGAAAAGATTTGTGTGGGCTCTTGAGTGTGGGTTTCTTCTTGTTGTTTTTGTGTTTCTGTATGTTTTTTATTCTTATGATTGTGCGCGATATATTGTGGGATGAATATTTTTGGTCTTTCTGGAGTGATGATGTGTGAGGAGTTTAATTTCGCATGATGTTTCCAGTTGTAATTTAGTGTCACTGTTTGTCAGGTTGGTGAGAACGTGCAACGGGGTTTGGTTTTTGTGTAGTCATAAATCGGAAAGAAGTATCGATTTATTTTTTAATGCTAAATATCCTCAGTAATATACAGGCAAAAGCCTAGTTTACTGGGGATACGACAAATGAAAAGCAACCAACCCAGATCCATTAAAATTGTATGTCCAAATTAAATTACCTGTTGTTTTTTTTCACAAATAATGTATGTTTCTTGGCATGTGTAATAATAAATAAATAAATAAAACAGGAAGATCTTAACCATGATACTAAACACAAAAAATTTAAAAATCAAACTAAAGAAATTAGAACTTTTTGTTAAAATTCACGCACATTTGTCATGACTTCCTTTAATAAAAAAATCACTTGGTTAATTGCATCAATTTCAAGTTTTAAGCGTATAAGGTCCGACTCGGATAATTTATCACATAATTTTAAGGTTAAAAATAAGAATTTAGGCCGGTCAATGAATCCACACCCTTATATTGCTTGTATAAGGGTTTCTTGCTAAAAAAACAGTATTAAATAACTAATATTTTATACATATAATTTTAAATGTCGAATTTATTTCTCACTCAAAATGCTTGTTACGCTATTTTGCAATATGTTTCCCAGTTCTCACTCAAAATGCTTGTTACGCTATTTTGCAATATGTTTCCCAAGCTATTTTGCTTCAAATATTTATTTTTATCAATATTTGTATTTAATTTGATGATGGTGAACAAATAAACTCCATTTAAAACATGGTTTGTATAAAAGTACGACAGTAGAGACTGCATATAAGAATTGAAAAAAAAATGTGAGTATTTGAAAAATCTAGGGTGTGTATTTTCACATATTAAATGCACAATTAGGCAGTACTAGTATGAAACAATTTTTAACCCATAAAGATTTTGATCCATGATATCCTGCATTTAAAAATAAAAACAATACCTTATTCAAAAAAAAACTTTCCATTAAAAAGGCATTATAAAGTTGAAGGCTCGATTAGAAACATTTTAAAATATTTGAATTCTTGCACTTTAATACTTGGCACGAAAATATCAAGTCAACAAATTACTTAGATTTAAACAAAATACTTCCTTAGAACGCTGAGTTACATCCTTTTTTGTATTATGGCAAAAGCTTTTTGCATAATGTGATGGTAGGTACGAGTATTTCTACCAGCGTGGATTGTAGACAAAGTATCTGTTCTACATATTTTAACAGAAATATTATGCGGACATCATCCGCAGCTGAAATTCCCCGCGCGACGAAAATTTCTATCCCGCTTTACTGAAATCTCATGAAAATATCACATTTACTCAATGTTGAGACAGTCACGAACCACCACTGAGTGCGGTATTCAAGTGAACAATACACTTTTAACACTTTGTGGCAGAGTATATAAAATCTGCGTTACTCGCGTTTATGAATTGATGTATCTCTATATTAAATGTGAAATTATTATTATATTTAAAGAACGTAAAGAATTCTGATATCACTGATAAGATAAGTTCTTCCTATAAAATACAACAATACCATAAAGCAGCGGCTCTAAAACTTTTTCGATTCACGACACCCTTAATATTTAAATTGCGTTCTAAAATTTGACATTAGATTTTTATAACAGCTACCGTCAAAAATCTAGTTTTGCGGAGGTAAGGTGTTGTTAATGACACCAGGCTCTGCTGGGAGTTAGCACTCTGTAAAAGATACTCATTATTTCACTGATATCAGCCACTCAACCACTTCTAGGCCGACAATTTATTTTATGAATGTACTGAATCAGACTTCTCTATTTTTCTCTACAGGTGGAAGTGAGATTCTCTACAATGAGACTCTGGAATCAGTTACAAACCAATATAAGACTCGCTCCGTCCTTGGCATGCTTTAAGAAGCGACTGAAAAACCTCTTAATTTCTAGTCAGTAAAATAACATGTTTCATTCCTGATTTTTCTTTTCCTTTCCTCTCCACCATCCCTTCCTTTCCTTTTGATTGATGATATCTCACTTTATATGAAAAATAATGTTCGGATGATTGTCCGTCTTTGTGGGGTTCGTGGGCATGTGCTCACGTATATGTTTATGGATTTCGTGGGGATAGATAGTCATTTGAATGATTTATGCGACCACGTAACTTGCTACATTTACTTTTGTCTGGTTGGTTGGAAGAGATTGCCGCCTGGCAATAAGCCCGCCAGATTGTATTTGCAATAAAAGTGTTAAATAAATATTTTAAATAAAAGTTAAATGGATCTTGAACCTATATGAACTTTATTTTGTCTTGTTAAAAGCTTGTTAATATATTGTGTTAAAACTGTTCGGAATTACTAATTTTCTATCTCGTGTGTACGAATAATTTGCACGAGCTAAACTATTGATACAGAAGAGCGATAACTTCGCGTCAGTTGGGTTTGGGGGGAAATAGATAACGCATATTAGTTTTACGAAAAAATCTGCTTACAATGATTTTTACCCAGAGATTTTTATTACCCGTTTTTAAATAATGTAACTCGTTCAGCAAGAACCGAATCACAGTTTCTCAATCCTAGTAACACGCCACCACCCCGATTAGCGGAGACTCGAGGTCGAGCGGTCACGTCGAAAAAACCAAATAATTACTATCAGAAAGGTAACTGCTATAGACAGAAGCATCCAATCACGTCTCGATAAATGCAAAGAGCGATTGGAAGCAGCAACATTACTTTGTAAAATAAACTCTAAGATATATCGTTGATGAGCCTAAGCCAGGTTTTATACATTTCTAATAATAATTAAAACTGAAATAAATATTCTATAAAATATACCAGATCTCAAGGAGTTAAACCTATTTCTTAAGACGAGAAGAGTCTTTACACAGTGGCGTGCAATGGAATATATTTTGATGTATAAACAACAAAGGACGTCTGATATATTTTAAAATGCTTTAAATTTTTCACAATGTCCTATTTTCATCGTTTACTGGGCAAAATCGGGTACTGAATAATGTATATTTATCTAAACGTTTTATACATTTTACACGCTGATTTGTTTGTTAAATCTATGCAAAATTACATTAATTGAAAAGGTCATAAAAAGCAACTTTCAAAGCTGTTAAGTTCTTAAACGATTTTAAAATGCTAACTTTATAAAGTGTCAATTTGGTTCATAAGATTTGGTGAAATGAACAAGGTGTATGAATAACCAATTGTGTCATCATAATCATCAAGCCATTATCTTAATCATAAAAACAAATTAACTCATCTTCATTCTACTGAGGCTATATTTCGCTACTGTCATGACCTTATTGTATTACTCTTTCGTTGTATGTAGTACAATCTGGCGGATATATTGACATATGGCAATATTTTCCAACCAACCAACAAAAACAAAACTAGAATCATTAAAAAAAGGTGTAAAGAGGATCATGTTTACTTTATATGGTCAGTCCATATTATAGGAGACCTATATTTGTCTCGTTTTCCCTCAATTGTCTCCTTGATCACAAGTTTCTTTAGACTTTAGTTATTATTTCTTCCAACACGTCCAAAATATGTTAGGATTCTATTCTTGCATAGTGTTGCAAGTATTTCAATGAACTTAAATTCTAGGATGATAGAGACATTAGAAATTCACAACAAATTTTGCTGCTCTAGCAAGTTTATGGTATACATATCTAATTAATATTTTTCATTATTCGAAATGATGCACTTAAATTTACCTATATTGACTTAGTAATTAACCTTTATAAATTACTTCTAGTCAGAGTTTTAAATCGGTCCACGATAAGATATTTCGTTTTACGTATCTTAATTTCTAGTCTAATAAAAAGATCGTTTTAGAAAACTATTGACAATATAAATAAAAAAAGCTAAAAAAGGTTCATTAAGAAAATTAACTAACACTTGAACCTTTTTTTATAATAAACCTGAAAGATAACAAATAAGAAATGTTAGAATTATACAAACTTCTAAAAACTTATTCATAAGTCTTAACTTGCTTTTAAAAAGGGGTAGAAGATCCGCTGAAATTATGGTTGAGAATGATTCATTTCCCTAGAGTACATTATCCAGGAGATATGACACTCGGAGCTTGGCGTTTCTATTATGATTGGAAGGGACTCCGGGGAAAAAAATTTATCATCGCATCAAACACTTAAAACGGTTTTCTTCTCTATTACGGAACTAAAAATATTTTTTTAATTCTTTTTTTTACTTTTTTATTTACTTGAGTTTTTTTTCACTTTAGACATTCTTGACAACAGATACCTCAGTGACCTAGTTGGTAAAACTGCCAAATTTAATTTTTTTTTGTACTTCACAAAAGATCAGCTGATAACTACTTTGACATTTTGATTTTTTTTTAATATTTGGTATTTTTGATAGTCTGTCATATTTTTTATCCTACCGAGAATATCAAATATTTCTTTCTATGTATTATATGTTAACGTAAGTTGTGTCCGTTTTTTTTTTTTTCAAATTTAAAAATGAGCACCAAAACTAAAACAGAATGGTAAAAGTTATACGTCATTCGAAAGAAAATTTTCTGCTCTAAAATCAATTGTCGAACGTTGATTTTTGTTGTTTTCACTGAAAACATGTGGAACCCAAGCGCCGAACTTCTGGACTTTTCCCATTAATTTAATATGGCAGTTTATAGTCATGTAACTACAATTCATCTGCTCAGCCAATTCTACGGTGGTTTGAAGGGGATCTTCATGAATAATATGATTTAAGCGGTCCTCGTCGAATTCCACTGGTCGTCCGGAACGCTCCATGTCTTTCAGGTCGAAATTACCGTCTTTAAAACGCAAAATCCATCGACGAGCTGTCTTTTCATTCATAGCATCTTCACCGTACACTTAGCAAATATCGCGAGCAGTTTTGGCAGTTTTATTCTCTCGATTGAACGCGAACAAAAGGAGCTGTCGAAAATGTTCACTTTCGTCTACTTGACATTCCATTTTGAAGGCTTGTAATCAAATAAAATAATATATGTAACTTAAAAGCAAACACAATATCTTGTAGAACAGAATTTTTTTTTTCGAATGACGTGTAACTTTTACCCTTTTGTTTTACTTTTGGTAATCATTTTTAAATTTGAAAAAAAAAACGGACACAACTTATGTTAACACCCAATATTTTGACATTTTTTAAGATATTCTAAAAATTCATTAACAAAAACGTTTCAGATTATATTTTACATAGTTTGGAATATTACTAGGGATCATTAAAAAAATGCTTAGGACTTTTTTAATACTGAGAAAAATATAATTTTACCTTAAGGATATTTCAAAATCATTAATGTCATACAAGAAATATCTTCATTTTTTTTTGTTTTTTATCCACAGTAAATAAAGTCCAAAGAAGATGTTTGTTAAAGTGATAAATTTAATTTTGAAGATCTTCGTCATCTTTGGCTTTTCAATTCTCAAAATCTCTTTTTAGTAATTTGTCACATATTTTCATTATTGATCTTTCCATTACATTTCTTCCAATATTTTATTTCATTCTTACGTTATATACTATTCTTCATTTTAGTAAAAAAAAACTAAAGGTATATTTTCTTAGATATTATTTTACATTTCACGCTACGTTTACGTTTCCCTTCCTGTGCTAAAAAAATTCACACATTCCGGTGCTGTGTATTCAATACACATATAAAAATGAGCGATTGAAAATCGGAAAAATAAGAATGTTCATAGCCAATCGCTTATATTAATCAAATTTGAAGTCAAAAGTGATAATAATTGAAATTTTATTGCTGAAAACATGAAAAAAACATCGGCCGACGTTCACAAAACGGGCGATGCGACCACCTCAATTGGCTGCCGGAAAGCTACTGAATCGAGGGAAGCGAGCGAGCTGAGATTCTATTTCTTGCGTCCCCATATACCGAAGTAGAGTGAGAGTGAGACGTGAATAGCGTCGCTTCCTCACCCATAGCGGTTTTTTAAAATGAATATACCTACGTCACACACTGGCACACGTTTGATTGTATTGGTGAATTTATTCCCGATTTTCATAAAATATCTCTGATGTGGCCGATAAGTGCTAATTATTATTAATTTTTTTTTTTCATTCAATGCGTAAACGTATTACAGAGGAATACCTCAAATCTGAACCAGATATTTATTATATTTATAGAGATATTAAAGTTTTTAGAAGCAATGTTTACCAGTTACACATCACAGGGAAGGAAGGGTTAAACAATGTTTTGGTCAAGAAAAGTAAAAAAAAAATACATTTTGGCAATAAACTCGCCAAATTATATTGCGTATAATTTCTTGCAATCATTATCTTGTTTCTTTCATAATCATTCAACACCGCTTTGCATGATTTTTAGTTTACTTTACCAAGTATCTTCAGTAAATAATAGGCGCCTGACATCTGCTGCTTCACGTCATTCATACTCATTTTAAAAGCGCTGTTTTAACATGTTGACAATCTCAGTTGCAAAGTTTTTTTTTTTAATCTTTTTTTTCCAGTAAAATACGCAAACCATTTCCTGTCTTACAATTCCTATGTTCGTCCTAAGGCAGGTAGGTTTCATAAAAAAAACATGCAAGAAACATATATGGTATAGAGCAGAGGTTCCCAACCCCGTGCCCGCGGGCACCATGGCGCCCGCGGAACGATTCGTATGTGCCCGCCACTATTCGACAGATACAGAATTTTTTCATAAACATTAATTAAAAATGTGAATTATTTTTATTTATTAGGTTTTATTAAATACGTTCGTATGTTTGCGATATTGTATGTATGAGTGGTTCCTTTGCTGACAGTACTTGTCGCAACTTGTCTTGCAGCGAGCCAGACCGCACTCTTCACGCTAGCCTGGAACGGGGAGTCTATTTGCACATCACTCCTTGTACACGCAGAAAACCTGAAGTGAACGAACACCACGAACTGAACCGATGAACGCCGAAGGCGCCAAAACACATGGCACATGACTCTGACAGATCTGTCTGTCAGTGAAAGCAATAAGCATGGCCCCGACAGCCAAACTGACAGTAGTCACGGGCTCGTATCGTCCCGATTGCTTCGGCAATCATCGGCTCACTTCGGGTTTTCGGTGTGTACAAGGAGTGATGTGCAAATAGCATTCCCCGCCTGGAACCGCGTTGCTGTCATTGTGATTGCGATTACTGCCCCGTTCGGGTCGCGACAGTTAGCTAAGAGACATCTTCGTCTGACGAAACACGAATTAGGAGTTTTGAAATTCTTTCTGAAAATTTTTAACGGGCTAAAAGCGAGGTGCGTAATCTATTATATTAATAAGCGATAATCTATTATGATTGTGGGGATAGTTATAGTCCTTGTTATAATACATTTATGCATATAACGTAGAACAGACGTGCGCTATAACATTAATATTATATTGTAGTTCAATTACTATTTATTTTTTTAGTCCTAAAATGAGTGGACCGAGTAAAAGACAACAAACCTATAATTTTAACACTGACTGGGAGGAATCATATTGTTTCGGTAATTTGAAAAATAAATTCGTTTGTTTGTTGTGTGGTAGTAGTATTGCAGTGCCGAAAAAACATAATGTTGAATGACACTTTCAGACAATTAATGCGCCTTTTGATGTGAATTATTCACTAGTAAGAAAGAAAAAAACAAGTAAGAAAGAAAAAAATATGTCAACTAAAATCAAGTCTAACTGCACAACAGACTGTTTTCACTAGACATGTGGAAAATTCTAAAAAGGCCACCATTGCTTCTTTCAAAATTTCTCACATGCTCGCAAAAAAGAAGAAACCTTTCATTGATGGTGAGTTGTTTAACCCTGAGAGCGCTACGAGAAAAAAATATAATTGTCTATCTAGTGCTGAGATATATTTACGATTCGGACGTTCGTGATAAATATTTATTTTAAACAAAAAACAAAAAAAATATATTTTTACAACATAAATATATTTTAGAATATGTACCATTGTATTCTAAATGAATGATATTCATTTAGAATACAAGGGTAGAACAAATTTCTTCCACTGCTATAGCAGTGCGCCGATCTCTCAGGGTTAAAGAACTATTTTTGACTGGTGCCGATTGTTTGTTTGATGGATTTTCTAACAAACGTAAGATTGTCTCGGCAATACAAGACTTACAGTTGTCAAATAACACCGTCACAAGAAGAATACATGCAATTTCAACAGACATACAAACTCATTTAAAGACTGACTTGGAAATATGTGACTGGTTCTCGCTACAATTTGACGAGTCAACAGATATATCAAACACCGCACAGTTAGCAGTTATGGTGAGAATGGTATTTAGTAACTTCACAGTAAAAGAGGATATGTTGCAAATATTACCTATGAAAGGACAGACAAGGGGTGAGGATATTTATAATACATTCAGAACATACGCCAAGTCAATAAATATGCCTTTGCACAAGCTGTCTGCGATAACCACCGATGGGGCACCAGCAATGGTAGTTAAAAACAAAGGATTTATTGCCCTCTGCAAGAAGGATGAATCATTTTCAAACTTTATGTCCTACCACTGTATTATCCACCAGGAAGCTCTGTGTTGTAAAATATTGCCATTTGAACACGTTATGAAAATAGTTACAAAAATAATCAATTCTATTCGAGCAGCTCCTTTGCAACACTGACTTTTCAAGGCCCTGTTAGAAGATACTGAAGATAAACAACATGATCTTATTCTGCATACTGAAGTACGTTGGCTCAGTAAAGGAAAGGTTCTTACAAGATTTGTGAGTTTAATTGAAGAAATAAAAACATTTATAAAGGATAAAAAGGAAAATGATGATGAACTAGCTGACTCTCGCTGGCTGATTGATTTGGGATTTCTCACAGACATCATGGAAAAATTGAATTCTTTAAATATGGAGTTTAAACAGGGGAAAAACAAAAACATGGCTGAAATGATAAGCTCTGTAAAGTCATTTAAAGCTAAATTGGATTTGTTGATATCACATCTGCAGATCAATTCTCTCGTGCATTTCCCACATATGAAGAAAATGCTAGGTAACAATGAATTAAACGGGTCATTATTTATTAAGCATCTTCAAGTGTTAAAAAAACAGTTTGAAGAGAGATTTTTGCAGTTTACACATATCGAGCCAATTGTTTCCTTCTGTATCAATCATTTTACTTGCCAAATAAATGTAATGGAAATGGCCGCATGTATTGCAGATTTTGTTCAAGGTAAGACAGAAGGACTAGAGTTAGAAATTTTGGACCTTAAGAATGATATTTTGCTAAAATCCTTAATATCAGAGAACTTTTGGAATACAGTGGACAGAGAAAAGTTCCCATTTTTGAAAAAAGCGGCATATAAAATTGAATCATTTTTCGGTTCGACATATTTATGCGAATCATTGTTTTCAAACATGAACTTAATAAAATCAAGATATAGATCTCGACTCACCGATGAGCATCTTTATGATTGTTTGCTAACAGGATTATCTGCTATCGTCATACTCTCCTAATTATGAGTATGAGGCAGTGGCCAATGTTTTCAAACATGAACTGAATAAAATCAAGATATAGATCTCGACTCACCGATGAGCATATTTATGATTGTTTGCTAACAGTATTATCTGCTATCGTCATACTCTCCTAATTATGAGTATGATGCACTGGCCAATGATATGCAAGGCCAAAGATCACATTGACATATTGATATTATATTTTTTTATAAAATGTTTTCTTTGTATTTGTGTTTTTGTTTACTTTGTTACGTTTTGTAAATACATTTCTCTGTGTGTATGCAATTTGAATAATAATTTTATTATTTTGAAACATTTTTGTTTATTATTTAATAATAAATTATGAATATAAGAAAATAAATTATGGGAAAATGAGAAGTTATGGAAGGAGTTTGTCGATTAAAAATAGGTGGTGCCCGCCACCCTACCAATATTTTAGAATGTGCTCTAGAGTACAAAAAGGTTGGGAACCCCTGGTATAGAGCAATCATAAGTAAAAAATCCCACCTAAATCATATAACAAAAAAAAACAGCATTAAAATTTTAATTATTAGTTTAACAAAGAATTATTCACTACTTTTAAATCATGAAATAGTATTCATAAATCCAAAAAAATCATAGAAAATGGGAAATAGCACTCATAAATTCAAAAAAGAATCAAGGAAAATGGGAACTGCACGTGAAATATTACTCGAGTGCTTGACTTGGATCCAATGTGAGTTGTAATCTAGTGTTGACATTACTTAGTCTGATATACTCGTATATCAGAATTTTTAAATTACAGTTTTATATTTACCCTTTATTTTACTATCTTGGTAATACGCCTATCTTTCAACGTGGAGTTTGTGGGATCGATTCCTGTTAGAGCCCAATTTATTTCAAAACGGGTTTCATTCCAATTTTCTCTTCAGGCATCATTAACATAGTTTGGTTAGTGGGGTGAAGTGTTTCTCTCCAGAGATCCCGATCTGCTTTTAACTATTTTAGATATATTGAAAAACGCTTCTGGACCTGGAAATCCAGAGATATTAAAAAAAACTTTATTTTATCAGACCGAAAATCTTTGTAATGTTATATTTTATTATCCAAACACATTTGTTCATGTTTATTTTGCTTACTTTTGTCTTTTTTAAACTGAACTTATAAGGGCATTATTATTACATACTTATTATTACATACATTATTACATGCACATGAAACGTCCTTCTAACCGTTGTAGAATGATTTTTTTAAAATAAGAAAATGCATATAAATCTCTTATAGACTGTAATCAAGATATGGACAATTTCAATCTCGAAAAGCATGAAGCTGCGATAATATATATCTTCGCATATCTGAAACCAATAAAAATTGAAGCAATAAAACTTGGCAACCGAGAATCGACTCTATCGATTATTTGTATTCACTTATATTTTTGTAGAAGTTCTTTGTGATATTTTTTTTATATAAATTAAATTTTAAATGTAATTGAAAGATAACATTTCTGTCACACATTCAACAAATCGACCAATCATGGAGCAAAATCAATTAAATGACTTGATGTACTATTTTAAATAATTAACACCCTCTTTCCTTATCGAGATTATTTTATTTGAAAATATTGACACAATTTATTGCATCCCAGGAAATTCCGTGTATAAGGTCGATTTTATCCCAAAATCCCAGAATAAGCAAAAGTGTACAATGTGAGAAATTCAAGTTAGGAGAGATTGGCGAATTCAAGTTAGGAGATTGTAATTTATTGTTATCAAACACTGTTTATTCCACTTTTTTATGACGGTATAACCCTACCAGTTTCAAGGCTTTCACCTCATCTTCAGGGGAGCGCAAACAAGAATAAATGCTGTTCGAACTGGCACCGATATACACGCTTCAACGGTTGGGGGGGGGGTTTGGGTAAATAACTGTTCAACAGATGTTCCGATCGGTGAACTGATTTAAAAATTTCTAGGGCCTCTAATCTGTCCAATTTATTTCCATTACCACTGATATGTAAGAATTTGGCATCATCGATAGAAAAAGTATGATTCTCGCGGTGACAATGATTAGCCATTTCAGAATAAATTAGAGGATTTGTTAAGGCGGATTTGTGTTCACGAAATCTCTTTTCAAAAGATCTTCCTGTCTTTCCTATATAGAAATGATCACAGTCAGCACATAAAAGTTTATATTTATTTTATATATTATTTATGTTAAATAAATAGGCAATTATAATAATATATACCATATATGTGTTATAATATTATTAATTATATTATTATTATGTTTAAGCTAATCAATCATGTAAAGTTATAATATTATTAATAATATATTATTAATTTTATAATAAAAATAAAATTAAAATAAATATATAATTAAATTAGTATTTAAAAATAATTAATTTAATAATTAATATTAACATAAAAATATTAATATGTTTAATATAAATTTAATATTATTAAGTGTATTTTATTATTATTCTTTATTATTAGAATTATAATTATTTTATTTAGTTAACAGAAATTTTCTTGCATTAAAATCGTTAACATATGGAGAAAAAGCCCTGCATAAAATCAACTTTTCCTTGGAGTTAAGAAGTTCACTTCTACCGCGCGAGAGTCTCCGGCATCTGTTTTTTTGTTGACAAAGGGTTTAACATATTATTTTCTCATGGCTTCTCAATACAACTGCCTACATAGAATATAAAAATATTCGATGACAAATTAACAGTTCAACAATCAATATACATAGCTTTATTCTAAATCCATATCATAGTGATACAGTTAAAGCTACTCGGAAAATAAAATAAATATAAAGCATATATTTTGACCAGAAAGTACCTAACATATATTACACTCAAGTCCTTCGTACAAGGTGATGACATTCGTAGTCTAGTGATAACCTTCTTGACTTTCATGCGAGGGTTTTGAATTCAAGTTTGTATCCAAAAAAGAGACATTTCGGCAACAATACTCACACACGCCGAGCGTTAGTGTTTCCAGCACATTCAATACCGAACCGCAAATTCCGTGCCTACTTCAGAGGTTTTAAACTCGAAACTCGAATACTGGTACCGAATATAATATTGTATCCCAGCCTTTGTCTTCAATATGTCCATAACACTTATTTGGATATATAGAAGGGTACCTACCACCTTAGTCTAGCCTTGTCTTTATGATCTCAATAAAAAACTCAATATAAATATATCTTTTAAATATTGGTTATTCTCAAGGGTTTTGTAAAATTACCAAATCATAGTTTCTTAATAATCATATTCCACAATTTTATTTCTGCTTTAAATTCCTTTTGCTATTAACAAAATTCCTAGATTTAAATAACAAAATATTATTTCCCTTCTTTGCGAAGCATGATGAATAAAATGCTTCCAATTGAATTCGAAGACCTCCTTGGAAATGAAATGCATCTCACAAAGAGCGAAGTAAGGCATCTTATATGCAGATTCAAAGAGCAGAGTAGAAGAAAACAACGCGAGAAGATGCAATATAGAAATTGGCAAAGATGTGTCAGGTGTCTCAGTACTTCAAAGAATTTCGAGTAGGTATACATCATTTTGAATTTTATTAAAATGTCGAGTGGGGACTATCGTTTATGAAAAAAAATGTTGATATAGATTTGCATTAAGAAGAACACATAATATATAATGATAATATATGACAGAATACGGAATGAAGCGATTAGGTATAAACGTAAACTTAAGCTGTTTAGTAAAATGAAGAAAAATACTCTGAGATGATTTGGGCACATGGAACGAATTAGTGAAGTAAGACTTACAAAATAAACATTTATTGCTAACTTAAATAGTAGACATGGTTGAGGGAAACCAATAAATATATGATTCAATCAAATGTATATCATTTTGAAAGAAGTAAATATTAAATCGGAAGAACTGTGAAAAGCTGTATGAATGTAGAAGAGGTGAAAGATGTGTGTCGTAACAGAAAAGTAGTGTGCATTTATTTGTCTCCTTTTTATTTGTTTTTTTTTTTGCATAATTCCCGGAATATGAACGTTTACATAGAAAATACTTCGCAGACAGATGAGTATGGTTGCCAATCAATTCTATGAATTTTGATGTGACTTAAGAGTTCGATTTGAACATGCGCACCCTCTCTCAGTATGAGCACAGTCTTTCAGATGACATCTGGGGAATTGATGCTGGGCGCACTTTTCGATTTATGCGTATTTTTTTTACTGTCGCTGCTCGCCATCTCAAATAATGCCATCCTTCAGCCACAGGGCCTCTCTACAAGTAGCGCTCTTGTGCCACTACAGCACAGACCTAAATTAGAATGGAGATTTTTACCACTTCCTTAACCTAATATTGATGGGCAAATTCGAGGGTCAACGTGGAATTGATAGAAGGCGCCTGTATTGATCAATATTAATGGAAAGATATCCAGAGCATTGATGAGCTATTTCGTGCTGGCAAAGACAAATATAATTTTAAAAGTAATTGCCAAAATCATAGAAGCTGGACTCGCTTTACGTAGAAGAAGTTCCAAATTTTAAATATTTAACTCATTTGTTGTAATACGAGGCATATCCAGAAACTAAGTGTACTGAATTTTTGTAGGTTACAATTTTTTTTATTTAAACAAAAAAATTACGTGGTTACCGTAGTACATATGTAAGCTATTTTTCGACATAGTCGCCATTCCTCTCAATGCAGGTGGTGAAGCGGGGTATCAACTTTTTGATGCCTTCCTCGAACTAGTTTCCCGCCAACCCCTCCGTCCACTTCTCCACCTCCTCCTTTACCTCCTCGTCAGTTGAAAACCTTTTTCCACCCATATGCAGCTTTAGGGAAGTAAAGAGATAGTAATCTGAAGGTGCTAGGTTAGGGGAATGCGCGGGATGGTTCAGGACATCCCATTTAAACGAGACGATCAGTTCCTTCGTGGCGTTGGCCGTGTGTGGTCGTGCAGCAGGCAGACTCTCATTGTCAGCATGCCTCTCCTCTTGTTCTGAATCACCCTCCGCAATTTTTTTAGAGTCTTCTAGTATCTTGCAGAGTTGATGGTCTCCCCTTGATGCATATATTCAATTAAAATTATGCCTTGACAGTCCCAAAACACGGATGCCATGATTTTCTTGGCTGAAATTGTGGTTTTGAACTTTTTGGTGGAGGGTGAAGAGGTGTGACGCCACTGTTGAGACTGCCTTTTGGTTTGAGGTGTGTAGTGTGCAACTCAAGTTTCATCTCCAGTAACGATGGATCGGAGAAATTAATCTCCATGGAGTTTGCAGCGCCTCAAAAACTCTTGCTTTTTTACAAAATTTCGCACTTGGCGGGAGATTGGTTTGACATTTTTCACGAAACATGTTGTCGCGTCGACACTTCTCAATGTACTGACCTCGAACTAGTCTCGTTGTGGAGGGGAAGGATCAGGTTACACGGAAGTGTAGCCAACGTATCGAAAATAAAATCCATTTGGTCGTGAGAGCCTCAGTACACTTAATTTCTGGATATGCATAGTATTTAAAATACAAAAAAAATATTTGAGATAAATATAATAATATTAATCATTTATGAAATATAATTTTACATTTGATATAAGTAAAAATGTATCACTCTTTCTACCAAAAGACAAAACTTCCAGCTCTCAAATCGATTGAAAAGTAAATGAAATTCCTATGACGATAGAAATCTGGACGCTGGTGTCAGTCGGGTAGGGGCGACATTTATATCAGACTCAAAACTAGTTCAAAGGGTAAGCAGTAAATTTATCTAACTGTCGTTAAAGGGCCTCGATTCGAGTTAGATTAAATCGTCTTACATATTAGTTTCAAGCGTTTAAAACCGTTTATATTTATTGCTTTCACAACTTTCCTGACGATAAATAAAGTTAAATTGCAATAACAAAATGTTTTTTTATGGGTATTTGTTATTTAAATTCGCTACATTTTTTTTAAGTTTTGATGGATTAATAAAGGGGATTCGAAGTCTCATTATTACAAAATTCTTCTGTAATTGAAATATTTTATCACTATTTTGATTTCTTCTCTATTATTGTTCCCTATAATCCATGACCTAATTGGTAAGATGGCTGTCTTCTAGCCTGGAGATTGTGGATGCAATTCGCGTGGGAACTCAAATTAAAATAAACAATTCCAGTCTGGTTTTCACTTGAGACCTCATTGACATTATTCTCGTTTAAGCAAAGAGATTGCCGGTTTTAATGCAAACAATGAAAGTGTAGTGCAATTATTTATTTTCATCGCCCATTGAAAAGTAATCAAAATATTCTACAACTCAAATATTTGTTATTAACATTTGTTACCCAAAATTATTATATTTTGTATTTAAAGCCTCTTTAACATCTTCTTAGCTGGTTGTAAGGAGTTGTTATGTAGTAATGAAACCACGACGTTTGTAAAGAACAAAAATGGAATAGTATAAAGTGAATATTATGTCATTCATATACTTATATAAGTCAATTCCCTATAAGATTTTTGGTTTAACTATGAAGGGTATCAGTCGTGATAACCATGAAGGGTATCAGTCGTGATAAGCATGAAGGGTATCAGTCGTGATAACCATGAAGGGTATCAGTCGTGATAACCATGAAGGGTATCAGTCGTGATAACCATGAAGGTTATCAGTCGTGATAACCATGAAGGGTATCAGTCTAATTAAGATTCGATCTTAAAGGTCACTGTCGTGATTAAGTGTGTGGTAGTATTACATACACGTGCAACGACAAACTAGTTTTCTACAGTGGTTTGAAATCCAAAAGCAGGTTTAATATGACCAAAAACAATATTTGGTCTTAAAACTCTTCAACTTCTTCGCATAACAAATGAAAATGTGTTGAAGAGTACCATACGAATGAATGAATGAATTCCATCAACCATAATTTCGGTTTCTTCTCCTGTCATTAAATCTCCTAATATATTTTCCTCTGCCTTTTAACATCTCATTTTCATTCAATTCAGTCATGTATCTATATGTCGTTCAAAAGAAATCTCAATGATTTGCATAATGACGTAAGTAAAAGCGTGTTTGTTCAATATATTATAACGAAAAGTTATTATTGTCTAGAATGCTCATTTGCTTTCACGCTAAGATTCCTTTCACAACTTGAAAGGATTAAAAACTTTAATCTGTCTGACTGAAATGACTGCTTCAACTAATCCTAACTTGCATAATTAAGTCTACATGCAAACAAATGTAAGTTCATCTGGTATAAGGAGAAACTTAATAATTTAGGTCAGGTTGACTTAACATACAGCCTTACATGATTGAAATACTTGCTTAAGTAAGTCATTCTACGATTTACGAGACTCTCAAGTGAAGGATATAAATTAAGGCTTTCAGCTTGAACATTTATTTAGTGAACATGTTGATTGTTTACCTAACACGTTAGAGCCTTATCCATTTTTTAAGGAATTATAACTCACAAATTTATTGTTTTTTTAATATATTTACTCTCCCTTGAACAATTGCACGGCCAGTCGTCTTGCTGTGCGGCCATAGAGTGAGTGATTCCTGAGGACTGATGCGAAATCAACTCAAAAATGTCCACACAACGATAAAGCATAATCATTATCAATCCTTTGTGTATAATCCAAGATGGGTCTGACTTCCCACATGACTATATGTCCCTAATCTTTCTCAATAGTTTCCCTCCTCTAATTGTATATTTCCAGTAGTTACCAGTTTTACCATCCAGCCATTTCAACTTTGTTTTTTTCTACTTTCCTATGCTCTACCACAACGCTGAATAAAGCCATTATTTCAGGAACAATGTACTTATAAAATTCATAATATAAAAAAATTAACAAAGGTTTAAAATCAATAACAATACGCAAAATGATAACTCTCACTTAGAAGTGAGGTAGCCTTTAAAGTTTATTAAGGAGCCAATCCTCAATTTATCCACCGAGAAATGGAAGTTATTAATAACAATAAGTTATTTCAACAAAGTCATTATGTGTGCCGCTTATTACTCGTATACTACCATATTGGTTTACGAAGGCTAAACTAATTTCAATGATACAAGAAAATTTCACCTTGTAAAACAGGAGTTTTTTTATTTCATTATACCTAATTATAAATTTATTTTAACCCAATAAATTAATGTTCGTCATTTTACAACCGAGTTCTTACTATTCCTTTTTTTTTACTTCAACAATACGTAAATCTATTAACAAATATATAACACATACATATTGAAAAGATCGGCTGCTTCAGGTTTCTACAAAGCTTTTTTAGAATTTCGTTTGAAATTTTTTGAATCCTTTGTAATATACGTTATTTTGACTTATCATTTAGGTCTTTAAAAAGCCAAAAGTCATCACGACTTCTTGTGGAGTAATTATGGGCCTTTTTATTGTATAGCGCATTTATTCGGTTACACTTTGGCAAGTATTATTATGTAATTCAAAAATATTGGCCAAATCATTAAAAATGAAGGTTGTTTAAGATTTTAATTTTCAAGATTAAGAGGCTTTTATATGTAAACCTTGAGCCTTGTAAATTATTTTAAATTAGAAAAAAAACTTACAAATCATTAAATATATATGGACGCTATGCCATTTGCGTATTAGTTTACCGTTTTGTATATACCATTTTGAAACACGTTTTATGTATACCGTTTTGAAACACAAATATCATTTGGAAAAAATATTATAAAGGCTGCAGCTTTTTAGAACTGCCAGTCACAATAGGCCATACATATAAGTTTACAGCATTTTTATAACAAATTATCAACGTTATCTCATTATTAAGTGAGAGTTGTATGGTATATGTATATTTTATCATCATCGGAATCACAGCACTTCATTTGCTATATATATATATATATATATATATATATATATATATATATATATATATATATATATATATATATATATATATATATATATATATATATATATATATATATATATATATATATATATATATATATATATATATATATATATATATATATATATATATATATATATATATATATATATATATATATATATATATATATATATATATATATATATATATATATATATATATATATATATATATATATATATATATATATATATATATATATATATATATATATATATATATATATATATATATATATATATATATATTTTTTTTTACTTTTCTTCGTCACAATATTTATAATATTATTTTTCAGGAAAATAAGATTCAAGGGTAGTCAATATTAAATTACAAGTCTAATATCCAGCAGATCGCTGAAACTGGAAATACTCTCTCTAATGGAGTCATGTATATAAATTTTATAACCGAATGACAAAGAATGATAAGGGTGCTTATTAAGGAATCCCGTGATTGTTTTATAACTGCTACCTCTAGTAAGCGGCAGCATGTTATAAATTTTATTAAACGAATTTTTATTTGATGATTTTAAATAAATAATGGTTTATAAAATACATAAATAATATTTTTTTAAATAGACAATCCACCCAAACAAGGATAAAATGTGCTCTCAAATTTAAAACCAATTTTAAAAAGTGACAATACTAAATAATTCAAAGTTTCAACTGATTAAGCTTCAAAAATTATACAATCGATCAATGAAAAGGAAAAGTTCCTCGAAGAAAGAAGAAAAGCAACATTCATTGGACGCGTTAAAGATATGGCTTTTAGTAAATCAAATCTGTCTTGCAAAGAATAACCGAAAAATGCATGATCTATAGTTTCATCACCCAGACACCACTCGCACTCGAAATTCTCTACAATACCCATTATGTAAAGGAGACTAGTCCCCACGCAGAAACCAGTCCTCAAACGACGCGTGACAGACACTTACATATTATTCAAATAATTTAAGTAAATTCTAAATTTAAATCAAATTTTACTATGGTAACTTTTTTTAATCGCTGATAAAATACCTGTTTTACACTCTGGTTCGAATATATATCATATACAAGTACAATACCGGGCGGTTAGTAATACACATCGTCTCTCTCATTCATACACATGTTCCGTCGCGATTTGTAAATATTTCTACCTAACAGCTCTTTGCGCTAAGGATACGCTAACAGACCGGTATCTAGAAAGAGCTGAAAGTAGAAAGACTGCACGTTTATGAATGAAAGAGACGATGTGTATTACTTAACGCCGGTTACTTGTATGTCAGTATCCTCTTTTTGTTTCTACGCCCTTCACTATATCGCGTAAGTATTCCATTACCACCTAAATATAATAAGAAATTAGTACAATTGTACTCAATAAGGAATACCTCTGCATCCACTCAGCGACAGTAAAACTTAAATTGATTTTTTATATTCGAAGTTCACCTTAAATTATTATGAGCAATAATAACAATTTCAGCCAGGGCCTGAACGAGTTAACAATACTTGATATTGTAATGTGTAATCTTGAAATGGAATATCAAGGATTATCAGGCAAGATCTCACTGTCTCAAGATATGGGTAACTTAACTAAAAGAGATATATGAAAATGCTATTTTCTCTAAGGATGATCCGTCAAACACTTCCCTTTAAACACGTATTTCATTACTTATACAGTTTCATAAAAAAAAACATCATACTTTCTGTCAAATTAATTTGAATTTTACGAATTTACATACATTCCATCATGCCGCCTCCATGTCGGAGTTGACAGGCAAAAAATAGCGCAAAACTTTCGTACCTACCTCTTCAACATTTAAGTAAATTCATAAACCTTCTCAGACAACTTCTATATATGTATGAGCATGATTGTCACAATATTCAGTATTCAGGTAAAGACCCAACAGAAAGAACTCATGCATACATACTTCACACGCTCTTCTTATTGGGGTAGACAGACAAAAAATAGCGCCGAACTTTCCTACTGCAACATACATTCATTACCTATTCAACATTCATAAACCTTCTCAAATGACTCCTAAAATTTCTCAGATTTTTTTACATTTCTTTCATTCAAAATATCATACACTCGATCCATTCGTACTTTCCTTGGTCTTCCTCTACCACGCCTTCCACTTACATTTGCCCAGTAAATTGGTTTTGTTAGTTTCTTCATCCATTCATTCAACGGGTACAAACCGTTTCAGAATGAATTTAAATATATTATATAATTATATAAATTTTTTTAATGAAACAAACAAAACACTATTTTTTTTCATTTGTATTCCCCACTATTTTATTTGAGTTCACTGCCGGTTTTAAAGACCCCGTCTTCCTCGTCAGGTGAAGCTGAACTAAATTGTGTCTAAATTTATTTTTTTCTAATTGTAATCGTGGCAAATAAGGGCAGGGAAGTCGAGTAGGTAGGCGTCAAAAGGGTGACTTTTTACCGGAAAAGATATTTAGCAGAGCGTTATTATTGAAATTAACCTGGTTGTTTGTTATATTGGGACTTAATTTAACTTAATTAAAATAAAATAGGGTGGAAAACAAAATAAGAAAAAAGAGTTTTATTTATATTATCAAAATTTTATTAAAATTATACCACAAAGTGAAACAAACGTATTTTCTAAGATTCAAGAAACATAAATTGTAATTGATGAAAAATGAAATCAAATCAAATTTTATTATTATTTATGGTCTATAAAATACTTTTATGTAATTAATTAATAATTACATAAAAATTGTTAAAAAAAAACAATAAAAATTATAATATATGACCAATTCATGAACATTTGCAACAAGCCTAGATAGTAAGTCACCTCTCCAAATAAGTAATGTGAAGGTGTTAACTATGTCTTTGAAATAAAATATTTAAATTATGTAAAGCTAAATAATACGTATGTAGGAAAATAATATTAAGTTAGTTCATTGTTATAATATTAGGTGTTAACATAAGTTGAGTCCGTTTTTTTTTTCAAATTTAAAAATGAGCACCAAAAGTAAAACAAAATGGTAAATATTATACGTCATTCGAAAGAAAATTTCCTGTTCTACAAAAAACTGTTTGCTTTAACGTTACATTTACTATTTTATTTGATTACAAGCCTTCAAAATGGAATGTCAAGTAGACGAAATTGAGCATTTTCGACACCTCCTTCTGTTCGCGTTCAATCAAGGGAATAAATCTGCTCGCGATATTTGCGAAGTGTATGGTAAAGATGCTATGAATGAATGGACAGCTCGTCGATGGTTTTTGCGTTTCAAATACGGTAATTTGGACCTGAATGACATGGAGCGTTCCGGACGACCAGTGGACTTCGATGAGGACCGCTTAAACCATATTATTCATGAAGATCCCCTTTAAATCGCCGTAGAAATGGCTGTCACATGACTGTATACCGCCATCTTCAATCAATGGGAAAAGTCCAGAAGTTCGACGCTTGGGTTCCACGTGTTTTGAGTGAAAAACAACAAAAATCAACGTTCGACCATTGGTCAACTTCAACAAAAATTTAAAAATCAATTTTCGAAATATCGCGAGCAGCTTTGGCAGCTTTATTCCTTCAATTGAACGCGAACAGAAGAAGGTGTTGGAAATGCTCACTTTCGTCTACTTGACATTCCATTTTGAAGGCTTGTAATCAAATAAAATAATATATGTAACGTAAAAGCAAACACAATATCTTGTAGAGCAGAAAACTTTCTTTCGACATATAACTTTTACCATTTTGTTTTACTTTTGGTGCTCATTTTTAAATTTGGAAAAAACGGACACAACTTATCTTAACACCCAATATATAAATTAGATTAATTCTTAAGGTATAAATTTGTGTGATAGATTTCTTTATTAAATAATCAAAAATAAATTTTATTTTATTATTTTGATCGGTTCATTGAAATTATTTGTTATATTGAACAACGAGCTTGTGTAGCCTAGTTGATGAATCAACATATACTGTCGAGTTTAATTCCTATTAATTCTCGTATTTAAGGATCCTAGTGTGGTAAAAAAAGATCATCTGGAAACAAAAGACACACGCACAAAACGTGTTCAAGTGGTGTTGCCTCTTCACGAATCGGATAGTATTTTTAACACTTGCAATAAACAACCGCGATTCCGTGCCTACTCAAATGATTCCAACCTGAGGGCTCGATAAATTTGGCTGAAGACATTGATATCGATTTTGAGTAGGTCTTGATCATCAATTAGGATTCGTTGAAGGCTGGCGACCTCCGTAGCCTAGTTGTCAGACCAAATGTCTTTTAACCCAGAGGTTGTGAGTTCAATACCTGGTCAATTCAATAAAACTATTCATACTTCTCACTTTAATTTCTTTACAAATTTTGCCCACTTGACACAAGTTTTCCTCTATCTCTTGCACGCACACCTCGCAATTCTGAATTTTTACGTCGTTCATTTTTTCCACATGTCCAAACAATTTTAACGGTTCTTTCGTCAATTTACTTAAAACATCCATTGAGTCGATACGATTATTTATGATGTCTTATTTCATATATTGACACTCCCTAAACCGTTCTCGTGCACGTACCTTCTCAGTATTCAACTTGGCTGTGTCTTTGTTCCAATTTCAAGATTCATTTATATACGTCAAGGTGGGCACAATAATACTATTATGTATTGTGTCTTTGTTCCAATTTCAAGATTCATATCTATACGTCAAGGTGGGCACAATAATACTATTATGTATTGTGTCTTTGTTCCAATTTCAAGATTCATATCTATACGTCAAGGTGGGCACAATAATACTATTATGTATTGTGTCTTTGTTCCAATTTCAATATTCATATCTATACGTCAAGGTGGGCACAATAATACTATTATGTATTGTGTCTTTGTTCCAATTTCAAGATTCATATCTATACGTCAAGGTGGGCACAATAATACTATTATGTATTGTGTCTTTGTTCCAATTTCAATATTCATATCTATACGTTAAGGTGGGCACAATAATACTATTATGTATTGTGTCTTTGTTCCAATTTCAAGATTTATATCTATACGTCAAGGTGGGCACAATAATACTATTATGTATTGTGTCTTTGTTCCAATTTCAAGATTCATATCTATACGTCAAGGTGGGCACAATAATACTATTATGTATTGTGTCTTTGTTCCAATTTCAAGATTCATATCTATACGTCAAGGTGGGCACAATAATACTATTATGTATTGTGTCTTTGTTCCAATTTCAATATTCATATCTATACGTTAAGGTGGGCACAATAATACTATTATGTATTGTGTCTTTGTTCCAATTTCAAGATTTATATCTATACGTCAAGGTGGGCACAATAATACTATTATGTATTGTGTCTTTGTTCCAATTTCAAGATTCATATCTATACGTCAAGGTGGGCACAATAATACTATTATGTATTGTGTCTTTGTTCCAATTTCAAGATTCATATCTATACGTCAAGGTGGGCACAATAATACTATTATGTATTGTGTCTTTGTTCCAATTTCAAGATTCATATCTATACGTCAAGGTGGGCACAATAATACTATTATGTATTGTGTCTTTGTTCCAATTTCAATATTCATATCTATACGTTAAGGTGGGCACAATAATACTATTATGTATTGTGTCTTTGTTCCAATTTCAAGATTTATATCTATACGTCAAGGTGGGCACAATAATACTATTATGTATTGTGTCTTTGTTCCAATTTCAAGATTCATATCTTTACGTCAAGGTGGGCACAATAATACTATTATGTATTGTGTCTTTGTTCCAATTTCAAGATTCATATCTATACGTCAAGGTGGGCACAATAATACTATTATGTATTGTGTCTTTGTTCCAATTTCAATATTCATATCTATACGTTAAGGTGGGCACAATAATACTATTATGTATTGTGTCTTTGTTCCAATTTCAAGATTTATATCTATACGTCAAGGTGGGCACAATAATACTATTATGTATTGTGTCTTTGTTCCAATTTCAAGATTCATATCTATACGTTAAGGTGGGCACAATAATACTATTATGTATTGTGTCTTTGTTCCAATTTCAAGATTCATATCTATACAAGGATATTCAATAAAAGGATATTTTGAAAATGAATTTCAGTCTGATTTTCAATTAAAGCCTCTTTAGATATTTTTCTAGTGATTTGAATAATATTGGCAATAAGCTTGCTAGGTATTTTATACAACGAAAGTGTAATGTAATACATTAATACTTAACTATAAAAAAATCTGAATTTTAGTGAAATATCTTTCAGTTATTACAATCACGATGAAAGGAGTAAAAATTGCTCTCAAAGCATTTTGTTGAAACCTTTTTACACTTTAGAAATTTCTTTCTAGGGTCTAAGAAAAAATGGTGGACGTAAGTAATGGCAACATTAAGGGACCCCTTTGGAATAGAAATATTGGACTGATAGGATCTGCAGATAAGGGATGGACATTGTAAAGTCCAGTCATCAATATTACCTCGAACCCTTAATATATTTATAAAATAAATTTGTTAAAAAAAATCGGAATGGTGTTTTACAGAAAAAAATACATAGAACTGTGTTAATCAAAGCCTATTCTTTTAACCTTTAACTAACATTAAAAAAAAAAAACAATTTATAATGTGCCGTTTAGAGGGCAGACTCTACTTAAGGACGCTCTTACTCTGGATTCTAAATCACTATTATTGGCGGATAAAAAATGTCATCAACTCGTGCGTATTTATTGAACTTTTTTAACAATGGAAATATGATTTACTTATTTTTTTGTAAAAGTGAACGCAAGCAATATACGAGTATTTATTCACGAATTTGTTAATGAAATGGTATAAAAAATTTACATTGCATTTTTTATTCATTCAAACTAAACATTTTATTATTTTTATCGTTATACACAATTCCAACTGCATCATGATTTTAACAAACAGATCCAAGTGATTTCCAAACTCATCATTACATTTTTAACTTCCACATAAGTCATTAACTCACAAGCCTATGTTCAAACCTTCAATGTTCGCTCTTCACTTGTTGAAGAGCCAGCAAAATTATCTAAGTGTGGTAAAAAAAAGTATATTAGATAAAAATCCTGACGCCTATCAACCTGCGAGTGCTCTTGCCTGTTCACGTATTTTTTCCGACCTTTTTACATATAAATCCTGACATTCATTAACCTAAGCGAGTGCTCTTGCCTGTTCACATACTTTTTCCGACCTTTTTACATAAAAATCCTGACACTCATTAACCTAAGCGAGTGCTCTTGCCTGTTCACGTAATTGTCGACAGTAGTTTCAATCACCTTTGACGAGCCCTCCGATTTGTTTGGCTGATTTCTCATGGCCATGGAGACAGTTTGGAAGGGTTTGTGTTACTGAAAACGTACAAAGATGACACACAGGCGGAACCATCTCAATGCGTTAGACTGACGAATTGAGAGATGTAACTGGACTATCCTTAACAACTGGTCTTCAGACCGTAGTGCATGACTGGAGGGAGAGGAGTCATCAGAGACTATCTGCTACACGACAGGATGATTATGATGATGATATTTAAAAAATAGAATGGCAAACTTTAAGTCACTGAGCTACTCCAGTGATTATTAACCCGAAGAGTTAGTCATAGTCTCCCATCCACAGTCTTCAACATGTCAGCATCATCAATTAGAGCATATCAAAGGGTATCAATTCGAACATAATCGAGTGAAAAAAATAAGAACATTTACAAGTGGGAAATAAATATGTTTTTGCTTATTTATTTTTTTTATTTGAAAGAACACTTGGGAGAGTTATAAATCAAGAAATTCTCGCAAAACACATTTTTTTACAAATAATACCAAGGATTAAAATCTCAGGTACCATTGTTCATCTCATGCACAGTTCTGTTCTGTCTCTTTTCACATCCATACACATTCAAATACAACTCCTACGATTTCTCTGACTTTTTAAATGTCCTTCATGTATTCTTCTCACTTTTCATAACGTATTTCAACAGCGTTTACTCAGCTCATTTCAGTCTTTTCCACGACCACGTTTCTCGTCCATTCATCAAAACGGTACTAAAATACTGTACTGGACTATCATGCTATCAATTTTTGGTATTGTTCGATTTGATATATAATTTATTATACACTTAAATCAATATTTTCTGATATCATGAAACAAAACAAATACTTAGGTAGATAACTGCATATTGAAATATTTTCACGAAAAGCCCTCTATTATGCAGCACCTTCATAATATCATCCCCATTGAATTTATATCTAGTTTAAAAAATAAAAAATATATATTAATTAATTACTCATATAACGCTACTAAGAAATTAAAACACCTGGAAAACAAATAATTTACATGAAAATTAGTAGAAATATTTAAAAAAACTTACTTGAAGAGATGCTCTAAAACTTTCCTAACCAGAAATGGAGATGCAAATTCCTGATGACTGCATCCAAAACTGCATCGATCTATAAACATGGTTTTGGTATACAAAATCCTTACTATTTTCCATTCCGTTATGTCTATTAAAAATATTGCAAATTTATTAAAAATATAAAACAAAAATAAAACACTCATTCCTTAGTCGACCCAGCCACCGTCTTCCTATACTCGGACAATATTTATCTAAATGTATTCTCCACATCTGAATTTTATATTGAAAACCAGAATAGTATATGGAGATTTAAGTTTACTTTTTAACTTACAAAAGAAAATTGAATAGCCTTTATCAGTTAACCATGAATAAGTTAGATATATCCTTATTGTTGGTATATTTCTAAAAGAGTTCGATGAAAAAAGAATAAACAGGAAACAATGAAATAAAGTAACGGAATCAAAAGGCATCAATTTCACAAACAATGTCTGTTGCTGATTTCCCAAAACACCAGTAAACGGTAAAGCAGACTCCTGCATATTTAATAATTTCAGTAGCAGAGGTAGAGGACCAAAATGGGGAATATTTGATTGGGAAAGAAAAATAAATTCTTCTCTAAGGAAACGGAAATAAACAGAGGGTTAAGATATACTGATAGAATCCTTTGTGTATTCTTTGTGAAAAAATATTTGAAGCATTAGCAGATTTTTCCCCATATTTTGTAATTGAAAATAAATACCTAAGACAAAGAAAATACATTTGGAGACTACTGATAAATAGAACGAAATTCTCTGGAATATCGAATTCCTTTAATATTTTTATTCAATAAATATTTTTATAAGTTTTATAACAATTAGTATTGAAAACGCGCCGCGATTAACTTTAGGTGATGTGACGTCATAATACCCGCCAAGTCACTGATTCGATAACTTATTGTATTGTGTTCGTTCTTACAAGAGTTATTTATAATATTTCTAATATATTTATTGCAACTATCAATAAAGTATACGCTTATCTGAAGATTTACGTATTTATCCACCACGACAGTGTTTTTTTTTTGCAAGTTAAATTAAAATGAAAAATGAAATAATTGTTCATTTTAGTTTATATTTTAATTGCATTGCACGATTTTTACCCCTCAAACTATTACTTGATAAGCAAACTATTACTTGAAAAGCAAATAAGTGTAGAAATGGTTTTATATGTATATTCGGGAACCTTGTTATATTTGTAACGTACTCCTTTCAGCAAAAAAATTAAATGGACGAAAAACGCCTTGATCTGTGTCCATATTATTAATATATAGCTCTACATATACTCTATTTAATTTGAAGGACAGTTTCGTAATGAAAATCAATTGTTCTTTTTATATGCAAGTTCAATTGTCCATTTTAGTTTATATTTTAATTGCATTGCAGGATTTTTACCACTCAAACTATCACTTGATAAGCAAATACGTATAGAAATGGTTTTATATGTATATTCGGGAACCATGTTATAGTCGTCACGTACTTCTTTCAGCAAAAAAAAATTAAATGGACGAAAAACGCGAGCTTGTATGTGCAAAATCGTACACGGTTAAATGAACAAATCTGTTGTGAAATTTCATCGGGACTGTTTACGTCACAAGCTAAAGCGAATAAGTTGCGTAAAGGTTTTATTTGTGTATTTAACTTATACTTATAACGCACTCATTCCAATAAAAACAATTAAATGGGAATAAAAAATCATGTTTATGGATTTATGGATATATATGTTCATGGATTTCGTTTAATATATGTTTATGGATTTCGTTGGGATGGATAGTAATTTGAATGTTTTATGCGACCACGTAACTTGCTTCATTTACTTTTGTCTGGTTGGTTGGAAGAGATTGCCGCCTGGCAATAAGCCCGCCAGATTTTATTTGAAATAAAAGTGTTAAATAAATAAATATTATATACACACAAATACAGTGGTAAAATTTCATCGGGACTTGTTACGTCACAAGCTAAAGCGATTAAATGACGTAAAGGTTTTATTTGTGCTTCTGAGTACCATGTTTTACAAATAACGCACAAAGTAAAAATAATTTAAAATGTACGAAAAATTCGAGCTAGCTAGAGTTACAAAATCGTACGCGATTGTATAACCTAATACGGTTATCAAAATTCGTCAGGACTTGTTACTGTACAAACCAAAGCACTTGCAGAGAGCGTTTTTATGGTACTTAAAATTCTATAATTCATATTGATTTTACATAGTTATGACTGATAAACAATACTGTCCCTTTTTTTTTTCATAAAAGCAAAATGTGAAGTGACCCTGTTGAATATATCTGTACAACGAACTTCCTCTACAAATATTTTGACATTTATAAAGATTATTTAAACTCTTTTGTTGAACAAATTAATACTAATTGTTAAACATTTGTCTTAATCCGAACTACGAGCGTACTTTGCACGTTCTTATGTTTATTTACTTTCGTATTTTCCTTACACATATTAAATTTCTTTCTATGTTTATTAGGTCCCAGAAAATAATACTAAAATATTTACAGAGTGTAAAATAACTTATTTGGGTTAGTTGATAGGATACCTGTCTCTTGACTCGGGAGTTGTAGCTTTTAATCACGATTCCCATTTTTCTAAAAGCGGTTTTAATCTAATTTTACCTTAAGACTTTTTTAACATATTTTTGGTTGTTTGCTTGGATGATATTCCCAATTTTTTTTAAATTATCCAGATGATATTATACTCGTATATAACTAATGCAATGGAATAACTACACAATACTAAATAATATTAAGCATACCTTTTATTTTCAAGTATTCATATAAAGAATGGAAATTGTTTTTAAGAATTTGTCGAAAATTGAGTATCACATAGATCGTTTTGAAAACAAAAAAATGGGTCAAATTATTTATACATTTTAACTTAAGGTTTTGAAATTCCTCTAGAAATTTTAAAAAATTGTTTTTTTTTTGGCGTATTCTTAAAGTTTAGACCTTTAAAAACATGTTCTCATATGGAAATTTGAAAATTCCCAATATTCCTAAAATTCCCAATACGATGTTATAGCTACAAATGAAGCGCAATTACGACGCACCGGAATGACTTAGACAATAATCTCAAAACTCTTAACGCGTTTTTCTCGAAATTATTTTTTTCGATCCGGTCGACAAAAAATCTCGAGTTCTATCCGACCGATTGCCTTCAAATTTGGTATGAAACTTTGATAGATGTTTCTCTATCGTTTCTATCTTGGAAAATTTTAAACTATTTTTTTACTATTTAAAAAAAATTAAATTTAAAAAAAAGGCTAAAAATTTGTTTTTTTATTTAGTCTAAAACACACCCAAAACTCACGCCTCTAGAGTAGAATACTCCCTTAAGAACGCTGAATTTAAAAAGATTTATAAAGGTTTTTGATGTATTTTAATAAACGTTATAATAAAAAAGGTGTTACAATAACAACAATGATGATGATAGCAATTATAAAACATTTTTTTTATATATACTGTATATTTATACACTTACTTTTGTACGTAGTTACAAAAGCGTATAAAAATCTTTTTTATTAACATTAAGACTGAATAACAAATTCCATATCTGATTTCAACAACAACACCCTATATATTTTTAATACTTGCTGCATTAAGTTAATAAAGATTTCAAAAACCTTCATACAATATGATAAAAAATCCATATAAACATGTTTTCTGTTGAGAAGTGCTAATTTAATTGCAATTTATTCTAAAATATGTAAATTTTATGTAAATATGTTTTACGTAGAACTTACGAATGAAGAAAGAATCACGAAACAAATATATAGTGCAAGTATGAGTAGACGGTGTGGTAGAAGAAGACCTAGTATAGTATGGTTAGATCAAGTGAATAATAGATTTAAAGAAGGAAACGTAAGATATCAGAGAAATCGTAAAGAGTTGTATGAGAAGGTTTATTGATTTGGAGAAGGCGAAAGTTGTTTGTCGCAATAAAATAGTCTCGGGCTCTCTCCTATCTGACCCCCACCCGTCTCTTCCACCAATAGGAAAACTGTTTGATGGTGAACAAGCCTGTCAACTGTTTTTCCATGCCTTGGGTACGTTGTGATCTGTCATAAGGATTATTCCGTTCGACGAACACTTTTAACATTCTATTATTTTTACGTGTTTTTCTCGCCATATTTGTTTATCTACAGCAGTGGTTTCCAAACTTTATGGTACTACGCCCCCCTTTAAAAACAATCTTATCGTGGCGCCTTCTCCCCCTTTATTTTATAAAATAATACAGACACGTTTTTAAATGGTAAAAAAATGTATTAATACAAAAAATAAAAACATTATTGACAGAATAATATCAAGGTTTTACTACATATACATATATTCACTTTTAAATTAATTTGTTTTTAATGCGATGGATGCGCTTGTTTATTAGCACAAAGTTTTTTCAATTCTTCGTGTTATTGAAGAGAGGAGAGGAGTGTGCTACTATTAACTCTTTTTCTACTACTAAACGGGCTCGATATTTGGATTTCATTGCAGCTAATGCAGAAAATCCCGTTTCGCATAAATATGATGTAACGAATGGCAGCAGTACTTGTATTGCTTTGCTTGACAAAGTATTACTCGTATAAACTAAACGCTTGCAAACTGCAAACCAGGGGTTTCGTTCAATTTCCGACACAACGAGATAGATGGCGGTAAATGCTTTAAAAATTGGATTATAAAATTTATTGTTTTGTTATGAAAGTATATTTATATGTATATATATTTTTTATTTATATATGTTATTGTATGTTATGAAAATTGAATTTCTGTTAAACTTTCCACGCTTCCTTTTGCATTAGTCGACGCCTCCCGAGGAGGCGCGTCTCCCAGTTTGGAAAACACTGATCTACAGGATGCGTGTCGAGATAGTTAAGTCAGGCATTCTGTCATCTGCTTACTCCGACAGCATTTACCACGGGCAATGTTTTAAACGTATTTTTTTTTAATTTCCTTTTAATCTTAACCGTTTATTTAATATTGTTATAATTCCTCTTCATCAGAATACAACTTGCTGTTTATATTAATTTTGTTTCCACATATCCAATATCAAATTTTGAGAGTTACCCAATGCTAATATAATAATTTACAAAAAACTTTGCTTATTATTTCTCAAATTCATCTAACGAGTTTAAGCCTCAAATCTCATAATACAAGATGAATAAATCCGCCCAGTGGGGGGAGTAAGGGGCAAGTTTCATCCCTGATTGGGGGTAAGTGAGCAATTTAACGATTGTCTGTAAGCTGCTACCCTTGCTTCTCTCTGCCCCTTCATCTCTGCAAGATGGATCATTTTAATTAAAGCTAAACTTCAAGTTCTCGACCATAATTTACACCGTTACTTGCTTCTCCTTTTCTTTTACGGTCTGCTTCTTCCTTTTAAATGTTTCATTTTTTGTGATAAACAATCTTCCATTATCATTTTTTTCAGTGCTTTCTTTATAAAAAGACGTTGAGAAAAAATTCAATATCTTTATAAGATCTCCTCACGTTTTTTTACACCTAGAGGTAAGTAAAAAATCAATTTGTGTTTAAAAAAAAAATGGAAGTATGATACAAACTTGCCGAACCCCCAAAAATATTTATTCCGAATATTTTATGTTAAATATAAAAAGTAAAGACAATATTTTGATTTTAGATGATATACTCGTAAGATATCTCAGTGGAACACGGAGAGTAATGTTAAGCAAGTAACGCCAACACGCGGTGTTACGATTTTTTTTTTTGTAATTTTAAAACTGCCAGGGCGCAGAGAGTGGTTGACGTTTCCTGCAAACTCCAACAAAGGCCCAGGTAGTTTGTTATTGTCTAGTGAATTCAAGGAACGAACAGTTTGGTTTGCGGGTCATAGATTCCAAGATTCTGTCACTCTTTTTTTGATTTTAAATTATATAACTGAGTTTACTGTAAATTAAAACAAACAATCAAAATATATTTATGAGTCATAACTCGAGGTTAGCTCAGCGGTAAACGGAAATGAACAAGCTCTCTTTTTATCTCAGGACTCGATAGGTAAAATACTAGATATTCTCACGGAATTGATACAAGGAAACAGGGTAGTAATGATTGAAACACATGTTATAGATTGAATCAAAATGATTTATTATTGCTATCGGATCAATGACCTCGGTAGGAGTAGGTATGGTTTGAATAAGTAACTGGCTCTAATAACTTCACCTATTAGAGGTTAAGTTTGAAATTAATTTTTGATCGATCGCTCGACGAGCGTCGATCTCACAAGAAATAAGGTAAACTTGGTAGTGAAATCAACAAAGAATTACAACAAAATAGATTCACAATACCTTATACTTTATTATGACGTAATCGATGCCTAATGTGTCCATTTCTTCCCACTTACGAAGTCCAGGGCGGGAATACTGGTCGCTTGAAACGTGACGGTGGCGAAGGCGGTTTTTCTCCAGATCCGCGTGTGGTACGCGGGGGAAATTCAACGATGACAGGTAGATGATTTTCCAGGAAGAGCGTGATGACAACTGAGACCTCCCAAAGTGGTATCAGCGAAGGCAGAAGTATGACGCAACAGGCTTCTGAGTATTTAGCTCCAGAAATTATTGAAGCCGAACTAGAAAGGGTCAGATCCTGACGTAACAGAAGCAGCTTCTGGATAGAAGAGAATTTCTGATGTGGAGTTACACTCCAACTGAATTTACAGCTATTAGAATTAGGCTCGAGAATAATTATTAAATAAAAGAATAATGACGTGAAACAAACGGGCGTGAACCCTATAGCTTTTGGTTCAGACCCCGGGAATGAGCTCTGCGACGTGCAACCACCCCTTTTATAGCCTAGTTTTGTGGAGGGGATAGGAGATGCCAGCGAAAACACCTGCACAAAGCGGTGTTTCGTTGAACTTCACAGCTACTGCCGTGGGCTCAAAGGCCGCCTCTAATAAATAATAATGATTTATTTTTCCTTTGACCATGAAACATTATTTCTAGAACAACACAGAATTTCGTGAATATTATTGACCTCGCTACACACTAGCGAATGGTTGAGATTAACGAAAATTTAAGACTCCTACTTTGCAGGCCGGCCACTATCTCGAGATGGCGTCCGACGAATCCTGCAGGAATTCTATATCCATTTTGATTTAGTAAATTAAAGAAATACTCCTCACAGCCCTCAGGTAAATGTTTACGCGCGATAGATTCTGAGAACATTAAATATTTTGTTAGGCTCGAATTTTTATTGTCTTCTCATGTAGACGTCAAAAGAGGGCTCAGAGACTATTGATGTAGACCCCGCTAAATAAGATAACGATAACGGTGAAACTAATCCTTTAAAGGGCTGATTTTTCCATCTAAACTCTTCTACGATCCGAGGCGTTCCAAGAGATCACGGAATTTACCGACGCTCCACTGGAGAGAGTATAAATAACCCCATAGATGTCACCATATACCCAATAACACCATCTCTCTCGTGTTGTCTCGAAATTATTTAAACATTATTTTAAATCATTTTTTAAACTTTCTGATATCTTCAAATCAGTGAGCTCTGTATTGTATTCTCGCTCATATTGAAGTTTGCGATTTTGTATTTGGATGCCCAATTTTGATCGCGTCTTAAGGGCTAGTTGACGCATTCCTATTCAGAAATCAATCCGGTCAATTTATAGATCTATATCGAGTTGACTTTTAGGTTAGCTCTCTCTCTCTCTCTGAAGGCGGTACAGACTAGACGGTCTGTCGATCTACAGTGACCTCTCCTGCACTCCGGAGTCCTGAATTCCTGAATAGGGCAGATTGCCTATTCCTCCTCCCTCTGTTACGCATGTGCTGAACATTAGAAGCTTAGTTCATCAAAAGCTGTATCGTGTGGGATTCCACTGTTATAAGGTATCGTTATTTTTATATATTACCCCCGTCTCTATGGTGATCCCCGTTGTACCCTTTGCAGTTAATCGCGCACCTCCTGCGCGTACTAAGGTCCTCGAATTTAGTATATAACTAACGATTATAGGCCGACTTTTTGTTGCTGATTTAATCACCTGCGATCCATCCTATGGTATTCGCGCGGAACAGGAAAGAGTGATAATCTCTAATACCTCCAACTCTCTTGACCAGCTTAACGGTATGATCCTTGAAAATATAAATATTTTAAACCCACAGCTACACGTGTTTCTATTTCTTTACCCTGATCCCTGGAATTGTTGTGATTTTATAATCAACCTATTATAGATCTAAACCGAACTCTGAGATTAAAGAGTCCTGCTCCAAATAACGCCAAATTTGAGATAGCCGTGGTTGGAACCTCAATCAGTATGTACAATTAGTTTTTTTTTAGTAAAATAGTTTGGATTTAACATTAAATAAGTCATACATTGTCACACCACGCTATTAACTAGCAAAGAAGGCTTCACAGCGGATATGCGTCTAAACCTAGGTAATGAACTCAGATTTAACTGATTACCTGGGTTAAAGTATGAAGAGAAAGACCGATAAAGATGTGGTTGGGTCAAGTGAGTAATATTTTGAAAGACGGGAACCTAGAATGTCAGATTTTTATGTCGAGGTAGGAAAGTTTGGCGCTCTGTTCTCTCTACTTACTCTTACAGGAAAATATATATTTATTTTAATGGAAAATGTATATTCATTTTAATGTATGCCAAATATCTTGTTTGGAATAGGTATTGTAAGAAATGGGCATATTCCGAAAAGAGATTTCAAAATAGCACTACAGGGAACACGTTCAGAGAGATACCAAGAAGAATGTGGTAGTAGACTATGAACAGCCTGTGCTAAGAGAGATTTTAGCTGTCGTGGCAAACCGTTCCCAAGGGAGCTCGGTACAAACCCGACATGATGAGAACTATAACAGTGTTGCATTTTCAACCCTATTGGAAGCTGAGTATGTGTTCATTCTTACTAGAACCATTTTCATTCTGGTCTGAATTATTTAAAATACACCTGAAACAAGATTTACGATTAATATGGTTTCGTAAAATAAAAAAAATAACACGTCAGCGATTTTATTCAAAAGTGTCAATTCACCAAAACGAAAAAGTTATAAATTATCTAATAAATCTCGAAATGGTTAATTTTTTTTAACATTTTTGAAAGCTTTTGGCATATTTACATAAGTTTCGTACAGGTTTTAAAACAAACAATTTTCCAAACTGTCGCACAGGTTTTCAACAATGTTTCATGCTACTTCAAACAAAATGTAGAATTATTATTGAAAAAATTTAACGTGTAATATAATTAAAAAAAAAATCAAAAAGAAAAGTGAAATAAAACGTTCTTATACTCGTACCACATTTATATTTAAATGCAGAGATCTTTATCATCATCGAGCCGAATTTATACTTACAGTATTAGCTGGGACGACTAAGGTCTGAGTGAATGTGATGGAATACAAGTAGCCTGAACGAGTGGACTTGTTTTTGCTAAATAATTAGTGTAAGAATTGTTATCTAGTTATAAGTAGTATGTAGGTGTTAATTATTTCTAAGAAATCATATATTAAGATTGTAAAAAATAAAATAAAATGACATGTAGGAGAATAAGATTAAGTTAATAAATGATAACATATAATTAAGATTAGTTAAGTAATAAATTTGTATATAGGTATAACCTTGACAAATGTTTGTACAATTTTTTACATTTTTTAATAAAATAAGTTTTTTTTTTCCTAAACTAAAAACTTATGATCGTGTACTAGGTTAGTCAAAAAGTTTTGAAAGCGGAAATGAAAATACATTTTTTTTGGGGGGAAATCACTTTTATTGCTTAGTATAGTCTCCCATAAGATCAATACACTTGGTCCAACGATCTTCCAACTTTGTTGTCCCATCGCGGAAGTGACTTTCTGGAAGGCCTGCTAAATACTCCTCTACGATGGCTATAACCTCTTCGTTTGATGAAAAATGCTTTCCACGAAGGAATTTTTTGAGGTGTGAGAACAGCCAGAAGTCAGAGGGAGCTAAATCTGGCGAATAGGGTTGATGCTGCAACAATTCGTACCCCAATTCACTGATTTTCGCGATGGTTTTTTGAGCTGTGTGAGCAGGTGGATTGTCTTGATGAAAAATTATTTTTTCCTTCTGCAAACCGGGTCTTTTTTCACAATATTTTTCATCCAACTGGTCCAAAAGGTCACAATAATAATCAGAGTTGATTGTGTTACCAGTTTGCAGATAATCTATCAATAAAATTTCTTTTTGTATCCCAAAAAACTGACGCTAACACCTTTTTGGCCGATTTCTGGACACGAACTCGCTTCGGAGCCAAAGTGCCTGGTTTACACCACTCCTTAGCCTCTTGTTTTGATTCAGGATCATGGTGGTAGACCCAAGTCTCATCCATAGTGATGAATCGACGCAGAAAATCCTTTTTATCCTTTCGAAATTGCTCCAAATGTTGCTCAGAAAGTCGCATTCGAACGTGTTTTTGTTGCATTGTTAGCAAATGCGGCACCCATTGTGCACACAGTTTTTTTAAACCCAAAACTTCAGCCAAAATATGCCATGTTGTTCCATGTGAGATGCCTATGGTGTCAGCTATCACATCCACAGTCGATCGATGATCTTCCAAAACCATATCCTGTATTTTCGCTATGATTTCTGGTGTTGATGCACTTTTTGGACGTCCTGAGCGTGGATCGTCTTCAACGCTTGTACGGCCATGCTTAAACTACAAAACCCATCGGTAAACGGTTGGAAATGAAGAAGAAGACTTCTTTAATACTTTCACCATATTTGCATGGATCTCAGTAGCCGATAAACCTTCCAAAATAAAGAATTTAATCACTGCACGATATTCGGTTTTTCCATTGTTAAAAAATACACTGACACGTCAACTTCAAATGGCTTGTAAACAATGAATGAATTGACAGATCGAAATGAAATTTTGATTACGTTCTTATGAAAGATGAAATATTAAAATGGCGTAGAAGTTTTGGTTCTTTTACTGCTCCATAGATGTCGCTTTCAAAACTTATTGACTAACCTATTATGTTCGAATGTTTCGAGTCACTATCTAATCCATTAGAAACCCTTTAATGATTAAACTTGGAATCCTTATAAGATACCTTGGTGATCCAATTGGGTAGTTGTGGCCTGTGCCAATATTTTTTTTAATATATAAAAAATAATTTTAATTTTGTTATTTAACATTCATTCTTAATTTTCTTTCATACTTAAGTGTTACTTTGAATAAGAATAACATAATTCATTACTTTGCATTAGAGTAATACATAAATTTCTCGTGATTCCTCATTATTTTCTTTAACCCTTCCTGTCCTGTGATGTGTATCTAGTACACATTGCTTCTAAAAACTTTAATATCTCTATAAATATAATAAATACTGGGTTCAGATTTTAGGTATTCCTCCGTAATACATTTACGCATTGAATGAAAAAATAATATTAATAATAATTAGCACTTATCGACCACATCAAAGATATTTTGTGAAAATCGGGAACAAATTCGCCAATACAATCAAACGTGTGCCAATGTGTGACGTAGGTATATTCATTCTAAAAAATCGCTATGGGTGAGAAAGATATTTTGTGAAAATCGGAAATAAATTCACCAGTACAATACCTGTGCCAGTGTGTGACGTGGATCTTTTCATTCTAAAAACCGCTATGGCTCTCACTCTATTTCGATATATGGGAACGCAAGAAATAGAATCTCAGTTCGCAGTTGTTTCTTCCTTCGAGGTATAACATACACAGTGTTAGTGTTCCGAGTCCCGTCTCAGTAGCTGGCATGCAACAATACAAGGTGGTCTCTGTGCCTGTTTTGTGAACGTTGGCCGATGTTTTTTCATGTTTTCAGCAATTAAATTTAATTTTTTATTCACTTTCGACTTCAAATTTTCTTAATTTAAGCGATTGGCTATGAATGTTCTTATTTTTCTGAGTTTAAATAGCTCATTTTTACATGTGTATTGAATACACATCACCGGAACGCACGATTTTTTTAGCACCGGAAAGGAAAGGTTAAACAGCCTTCATAAATTTTCCGTACCCATATCACATAAAAATAACAATAAGCTTACAATTTATATAGCGCCATTTAGATACCAGCCACTCTAACTTGGGGTTCGCCACTTTTATTGACATATTAAAAATATTACAGAATATATGTACAAAAGTTGAATATGAGGATAGGAAGGAGGGGAATGGCCACGCCATTGGATGAGGAACTTCTTCCCATTTGAGTTATTACGAAAAACATATTTGATAAAAAAAAATCGCAGAAAACTTAGCAAAAGATGACGAACTACAAAAGGTGGAGTGACGAGCATATGCGCAATTCTAAAAAAAATCATACCTTGATAAACCCTCCCATAATGAATGAAAAAAAGCAAAATCTTAGGTTTATATAATCATTGTTATATAAATTTTATATACCAACTTTTATTAGTTTTTCTGATGGTGATGATATCACTTAGAAAAATAAATAAATTTAATAAAAACTTACCTCGGATTAAATTGTCGGAATAGAAAATAAAACCTTGATAAATTTCTTGTGAGAGTCAACAACATCTTGACCTTTCAAAAGAGGAAACTTCTCAAAACGTTGACTCAGTCACCAACTGTACCTTTATCGAAGAAATATAAAAATAAAGTTTTCGTTTTAAGTTTATAAAAGCCATCTATGGGTAAATCTTTGACATATATAGGTATACAATGTTCCTGTGTTCGCCCAAAGATGACTTTTAGAAAATAATGACGTAAAGGGAAAATGTATAAAAAGATCGTTAGTATTTTTTGTAATGCGCATTATTACGTTTCGATACAATTGATAAGTTGTATGGTCTGCGCCATTATTTTACTTCCGACTAACAATACAAGACAATTTCTTGACCTAGTAAGTAAGATTGTCTTCTCGCCTGGGAGTTATATTTCTAATAGCTTCAATTTCATTGGTTGACAGGGTTTAAAAAATGTGTGCATTTTTAAGGTCGATACCATGGAATCAAATAAATAAAATAATATCCTTAGATCTACAAAAAATAACATATTGTTCGAAATATCGCGCACGATTAATGAATTGTGTGCTATTAAATAGCTACTAGTTGCAACCCGTGAAATATTCACGGAAGTAAAACAAATTCTACATTTATGAAAATATATAATTATAAATGTAGAATTTGTTTATATACGAGTATATCATTTATACATCGTCCCCTTTTAGACCGGTTCAAAAATTGTTAGTTATGTATTTAAAATTCGTTCAGTATCACGGACCCACCGAGTTTCAAATTTCGAATTACTTTCGGAGAGAATCCTAGTAATCCTCTCTCGCTCTCTTGTATTCAAAATTCAATTCTCGTATTATTTCTTTGACGACAACCATCGTATGGGTTTTGGCCTATTTATACTATGACTTTCTTTGACGACAACCAACGTATGGGTTTTGGCCTATTTATGCTATGATGATAAACTTATTTAAAATTTATAGAATATATCAAATAAAATTTAAAGTTGTTTGAAATACCACCACATTATTGGAATTGAAGAGAGAATATCGAAAAGTCGAATAGAATGGAAAATACGGTAAAACTCATTATACTCGTACCGTTGAAGAGAGATGCGCTGTTTTTTGTTAGTCACTGTTTGAAGTAATTAAACGAGTTTGCGAGTATTACGGTAGCTGGTTTTATTTAGTTAATTCCTTGACTCGAATTTCATAGACTTTTAGTTTCTTTAGTGGATAAGTTTTCCAATAAAATTGTGGTGAACAATAAAAAAGGCATTCATGCCTCTACATGGGGATAATATTGCGATGTTTTAAAATATTAATATATTGTAATAGTAAAAGTTAACACTCCATTCTGAGCTCATGACTAGCTCAAACTACCAGGCAGTTGTGTTTTAATGTTTTTATACTCGTATATCATATGTACTATGCGTATCCAGAAAGTAAGTGTACTGAGGCTCTCACTACCGGATGGATTTTATTTTCGACATGTTGGCTACATTTCCGTGTAGCCTGACCCTTCCCCTCCGCAACGAGACCGGTTTGAGGTCAGTACGTTGAGAAGTGTCGATGCGACAACACGTTTTGTGAAAAATGTCAATCCGATCTCCCGCAAAGTGCGAAATACGCGGCGTCATCCGTTATCTCGTTTGGAAGGAAAAACCTCCGGTTGAGGTTTATAATGAGGTAAAAACTGCATATGGTGATAAAGCTATGAATCGTACGAGTGTGTACAAGTGGTGTTGCGAGTTTAAAAATGGTCACGTCACACCTCTTCACCCTCCGCCAAAAAGTTCAAAACCACAATTTCAGCCAAGAAAATCATGGCATCCGTGTTTTGGGACTGTCAAGGCATAATTTTAATTGAATATATGCCTCAAGGGGAGACCATCAACTCTGCAAGACACTGTGAGACCCTAAAAAAATTGCGGAGGGCGATTCAGAACAAGAGGAGAGGCATGCTGACAAAGGGAGTCTGCCTGCTGCACAACAATGCAAGACCACACACGGCCAACGCCACGAAGGAACTGCTTGCCTCGTTTAAATGGGATGTCCTGAACCATCCCGCGCATTTCCCTGACCTAGCACCTTCAGATTACTATCTCTTAACCTCCCTGAAGCTGCACATGGGGGGAAAAAGGTTTTCAACCGACGAGGAGGTAAAGGAGGAGGTGGAAAAGTGGACAGAGGGGTTGGCGGGAAACTACTTCGAGGAAGGCATCAAAAAGTTGATACCCCGCTTTACCACCTGCATTGAGAGGAATGGCAACTATGTCGAAAAATAGTTTACATATGTACTACGGTAACCACGTATTTTTTTTGTTAAAATAAAAAAAATTGTAACCTTAAAAAATTCAGTACACTTACTTTCTGGATATGCCTCGTATTTCAAACCGACTTGATGCTATCTATATTACTACGAAGGACATCGCACAAATGTGTGGTTCTCTTAGCTTACCTTTATTTTATCATGACTATAATATAAAGGTGTCAAATCTACTGAGATGATAGTCCACATAAGTATTTTGGTGCCAACTTTAAAGTATGTGAGCGAAACTTGGACGTGATGAAAGATTAAGAAAAACCAAATTGATGACGTAGAAATTGTGCACTGAGAAGAATACATAGAGTGACAATGTATTTCAGAATACGAAATGAAGTGATGACGGTTATATGTGATCTTAAGACTAATGTGTTAATAATAAGATGCAGAATACCATGCTTAAATGGTTTGGGCATGTGGATCGAATGAATAAAGAAAGACTTACAAAACAGATATATATTTCAAATATAAGTTATAAGCGTGTGAGAGGAAGACCAAAGAAAATATGGTTGAATCAAGTAGATGACATTCTGAAAGAAAGAAACGTAGAAATTCAGAGAAACCGTAGAAGTTCTTTGAGAAGGTATATGGATATTGAAGAGACTAAAGATGTGTGTCGAGATAGGAAAGTCTGACGCCATTTCGTATATGTCTACTCCATCAGGAAAACGGCGTAATGGTAAATGTGTATATATAACAGAGCAGGAAATAAAATTGGACTCTTTTTTTTGTTCTACTTTCAACTGGTTAGCTGGAAGAAACTGTAAGGCCTCGGCCACACCTCGCTTGATGCTTAGAGATACGCTGCGAGCTAGGTGACATATCCTAGTGAACCAACGCACCCCATATTATCGCAATGGCCACACTGCACACTTTGCGCCACGCTACGTGACTATTATAGTCACCTAGTAGCGTAGCTCTTAGCACCAAATGAGGCTCCTACCTATGTGGCCGAGGCCTAAGACACTTTATTGTTACGGGCTGGACTTCCGTTTATATTTAATTCCATTGGAAAAGGTTTGAGTCTGGTTTTTACTTAAGATCTCTTTAAAATATTTCCCATTAGTCAGGAAGAGATTGCTACTTAGCGACAAATCCGTTACGTATCACGAAAGTATAATAAAAATCTTGTTGATTTAAGACAACTGCATGTTTTTTAAGGTGAGGACAATTGAATGGTTGAATTAAAATAGGCACTAAGTACCAAAAAAAAAACAAAAAACCTAAGTTTGCAGTTTCGTTCTATATGTCATATATAATGAAACTGCATACTTAATTTTTCTTGTTTTTTTTTTTGGTACTTAGTGCCTATTTTAATTCAATTGCGAAGGGGGAGAAGATGAACCGTCTTAAATGTTTTTCTACTTGAATATGACAAAAAAATTCACATTCTTGAAACTCTCAACACACTAAATTATGGATATTTTTATAATCCATTACTTTTGACACTATTGAGCCTTTAAGACTAACAATTTTTTAATTTAAGTCTTTAATATCTTAAAACACTAAACTATCATTTTTATATTATTTCATTACCACAAATAATATTTTCTTTTAACAAAGAACAATTTTTATTTTGAAAGTTTTGTCATTTCGAAAATAGAAAAAAATAAGTATTTTTGTGGTACTTGACACTTTTATTTTTTACCACAGTAAATACAAAAATGCAACACTATAAAACAACTAAAACAGTGTATTGTTACGATAGTAAACTGTCATGTGTTATATACTATAATTGTGGCTCAAAAATACAACACTATAAAACAACGTAAACAGTGTATTGTTACGATAGTAAACTGTCATGTGTTATATACTATTATTTGGGCTCAAAAATGCAACACTATAAAACAACGTAAACAGTGTATTGTTACGATAGTAAACTGTCATGTGTTATATACTATTATTGTGGCTCAAAAATGCAACACTATAAAACAACGTAAACAGTGTATTGTTACGATAGTAAACTGTCATGTGTTATATACTATTATTGTGGCTCAAAAATGCAACACTATAAAACAACGTAAACAGTGTATTGTTACGATAGTAAACTGTCATGTGTTATATACTATTATTGTGACTCAAAAATTCCGTAATACTGAAAAAACACACAAAAAAGGTGTTCGCTCTGGACCAATTATCACTGATGAGACCAAATCAAAGTTTTGTAAAAAAATAATCAGCGTTTTACGAAACGAGAGATTAATGACATATTAAAAATATTAAAGTTCACCGCCTACGAACATTTGGCATTTCAATTTAACCTAAAAATACGAAAAAGCTTCCCTGATAACCCAATATGTATTCTAAAAACTTTAGCGTTTTCATCTTTTAACATATTTGCGAAAGAAATTCGAAAATGATTTTTAGACGAACATTTTCAAATACGCGTAATATATTTTATACTTTGTATAAAACAACACAAGAAAAATAAACACATTATGTAAAGCTCATTTATTAATCTTCAACACAGAGGAGATCAAATATTTGAAACAAGTACTTAGTGTTTTTTTGTTGAACCACACTTTCTGTGAATTTATTTCAAGTTATATTGTTTAAGAGAATATTTAAGTCGGTTTTCTCAGAGTTTCACATTCCAAAGAAACAAATTCCCTAATTAATTACCTAAAAACAATTCTGCCCTTTGTTGAAAAGAAGACATTTTTATTAAACAACGTATTTATATTTACATCTTTTTATTAATGAAAAATTCCGCAACACGCTTTATAAAGTATTCCCTTTGCTTAGTAATCTCACTTAACAAAGATTTTGTCAAGAAGTGAGAAAATGATAAGTTAAAATATTTATATGTTTACATTAAAATGCTAAGAAATATTATTTTATACGGTTTTTTATAATATTGATGTTGTTGAGTTCAGGAGGATCCTTTTCTGGCTATTCCACAATCTTAAGTTTTTACTGGGAGACTTGTTATTCAATAATACATGTTAAATATTATTTGTACTTCACCTATGGTATTTTTATTTCCCTTAAGAGAGATCTTGCTCTGAATAAGTGGTGTCATTCTAATGGTTTATAGATTTCACCCACTTTAAGTAAAATAGTAATTTTCACTTATAAACATCAAATACCTTCTACGAGGGTCATCCAGAAGGTAAGGTTACAAAATTTATGAAGGATCGAAAAATGCTTGTATTTAATGGAAATTCACAGAATACTTCACAAATATATAAAACTATTTTTCAACGTTATTGCCGTCGAGATCGAAAAAAATCTGTAGTCGGGGCACTAGCTTTTGTATGCCAGTGTCATAGACCTCCGCCGCCAGCTCTTTCAGCCACTTTCTCACAGCTTCTTCGACCCTCCGATCCTTAGAAAATTGTTGGGGTGTAGTGACACACCCACGTCTTATCTTCCGTCACGATAGAGTCCAGAAAAGCTTCTCCCTCTTGTGCAAAACGATCCAAAAATTCACGCGCGGCGGTCACGCGATTTTGATGGTGCTCCAGTGTGAGCATTCTTGGCACCCATCTCGCACACAACTTCTTGTAAGCAAGGTTTTCCGACACAATATTACCAAGGAGACTTTGAGAAATGTCAGGAAATACTTCGTGAAGGTCTTCAAGCGTCACACAGCGGTCATTTTGCACTTGTTCTTCAATTTTTTGCACGAATTCGTCAGAAATCACTGCCTTGCCTTGTCGTGAGTATCAGTACGGCCTTCTCTGAACAACCTAACCCACTTCGTGACATGCTGTCGACTCATCATATCACTATCATAAACTTCCATCAGCTTCCGATGGATGTTCGCGGCGGTATTGTTCTGCAAAGTCAAAAAACTGATGACCGCGCGGGTCTCCCACGGACGAGAGTTGCCGGGAGCGCGCGACGACCTCTCCATCGGAAGAATTTACTGTGACTGAACAAAATGGCCGACAAACACGCGGGACTAAACAAACTGACCATTAGGATCCATCTACACGTCAGGTGCACCAACTTTGAAACAAAAAAAAATCTCTCGACCTCAGGAGCCCTTGTAACCTTAGTTTCTGGATGACCCTCGTGCATCGATGAAAATATATAACATCGATATTCCAATTTTTTAAAAGGTTAAGTTTTTAAGCATTGACCTCAGTAGAAAGCTTTTATGGAATAATCATGTAAATCATATTTTTTCAGTCTGTGAAAGACACATAAACCCCTTGAGAGCAGTCTTCAGAGTCTAATGGATTGACCGTTCTTCTACTCTGAAACTATTTTACAGGAAATCAGAAGAATGCAAATAAAAAATTGTGTTTAATTCTCAAATACAACAAGTAAATGTATTATCTTGAGCAAATTATATTTTGACCGCTTTTTCTACATAATATGAAATATTTTCTAGTAAGAAACAATTAAAATTTGATAATTGGAAATATTAAAAAACATTACATTTTTTTAGAAATATTTATTATTGAATACCTAGTTTCCAGCGAAGAAAATAATTTTTTTTTTAACATTCCTCTCAAAATTAATGTTAAGTAGCAGATATTTTTGTTTCTTGTTAATTTACATATTATTAATGTTAGCATACGAGTATCTCGATATTTCAACACTTACGTTTTTCGGTTTTGTTCGTCAACAGAAACGATGAGGTATATTTCTTTCTATGGTTTTTTTCCTAATTTAACAAAAAAATATGACAAAACATTTTGCTTTGTTAATATTAATCAAAATTTTCAAATACATTTTCATCAAACATTAATTATACAAATGTCACATAACTGGTATAAATTATTGTGATGACAAAGATCTTTTTATTATCTGGTTAACACGTTCACTGCGTCGAACACGGCTCCCGTGTCCATACAAAATAGCCTTGAATGTTGAGTGCACTCATAAACGTCTCCCGATAAGGATTCGTCGCCGGTTTCATGTGTTTTGAAGACTCGAAAGAATACACTTGTATGTGATGTTTCAATAGAAAGTAGAATTTGATTTTTAACAAAGTTATGGGTTTTCGAAAATTCGCGAATTTTTAGCATCTCTGTATGACATTTTATACGCAGTGAATGTGTTAATGTATACTAGTTGCAGCCCATGAAATATTCACGGAAGTAAAACAAATTCTACATTTATGAAAATATATATTCATAAATGTAAAATTTGTTTATATACGAGTATATCATTTATACATCGTCCCCTTTGACACCGGTTCAAACATTGTTAGCTAGGTATTTAAAATTCGTTCAGTATCACGGACCCACCGAGTTTCAAATTTCGAATTACTTTCGGAGAGAATCCAAGTATTCCTCTCTCGCTCTATTGTATTCAAAATTCAATTCTCGTATTCTTTCTTTGGCGAGAACCATCGTATGGGTTTTGGCTTATTTATACTATGATTCTTTATATAAAAAAGTTTATTCAAAACATTGGATATTTTAATGTATTTAGGTTCTCCAAACTACGAGTATTATTTTACTTCCAACTAACAATACAAGGCAACTTCTTGACCTAGTAAGTAAGATTGTCTTCTCGCCTGGGAGTTATATTTCTAATAGCTTCAATTTCATTGGTTGATAGGGTTTACAAAATGTGTGAGTTTTTAAGGTCAATACCATGGAATCAAATAAATAAAATAATATCCTTAGATCAATAAAAAATAACATATTGTTCGAAATATCGCGCATGATTAATAAATTGTGTGCTATTAAAAAGCTACTAGTTGCAACCCGTGAAATATTCACGGAAGTAAAACAAATTCTACATTTATGAAAATATATATTCATAAATGTAAAATTTGTTTATATATATATATATATATATATATATATATATATATATATATATATATATATATATATATATATATATATATATATATATATATATATATATATATATATATATATATATATATATATATATATATATATATATATATATATATATATATATATATATATATATATATATATATATATATATATATATATATATATATATATATATATATATATATCATTTATACATCGTCCCATTTTACACCGGTTCAAAAATTGTTAGTTATGTATTTATCACGGACCCACCGAGATTCAAATTTCGAATTACTTTCGGAGAGAATCCAAGTATTCCTCTCTCGCTCTGTTGTATTCAAAATTCAATTCTCGTATTCTTTCTTTGGCGAGAACCATCGTATGGGTTTTGGCCTATTTATACTATGATTCTTTATATAAAAAAGTTTATTCAAAACATTGGATATTATAATTTATTTAAGTTCTTCCAACTACGAGTATATTACTACCGAAGGGTTTTTTTTTCAGTTGATTCATGTTTATTACCTTAATTTTTTGTTTGTATTGTGTTATTTTTTCACTGATTGTGATATATTACTTTTCAAAAAATGTTTTATGTATTATTTAATTGATGTGCCTTATTATATCATAAAAAAATCAAATACCCGTAATAAATTTCTCTTTCTCAAAAATAATAACCTATATTAAAGATCCTCGACCTTTTGTGGGTAGATAAGTCGACTGTCTGCAAACTCGAACAACGTGGGTTCGATTCCTATTAATGTCAATTTTCAAAATAAAAAGATCTTTAACATAATTTCAGTTGATTACATTGAGATGTATTTGTCGTTCCAGAGTAAGCAATAACAAGTTGTTTGTTCAGTTTATCACAGAAGTGTAATTCAATACAATTATATTCAAAATGATCATTTTTACAAATGAAAACTCAGCCGTACACTCAGATTACTGTTTTTGAGTTGAGGTGAATTAAATTTGAAAATATTGTTTTCAAATTGGATGAACGAAGTTAAAAGATATTGTAAGATTGGCTGAATGAAGATCTTGAAATTGAATGAATGAAGTTTAAAGATCTTGAAGTCGAATGAGTAAAGTTTGAAGATCTTGAAATTGGATGAATTAAGTTTATAGATCTTGAGATTGGATGAATGAATTTTGGAGATCTTGATATTGGATAAATTAATTTTGAAAATCTTGAAATTGGATGAATTATGTTTTAAGATCTTGAGATTGGATCAATGAAGGTTGAACGTCTTGAGATTAGATAAGTTAAGTATGAAAATCTTGACATAAGAATTGAAGATCATGAAATTAGATGAATTAGGTTGGAAGGTTTTATTAAAAATTTGAGTTTAACAGATATCAGATGAATAATACTTATGCTTGTGTTATTACCTTGTATAGTATATGTTTTCATTCACGGATAATTTAGTAGAATTGAAAGTGACTTAAAAGAGCAACGTAACCCATTTTAAACGAGCATGTGTTAAACAGAGGAGTTTGACCTTTGAAAAAGGGAACATCGATTAAGTGTAAGACTTCCTTATCTTAAGTCCTGTTTCATCCTTGATAGTGGGACTTAATTACCCAGGAAGTATTGATCAGTGTGTCCTGCTTATCGTAATGGCACACGGGTCTAAGGAGTGCGGGATGCCCAGACCCCGGGATACCAGGATGCTGGGATGCCAGGATACGAAACACATCAAAGCATGTGGGTTGCTCTAATCACCGTGAGATCCATCATTGGTATCCCCGATCGTTTGTAACATACCACACAGTGCTCTGGTAGGCATTTGACTATTTACCCAATAAGGCTTATAATAATACGATGCTATCTCAAAGCTCACGATTTGCTGTTTTACGAATATCCATGTTTTGAATTGTCAAATTTTATGAAATGATAAGACATGCCTGTATTATTTGATGAGTTTCTATTAAAATCACTACTACAATAGTAAAATGAAGAAAAAAATCAAAAGTTTCAAAGGTACTATACGAGAACAGCCACACGGTTCCCCACTTTACCATTGTCAATTCGTGTGATACTCCTTAAAATATTAAAATTAGTGATGCGAATATAAAGGGTCATTCAAATTGAGTAGTTTATTTTAATTCTTTGATAAAACACAGATGGCGCCAAGAACTTGCCTGGGTCTTGTGACATTTGAGAAGTGAAATGTTTATTAAAATGGAGTCGTATATAATACAACAACGCGTTTAAATTAAGAATTATTTTATGTATTGTAATCTCCGGAAATGGTGATGTTATTTGGCCACCAAGATCATGTGATCTGACATCGTTGGACTATTTTCTATGAGATAACGTGAAAAGCCAGGTCTTTATGAATGACCCCCAATCAATTCCTGAGCTGAGGGACAAAATTATTCGCGTTATTTTGAGTTAGAACCGCAATTACGCCAAAATGTCATCGACATTTTTGACAAAAGAGTGGACATCTGTGGAGCTGCAAGAGGTGGATGTTTGGCGGATATTGTTTTATTTTGTTTAAATGTCATACAATATACTTCAATGACCAATAAAAAGTTGTTTGAAATCAAAGCAAATTATGTGTTTTATTCAAGAATTTAAAAAAAAAATTAAAAAAACCGCTCAATTTGAAAGACCCTCTACTATATACCAGGAAAATATGATAAAAATAAACCGTAATATGTAAACCGTGAATAAAGAAGGCACACATTCCATCTTCATACCCAGTATTCAGTAATATAATCCACCCACTCTGCACATAATAACCATCCCAGTTAGTATTTGACGACATTGTCTACGGCTACATGGTGTGTTTATGGCAGAAGGATCGCATAAACACCATTCCTGAGGATGGTTGTCGTCTGAAGAATGTTGACCACATTACTCAGCTATGTTAATGTTGGTATGCGCACATCTAATATTACAACAAAAGCATTGTCTTAGGTTTCCATTGGAGACTGTTTCGTGAAAAGGTTAGGTTGAAACTTGATCAGCTTTGAGCCCTCCTCCCCTTTGAATTAAAAACGAGGCAGGCTTTTAACAATGTATACCTTATAATTTTGCCAAAAACATTTGGTATACTATATAGTACAACTCCCTTAACAAAACATGCTTGATTAGAACGCTACAATTTACGATAAAATTGCGTATTACACTGAATTATTTTTGGTGTTAATATGCGATTCGTAGAATTCCAAATTTTTAGTAATATACACATATTTAAAAGGGGACATTTTTTGTTTGGAAATATTTTTTCTTTTTTTGTTGACCTTGATTCACTTGGTTTATACTTTTTATTATAGCTGCTTGCCTGACTAGTCCACCTACAGTATTAGCTGGGAGGACCAAGGTCTGAGTGAATGTGATGGAATACAAGTAGCCTGAACGAGTGGACTTGGTTTTGCTAAATAATTAGTGTAAGAATTGTTACCTAGTTATAAGTAGTATGTAGGTGTTAATTATTTCTAAGGAATCATATATTAAGATTGAAAAAAATAAAATAAAACGATATGTAGGAAAATAAGATTAAGTAAGTTCATAAATTTTAACATAGAATTAAGATTAGTTAAGTAATAAATTTGTATATAGGTATAGCCTTGACAAATATTTGTACAATAATTTACTTTGTTTAATAAAAAATAAAAAAAACATATTAATCATTAAAATCAATTTAATAAAACAAATCAAGTTAAAGAAAAAATAATTAACAAAGAAAAGAATGAAAATAAAGCATAAAAAAAAATATTGAGGGTGTCGGGTTAAATTTCCGATGTTACCCGAAAATAAATTAAAAAATACACCCCGGTCAAGTAAGTTATTTTGACTAATAGCAGTAATCTCACACTTTAGACGTGTACGAGTGTTGCTGCTTCTTCACATGCAGTCGTATTTCCATCACGTGCGTTGACAAGTCGCGAGTTTCGAGCCCACTCCAGTGACTCTAAGTCTGAAAGTGTGATTAAGAAGTGCAAAGAATGTGAAGGGATTTTACATGAATGAATGCATTGCATTAAAACTAGGATATTGATGTTTAGCATCGGTATTCGATCATATAAATAAATATAAGCACATACTAAATAAGAATGTTCATCTCTATTCACCATTTGTTTTTATAATTATCTATAGTAAATATTAGATTTAATTCACATTACTTATATTAATAACCTGTATTCCTGATTCATTAATGCAAAAAATTAAATAAATATCGTTTATAGTTAAGGCATTAACGTTGTGGAGGTTTAAATACATTGTAATTTGTTTTATCAAACACTGTTTATTCCACTTTATGTAACGGTATACCCCTACATGTTTCAAGGATTTCACGTCATCTTCAGGGGAGCACAAACAAGACTTGTTTGTGTTCCCCTGAAGATGAGGTGAAAGCCTTGAAACCATACGGTTATACCGTTACAAAAAAGTGGAAAAAATAGTGTTTGATAAAATAAAAAACAATAAATAAATATCATTTAGTTATCGAAAGGAAATAAGTTTTCAATTTATCATCAATTTCATATGTTGATGAAAGTATAATTTATCATCCATTTCATATGTCGATGAAAGTATTATTTATCATCCATTTCATATGTTGATGAAAGTTTAATTTATAATCCATTTCACATGTTGATGAAAGTATAATTTATCATCAATTTCATATGTTGATGAAAGCATAATTTATCATCAATTTCATATGTTGATGAAAGTATAATTTATCATCAATTTCATATGTTGATGAAAGTATTGTATAATTAATCATCAATTTCATATGTTGATGAAAGTATAATTAATCATCCATTTCATATGTTGATGAAAGTATAATTTATCATCCATTTCATATGTTGAAAGTTTAATTTATAATCCATTTCACATGTTGATGAAAGTATAATTTATCATCAATTTCATATGTTGATGAAAGCATAATTTATCATCAATTTCATATGTTGATGAAAGTATAATTTATCATCAATTTCATATGTTGATGAAAGTATAATTTATCATCCATTTCATATGTTGATGAAAGTATAATTAAAAAAAAAACAAAAACTTTTATAAGACGTTTATTGACAATATGGAAAAATAGTCAAATTCTTGTTCATTCATGTTTACACGTTCTTTCAGGAATACATCCATCTATCCATAAAATGCATCCATCTAAGGCAGCACACGACGTCCTTCTATGACAAGCAGAAAACACAAATCTTGCTACAATATAATATGGACATCCGATTCTTCAATTCCCTGCCAGCGATAAAACATCGCAGTTTTCATTACAGCGTTGATTTTTATCAAACTATCCACCAGAAGTTAAATGTCTTTAAATTTTCTATGTTATATGTAAAAAAAAACTAATTATGACATGTTATTTTTTAAGACCATCAGAAACCAAAAACTAAATTTCATGCTCGAAAACAGACATTGTCACAAAACTTCCGAAGTTGTCTAATTCAAGACTTTAAATTTCATAAGACAGAGTTTATTGGAAATCATCAACCACTATATCGGAATTTTCTCTTATAAAAATAATATTTTCAGGTACAAGGATCTTGATTTTTCAGGTGGGACTCGTGAATTTCAGCTCGTTGAAGATATAAAGTGAAATTGAATAGATTCTCATGAAGGATCCTGAATTTTGGTAACAACCACCATCTCCGGTATGTGCTCTGGCCTGATAACAAATAATATTTCTCTTTTATGCCACCAGTGGGTGTTTGAATAAAATTATAGGTGTCTAAAATTTGATGAAAACGCTTGTTTATGTGCTGTAAAGCAGGAATTTTGGAACCATTCGCAAAAATAATTCGGCTGGAAATGTTTCATATAATTTTTTTGTCAGCGTTACAATAATTATTTGTGAATACGCGAAATTTTCAATGTACTAGCAAATATTTATTTTATAACTCAATTCTTTAACAAATACTGCTGACAAGAGAAACAGATTTTAAAAACGAATCGAAATGTATGATGGTAAACAAAAAAGTTTTCTGAAAGAAACAATGTGACGACCTCCGTGGCCTGGTGGTAAGACACTAGTCTGCCGATCCGGAGGTTGCGGATTTTATCCACGCTGGAACGCAATTTTATGGGATTCCAGTCTGGTTTTCACTCAGGAGCCTTTAAGACATATTTCTGGTTGATTGGAAGACATCGCCACATGGCAATAAACTCGTCAGGTTAAATAAATTCAAAAAAAGTGCAATAAAAATGTCTGAAAGATTTTTAAGGTTTAACATAAAAAAACTATGAAAGATTTTGAAGAAAAGTTTAAAGAAGATTTAAAAGAAATATGTTTTAACATATGTTATATTCGAATAAATTGATAAACTTTTTTTTATACATCGTCTTCTATTGGAATTTGGCCACCATCGTGACCAACTTCACTTCATTAACTGCGGCGAAGGCATATTGAAGAGTCAAACAGCTACAATTTTTTATACATCGTCTTTTATTGGAATTTGGCCACCATCGTGACCAACTTCACTTCATTAACTGCGGCGAAGGCATATTGAAGAGTCAAACAGCTACAAAATCATTTACTGTCTGAGCCTAAAAATGCTACGTTTTCCTAATTTTTTCTGAGATACTGTATTTTTTGTATCTAATATGGAGATATTGCAAATTGCATATTTTAACTGTTTAAACCGTTGTTGGTTTTTTGGCATATGCGTGCAAGCACTTGCACATTTGGCACACAACCTGTCCAGAATTCTTACAGATTCCCGTTTCAAAAACACCGCGTCCCAGTTTTGCATGCTCTCCTAGCAGAAAGCTGAGTGAGGGTCGTTTCCGAAAGGTTCATTGTCGTTAACGTATCATTTAAAACATAACACAACCTCTCACTGAAGTAGCGTGTTTTTCCTGTTCTTGTATTATCCTTTTTTCCAACACTCCTTTTTATATATTGATGATAATTTCGATTATTTTATCTTTATTTAAATCTAATTAAAACCTTGTACTATATTGTTGCATTTAAAAAAATCAAATAAGGATTTTTTTTTCACCAAATTTCACCAAATAGTGATAAAATTAATTTGTGAAACGAAGGGTTGTTTGATAAGTGCAGGGTTTATCAACCTTTTAGGATCAACACCCTTTTGAAGTACCTCAGGAAAATTCAATGCCTTCTGCGGTGTATCTAGTGGTACCCTTTCATTGAATATTTTAATTATTTCAACGTAGAGTAGATAAAAATAAATCGTGAATTCTACTCCAAGGTTGGTGAATTTGTTTGGTTAAAACAATATACTGTATTAGTTATTAAACTATAACTTTTTAAAAATCTAGAATATTAAATCTGGAACAAACATTTTTTTATCGTTTTTAATGTAAGCCTTTTGCTTGATAACTTTTCACGAAATCTTCTGTATACGGTAGCAGTTATATATAATTAAAGTCTCAAACTTGCACATCTGTCAATTTCTTGCCGATTCCCAGTATCTGGTAAGTATTCGACTTAACACTATGAAACCAGTTTAAACGAGGTACGAAAATGAGACAGTTGTTAATAAAAACTTTGCCTTTTTCTTAAACCCTTTAAAATTACTATAGTATTGCAACCGCAATGACCCTTGACTGTCAATTTTTTATTTTTTTTATTTTGAAGTTCAAATACTTTTACTTGCTTTTCCAATCTTATGTTGAGATTTTTTAGTATTGAAATATTTAATAAATTTACAATGACCCTTTTGAAAGCCTTAATGTTCCGTTAATAATTCAGTCCAGCTTAACACCCCCTAAAAACTAAAATCGTCTCCCAGTGGGGTGATATTGGGAAGAGTAAAAACCCATTATAAGGTACACCGTACCTGAAAGTGGTTGATAAAAACTAAAAAAATACTATTTTCAGCGATAATAACTATGATTTATAAAAATATGGGTAGCATATGTATCTATAAGATATTCTAATGTGTTTAGCCAAACGGTGTTTATTCCTCTTTGTATAACGATATAACGCTACCGGTTTCAAGGTCAAAACCTTGAAACCGGTAGGGTTATACCGTTATGTAAATTTAAATAAACAGTGTTTCACTAAACAAATTACGATGTCTTTAAATATCCATAGTGATAATGCCATAACTATAAATAATGTAAAAGATATTATTCGGAAAGTAGTTTTATTTGTCTCAGATAGATGTCGTTAAGACTAAATTTTTGGTGCTTACTTCATTTATTACGTGTGGATATATATTATTATGAGTATAGTTGAGTGCTTCTTATCAGCCATTGTTTACTGTTTTAAGGTGTGTTTTTGACGTCATTTTGAAGTAATCATACAAAAGAATTTTTTTTTTGGTAATTGGTGATTTTTTAGTATCAATATCGGATGTGTGTTCGATACACTATCGCCAAAAAAAATGCGACAAAAACCAAAAAAAGATATTAAGAGTGGACGACAATGATACATATGGCGATCGTGTATGTCAAATGCGGTTTAAATATAGTGATGCAACACTTAGATGGTATCCGCTCTTGAAGGCCGATGACGACTGATGATGACCAAATCAAGGCATTGATCGAAAATAACCAGCGTTCTACAACGTCGAGGATTACTGAAATACTGAAAAAAAAAAACTTCCATAAGTATTCTGTTCAATTTTGCATTTGAATTTTACCTTAAATTATAAAATTACTTTGCTAACAACATACTCGTATTACGTATCAAATTAAAACTTTTAAGAGACAGTCATTTATCAGTTATATGGCAAACATGCGACTGTTGTTTCAGCTAAATAGCGTTAGGAATATGCCTGTACCGTTGTGCGGCATAATTTACGGCAAGCATCCTCTTAATGTGCTCACGTCTCCTCGCATAACCGATACAAATTCCCACCATTTCCATGAAGGGGCACGTATCATGTTCATATTTTTCCAGAAAACGTGTAATATCGGCATTAAATAAAAAAAACTAGACAGGTAGATATCTCTTACGTGGAGAACTGTAAGAGGAAACCCAGAACTGGCTCAATTGCGTGTTCATAAAAGCAATCAAACTTTTAAGTTCTGAGCACACATGCTAATATATATCATAAACCAAAAGATCGTTTAAACATCTCCAGTTGAAATAATTATTTTATATCTATTTTTTTAGTCAAATTCTATTGTATTCTATTCTAGAATATAATCTTAAGTTGAAACATTACTTTGATCTATTATTACACTTCTACATACATAAATTCTATTATATTCCATTCTAGTTATTGACTTAAGTTGAAAAATTACTTTGATCTATTATTACACTTCTACATACATTAATTCTATTATATTCCATTCTAGTTATTGACTAAAGTTGAAAAATTACTTTGATCTATTATTACACTTCTACATACATAAATTCTATTATATTCCATTCTAGTTATTGACTAAAGTTGAAAAATTACTTTGATCTATTATTACACTTCTACATACATAAATTCTATTATATTCCATTCTAGTTATTGACTTAAGTTGAAAAATTACTTTGATCTATTATTACACTTCTACATACATTAATTCTATTATATTCCATTCTAGTTATTGACTAAAGTTGAAAAATTACTTTGATCTATTATTACACTTCTACATACATAAATTCTATTATATTCTATTCTAGTTATTGACTAAAGTTGAAACATTATTTTGATCTATTATTACACTTCTACATACATAAATTCTATTATATTCTATTCTAGTTATTGACTAAAGTTGAAACATTATTTTGATCTATTATTACACTTCTACATACATAAATTCTATTATATTCTATTCTAGTTATTGACTAAAGAGTTGAAACATTACTTTGATCTATTATTACACTTCTACATACATAAATTCTATTATATTCTATTCTAGTTATTGACTAAAGTTGAAACATTATTTTGATCTATTATTACACTTCTACATACATAAATTCTATTATATTCTATTCTAGTTATTGACTAAAGTTGAAACATTACTTTGATCTATTATTACACTTCTACATACATAAATTCTATTATATTCTATTCTAGTTATTGACTAAAGTTGAAACATTATTTTGATCTATTATTACACTTCTACATACATAAATTCTATAATATTCTATTCTAGTTATTGACTAAAGTTGAAACATTATTTTGATCTATTATTACACTTCTACATACATAAATTCTATTATATTCTATTCTAGTTATTGACTAAAGAGTTGAAACATTACTTTGATCTATTATTACACTTCTACAAACATAAATTCTATTATATTCTATTCTAGTTATTGACTAAAGTTGAAACATTATTTTGATCTATTATTACACTTCTACATACATAAATTCTATTATATTCTATTCTAGTTATTGACTAAAGAGTTGAAACATTACTTTGATCTATTATTACACTTCTACATACATAAATTCTATTATATTCTATTCTAGTTATTGACTTAAGTTGAAACATTATTTTGATCTTTTATTACACTTCTACATACATAAATTCTATTATATTCTATTCTAGTTATTGACTAAAGCTGAAACATTATTTTGATCTATTATTACACTTCTACATACATAAATTCTATTATATTCTATTCTAGTTATTGACTAAAGAGTTGAAACATTACTTTGATCTATTATTACACTTCTACATACATAAATTCTATTATATTCTATTCTAGTTATTGACTAAATTTGAAACATTATTTTGATCTATTATTACACTTCTACATACATAAATTCTATTATATTCTATTCTAGATATTGACTAAAGTTGAAACATTACTTTGATCTATTATTACACTTCTACATACATAAATTCTATTATATTCTATTCTAGTTATTGACTAAAGTTGAAACATTATTTTGATCTATTATTACACTTCTACATACATAAATTCTATTATATTGTATTCTAGTTATTGACTAAATTTGAAACATTATTTTGATCTATTATTACACTTCTACATACATAAATTCTATTATATTCTATTCTAGTTATTGACTAAAGTTGAAACATTACATTGATCTATTATTACACTTCTACATACATAAATTCTATTATATTCTATTCTAGTTATTGACTAAAGTTGAAACATTATTTTGATCTATTATTACACTTCTACATACATAAATTCTATTATGTTCCATTCTAGTTATTGACTCAAGTTGAAACATTACTTTGATCTATTATTACATTTCTACATACATAAATTCTATTATATTCCATTCTAGTTATTGACTTAAGTTGAAAAATTACTTTGATCTATTATTACACTTCTACATACATAAATTCATAAATATTAATAATTATAGATTTTCTGCAAACAACATACGTTAATGATGACCTCCATGGCTTAATTGGTAAGATGACTGTCTCCCAGCCCGGAGGCTGCGGGTTCAAATCTCACTTGAGCACAGATTTAAAAAAAAATCCAGTCTGGTTTTCACTTAAGGACACTTCATATTTCTGGTTGACGGGAAAAGATTGACATATGATAACAAGCCTACCAGGTTCTACTGTACACAACGAAATTGTAATACATTACGATACAACATATATCATATACATTTATTCTGAAATTACATATATGGTTCAAGTTAATGAAGTGAGAATACATGTAACAGAAATACTATCAAAACGCTGCGCTGATCTTGTAACATCCTCCCAGTCGATATACATCCCCACCAATAGAGGACGAGTCCGGCAGCGAGGACATCGTGTGTTTTTCAGCCTAAAAATGACACAATTTTGGAAATAAATTATGAGTCAATACAATCAATTCAATTAATACAATTATGGGTTTACCGATAAAAAGAAATGGCATACAAATACAATATACATGTACATATATACCGCAATCACACACTCATGCTTAGGCAACAAAAAAATAAAACACATTCAAGAAAAAACCAACCAAAAGGTATGGACGGCTTCATCCTACTAACCCAACTAGACGAAACAAACTCCCTCCATTAGGAGGGCGAGCTTGGTGGCAAGGATAGCAGATATTTTTCAACCTATTATCTGGAACACAAATTTTAATACAAAAAATAAGCAGTTATGTAAAAAATATTTTAAAACGTAAACCTTTACATTTGTTGAAGCCCTCTTGTACACAAACTATAATTCATTAAAATGACAATAAAGAATTAGTTATATTATAATACATAAAAAAGTAAACCACACACACCACCTCAGATTTATTGTCGGCGAAAAAGAAAAAAGCAAATACTAGTCTAAATTTTAAGAAAAATAAAATCACAAATATATTTTGATATTCTTACACACTAACTACGAGTATAATACTAAAAGTGGAAATAAATAAATAAGCATTAATTAAAATAACAACCCATCTCGCCGTTACCCTGCAAGGATAAGCAGAAAAAAACAAAGCGCAAAACTTCCACCTTCAAATACAACTCCTTCGATTTATGTTAGTTCTTTCAAAATGTTATTCACTTTATCGAACCATATTTTCGTTGATCTTCTATCTCTCCTTCCACTCACTTACTGGCATCCATTCAACACGTTGTTAGCTGATTTAGAAAATTTTCTATGTTTAGTACTAAAAATACGATTCACAAAGTTCCATTCAGGCCTCTTTCTTTATTGCAACATCAATTCAGTTAGAAAGCGAAGCTGTGCCGTGGAGTGAGGAAGCCGTTGCACATAAGCGAACTCACCGGACATACCACTGTACTGCATCCGAAAGCACACCAAAGTGAGACGATTAGAGTACATTTTCATTTATTTATGTATCTCTTTTTTTTCGCAAAAATAGATATGATCGAAGTCATAGGTATATCTTATCTTATACCCCTGAATAGTGGGCGGAAAAATGCCTGTGTTATTCGAGACGACGATCTTTCGCACGGAAGTTTAATACGTTACCACGCGGCCATGCATGCGAATCTTTTCTTTTGCCTGTAACAATTAAGAAATAAACACGTTGTATAAACAAAATAAGCATATTTGATAAAATCCTAAAAACAGGGGTTTAGTAAAAAAGTTTCAGAAAATATTTGATCTTTGTGATGTTCAAAATATATTTTGTTTCCTTTGAACATCATAAAGTAAACTATGAAGTGAAATGAAAAACAGCGCCTTAGAAAAAAACCTTTTGAAAATTTTGTTACATGGTTTTAATATATCATACTATACAATTATAAGGTTTGAAAATCTTGATTCCAATAATTACGTAAAAAAATGGCCGAATGATACTCAATCTCAAAGACATTTCTTCGCCGCAAGGCATATATTCTAAAAAAAAATTATATTTAATAACAAGTTATTGGAAATATTTCCTCGAGGCACACCGGTATGTTTTTAAATAATTAATATTTATTTCAGAGTTTTTATGAATAACAAAATACAAATATTATATGGTTTCGCAGGTAATAACATCAACATACCCTATTGTATTTTCACAAAAGGTTTGTTATTGCTTAGATTTTTAATGAAAAAATTGACCTTCTTATATGCCCTTTCAATTTCATGAAAAACTTCGTTTCACTAAAATACTATCGTAGGAAATGTAATATTTTAAATTATCGTAGGAAATTTAATATTTTAAATTCAATTTAATATTTTAAATTCATGTCGTAGGAAATTAAATATTTTAAATTCATATCGTAGGAAAATTAATATTTTAAATTCAATTGTTAAAGTATTTTATTCCTTATGTTCGATTTATGGAGTAAATAAAATTTGTATTTATCTCAAAATAAGATACTTATATCAAAAGCTGGTAAAACATTAATTAACAACGAACTTCGTGGACTATTATGTGTAGATAAAACGATTGCCTAATTTCTAGGGGTTTTGTAGTCGATTTCCGATGAAACCCAACAAAAAAGGGATCCAGTATGATGAGAAAGTTCGTATTGTAATAATAATCATACACGTTAGACGTGTGTGACTGTTATTGCATCCTCTAGTGCGGTAGTATTGTTGTCACATCCGATGATGAACAGTGAGTTCCATGTCTATTCTTGTAATTGTGAAAGTATTACCCATAGGTTCAATAGCTAGGGCCGAAAACTATTTAATCCACCTGTCACGCTCTCCGGTGTTTTCGAATCATCAATTCAAATTTGTTGAGTACCACATGAAATATGATAATCTTAAAGATTATTCAAGATAAGGTGGCACTAAATATTTTATTTTATTTCTATACGTTCTGTCTATATAGTCTATATATTCTGCTCTTATAGAGTAGGCTCTCTAAACGTTATGTCTATATATTTTACCTATTCCGCTCTTATGGAGTGGGCTCTATAAACATTCTGTCTATATATTCTACCTATTCCGCTCTTATGGAGTAGGCTCTCTATACGTTCTGTATATATATTCTACCTATTCTGCTCTCATAGAATAGACTCTCTAAACGGTGCGGTATATATTTTTTCTTTTTTTTTATCCATTCTATCAGACTACCACCATCTCACTTCTGAATCACACTTGTTCTATCAGACTACCATCATCTCACTTCTGAATCACACTTATTCTATCAGACTACCACCATCTCACTACTGAATCACACTTATTCTATCAGACTACCACCATCTCACTACTGAATCACACTTGTTCTATCAGACTACCACCATCTCACTTCTGAATCACACTTGTTATATTAGACTACCATCATCTCACTTCTGAATCACATTTTTTTTATCAGACTACCGCCATCTCACTTCTGAATCACACTTGTACTATCAGACTACCACCATCTCACTTCTGAATCACACTTATTCTATCAGACTACCACCATCTCACTTCTGAATCACACTTGCTATATCAGACTACCACCATCTCACTTCTGAATCACACTTGTTCTATCAGACTACCACCATATCACTTCTGAATCATACTTGTTCTATAAGACTATCACCATCTCACTTTTGAATCACACTTATTCTATGAGACTACCACCATCTCACTTCTGAATCACACTTGTTCTACTCGTATAAGACTACCACAATATCACTTCTGAATCACACTAGAAAACACAGCGTCAGTAAACGATTAAACAAACGATGAACTTTTTAAAATCAGAATTGGTAATTGAACCCTTAAAATGGAAGATAGACGTTCTATCAATTAAATTACGGCGGTCGACGCTTGGTTCGTAAAATATCTATACTTTGTTAAACCCTGGTTGATAGACTCTCATTGACCAGCCCTGGGTTTGTGGATTCGATTCTCGCTGGTATCCTTAAAAAAAAATTCCGTTCTTGTTTATAATCAAGCTTTCATTACATAACAATAAACTTCTCATGTTTGTAGCAAAGGTGTTATATGCACATGTAAAACAATGTTTTTTTATCAAAATAAATTCTTGAATGTTCTTTTCTCCTGTTCTGAGACTTATGTGTGTATAATATTCGAAATGTTAAACAGTTGTTCTTAAAATAAATGTTTTTTTGAATAAAGAAAACAAAAAAAAAATTTTTTCCAAATCAATACAATACAGTAGAGAAAAAACTGTAATTGGTTTTTATTTTCAAAACTAAGTGAAAATATCTTATTATTTTTTTCTAGAACTGAAACAATCTCCTGTCAATCTCCGTACAAGGATCTGTTTTCCTCTTAAAGCGAAAACTACAGCGCGAAATATTTCTATTCAGATTTAATATATTTTTTACACGTTGCGCGAAACTTTTGTTTCATTGTGAATAGAATGAAAATTCTTGATATTTTGAGTAACATAAAAACTTCCCAAGAGTCAGTCTCCAACGGCTCTCCATTGTTTCGTGTGATTGTCCCATTTTGTTCCCCGGATCACTGTGATCCTCGCAAAAAAGGTCCTGAGGGCAGATCCGGTGTAACTTTATGTGTAATGTGTGCATTGTGCCCTGACAATCAATTTACTTGCAAACACATTTCGTAGCCTAACGATTCAATTATTTTATTGTACTTGGATATTTCAAGTCAATTAAATTGACCGAAAATATTATTTTCACAGAATGTGTTCAATGTCATAGTATGCGAACATAAATCTTAAAAGATAATATTGTATATTTTAAAAAAGAACATTGAATACTGAATACTGACCGCCATTAAACAGCGTCGAAAAATAAGTAAACATCAAAATTATCATGGTATAAATAGGCCAGGCCAATACGAAACCCATGGCTGTCGTCAAAGAAAAAATACGAGAATTGAATTTTGAATACAAGAGAGCGAGAGAGGAATACTTGGATTCTCTTCGAAAGTAATTCGAAATTTTAAACTCAGTTGGTCCGTGATACTGAACGAATTTTAAATACCTAGCTAACAATTTTTGAACTGGTGTCAAAGGGGAAGATGTATAAATGATATATATAAACAAATTTTACATTTATGAATATATATTTTCATAAATCTAGAATTTGTTTTACTTCCGTGAATATTTCACGGGCTGCAACTAGTCGTCATTAATTTCCAATGTTACTTATACCGTACAAATTTTATTTTTAAGCATACATTCTAAGTTCGTTGAAATGGAATACCACATGGGCTTGAGCTATTTATTTGTTAAATGACACATTAGGTGTAATAAACTATCCATCTATCACACTTCATTTGTATTTTGACCATTTTTTTATGTTGGCGGTCGTGGTCTAACATTTATCATTCACGCTAAGCAAGCGGGCATCCCAGGTTCTATTACTGTCGGATTCACTTCGGGGCTGAATTTACTCGTAGACCATTTTACATTTCAATTTATGTTTACCTGGTGTTTATGTGCTGCTTATCATAAACTCTTAAAATGCTCTAAAGCCTCATAAAAATGGGGTAATTTAAAACTCTGTAAGCAACAGGTTAAATCTCCTGATCATCTTGGAAGTTTAATTTCCTCGATATCAAAACATTGAAGTTGATCTGTCAAGACTGTGCGTTTGTTGAAGTATAACAGATTGCATATAATATGAACCAATACACGCAAATACGTCTTCCACACACAGTATTGCAAACAATCGTGCGAAAGATAGCCTATTGTATCGATAGACTTAATATACGTAGGATCAACGAAAGAGAAGAAATAACCTGAAAGAATAGTTTGCACTTATTGTACAATATTTATTTATTAATTTTTTGTTTCCACGTGAAAAAAAGACTAAACAATAACAAAGCAACAATTCGAAGATACTGTAGTGACTATACGTGTGGTCACTGAACCCACGAGGCGATCTTTGCCCGCCCGGTCATCAAACTCGCATGCTTCAAAATGCGAGACCAACAATGGGCAAAGTTCACACGGTCGGTCATTCAACTCACTACTAGCGGAGACCGCATTCCGTGAGGAAACGAGACAGCAAAATATCTTCCGCGCTGTCAGTCAAAACTATGAATACCTACGTGATGACAATAAATATATTGTGAGGCGTGAGACGAGACATCAACATATCTCTTGCTCCGTCCCACACACATTCCAAAATATTATAAATACCGACGTTTATCAATAAAATATCTCTTCGCATATTCCGATTTCGACAAGTTTTTATTTATCAACAATCACCCTCATCATTTTTCCTTTAAGGAACAACCGTTCCAAAAATACATTTCAATAATAATTATTAAAAAAATTTATTCCTACTGACAATGCATTATACACCCCAAAAGCTAAACAAATATAAGACGTTTTTCTAAAAGTGGCGGTCATCCTTTCGATAATAAGTGTACCCCTTCTACTATTGTTTCTTGTTTGATGATAAATGTAATCAATCATCCTTTGAGCTTCACTGTCTTTATGAATCTTGTTTGATTAAGGTAATCAACCATCTTACGAGCCTCACTGCCTTTGTGAATCTTGTTTGATTAATGTAACCAATCATCCTATGAGCTTCACTGCCTTTGTGAATATTGTTTGATTAATGTAATCAATCATCATATGAGCTTCATTGTCTTTGTAAATCTCGAGAGCCATTTACATTAAATACATTGGCCTTTTATTATATACACCTAATCTTGAATATTTTACAATACACACTTAAACAGAAAATTACTCACTGTCTGCGAAAACTGTTGGGTCAGCCTTCCTCGTCCTCAAGTTGTATACTCTTCTGTCCCGGACTACGTCCCCTAGGCCGTGCTTCTGCATCAGGTTATCTTTTTGCACCACACACAAATTTGTTGGTCTTCCTCTGGTTGTTATTCGAGGAAGATCCATGGAGATTGCCTGGTTCACAATGTGATAGGGTACTCTGCGTCTAAAGTGCTCACACCATCTCAATCGCCTCTCCTCCATCTTACTGTTGATGTATGTAACACCTAGGCTTCCACCAATGCGTTAACTTTTGATGTTGTCTCTTAGGGACACACCAGCTGACCATCTTAGCATGCGCATTACAGCAGTTTCTAGTTGCCTGGAGTAAGAGTTATACATCGTCCAGCATTCGGAGCTATAGAGGAGTTCGGGTCTGACAGTCGTTTGGTATACTTTAATTATTATTTCTCTAATTACATTATTCTTCACTACACATGTTTCTACCACATATCCTGAAGTTCTCTTTACTACGCCTGAAGAACGCCGCGAAATAGGTAATAGAAACACTTTTAATGTTATATGTGGGATAACAAATTAACAGTGTTTAAATAAAACATAACCCAGTTGATAGTCTATCTTTGGACAACATAACCCAGTTGATAGTCTATCTTTGGAAAACATAACCCAGTTGATAGTCTATCTTTGGAAAACATAACCCAGTTGATAGTCTATCTTTGGAAAATATAACCCAGTTGATAGTCTATCTTTGGAAAAACCACCAAAAAGATAGAAAAATTGCTGAGTATATGTCTCAAAAGAGACTGTTAAGATAAGTCACAAATCCTCAGTCTAAAAAAAGAACTATTTTATACAGTGAAATGGTTATATAATATAATAAATAGTGGTTACACCTTTCCTAGCAACGGATCTGCACAAGGTCACCCCTAACCGAGGTTGAGCAGTAAATTTTAAACCATATCGTGGAGCTGTGAAAGGTTCCCAAAAATCCCCGTATATTCAGGATCCAAGCTCTCTTTATTACGGGATTCTGATAAGGACTTGCCACGACCCCAAAGGTCGTGGTAAATTTAAAAAAATCCTGTCTTTGTAGGTATGTATGTAAGCAATTGTCATAAAATATAAAGATATTCAATCAAAACTACATTTTATTTTTCCATTAAAAGATTTTGTTTTATTTATCCTCTGATAAAAAAAGTCACGATATGTATCTTTATTCTGTTCTATCTTTTAGAAACGATATCCTAATACTTCCATAGCAATTTTTCAAACGAGTTTGTTTGAATTATGTATATTTGAATGATGTATTCTTGCAATTGTTTTGATGAGAGAATACTTCCTTAAATATTTAAGTTGTACCTAAAAACACTAAAAATGGAATGAAAATTCGGTCTTCTTGCAATTGTTTTGATGAGAGAATACTTAATTTCAGTATTTAAGTTTAACATAAATAAAAAAACTAAGAACGGAATGAAAATTCGGTCTTCTTGCAATTGTTTTGATGAGAGAATACTTAATTTCAGTATTTAAGTTTAACATAAATAAAAAAACTAAGAATGGAATGAAAATTTAATTAAAATTGGATAAAATCTCACAGTTAACATCCGATGAAGATGGCAACCTTAGAGCATTTTTTTTATAATAGATGGAAGTGAAACTAAACTCTACCTTAAAACGGTTTGTTTCTTTTTTCGTTCGTTTCAAAGAAATTACTAAGCACAGTAATGTACATATATGTACAAACCATCACACTAAGTTCTTCTGGAGGGTAGGCATCAAGGAAACATTTCATGGGCACTTTTCTATACAACATACACCTTATATCATCGATCTTATTTCATCCATCTAACATTCTATTTATAACATCCATCACTTTATAACACCTATCCAACATTCAACTTATTAAATCCATCTTACATTCTACTTAACATGTAATATTCATCTAGCATTCTACTGATAATATCTATCTTCTTATAATGTCAATATTCTTATGACATCCATCTAATATTCTACTTATAAAATCAATATTCTTATTTCTTCCATCTAACATTGTATTTATAACATACATCACTTTATAACACCTATCCAACATTCAACTTATAAAATCCATCTTACATTCTACTTAACATAAAATATTCATCTAGCTTTCTACTAATAATATCTATCTTCTTATAATGTCAATATTCTTATGACATCCATCTAATATTCTACTTATAAAATCAATATTCTTATTTCTTCCATCTAACATTGTATTTATAACATACATCACTTTATAACACCTATCCAACATTCAACTTATAAAATCCATCTAACATTCTACTTTTAATATCCATCTAACACTACTAATAATATCCATATTCTTATAACATCCATCTAACATACACCTTATAACACCTATCCAACATTCAATTTACAAAATCCATCTTACATTCCACTTATAATATCCATTTAGCATTTTACTAATAATATCCATGTTCTTATAATATCCACATTCTTATAACATCCATCTAACATTATACTTATAACATCAATCTTCTTATTCCATCCATCTAACATTCTATTTATAATATACATCGCTTTATAACACCTATCCAACATTCAACTTATACAATCCATCTTACATTCTACTTAACATATAATATTCATCTAGCATTCTACTAATAATATCTATCTTCTTATAATGTCAATATTCTTATGACATCCATCTAATATTCTACTTATAAAATCAATATTCTTATTTCTTCCATCTAACATTGTATTTATAACATACATCACTTTACAACACCTATCCAACATTCAACTTATAAAATCCATCTAACATTCTACTTTTAATATCCATCTAACACTACTAATAATATCCATATTCTTATAACATCCATCTAACATACACCTTATAACACCTATCCAACATTCAATTTACAAAATCCATCTTACATTCCACTTATAATATCCATTTAGCATTTTACTAATAATATCCATGTTCTTATAATATCCACATTCTTATAACATCCATCTAACATTATACTTATAACATCAATCTTCTTATTCCATCCATCTAACATTCTATTTATAATATACATCGCTTTATAACACCTATCCAACATTCAACTTATACAATCCATCTTACATTCTACTTAACATATAATATTCATCTAGCATTCTACTAATAATATCTATCTTCTTATAATGTCAATATTCTTATGACATCCATCTAATATTCTACTTATAAAATCAATATTCTTATTTCTTCCATCTAACATTGTATTTATAACATACATCACTTTATAACACCTATCCAACATTCAACTTATAAAATCCATCTAACATTCTACTTTTAATATCCATCTAACACTACTAATAATATCCATATTCTTATAACATCCATCTAACATACACCTTATAACACCTATCCAACATTCAATTTACAAAATCCATCTTACATTCCACTTATAATATCCATTTAGCATTCTACTAATAATATCCATGTTCTTATAATATCCACATTCTTATAACATCCATCTAACATTATACTTATAACATCAATCTTCTTATTCCATCCATCTAACATTCTATTTATAATATACATCGCTTTATAACACCTATCCAACATTCAACTTATACAATCCATCTTACATTCTACTTATCATATAATAGTCATCTAGCATTCTACTAATAATATCTATCTTCTTATAATGTCAATATTCTTATGACATCCATCTAATAGTCTACTTATAAAATCAATATTCTTATTTCTTCCATCTAACATTGTATTTATAACATACATCACTTTACAACACCTATCCAACATTCAACTTATAAAATACATCTAACATTCTACTTTTAATATCCATCTAACACTACTAATAATATCCATATTCTTATAACATCCATCTAACATACACCTTATAACACCTATCCAACATTCAATTTACAAAATCCATCTTACATTCCACTTATAATATCCATTTAGCATTTTACTAATAATATCCATCTTCTTATAATATCCACATTCTTATAACATCAATCTTCTTATTTCATCCATCTAACATTCTATTTATAATATACATCGCTTTATAACACCTATCCAACATTCAACTTATACAATCCATCTAACATTCTACTAATAATATCCATATTCTTATAATATCCATATTCTTATAACATCTATCTAACACGTTATTTATAACATCAATCTTCTTATTTCATCCATCTAACATTATATTTATAACATCCATCACTTTATAACACCTATCCAACATTCATCCTATAAAATCCACCTAACATTCTTCTTAAAATATCCATGTAACATTCTACTTATAATATCCATCTTCTAATAATATCCATATTTTTAGAACATCCATCTAACATTCTACTTATTACATCAATCTTCTTACTCCATACATTTAACATTCTATTTATAACATCCATCACTTTATAATACCTATCCAACATTCAACTTATAAAATCCATCTAACATCATCTAAAATTCTAGCATCTAACATTCTACGTATAACATCCATCTAACATTCTACTTATAACATCTATCTAACATTCTACTTATAATATCCATCTTCTTATAATATCCATATTCTTTTAACATCCATCTAACATTCTACTTAAAACATACATCTCCATATAACATATATCTAGCATACGAGTATATATCTAACAGTTAACATCTCTAACGCAGTAATGCTTTATATAATGAATATATTCATTAACACGGGTACTTCTAACATACTCGTATATAAATACAAATTAACTGTGTAGAAAAGTTCCTGTTAAATTATATCAAAATACACAAAATGAATGAGCGACCAAGTCCTGGGGCCATTAGCTTCCTACGTATGTAATTACAATTCCACGATTTTACCTTCCCCATTAAAACTTTGTTGAGGGGACTACCGACCGTGACAGTGTCACCAACCGCAGCATTCACCCATAGTTAACAATAATATTCCTTCATTTATTAGTTAAACAAATCTCTATTTCAAATAGAGTTTAACTTGAACTATGCATATTTACATTAATACACTTTGATTAAGGTATATGTAGAAAGAATGAGAGGAACAAGGTAAACGGAGCACATAATGTAATAAACAACAACCACACTTTATCAAAAGTACCAAAATTTAAGATACATAATAGTGCATTATTTATAAGTAAGGCATTAACATTGTAGAGGTTTAAAGATATTGTAATTTGTTTTATCAAACACTGTTTATTCCACTTTATGTTTATTTCACATTAAGGGGAATAAACAGTGTTTGATAATAGAAATTACATAATAGTGGGTTGGCGTTTACGTTGCGGTATCGAAATAAAACTTGGATTTGGCAGAAGAAGAATACAAATAAAATTAACACTGTAGAGTCGCGTGCGCTAAGAAAAAAATGTGGAGTGTCGATGAGTGAAAGAAGGTGGGACGAGGAAATCAGTTATGCGTGCATGAATAAAATAATTTAATTAAATACCATGAATACCAGAGATTTTAGATTATTTGGATATGTGTAGAAATGTATAACGAAAGAATGACTAAGCGAATATACAAGTCAGAAGTGCCAAGTGTACGGGGAACAGATAGACTGAGGCAAACATGGCTGAATCAAATTTTGTAAAAAGGTAAAGTGAGAAGTATTAATGAAAGAAGATTGTGCATAATAAGATGTACGAATTGGGAGAAGGCGAAAATTATGTGCATTGGTTGAAAAATTTGGTGATCTGTTCTTTCTGCCTACGGTGCAAAGGACACGTAGTAATGAAGTTTATATATGTGTTAACTTTGATTTGCGTAATGAAATTCATAATTTTAAGGAAAGAATGAATTTTTACCTGAAAACCGCAATATTAAGATTAAACAATTTAAAATGAAATATGTAACTGTGATGCATAAAGCAGGATAAAATATTCCTTTAAATTCACAAAACGATGAAGCGATGACTCACTATCTGTATCTAAGTGGGCAAAACGCATGTCTTTCTTCCAGAGGGAGCGGATTCGATTCGTATTTTTTTTTAAGTTTCAGTCAGGTTTTCACTCATTGAAAAATTACTTGTTGGTAGAGAGATATTGACACATGTCACACATTAGACTTGCCAGGTTGAACACTTTACAATGAAAGTATAACACAATATAATAATCCTCAATTTGATTTATTCAAAATAGCCACTGAAGGTAAAAAACGGTTGACACAAAAATGCGTACACGTTTGAAGCAAAAATGTTGTTAGTAGCTGGTGCATTTCTGAGACAAGTCGTGTTTTTTTCTCTCTTCAAACATTTTTTAGCTTGATTCTCTGATCTTTATTTTCTACTTATTCTCTGATTACGGTTCATGCAAATTATTTTATGTTTTTATCATCTTCAAATGTAAACTCTCTGATTTTTTTTAATATCACAATCACTGTCACCAAACGCTTCATAGGATTGACGTCTCTATGATTTTTTGCCTATAATTACTCGGAGGGTTTTCATGTAATTGTTTTCATACATAAGTTTTTTTTTCATTAATTCTTATGGTATCCTTCAACATATCCAAATGGTACGAATATATTGGAAGGCGTGGCCTGGATAAAATATTATATCGGCCACAATTATCGAGCTTTCGAGTTAAGAACCACAGTAAAGTAGGCGAGTATGTCATTGGTTGTAGTCGTACGTGTTTGCAATAATTCCGTACGTGGACAGATAACAACATTCTCACTCGTATAGTTATTATCAGAATAACTATTTTACGACACTGGAACCCTTTTAAATTTCATTGGGTGCCTTCGAGAATTGAACCTGAAGACCCCGGGGAGATGACCTGCATCTTGTATACTAAACCACATAGGTCGTCAGTGAAAAATGTATTATTTCGTTCAAACCACTCTTAGTAATGATGCAAGCTGCTTAGCACTACGATAATATATGAGGATAAATAATGTCTTCTTCTTGCTGGCACTGTCCAAACTCATTGCCTAGGTAGCTGGGGTCGGCTCTTTTCGTTTTCAGGCTGTATATTCTTTGGTTCTGGGTGTCGCTTTCATCTAGGCCGTTTCTCTACAGGATTTTGGAGCATTGAGCCATCCAGGAGTTCTTTGGTCTTCCTCGGGACGGCTGTCGAGTAAAAAGAGGTTAAATAATGTCATTAAACTAAATAATAATCTAGGTGTTGAACCTGGATCATCTAGATACTCACTTTTGAGGTCTGATGCTGACAAACATGCACTGAGTACATTGTTATAAAATTTAAAATATATATTTTATTTTTTTATTTAAAAAAAATTGTCGATTTTGTTATGTAACAGTTGAGTATGGATATAATTTTCTTTCTCCCCCTATTCCCTATATAACCTTATGCAATGTTTCTCAGTATTAGTCAAACAGTATACATTTATTAGAATATGAATATCTCAGTAGAGACTGTATTCATAAAATGTTGATACAAAATGTAGGCCTGAGAAAACACCTGTTCATTTCATGGGTATATAAGGTCTGTGAACAAATCATCAGAGTTCTGTCAGGTTTACAGAGGGTGCCATTATCATACAAAGTAACAGACAGTACAAATAAGTGGAACACAAAGCGGGAGTTCTCTCCGCAGATGCGGGCCTCAAACATCACCAATTTAATTGAATTCCACCTGAAACTTCTATTCGTTTATTCGCATACATACGAATACATATACCAAATCGTTGTGTAATTTGCGCAAGAACAAGTAGCTAGGTAAATAAAGAATCTTTGAAGATGTATTTATTGTCTTTTACCCCCATTCAATAAGAGTAGAATTGTATTTTTATTTTTTACTTTATTTTCTACATTTAAATGATACAACTCTCTTTCATTTACACAACAAAAAAAATGTAATATTTTTAATCTTTCTATAAAAGTAGGACCATTTACCGAGCTTAAACGCACTTGAGGAATGTGCTCTCAAAACGTTCAACATTAATTGACATTTTTTTATTGCTATTGACTTTGCTGCAGTGAAATTTAATTATATTGTTACATACATGTTTGAAATGAATATTTGATATGTGATTTTTCAGATAGCGAACTTCTGCTCAAAAACAATCATCTTGCGTTAATCAGTAATGTGCACTAAATCCCCAAGCATATTAAAAAATTATACAAGTTGACATTTTAAACAATTGAATAACTTGTTTTTTGATCAAAATAAACTGGAAATGCAATATTCAGGTTTTCCATGAACTTAATTGTAAGTTAAAAGTAGGTTAAGCTCTTCGTCATGACAAAATGTGAATATTGTAATTTGTTTTATCAAACACTGTTTATTCCACTTTTTTGTAACGGTATAACCCTACCGGTTTCAAGGTGCACACTTCATCTTCAGGGGAGCACAAACAAGACAAGATATTAGTGCTCCCCTAAAGATGAGGTGAAAGCCTTGAAACCGATAGGGTTATACCGTAATAAAAGTGAAATAAATAGTGTTTGGTAAAACAAATTACAATGTCTTTAAACCTCCACAACGTTAATGCATTAACTATAAACAATAGATAAAATATGAATACAAGTAAAAAGTGCAAGATCTACGTGAAAACTGGATCGAGAAAATATGGCTGTATCGAATGGACCAGATTACGAAAGAAGGTAAAGTAAAAGCAGTAGAAGACTGTACATAAGGAATTGTATGAATAAAGTGAAGGCAAATTTTGATAGGAATCTTGTCTAGAAAAGTTTAAGCATATGTCGTTCTCTTTGCCTCCGCAATGCACATGACGTAATGACATGTATGTAAAAAGCTAGTTGAAAGCGTTGTAAAGTTAAGCATATTTCAGTTATCTTAAGAATGAAATATAAGCTTGAATGAGAAGGGAAGCAAGAATAACTTCAGTTAGTTGTCGCTGAAATAACAGTAAGTTCAACTGCTGAAATAACAGTTAGCTTCAGTTAGTTGTTGCTGAAATAATAGTCACTACAGAGCCAAATAAAGTTAGTTCGATACGTAAGATCCAATGACATAAGATAGAAATATTTAGTTTACGATGAACAAAGGCTAGAGGAAGATCGGGGGGGAAATGAATGTACAAAATTAACCCCTAACAGTCTTAAACCGATTCACACTTTAGTTTGGTGTCCTGTAGATATTGATTTTTTTTTTACTTCTAATTGTATCAAATTTAATAAAATTATTTTCGCCCAGAATTCGGCCACTTGGACAACACTGAGCGTTTCATGAATCAAAGCCTCTTCTGTGCAAGTGCACCGTGCTTTTTAAGCACTGCAGCAAGTGTCGCGTAGACTGCTCCTTACCACAGGTATAGAGAGTAAATTCATCAGTTATATTACCCATTTTACCATGTTGACTTTAACATACTCGTAGTTCTTTCGATTTGTATTTTAAGCAACTTAAAAAACTCTTAATTTCTAGTCAGTAAAATAACGTGTTTCATTCCAGATTTTTTCTTTCCTCTCCACCATCCCTTCCTTTTCTTTTGATTGATGATATCTCACTTTATATGACAAAAAATGTCCGGATGATTGTCCGTCTTTGTGGGGTTCGTGGGCATATGCTCACGTATGTGTTTATGGATTTCGTGGGGATGGATAGTTATTTGAATGATTTATGCAACCATGTAACTTGCTTCATTTACTTTATCTGGTTGGTTGGAAGAGATTGCCGCCTGGCAATAAGCCCACCAAATTTTATTTGCAATAAAAATGTTAAATAAATAAAGATGCTTGTTTAGAAATTTCCAAATCATCCACGACAGTTAAAAATCAAATTGAATGCTTCTATAGATAAAATTCACTCACTATGACCCGTTCTACATCTCTACTCGTTAATCCTATTAACAGCAGATGGTTATTCTAAAATTCTAATGGGCTTAATAAAACTGTGCCTGTGAATTTTAACCAAGAGACCGTGTGGTTATGAAAAGATTTTTTCAGTTAGGTTTTTCTAGATGAAATATATAATAACGAACATTTTCTCTCTATTTCCTGACTTAAAATATTCAAAAATACATATCCTAACTATACGATAACTCATGTGTATGACAGGTGACAAAGGGGAATGTGCATTGAGAGCTCATATCGGATATGTCAAAACAATGCTAGCTGGCGAGCGATCCATTTTGTTTTTACGCTGCTTTATAAAATGGCAGCTCTTATGCAAAATGTCCGAGATTAAATGTCCTGTCATTCCACTTTAAAACGATCATTCTCACCCAAAAGTATTTTAAGCATTATTTCATGCATAGTGTTTATTCGTGTTTTATTTATACCGATGTAAAATTTTCATTCATAAGATAACAGTATCGGTTCGCTTTTAAATATTATTCTCATTTATTAATATTTAACCCCAGGTAGCACATTAGCGTCTTACCAACTTAGTCATGGTGATAGTCAAAAAAATAATTAAATAAGGGGTCTAGTTTGGTTAACCTTTCCTTCCCTGTGTTGGGTATCTTCTACACGTTGCTTCTAATAACCATCAATATCTCTATAAATATAATAAATACAAGGTTAAGATTTTAGGTATTCCTCCATAATATATTTACGCATTGATTTAAAAAATAATATTAATAATAATCAGAATTTATCGACTACATCGAGGTGTTTTGTAAAGATCGAAAACAAATTCGCATTTAAACGCTGCGAGTGCCTCGTCTTGACGATAAGTGAATAGTATGCGGGAAGCGCAACACTATATTCGCATCTCACTCTTGCATACTAGACTGAATTGCGAGAACCTGAATTGTCTCAACGTCGCAAGCAAAGGCGTGAGCGCCGGGGTATGCGACTGACGTTCCGCGCCACTTGTAGCTTCTAGGCTTGCAAATAGGTTAGACGTACGCCCATTCCGTGAGCGTTTTTTAATGTTTTCAGATGGTTTTTAAATGTTTTCAGCAAATAAATCTCACTTATTATAATTTTTAACTTCAATTATAATTAATTAAGGGGATTATCTATGAATGTTCTTATTTTTCCGATTTAAAATCGCTAATTTTTTATTGCGTACTCACTACCCAACACCGGAGCACGCGTATTATTTTTATCACCGTAAGGGAAGGGTTAAAGGGTTATTCTGGTAAAATACTTGAACGCGATATACGTGTGAGAAGTAAAGTTTCTCAATTTGGTAACAGAGTTCATCTGATACAATACTTCTTAAGGGAATCGGTTGTTAAGGAAGAGATGATGATAGTTGTTGGTAAATAAAATAAGTCGTTAAATCGCAATGCGGAAAGAGAGTGTTTATTTTCATAGAACGTGGGTATTTATATGTTTTCGGAATGTGCACGAGAGTGCGCTCACGATATGCTTCTGTCTCGCTTCTGTGAATACAGAAATGGTTTATTGTCGTATGTGGGTATTCATCTAAATACGAAACTGGTGAGATAGCCGTGGTGCGTTCTCTTTCTCTGGCGTGAGGTGCGAGAGCTCGGCCGGCGTCAATGGCTGGAATGTGACCTTTGGACTGTTTACTATAATTTATCTAGGAATCCAAGGTCGTTTCATCGGTCATTGACCGTATGTATGCGACAATATTCAGCGACGACCGTGGTTCCCCACACTTCCATCAACTAGACGTATACAGGTGTTATTAGCCGTGCACATTCGAAAGTATACACAACATGAGCGACGCAGAACTGTGAGCTAATTGCCTATTCCAGGGATTCATACACCGAAGGCTCTTCATTGAAGCTGAAGACAATATCTTATCCTCGTCACGCTCTTTAAAAAAAGGATAATTCAAACTAAGCGATTTTTTAATTCACTATTTTTTAATTCTTGAATAAAACGCAATTTGCTTTGATTCCAAAAAAACTTTTTATTGGTCATTGAAGTATAATGGTTGACATTTAAACACAAAAAACAATGTGCGTGCGCGAATATTAGATGTGCGCATACCAACATTAACATAGCTGAGTAATGTGGTCAACATTCTTCAGACGACAACCATCCTCAGGAATGGTGTTTATGCGATCCTTCTGCCATAAACACACCATGTAGCCGTAGACAATGTCGTCAAATACTAACTGGGATGGTTATTATGTGCAGAGTGGGTGGATTATATCACTGAATACTGGGTATGAAGATGGAATGTGTGTCTTCTTTATTCACGGTTTACCTATTACGGTTTATTTTTATCATATTTTCCTGGTATATACTAAAGGGTCTTTCAAATTGAGCAGTTTTTTTAATAAAAAAATTTTTAAATTCTTGAATAAAACACATAATTTGCTTTGATTTCAAAAAACTTTTTATTGGTCATTGAAGTATATTGTATGACATTTAAACAAAATAAAACAATATCCGCCGAATGTACACCTCTTGCAGCTCCACAGATGTCCACTCTTTTGTCAAAATGTTCGATGGCATTTTGACATAATTGCAGTTCTAATTCACCAATAACGCGAATTGTTTCACCTTTCAGCTCAGGATTTGATTAGGAGTCATTCTAAAAGACCTGGCGTTTCACGTAACCCCAGAGACAATAGTCCAACAGTGTCAGATCACATGATCATGGTGGCCAATTAACATCACCGTTTCCGGAGATAACAATACATAAAAAAATTCAACAATTTGAACGCGTTGTTGTATTGTATACGATTCCATTTTTATGAAAATCATACATTACACTTCTCAAATGTCACAAGACCCAGGCAAGTTCGTGACGCCATCTGTGTTTTATCCAAGAATTTAAAAAAACGGCTCAATTTGAAAGACCCTTTCTATCCGCCTCACTAATTTAAATATTTTAAGAGTATCACACGAATTGAAAATAAAATGTATTCGTATGGTACCCCTTCTTTTTACGTGGCCGAACCATCTCGAATTTTCCATTTTTCTTATTAAACACTGCATCTTCTTTCAATCCGCACTCTCTTCTAATGTTCTAATTATTTATTAAATCACAACATTCTACCCAACTCTGTCATTTATACAGAATTTATCTTAATTTCATCACTGATTTACCAAGTTAATGTTTCTTTTTCATGTCCTAAGATTGGAACCAGAATTCCACTATGAATTGTCTGTTCTCGTTTTTTCCTATTCATTTTTATTCAAACAGGTAAAGGTTACAGTTTACTTTAAAACCTTTATTTAAATAAAATAAGCTATAAGAATAGAACAATTTCCATCAAAAAGATACAAACAATTTTGATGCAATTTTTTTTTAAGAATGGATATGACCGAAGTCATAGGTATCCGTATTCCCTCAAACACTAGGCGGAAAAAATGCGTGTGTCGTTCGAGGGGAGTAGCACAGTGCGGGTTTCGAACCGACGTCCTTCCACACGGAAGTTCATATTTATTATTTAATGAAATTTTATTTAATGAAAAGTCCGTATTTATTTATTTAATGAAATTACTATCTAATAAAAGGTTCAAATAATATTAAAAGAAAAATATATGACAAGACAATATGTGATATATGTGAATACGGAATGAATCGATTAGGAGAGAATAAGAACTTAAGGTGATATATCTATGAAGTAAATGAAAACACACTTTGATGATTTGGGCATGTAGAACAAATGAATAGAGAAGATCGAAAGAATGTAGAAAATCAAAATATTGATTAAAAGCGTAAAATTACAAAACGACGACAACGGCAGCTAAAATTTACCTCGTGGCTGGATTTTATACACGATTCAACACATCGACGATTTCCATGACCTTGTTGATAATACGCCTTTTTTCCAAACCCATTAGTACCCGATTATTTAAAATTCGAATCCCATTAGTACCCGATTATTTAAAAAAATAGATATAACCTAAGTCATAAGTATCCTTATACACTTGAATACTATGCCAAAAAAATGCTTGTGTCGTTCGAGGAGAGTAGCATAGCGCGGGATTCGAACCGAAACCCTTCCACAAGGAAGTCCAGTGCGTTACCGCCCGGCCATACACCATTCAATTTTGAATTATAATGAATCACTTTGCCTCATTTATGACAAAACTTTTTTGTACGACTATAAAACCAAGAAAAATATTATTCGAACAAGGAAAAAAATATTGCGGTAATTTAGCTTTATCATGTGTTATCAAACCACGTTTTGAAAATGAAACATTCTGACTAAAATTAAAAAAAAAGTTAAAATGATCGTTCTAATTAAAAATGTCGTTAAAAACTCGAAATTGACTTAACTCGCTTGCGATAAAAAACATTTTAAAGATTTTTTTCCTTGAAAAGCTTAAAAATACACTTTCTAAAATCAACTATAAAGATTTTTTCTTTAAACTTTCTCAAATTGAGTCCAATGTAAATTACACATTTCGCTAAAAAACCAAAATCTGACCAAAGTCCATCAAAATTACCCAAATCTCATTTCACCAAGCATTTTTTAATTTCGAAAAAAAAAATGTGAACGGTATTATTTTTGCATTCAAGTGCCACTCAAATGCCTTTAAACTTTTCGAGTGCCTTTTACTTTTAACTAATTTTACTGCATTCAAGTGCCTTTTACTTTTAACACATTTTACTACATTTTACTGCCTTGAGCTTTTAACCCATTTTAGTGGTATATTTGTCTTGTATAACAAATTTATTTTGTTAATCATTAACAAATAATTTCTAACATATTTTATTTATTGATATTTTTTTTCTTTTAACAACAGCCTTGTAACATTTATAAAGCGTGACAAGTTGTTTTATCTCCCCGACACGCCATTTGTTTTCTAGGGCATCTTGGAAGTACGATATTTTTTCCCGTAACATATCGACGATGTGCCTTTTTTTCCAACGAAACTTGGATAACATATAGTAGCCGGGGGAATTTGTCGACATTTCATCATAAATGTCGGTTATTTTATGTGATTTAGAAGAAAAAACAAATGTGCTTTCCTCCAAATGTCAAATTTTCATGTTATATTTTTAAGATCTAGTTTGAATTTTGAAAGACAAAAAATGCGAAAAAAATGCAACTTAAAAATAATAGAAAGTATAAGGATTGCCGTATCCCTCAACAAAATAACCCTTATGGCTATCACGACACTAACCACCGTAATGGAATAAGGGTGGCTGGCCATATCCTAGAAAACTATTACTATCACGCCGTTTCCCTGTTGGACTGGGCACAGAAGAGAGAATGTCAGAACGCCTTTTCCACATCCATAAACCTTTTCATAGAGATTTTACGATTTATCTGATATGTAACATTTGCTTCTTTCAAAGTATCTATAGCTTGAACCACCATATTTTCCTTGGTCTTTTTAATTAATTTGTTTCAAATGCCCAAACCATCCTCATCTTAGTCTTTTTCTCACCTTAGTAGACACATCAGCATTAAGCCCACTTTCATTATTTATCGCTTCATTCCGTATTATATCATACATTGTCACTATGTGTATTTTTCTCGATACATATATTTCTACTGCACCAATTGTGCTATTTTCAGTATTTTGCCATATCCACGTTTCACTTCCATATACCAAATACTGTTGTGGACTATCATCTTCAATTAAGGTACTGTCAGGATTGAATATATTTTTTGTGATTGTTAAATATTAAATGGATAACGAAAATTATCATTAGTTCAAAGTTGTTTGCTTTGTTAGTTTGTAAATGTTACATTTTTTTTATGAACTTTATAATTTATTGTCAGAAATTCTGAATGTTAACACAATAAATAGTTTTATTTTATTCCTTTACGTGGTATCTTGAAACATATCCCAATCCGTGATTTGAACATATTGAAAACCGTGGCTGGAAAGTAAAATTATCATTGACTCAATTAATTAAGCTTTCAGGATAAGAACCACTGGAGTAAACAATTCACTTGTTTGTGTTTCCATACAATGGTAGTGCACATGAAGGGTAACATAACCTCTTACTATTGCAACTCTTTTACCAGACTGGGACCTTAAGTTTAATTGTTTTCGGGTACCGTCGGGAATCGACCCCGAAAAACCCGGTTGAAAGTCAAGTGTCTTGCCAATCAGGCTACTTAAGTCGACAGGAAAATGTGAAAAGAATGGGTGATATAAGGATTCCACGTATCATTCAAATGAACAACCCCTTTTGAAAATTAGGGTCATATAGAGGACCCAAAAGTTAGAATGATAATAGCTGGTAGTTAATATCATAAATTCAGGAAAAATAATACAGAAGATTAGTGATCTATTGTAAGGGTAAATTAACGACGAACATCCTAATCAGTTCAAGTTGGTAATTTTGCTTATTTCTCAGTCTAACCGGTACAAATGGTAATGTTTTGTTTTTATTGCAGTTTTATTATAAACACTACAATTAAATTTAAGTAAGCCTAAAAATGAAAACATTATGCTGAAAATCTTCCGAATTTTGGCGATCTGAAAGTACACCTGAAACCTTCCATTTTTATTTAAATATTTCCGGATTAAACGTTTTTTTAAAGTAATGTTACGATTAAATCGATCTTTCTCTGCCAACAAGTGTAAAGGATATAAGTGGTGTGTATCTTTAAAAAGCACTTGAGGTAACCCTTTTTTGTAAGTTTATAACAATATTTATGAGCACTATTCACATGTACTTTACTTTACCTATATAAAGGTTATTTTGTAGTTTGTCATCCCTTGCTACGTTTTTTACTGGTTTATAACCAAATATATTGTTAAACATATGCGGATGGGGGAAGTTCCTATAGTTAAATAACCGCAAACACCACATTCATTTCCTTCCAATCAAATAACAGTATTTGAAACGTATAATATTTTCTGTATGTCAATAATTGTAGGTTCGAATCCCAAGTAGTCTTGAGAGGACTCTTATGTGTAAACAACGCTGTATAAATGTATTTTTATTAATATTTACGAAAATTTTTCGTTCCAGGCTATATAGTATATAGAAACTTAAAAATCGACAAATATATGTAAAAAAATTCATTTTCACATTTTACCTTTTGGCATACATTTGAGAAAATCTCATGTCTTGAAGGAACTTTTACTGAATGATTTTTTTTTCAAGATGGAATTTACCCACAAATATAAATTTTCTTCACTTGATATTTTTGTATTAACAAAATTGAAGTATATTTACTTTGCATATTAAATAAATAAAAAAATTGAATTCGCTCCATCGTGTTTTTATCCCACCTTATTTAAGCAAAACATATATCTGGTATATATTTTTAACCTAAGAAAATTTTACTAATCAACATTATGTCAGATAAAGATAATAACAACAAACCTTTGTATTATCACATTTTTAACTGTTTCGCAGCCTGTAGATATCGTTTTTAACTTTTTCTGATCATCACTCCTCCTTTTTTACTGTCCGTGCCATCAGACTCAGATAACAGTTACCACCTGCTATAGGATTCTCATTAGTCTACTATAAACATCAATTAAAAAATATTTAGTCTTGATTCAATGACGATGTGTGTAATTTTATACGAGTGTATCATATTTTTCTTATCATTTTGCATATTTCTTCTCTTAAACCAGTTGTCGGTCACATTTGTAAATATTTTATTTATCCGTTTTAAGTATTTGTTTTGTAATACTTAAAAAAAATTAATGTCGAAATGTTTGAATACATACATCATTATATATTTTACCTCTTAAGGCAGCCTCATAATGGGCCAGTCAATAATAAAACCTTTTGTTTAAGAAAATAGAACATTCACTTTATTTTTAATGAAAAATAAATCTTTTCATAACAGGGATATAAAAAAGATTCCTTACAAATTGAAAAGAAAAATAAGAATACAATTTTCTTCGTGAAATTAATTTACAATTACCACCGCACATTGGCTTCGTATCCAGCAACCGGGCCGGATCATGTAGAAGGTTGTTCGGAGAAAGCTAAAAACCGACTGAGAAATGGGTTTGAATTCAGTGTCGCCTAATTACAGTCATGACAAGCAATATGACGTCAAAAGTGAATATTTTTTTAACAAAACATTGAATTATCTTATCTCAGTAAAAATATTCAGCGTCTTTCTGATCATAGACTTACTTACACTACGCCCAAGCAGAAGATTTTTATTGGCTATTCTAGTGCACAGCTCTTTTTTTTTACGTCATTATTTACTACTCAAGCAGTAAGACTCTGAAGCCAGTTACCAACTAAGGTAAGACTTTTTGCTCCATGATTGGTATCAACTGTTTAAGTCAAGTCAGTAATATATACATCGTATTTTATCCTCAGTTTAGCTTTCCTCTCCATCACCCTTCATTCTTCATCGATTCATAACATTTCAGTTTTATTGTTGTTATTTATATAATATATATAATGAATTTTAAAGAAATTAATCATAAACTGAACCCTTTTGATGATCATGTTACCACTTTTTAATCAAATGTCTTATCTCACCTTTTTTACAGATACATACTATGAAGCCATTTCCTTGATGTTGTAGGTAGAGTGGATACTTTCTTTGCCTCCCCTCTCTACATCCATACATTTTCTCATACAACTCCTCATACTTCTTCACTTAGTTCAAGCATACTTTTCTCTGTATAATATATTTTTTTAAAGTAATTCAATGGTTTGTTTAAAATTCAAATAAACGACAATAATTTGTATTTGTTTTAAGATTAACTCCTGAAAGACAGCAGTATATCGGAACACCAGTCACTCCAATATTGCTTCAAAAATCGTATAAGGCAAGATCTTAGAGCACCTATGAAAAATAATTTAGAGGGAAACATCTGAAAGTCAAACTAATAAATTGATTTTTTGTGACTCAATCTCGAGACGCCTGGGTATTAAACAAGGACGCCAACTACTTGAGCACGTTGCTAATAATACTTGCATATCACTTGTTTCCTGCCATGCCGTGGAATAATAATTTTAAAAAGATAACTTTAGTATGACTTTTTGTCATAAAACTTCACCTCAGGAGAACTTTTGTTATGGAGTATTTCATAAAAGTGCGTTATAAGCGCCATTTAATACATTTATCTCATATTTATCTGGTATAGTACGTTTCAATGTTTCTGAGGAACATTTTACCCACTCCTGCAATAGAATTTTCGTACCAACTTTGATGTATGAGAGTGAGACGTTGACGTGGAAAAAGCTAAGAGGCACAGAGTAAATACTGTAGAAATACATGCACTTAAAAAATACGTAGTGACAATGTATGACAGGATACGGTATGAAGAGATTAGAAATGAATGAGTTCAAAGCTGATGTATTGAGTCTCTCTCCCTGGCTCCATCCCAACTCATTGTCTGCGAAGACTGTTGGGGTCAACTCTCCTCGTCCTCAGGTTGTATGCTCTTCTGTCCCGGACTACGTCCCCCAGGCCGTGCCTCTGCATCAGGTTATCTTTTTGCACCACACACAAATTTGTTGGTCTTCTTCTGGTTGTTATTCGAAGAAGATCCATGGAGATTGCCTGGTTCACAATGTGATCGTGTGTTCTACGTCCAACGTGCCCATACCATCTCAATCGCCTCTCCTCCATCTTACTGTTGATGTCTGTAACACCCAGGCTTCCACGAATGCGTCAGCTTCTTATTTTGTCTCTTAGGGACACACCTGCTGACCATCTTAGCATGCGCATTTCAGCAGTTTCTAGTTGCCTAGAGTAAGAGGTATACATCGTCCAGCATTCGGAGCCATAGAGGAGGGCCGGTCTGACAATCGTTTGGTATACTTTTCCTTTTAACTTTACTGGCATTTTGGGATCACACTCCCGTCATTGATCTAAACTTCATTCTCAATACAAAGCTGATGTATTGAGTATGATGAATAAAAACATAATGGTGTTAGCATATAGAATCAAACGAATGTAGAAAGGAAATTTAAGGTTGATGTGTTGATGTGATAAAACAGAGCTTTTTGAGTTGGTGTGGGTCAGCAGAATGAATCAATGAAGAAATGCTAACAAAATCAACATAATGTAAATACTAGTTGTACAAGGAGGTTTAAGGGGGCGAAAAATGTACATCGAAAAAAGAAAACATTGTGCTCTGTCTTCTCTGCCTACTCTGACAACGAAATCACGTGATGTTATGAATGTATGTTTTTTTCCCACTTAAATATTTGGGTATAGAACCACTGATGAAGACACAAAAATGATGGTTTGTCATCGTATCGCATTAAAAACACTACCCGACACATAAAAAGGCAACAACACTCGCATGCGTCTAGCGTTATAAGATATCTGGAAATTGGTTTTAAACCACAATATTTAAATAGATAAAAAAGTTTACTATTTATCAAATCTTTGAGATTGTTAACGCTGCCTTTAAATGAAGTAGTCTTGATCTTATTGAAAACAAAAAAATAATATAAAAGGTCACCTACGTTTTTTTATGAACTAAATTTCTTAAAAATAATTGTTTTTACAATTTATTGGTAGATTTATGTTTGAAAATAATAAAATTGTAAATATTATTGTAAGCCTCTTAGCGTTCAAATAACAGGTGTAGACAGAAATGATACAAAGACAAAGGTTGTATTCTGGGATACGCTTTATCAAAAGAGTGGAATTATGGTGGGATTAATAAAGGTTGAAAATACAGAGTTCATGCGAAGCAAAACGAGTGGCTTAAGCAGGTTCAAAACTCGGGTTAGGGATCTATTTGATGCCGTGATTACAGGAGCTCAACGAGAGTAAATTAGACGCAGACCTCTACGTGATTCTGGGTGAAAAATCTAGGAATTTATAGCACATCACGTGACTTGTCAGCGAGGTCTTTTGTTTTATGTATTCCTGTGACGACCCACCATTTTAGAGCCGCGGACGTGAGCTAGCACGAAGAAGGTTCTTTTGCATACAAATTCATCAAAATCATCCCTTTTTGGCTTTGTATTGGATGAGCCCCTACCTGGCGGCTTCAAGGTTGTCCATTCCGAATTCGGACGAATTAAAGTCAAGTTTTTTTCTTTGCTTTTTCACGAAGCGGAGGATTTTATTTGCTTACGTGGAATTATTAAGTTTATTTTATTTTAACTTAAGAATTTAATTTGCGTTTTATTTTAAACCCCGCGAGGTAAAATAAAGAGATAAAACATTTCATTAAACATTTAAATACTTTTAAAATTTTAAAAACATTGTATTTTCCATGTTTAAATTCTGAAATTTTTTACAAGGACCATTTAATGAAAGTTTATATTAGAATTAAAATCTGTTTAATTAAAAATAATAAACTTTGATTCACGCTTTTGTTCAAAGAAGCAAAATGTAGTACAGTGATAAATTTAAAAGAATAACTTTTCATTATTCTTTCGTTATACGAGGCGTATCCAGAAAGTAAGTATACTGAGGCTCTAACGACCGGATGGATTTTAATTTCGACATGTTGGCTATACTTCCATGTAGCCTGACCCTTCCCCTCCGCAACGAGACCGGTTTGAGGTCAGTACGTTGAGAAGTGTCGACGCGACAACACGTTTCGTGAAAAATGTCAATCGAATCTCCCGCCAAGTTGAATCGAGTGGAGGCCGGGCAAGAGTTTTTGAGGCGCTGCAAACTCCATGGAGATGAATTTCTCCGCTCCGTCGTTACTGGAGATGAAACTTGGGTTGCACACTACACGCCTGAAACCAAAAGGCAGTCTCAACAGTGGCGTCACACCTCTTCACCCTCCGCCAAAAAGTTCAAAACCACAATTTCAGCCAAGAAAATCATGGCATCCGTGTTTTGGGACTGTCAAGGCATCATTTTAATTGAATATACTATGTGCCTCAAGGGGAGACCATCAACTTTGCAAGATACTGTGAGACCCTAAAGAAGTTGCGGAGGGCGATTCAGAACAAGAGGAGAGGCATGCTGACAAAGGGAGTCTGCCTGCTGCACGACAATGACAGACGGAACTGCTCGCCTCGTTTAAATGGGATGTCCTGAACCACCCCGCGCATTCCCCTGACCTAGCACCTTCAGATTACTATCTCTTTACCTCCCTGAAGCTGCACATGGGTGGGAAAAGGTTTTCAACCGACGAGGAGGTAAATGAGAAGGTTGAGAAGTGGACGGAGGGGTTGACGGGAAACTACTTCGAGGAAGGCATCAAAAAGTTGATACCCCGCTTCACCACCTGCATTGAGAGGAATGGCGACTATGTCGTAAAATAGCTTACATATGCACTATACTACGGTAACCACGTAATTTTTATGTTTAAATAAAAAAAAATGTAACCTACAAAAATTCAGTACACTTAATTTCTGGATATGCCTCGTACTAGTATGATATACAATACAACCTGGCATGCTTATTACTATGCAACAATCTCTTTAAACTAGCAAGAAAGCTGTCAAAGAGGCATGAAGTTAAAACAGACAAAAATGACAAGCATGTTGAAGGCTATCTATTTATTTATAAAAAGTTAATTTAACCAAAACTCTTAGTATTTAAATATTATATATGCTCGATGTAAACGTAATAAATAATGTGGCAATTGATCAACTGTTCACCATCCCTAGAGTTAAAACATATTTTGCCCAAAGGCAATATGCCTATTTAGCTTCCATGACATACAACGGGGTGCCGAATTAAATGAAGGCAAAGGAAAGAAAATCATTTAGGCAGTTGATCGGAGCTTGGTTGTTATTGCGACAGGAGTTTGAGTACTTGGGCTTGCAAGAGGAATGACTTATGGGAAAGGTTTGTGTGAGCTCTTGAGTGTGGTGTTTTTTATTTATATTTTTATGATTATGTCCGGTACATTGTGTGGTGAATGTTTTTGGTCTGTCTGGAGTGATGAAGTGTGAGGAGTTTGATTTCGCGTGACGTATATGAGTGTCACTGTTTATTATGTTAGGTTGATGAGAATATGCAACGGGGTTTTATATAATCAAAAATCGGAAAGAAGTTTCGATTTATTTTTTCATGTTATATGTCCTCAGTGAGATTACCCGATTATTTAAAAAAATAGATATAACCTAAGTCATAAGTATCCTTATACACTTGAATACTATGCCAAAAAAATGCTTGTGTCGTTCGAGGAGAGTAGCATAGCGCGGGATTCGAACCGAAACCCTTCCACAAGGAAGTCCAGTGCGTTACCGCCCGGCCATACACCATTCAATTTTGAATTATAATGAATCACTTTGCCTCATTTATGACAAAACTTTTTTGTACGACTATAAAACCAAGAAAAATATTATTCGAACAAGGAAAAAAATATTGCGGTAATTTAGCTTTATCATGTGTTATCAAACCACGTTTTGAAAATGAAACATTCTGACTAAAATTAAAAAAAAAGTTAAAATGATCGTTCTAATTAAAAATGTCGTTAAAAACTCGAAATTGACTTAACTCGCTTGCGATAAAAAACATTTTAAAGATTTTTTTCCTTGAAAAGCTTAAAAATACACTTTCTAAAATCAACTATAAAGATTTTTTCTTTAAACTTTCTCAAATTGAGTCCAATGTAAATTACACATTTCGCTAAAAAACCAAAATCTGACCAAAGTCCATCAAAATTACCCAAATCTCATTTCACCAAGCATTTTTTAATTTCGAAAAAAAAAATGTGAACGGTATTATTTTTGCATTCAAGTGCCACTCAAATGCCTTTAAACTTTTCGAGTGCCTTTTACTTTTAACTAATTTTACTGCATTCAAGTGCCTTTTACTTTTAACACATTTTACTACATTTTACTGCCTTGAGCTTTTAACCCATTTTAGTGGTATATTTGTCTTGTATAACAAATTTATTTTGTTAATCATTAACAAATAATTTCTAACATATTTTATTTATTGATATTTTTTTTCTTTTAACAACAGCCTTGTAACATTTATAAAGCGTGACAAGTTGTTTTATCTCCCCGACACGCCATTTGTTTTCTAGGGCATCTTGGAAGTACGATATTTTTTCCCGTAACATATCGACGATGTGCCTTTTTTTCCAACGAAACTTGGATAACATATAGTAGCCGGGGGAATTTGTCGACATTTCATCATAAATGTCGGTTATTTTATGTGATTTAGAAGAAAAAACAAATGTGCTTTCCTCCAAATGTCAAATTTTCATGTTATATTTTTAAGATCTAGTTTGAATTTTGAAAGACAAAAAATGCGAAAAAAATGCAACTTAAAAATAATAGAAAGTATAAGGATTGCCGTATCCCTCAACAAAATAACCCTTATGGCTATCACGACACTAACCACCGTAATGGAATAAGGGTGGCTGGCCATATCCTAGAAAACTATTACTATCACGCCGTTTCCCTGTTGGACTGGGCACAGAAGAGAGAATGTCAGAACGCCTTTTCCACATCCATAAACCTTTTCATAGAGATTTTACGATTTATCTGATATGTAACATTTGCTTCTTTCAAAGTATCTATAGCTTGAACCACCATATTTTCCTTGGTCTTTTTAATTAATTTGTTTCAAATGCCCAAACCATCCTCATCTTAGTCTTTTTCTCACCTTAGTAGACACATCAGCATTAAGCCCACTTTCATTATTTATCGCTTCATTCCGTATTATATCATACATTGTCACTATGTGTATTTTTCTCGATACATATATTTCTACTGCACCAATTGTGCTATTTTCAGTATTTTGCCATATCCACGTTTCACTTCCATATACCAAATACTGTTGTGGACTATCATCTTCAATTAAGGTACTGTCAGGATTGAATATATTTTTTGTGATTGTTAAATATTAAATGGATAACGAAAATTATCATTAGTTCAAAGTTGTTTGCTTTGTTAGTTTGTAAATGTTACATTTTTTTTATGAACTTTATAATTTATTGTCAGAAATTCTGAATGTTAACACAATAAATAGTTTTATTTTATTCCTTTACGTGGTATCTTGAAACATATCCCAATCCGTGATTTGAACATATTGAAAACCGTGGCTGGAAAGTAAAATTATCATTGACTCAATTAATTAAGCTTTCAGGATAAGAACCACTGGAGTAAACAATTCACTTGTTTGTGTTTCCATACAATGGTAGTGCACATGAAGGGTAACATAACCTCTTACTATTGCAACTCTTTTACCAGACTGGGACCTTAAGTTTAATTGTTTTCGGGTACCGTCGGGAATCGACCCCGAAAAACCCGGTTGAAAGTCAAGTGTCTTGCCAATCAGGCTACTTAAGTCGACAGGAAAATGTGAAAAGAATGGGTGATATAAGGATTCCACGTATCATTCAAATGAACAACCCCTTTTGAAAATTAGGGTCATATAGAGGACCCAAAAGTTAGAATGATAATAGCTGGTAGTTAATATCATAAATTCAGGAAAAATAATACAGAAGATTAGTGATCTATTGTAAGGGTAAATTAACGACGAACATCCTAATCAGTTCAAGTTGGTAATTTTGCTTATTTCTCAGTCTAACCGGTACAAATGGTAATGTTTTGTTTTTATTGCAGTTTTATTATAAACACTACAATTAAATTTAAGTAAGCCTAAAAATGAAAACATTATGCTGAAAATCTTCCGAATTTTGGCGATCTGAAAGTACACCTGAAACCTTCCATTTTTATTTAAATATTTCCGGATTAAACGTTTTTTTAAAGTAATGTTACGATTAAATCGATCTTTCTCTGCCAACAAGTGTAAAGGATATAAGTGGTGTGTATCTTTAAAAAGCACTTGAGGTAACCCTTTTTTGTAAGTTTATAACAATATTTATGAGCACTATTCACATGTACTTTACTTTACCTATATAAAGGTTATTTTGTAGTTTGTCATCCCTTGCTACGTTTTTTACTGGTTTATAACCAAATATATTGTTAAACATATGCGGATGGGGGAAGTTCCTATAGTTAAATAACCGCAAACACCACATTCATTTCCTTCCAATCAAATAACAGTATTTGAAACGTATAATATTTTCTGTATGTCAATAATTGTAGGTTCGAATCCCAAGTAGTCTTGAGAGGACTCTTATGTGTAAACAACGCTGTATAAATGTATTTTTATTAATATTTACGAAAATTTTTCGTTCCAGGCTATATAGTATATAGAAACTTAAAAATCGACAAATATATGTAAAAAAATTCATTTTCACATTTTACCTTTTGGCATACATTTGAGAAAATCTCATGTCTTGAAGGAACTTTTACTGAATGATTTTTTTTTCAAGATGGAATTTACCCACAAATATAAATTTTCTTCACTTGATATTTTTGTATTAACAAAATTGAAGTATATTTACTTTGCATATTAAATAAATAAAAAAATTGAATTCGCTCCATCGTGTTTTTATCCCACCTTATTTAAGCAAAACATATATCTGGTATATATTTTTAACCTAAGAAAATTTTACTAATCAACATTATGTCAGATAAAGATAATAACAACAAACCTTTGTATTATCACATTTTTAACTGTTTCGCAGCCTGTAGATATCGTTTTTAACTTTTTCTGATCATCACTCCTCCTTTTTTACTGTCCGTGCCATCAGACTCAGATAACAGTTACCACCTGCTATAGGATTCTCATTAGTCTACTATAAACATCAATTAAAAAATATTTAGTCTTGATTCAATGACGATGTGTGTAATTTTATACGAGTGTATCATATTTTTCTTATCATTTTGCATATTTCTTCTCTTAAACCAGTTGTCGGTCACATTTGTAAATATTTTATTTATCCGTTTTAAGTATTTGTTTTGTAATACTTAAAAAAAATTAATGTCGAAATGTTTGAATACATACATCATTATATATTTTACCTCTTAAGGCAGCCTCATAATGGGCCAGTCAATAATAAAACCTTTTGTTTAAGAAAATAGAACATTCACTTTATTTTTAATGAAAAATAAATCTTTTCATAACAGGGATATAAAAAAGATTCCTTACAAATTGAAAAGAAAAATAAGAATACAATTTTCTTCGTGAAATTAATTTACAATTACCACCGCACATTGGCTTCGTATCCAGCAACCGGGCCGGATCATGTAGAAGGTTGTTCGGAGAAAGCTAAAAACCGACTGAGAAATGGGTTTGAATTCAGTGTCGCCTAATTACAGTCATGACAAGCAATATGACGTCAAAAGTGAATATTTTTTTAACAAAACATTGAATTATCTTATCTCAGTAAAAATATTCAGCGTCTTTCTGATCATAGACTTACTTACACTACGCCCAAGCAGAAGATTTTTATTGGCTATTCTAGTGCACAGCTCTTTTTTTTTACGTCATTATTTACTACTCAAGCAGTAAGACTCTGAAGCCAGTTACCAACTAAGGTAAGACTTTTTGCTCCATGATTGGTATCAACTGTTTAAGTCAAGTCAGTAATATATACATCGTATTTTATCCTCAGTTTAGCTTTCCTCTCCATCACCCTTCATTCTTCATCGATTCATAACATTTCAGTTTTATTGTTGTTATTTATATAATATATATAATGAATTTTAAAGAAATTAATCATAAACTGAACCCTTTTGATGATCATGTTACCACTTTTTAATCAAATGTCTTATCTCACCTTTTTTACAGATACATACTATGAAGCCATTTCCTTGATGTTGTAGGTAGAGTGGATACTTTCTTTGCCTCCCCTCTCTACATCCATACATTTTCTCATACAACTCCTCATACTTCTTCACTTAGTTCAAGCATACTTTTCTCTGTATAATATATTTTTTTAAAGTAATTCAATGGTTTGTTTAAAATTCAAATAAACGACAATAATTTGTATTTGTTTTAAGATTAACTCCTGAAAGACAGCAGTATATCGGAACACCAGTCACTCCAATATTGCTTCAAAAATCGTATAAGGCAAGATCTTAGAGCACCTATGAAAAATAATTTAGAGGGAAACATCTGAAAGTCAAACTAATAAATTGATTTTTTGTGACTCAATCTCGAGACGCCTGGGTATTAAACAAGGACGCCAACTACTTGAGCACGTTGCTAATAATACTTGCATATCACTTGTTTCCTGCCATGCCGTGGAATAATAATTTTAAAAAGATAACTTTAGTATGACTTTTTGTCATAAAACTTCACCTCAGGAGAACTTTTGTTATGGAGTATTTCATAAAAGTGCGTTATAAGCGCCATTTAATACATTTATCTCATATTTATCTGGTATAGTACGTTTCAATGTTTCTGAGGAACATTTTACCCACTCCTGCAATAGAATTTTCGTACCAACTTTGATGTATGAGAGTGAGACGTTGACGTGGAAAAAGCTAAGAGGCACAGAGTAAATACTGTAGAAATACATGCACTTAAAAAATACGTAGTGACAATGTATGACAGGATACGGTATGAAGAGATTAGAAATGAATGAGTTCAAAGCTGATGTATTGAGTCTCTCTCCCTGGCTCCATCCCAACTCATTGTCTGCGAAGACTGTTGGGGTCAACTCTCCTCGTCCTCAGGTTGTATGCTCTTCTGTCCCGGACTACGTCCCCCAGGCCGTGCCTCTGCATCAGGTTATCTTTTTGCACCACACACAAATTTGTTGGTCTTCTTCTGGTTGTTATTCGAAGAAGATCCATGGAGATTGCCTGGTTCACAATGTGATCGTGTGTTCTACGTCCAACGTGCCCATACCATCTCAATCGCCTCTCCTCCATCTTACTGTTGATGTCTGTAACACCCAGGCTTCCACGAATGCGTCAGCTTCTTATTTTGTCTCTTAGGGACACACCTGCTGACCATCTTAGCATGCGCATTTCAGCAGTTTCTAGTTGCCTAGAGTAAGAGGTATACATCGTCCAGCATTCGGAGCCATAGAGGAGGGCCGGTCTGACAATCGTTTGGTATACTTTTCCTTTTAACTTTACTGGCATTTTGGGATCACACTCCCGTCATTGATCTAAACTTCATTCTCAATACAAAGCTGATGTATTGAGTATGATGAATAAAAACATAATGGTGTTAGCATATAGAATCAAACGAATGTAGAAAGGAAATTTAAGGTTGATGTGTTGATGTGATAAAACAGAGCTTTTTGAGTTGGTGTGGGTCAGCAGAATGAATCAATGAAGAAATGCTAACAAAATCAACATAATGTAAATACTAGTTGTACAAGGAGGTTTAAGGGGGCGAAAAATGTACATCGAAAAAAGAAAACATTGTGCTCTGTCTTCTCTGCCTACTCTGACAACGAAATCACGTGATGTTATGAATGTATGTTTTTTTCCCACTTAAATATTTGGGTATAGAACCACTGATGAAGACACAAAAATGATGGTTTGTCATCGTATCGCATTAAAAACACTACCCGACACATAAAAAGGCAACAACACTCGCATGCGTCTAGCGTTATAAGATATCTGGAAATTGGTTTTAAACCACAATATTTAAATAGATAAAAAAGTTTACTATTTATCAAATCTTTGAGATTGTTAACGCTGCCTTTAAATGAAGTAGTCTTGATCTTATTGAAAACAAAAAAATAATATAAAAGGTCACCTACGTTTTTTTATGAACTAAATTTCTTAAAAATAATTGTTTTTACAATTTATTGGTAGATTTATGTTTGAAAATAATAAAATTGTAAATATTATTGTAAGCCTCTTAGCGTTCAAATAACAGGTGTAGACAGAAATGATACAAAGACAAAGGTTGTATTCTGGGATACGCTTTATCAAAAGAGTGGAATTATGGTGGGATTAATAAAGGTTGAAAATACAGAGTTCATGCGAAGCAAAACGAGTGGCTTAAGCAGGTTCAAAACTCGGGTTAGGGATCTATTTGATGCCGTGATTACAGGAGCTCAACGAGAGTAAATTAGACGCAGACCTCTACGTGATTCTGGGTGAAAAATCTAGGAATTTATAGCACATCACGTGACTTGTCAGCGAGGTCTTTTGTTTTATGTATTCCTGTGACGACCCACCATTTTAGAGCCGCGGACGTGAGCTAGCACGAAGAAGGTTCTTTTGCATACAAATTCATCAAAATCATCCCTTTTTGGCTTTGTATTGGATGAGCCCCTACCTGGCGGCTTCAAGGTTGTCCATTCCGAATTCGGACGAATTAAAGTCAAGTTTTTTTCTTTGCTTTTTCACGAAGCGGAGGATTTTATTTGCTTACGTGGAATTATTAAGTTTATTTTATTTTAACTTAAGAATTTAATTTGCGTTTTATTTTAAACCCCGCGAGGTAAAATAAAGAGATAAAACATTTCATTAAACATTTAAATACTTTTAAAATTTTAAAAACATTGTATTTTCCATGTTTAAATTCTGAAATTTTTTACAAGGACCATTTAATGAAAGTTTATATTAGAATTAAAATCTGTTTAATTAAAAATAATAAACTTTGATTCACGCTTTTGTTCAAAGAAGCAAAATGTAGTACAGTGATAAATTTAAAAGAATAACTTTTCATTATTCTTTCGTTATACGAGGCGTATCCAGAAAGTAAGTATACTGAGGCTCTAACGACCGGATGGATTTTAATTTCGACATGTTGGCTATACTTCCATGTAGCCTGACCCTTCCCCTCCGCAACGAGACCGGTTTGAGGTCAGTACGTTGAGAAGTGTCGACGCGACAACACGTTTCGTGAAAAATGTCAATCGAATCTCCCGCCAAGTTGAATCGAGTGGAGGCCGGGCAAGAGTTTTTGAGGCGCTGCAAACTCCATGGAGATGAATTTCTCCGCTCCGTCGTTACTGGAGATGAAACTTGGGTTGCACACTACACGCCTGAAACCAAAAGGCAGTCTCAACAGTGGCGTCACACCTCTTCACCCTCCGCCAAAAAGTTCAAAACCACAATTTCAGCCAAGAAAATCATGGCATCCGTGTTTTGGGACTGTCAAGGCATCATTTTAATTGAATATACTATGTGCCTCAAGGGGAGACCATCAACTTTGCAAGATACTGTGAGACCCTAAAGAAGTTGCGGAGGGCGATTCAGAACAAGAGGAGAGGCATGCTGACAAAGGGAGTCTGCCTGCTGCACGACAATGACAGACGGAACTGCTCGCCTCGTTTAAATGGGATGTCCTGAACCACCCCGCGCATTCCCCTGACCTAGCACCTTCAGATTACTATCTCTTTACCTCCCTGAAGCTGCACATGGGTGGGAAAAGGTTTTCAACCGACGAGGAGGTAAATGAGAAGGTTGAGAAGTGGACGGAGGGGTTGACGGGAAACTACTTCGAGGAAGGCATCAAAAAGTTGATACCCCGCTTCACCACCTGCATTGAGAGGAATGGCGACTATGTCGTAAAATAGCTTACATATGCACTATACTACGGTAACCACGTAATTTTTATGTTTAAATAAAAAAAAATGTAACCTACAAAAATTCAGTACACTTAATTTCTGGATATGCCTCGTACTAGTATGATATACAATACAACCTGGCATGCTTATTACTATGCAACAATCTCTTTAAACTAGCAAGAAAGCTGTCAAAGAGGCATGAAGTTAAAACAGACAAAAATGACAAGCATGTTGAAGGCTATCTATTTATTTATAAAAAGTTAATTTAACCAAAACTCTTAGTATTTAAATATTATATATGCTCGATGTAAACGTAATAAATAATGTGGCAATTGATCAACTGTTCACCATCCCTAGAGTTAAAACATATTTTGCCCAAAGGCAATATGCCTATTTAGCTTCCATGATATACAACGGGGTGCCGAATTAAATGAAGGCAAAGGAAAGAAAATCATTTAGGCAGTTGATCGGAGCTTGGTTGTTATTGCGACAGGAGTTTGAGTACTTGGGCTTGCAAGAGGAATGACTTATGGGAAAGGTTTGTGTGAGCTCTTGAGTGTGGTGTTTTTTATTTATATTTTTATGATTATGTCCGGTACATTGTGTGGTGAATGTTTTTGGTCTGTCTGGAGTGATGAAGTGTGAGGAGTTTGATTTCGCGTGACGTATATGAGTGTCACTGTTTATTATGTTAGGTTGATGAGAATATGCAACGGGGTTTTATATAATCAAAAATCGGAAAGAAGTTTCGATTTATTTTTTCATGTTATATGTCCTCAGTGAGATACAGGCAAAATCCTAGTTTACTGGGGATACGACACGAATGAAAGGCAGCAAACCCAGATCCATTACCATTGTGTCCAAATTAAATTACAGATTGTTTTTTCACAAATGATGTATTAGGTTAGTCAAAAAGTTTTGAAAGCGGAAATGAAAATACATATTCTTTGGGGGGAAATCACTTTTATTGCTCAGTATAGTCTCCCATAAGATCAATACACTTGGTCCAACGATCTTCCAACTTTGTTGTCCCATCACGGAAGTGACTTTCTGGAAGGCCTACAAAATACTCCTCTACGACGACTATAACCTCTTCGTTTGATGAAAAATGCTTTCCACGAAGGAATTTTTTGAGGTGTGAGAACAGCCAGAAGTCAGAGGGAGCTAATAGGGTGGATGCTGCAACAATTCGTACCCCAATTCACTGATTTTTGCGATGGTTTTTTGAGCTGTGTGAGCAGGTGCATTGTCTTGATGAAAAATGATTTTTTTTCTTCTGCAAACCGGGTCTTTTTTCACAATTTTTTTCATCCAACTGGTCCAAAAGGTCACAATAATAATCAGAGTTGATTGTCTTACCAGTTTGGAGATAATCTATCAGTAAAATTCCTTTTGCATCCCAAAAACCTGACGCTTACACCTTCTTGGCCGATTTCTGGACACGAACTCGCTTCGGAGCCAAAGTGCCTGGTTCACACCACTCCTTAGCCTCTGCCAAGAAAGAATTGACAGATCGAAATGAAATTTTGAGTACGTTCTTATGAAAGATGAAATATTAAAATGGCGTAGAAATTTTGATTTTTCTACTGCTCCATAGATGTCGCTTTCAAAACGTTTTGACTAACCTAGTATATTTCTTGTAATGTGTTAAATAAATAAATATCTTCGTTGTTTCAGAAAACAAGCATTCTTACCGATTGATCCAAGATCACACATATGCAAATATCACACATAAGCAAAGTATTTAATAGGATACAATATGACATCCCTTTGAATCTTGTATACTGTCCTCATAAGCGAAAATGCAGCTAACGGGAAAAATCTGAAATTTAACTAAGTATGAGGCAATATCCCATATCAAATTCTGAACCATAATCCATAAAAAAAACTACAGAAAATCATTTATTTCAATACAAAAATCGACATAATGTCTTTTTTAATTTTACAAAATGCTATGTTTTTCTAAGCAAACAAGCAGTAAAATGTGATTCATAAGCAAAAAAACAGCAAGTGCCTATGCGTTTGCTGCGTTTTTGCTTATGAATCAAATTTTACTGCTTTTTTGTTTATGAATCGTGACATTTTTAAGCAGTAATGAAAAACATAAAAGTACAGTTTTCTCAAAATTTTACTTTTGCCATTACCTGCGTTTTTGCTTATGAGGGCAGTATAATTGTTAGACTTTTTTTTAATGGAAGACGCATGTACGCGTATTTGTGATGTGTAAGATATTGCGCATCAGCAAACACAAAGTTTTGACATATCAAACCTCAAAAGTTTTTATGGTAAGGTGATTTAAGTTTAGAGATTATCGGGTGGTTTAATCTCTTGCAGCCTATTACTAAAAAGAGTTTTATGAAGTACTGATTAAGTGATACATTTAAAAGCTATAATTATTTGTGATACAAAGCATAAAAGCTATATCATCATCATCATTGTCAACCAGGGTCGATCCACTGCTGGATGAAGGTCTCCCCAAGCTGACTCCAAGTAGTTCGGTTTTTTGCTCGTTGATGCCATGTGATGCTGCCATGCTTCCTGATTTCATCTATACAGCGTACCTTCGGTCTTCTTTTGGGCCTCTTTATACGTCTTGGGTACCAATAAATACCATTGGATTATTTCGGATAATAATACCATTGGATTATTTCGGATGTCCATTGGGATTCTGACATTCTTGTTACGTGTCCGGCTCACTGCCACTTCATTCTTTTGCACACCTTTATAACGTCTTCTACCTTTGTTATATTGCGAATTCAGGTGTATAAGCGATATAAATTGATGTAAAACGGTAAAACCAGTCCGGAAGTCAATCTGTCAAGAATCGAATCTGTGTGCTCGTTTACTTAGCATAAAAACTAATCATTAGACAACGACCATAGACAAAAGTATTTATATCAGGCAATCTTAAAGTTAAAAAAATTAGAGTTATTTTTGTTTTAATAAAAGTTTTGATTATGTATTTTGTGGAGCTCCACACTTTACGATTTGGAAAATAATACTTTGTTATTCCACTAATAAGTGGTAAAAGGGAAAGCCCTTTATTTTGGAGGTTAATGTAATTGATACACTTTCTCTGATTTTCTACGTTTCCTTTTTTTAAATACCATTTACTTGATTGTGTAATATTTTCCATGATCTTTCTCTCACATGTCTTTCACTCACCTTTTCACAATGAATTTGTTTTGTTAGTATTTCTTTAATAATTCATCCATATGCCCAAACAATTTCAGTGTATTCTTCTTCATCCTTCTCAAAAAAAAAACACCCTTAAATTTACATTCATCCTTAATTACTACGTCGTGCAAATAAATTTACTTTTTTTAATATTCTAACAATATTAATATTGCATTGATTGAGTTATGGTTAGGCTGCAGTCTCAGCCACATTTTGTGAAAGTCTTAATGCCTTTAGAAGTTCTCTTAGGCATTTGTTTGAATTATATATCCGATGCCACGGCTTGACTCTTATTGGTTTTTTTGTTTCCTTTCGTTAGCTTTCCGAGATCTCTGAAAATATGTTAAAGCTCGGTGTGCATTTTATTATGCGTAAACTAGTGAATGAACTATATGTTTTTTTTTCTTCAAACAGGTTGTTTTTTTTTTGTATATTTAGGACATTTATATATTTGATCAGTTGAAACTGGACTTATCTCAAGTTTGTATTGCATATATAATAAATAAAATGCAAGTGCGTTCTCTTTTTTAATATATTTTTTATAAATGATTCGTGTAAAAGTTTGTACTTTAGGTGACAAGTTGTAGTTATAAATTTTTAATTGCACATTTTGCTATATACAGATACACAGGTGAACTAGTTGATACGTGGCAATCATTTCCAACCAACCAAAAATCTGTTAAATAAGCTTTTAGTGAGAACCAGATTAAAATCCTTTTTTTAAACAATCTGGGTTCCAACAGGGATCTAACCCACAATCTGAGGGCTGGAAGACTTACCAACTAGGCCACAGATATTTTCATTTTCAAAATTCTTATTTGTGTAATACTATAATTAATTATTTTAATGGTCGACAAGAGACCGTAAATTGAAATAAATAAAAAAAAAATAAGATTTTTTTTTTTTAATTTATTATTATTATTTTTTCAAGTGTCAGCCCTAGATTTTAAAAAGGCCTCATCTCGAAACATCGATATCGTGCTCTGAATACTTACCAACTTCCCTTCCATCCCCATCAATAGGATTATATTTCCTAGCAGTATCTCCTCCAAATTAGACTTGCCGATGTGGCCCGGACCCAGGAGACACCCTGTGCAGGACAGTTTAACCTGTATTAACTACTGGTCTGGGCAACACAAGCACTGTGCAGGAAGTCCAACCTGTATTTAGGACTTTGCCCCAAGGAATCTGCTGAGAAGACATCCACGGCTAGACCCTTACAGATATCCTATACGAGTATGAGATCAGGGCTGTTAAACTGAAAAAAATTTTAATAATTTAATTAATTTCACTGTTAAATCTTCCCCTTTAACTAAAAAAAGGTTTTTTTTTGTATTATTATCATTTAAATTTTAATATCGAAAAATAAACGATTAATACAATATTATTTTGCATCTCCTATTTTATCTTATGATACTCTTCAGCATACCCGAATTTTCATCATATCGAAGAGCGTGGCAGGGAAATAATATTATATTTGTCCCAAGTAATCGAACTCTTGGGTTGTATACCTACTGAAGTAGACACAGAACTCTGGATTAGTCATGGTACGTGTTGGCAAAACTGCCGCATTTAAAAAGATGGCGGGCAACCAGAGGGCGGCTTTTTTATTCATCGGAAATGAATGCCGATTGTTTAAGCGTGAAATTATTATATAGACAAAGAAAATAACAAAATAACCGTTGTAATTTATTGTATATAAAATTGGTGTTTAAAATATTTTTCAACATTTAAAATTTTGAAACTAATACAATGAGTGCAATTTTTCATTCATTTTCATTATTCGTATTAATCAGATATTGATCTAAGCACGTAGGCTCGATTTCAGGATAAGTAAGACAAGTAAGCAAGTCAAGTCCTGTTTAATTCCACAACCACATTCAATGGGACTTGCGTTCAAGAAAATTCATTTATTCATGGTAACCTCACACCTAGTCAGCCCTACTTGAAATGCAATGGTTTTGTGCTTCATTATGCACCCATTGTATGCATTAATGTTTTACTACCTTATCAGATATAACCGAACCAGGTGAGAACGCAGCCTGAAATTTACGAGTAAAATCGAAAATTGTATTGTATAATTAAACATTAAAGGTTGTAAAAGTTTGAAGAAAGTTTCAACAAATCAAAATTAGAACGATCGTCTAAGAAAATGGATTTTCATCAGAAATTCATATTTCATTTGTTAAGTTGTTGGGTTTGTTCAAGTGTGTTAGCATGAGCACAATATACCAAAAGCAGTCAAAGAAATATTGACAATCATACTCGATAAAGGTTAAGAATATCACATAATGTTATTAAATTTAAAAATAACTATAGGTTTATTGATAACAACATGGTATTCACATACCATGTTATTCACATACCATGTGATTTCACAATGTATGTATACACATACTATATATATGGTATACATACATTGTGAAATCACAACATATTTCAAGATAATGAAAAAGAAAAAAAAATTGGAAGGGAAGATATCAAAAGATCTGAGCCCATCTCATACCATCCCTACCTGCTGAGATACACCATCACCAATATAGAGGGCGAGTCCGGCCGTAAATACACCAGATGTTTTCAACCTTTACCCTCGAATATATAAATTAAAAAAAAAAAACAACAAAATAAAATAAGCAGTCAATATAATTAATATTGATGATAAATAATAGATTTACCGATAAAAAATATTGTGTGCAAATATATATTCTGCAGCTAAGGCAAAGAAAAAAAAAACACACTCAATAGTGAAGCTTCCAAAAGAGACGAGACCAGATATTTGGCAGTCACACTTTTAAATAGATAAACTATAATGCAAACAATGATAAAAAATGAAAATTCTTAAAAGAGCAATCATTTCCATTATATGTTAACCTTCTTGCACATATAAACTTTAATATAAAAAAATAAGCAGTTATACAAGTAAAAGAGTTGTAAAATGAAAGTAAACCAATACATTTACATACCACCTCAGATTCCCTGCTAGAGAAAAAGAAAAAAACAAATAAGAGTTCAAATTTAACAAAATATCACAACAAAGCAAGTGTCGCATTGATTTTCCTATCAACGTTGAGAAGCAGTTCATTCGACACTTGCTGCAATGTTCTATACGTCCGGCGTGTTACACCAAACAAAACTTGATTTATGGAAAATCCAGTGTTCATGTGGCAGAATTCTGGGAGGAAATGTTTGAGAACCTTTGATGGATACGAAAAAGAAATTTCATTAAACTTAAAACCATTCTAGTGCATCAGCCCTGGATCTGCGCAAGCTAAAACATCCACTTCCCTTTTGCGGGGTTATTAACTGCGACCCTGCTGTGAGATCCTTTTTCATCTCATAATTGAACTTTCGGGATGACGCGTTCTCCCCGGCAAGGTGAATCCAACTTTAAAATGGAGGTTAAATATTCAATGAAGGCTTTAAATATTAAATGATTTCAACATACAAATTTTAAAAATAAAGCTCTGTATACAAGGTGACTAGTAATTGGTGCGACATGGACGCAACAGAAGCAATCAATTCGACCAACAGTGATTTATAAATATTTCATCAATTCTCAGTCAGTACGAAATAAAATGAAATAATCATCAGAAATTTGAGTTGATAAGTTTATTAACTAGATCAAGAGTTCCCAAAGTGGTCGATATTCACCCCTAGGGTCAATTTATTTTTTCTAGGGGTCGATAGTTTCAATAAAAAAATTGGCGATAGACCACAGAAAAAATAGATCCCCTTTACTACTGATATTTATTTGTTACTTCAAAATATCTACATATTATTCCAATAGGTAGCATATTAAGAAGTGAAATAATTTAAAAAAAAATACTTTTTTGATAAAAACGCATTACATAGCAAACTTGTGAAATTGCTAGGGGGTCGACGGTTTTAAAAGTTTTTGTTAAAGGGGTCTGCGGCCGAAAAAAGTTTGAGAACTCTTGAACTAAATGTTGGTGATGTTTTTCAAATTACGAATGAAATTTTGTACATGAAAGCTTCCGGTTAAAGTATTATATATCATTTTTAAAACAGTTTGTAAAGTTTTAGCTGAATTATTAAAAAATAAGGATAAATATACGAGTTTTTTTTACAATTTATGATTTATTTTTCCTTTAAAATAATGCGAATTGTAAATATTGTATTATAAAAAAAAAATTTTGACAGTTTGATATTAAAATGTAACACCACATGACCAATAAAATGCGTTAGATTTTTTTCGCATTAAGATGACATTTACGGCTTAGTTATTGAGACGTTCGTTTTATCTGCCTGGATTTTGGGCTCAATCCTAAAAAGTTTGGCTCCAGTCCGGTTTTTACAAAATGCCTTTTTTTCATATATAAAATTCCTTTATGAGATATCAACATGAAAATGTATCAACTGTGTAATACTGTATACTACGACTAATATGTAACACAGTATATTTTCCACATCCAATTCCTTTATGAGATATCAACATGAAAATGTATCAACTGTGTTATACTGTATACTACGACTAATATGTTACACAGTATATTTTCCTCATCAAATTCCTTTATGAGATATCAACATGAAAATGTATCAACTGTGTTATACTGTATACTACGACTAATATGTTACACAGTATATTTTCCTCATCAAATTCCTTTATGAGATATCAACATGAAAATGTATCAACTGTGTTATACTGTATACTACGACTAATATGTTACACAGTATATTTTCGTCATCAAATTCCTTTATGAGATATCAACATGAAAATGTATCAACTGTGTTATACTGTATACTACGACTAATATGTGACACAGTATATTTTCCACATCCAATTGCTTTATGAGATATCAACATGAAAATGTATCAACTGTGTAATACTGTATACTACGACTAATATGTTACACAGTATATTTTCGTCATCAAATTCCTTTATGAGATATCAACATGAAAATGTATCAACTGTGTTATACTGTATACTACGACTAATATGTGACACAGTATATTTTCCACATCCAATTGCTTTATGAGATATCAACATGAAAATGTATCAACTGTGTAATACTGTATACTACGACTAATATGTAACACGGTATATTTTCCACATCCAATTGCTTTATGAGATATCAACATGAAAATGTATCAACTGTGTAATACTGTATACTACGACTAATATGTAACACGGTATATTTTCCACATCCAATTCCTTTATGAGATATCAACATGAAAATGTATCAACTGTGTAATACTGTATACTACGACTAATATGTAACACGGTATATTTTCCTCATCAAATTCCTTTATGAGATATCAACATGAAAATGTATCAACTGTGTTATACTGTATATTACGAATAATATGTTACACAGTATATTTTCCACATCCAAGTTTTTCTTTTCATTCATATGTTACCCCTCAACATATTCAAATTGATGATGCGGACATGTGCTCAAGAGCATGACTGAGAAAATATAGTCTTCCATACATACCAACACGCTTTTCCCTGATGGAGTAGGCAAAAAGACAGAGTGTCAAGTTTTTCTATTTGGACATACGTCATTTGCCTCATTCCAACTACACATTATTTTACGTTTCCTTCTGTCAATATATCATTCACTTGATTCTGCCACGCTTTCTTTGGTATTTCTCTTAATTTGGACGTTATATTTATTTTGTAAGTATGTCTTCATTTATTTGTTCTATAGGCCCAAACCATCTTAACACATCGATCAATAAGTCCCGGGACTAAACTACTAAAACAACATTTGTTTGCCAACATTTTTCATCAACATAGCCTCCTTCAAGAGCGATACATTCATTCCAACGCTTTCCTAACTTTTCTATGCCAGCCATGTATAACGATTTATCTTTGGTTTCAAAATAGGCGTTAGTTTCGGCAATCACTTTTTCATTGGAGCCAAATCTCTTTCCCTGGAGCATATTTTTGAGGTCTGCGTACAGTCAAAAGTCGCTGGAGGGCAAATCTGGAGAATACGGTGGATGCGGAAGCAATTCGAAGTTCAACTCATACAATTTGGCCATCGTTACCATCGACTTGTGACACGGTGCATTGTCCTGATAAAAGATAACTTTTTTCTTCTTCATATGGGGCCGTTTTTTTTGCAATTTCTGCCTTCAAACGCTCCAATAACGCTATGTAATATTCGCTATTGATGGTTTTTCCCTTTTCAAGGTGATCGATGAATATTATACCATGCGCATCCCAAAATACGGAGGTCATAACCTTCCCGGCCGACTGTTGAGTTTTTAGTTGCTTCGGACGACTTTCACCGGCTGCTCTCCACTCAGCTGACTGCCGATTTGATTCCAGAGTATAGTCGTGGATCCAAGTTTTATTCATTATCATATACCAATGCAAAAACTTCTGTTTATTTCACGTAAATAGTGCCAAACAGCGCTCTGAATCATCGATGCGTTGTTGTTTCTGTTCCATTGTGAGCAAACGCGGCACTCATTTTGAAAAAAGCATTTTCATGATCAAATGTTCATGCAAAATAGTGTAAACACTACCAATTGATATCTTCAGGATGTCAGCTATCTTACGCAACTTTATTTTGCGATTTTCCATTACGATTTTAAGTTTTTTTTATGTTTTCTGGTGTAACATCCTTATTTGGACGACCAGAGCGTTCACCATTATCTGTGTCTGTACGACCGGGTTTGAAATCAACATACCACCAACAAATGGTTGTTTTCGACAAAGCAGAGCCCGGATAACACTTTTCAAGCCATTGCCGAGTTTGAACGGTATTTTTTATTAAATAGCAATGTTTTATCAACACACGAAATTCTGTTTTTTTTTCATTGTTTTGAAAATAGCAAAAGAAGCGTCACTAAAACCACTGTAACTCAATGACACAATGTAAGAATGTCATTAAAATTTGACATGTAACTTCTAAAAGTTGGTACTAACTGAGAATGGGTTTGTTATTTTAGGCGCCACTGTTGGTTAGTCCCTGGAATTGTTGATTGATGTATTAGAGTGATATTTTGGACGTTATATTTGTTTTGTAAGTATATCTTCATTTATTCGTTCTATAGTGATCTTTCGGACGTTATATTTATTTTGTGAGTATATCTTCACTTATTCGTTATATATGCCCAAACCATCTAAGAGTGCTGTTTTTATCTTACTCAACACATCATCCTTAAATTCACGTTCACTTTTTGTCATTTTATTTCTTATTCTGTAATAAATTGTCCCCCCATGTTTTCTTCTCAATGCATTCTTTTCTGTAACATTTATTCGGCACATCGAATTTTCATTTAAAGTAAACAGCTCCAGTTATTAAGTATTTGGGTAAAAAACCATTGTAATAGGCAAGTTACCCATAGTTCACTTTTGCACGTGTTGATAATATTTTGTGGGCAGGCAACACTCGTACTTTTCTAGTTCATGCGATTGTTATGACCATATGAACTACTTTATTAGACAGGTACCCTTTTCTATTTATTGTTTTAAACACCATCGAAAATCAAACCAAGACTCCAAGATAAAGACTAGCGCTATACCAACTACGCCAATGAGTTCTACATTAGTTATATCGATCCCCCCTTTCACGTATGCTAATTACGATACAGCTAAAATAATATGTCTTGATTATTTTAAGTTCGAGGAAAAGGTGGGATGAGAAATTAATTGAAAGACTTCGTTTCGTATCCATCGTTTAACATATATTTGAACGTTTTATTATATTGAATTTAAATGGTTGTTTGTTGTATTTCTAAACATTGAAAAATTTATTCGTGTTTTTAGTTGTCTTTACATCATTATAATATGATTACAGGTAACCCCCGTTCATCGCGACCCCGGTGAGTGCGGATTCGTTGTAACGCGGTATTTTAAACAACACTTGTCCGGCTTCGACACATTCCAAGAATCGTCATAATTTGTAGTTGCACGAGCGAGCTATCTTTATTTTTCGTTCACTCACATAATACACATATTCATATATACGTAAATTTACGAGCGTGAGTGAGACAAAATGTGTAGCTATCAGAAACATCGACGAAGCGTGGAATGAAGTCACCCAATATTGTATGAAGAGCGTTTGGAAAAGGTTGTTCAGAGAAATTGGTGATCCAATGAATTACGAAAATGATATTCAAAATATCGTCGAAGATATTAAGTGTTAAAATAATCGAAAAGGCCCTTTCTCTTCACAATCAGTGCATGCAGTTGTTAGAAGAAAATTAGGAAGATTATGAGCGAGTGAGCGCTGTAAAGCGTGGTTGTAATGGATTATTTGACGGTTATAGACAAATTTTACACAATAAACGTAGAGGCCAAACAAAGAAATCTAGATTCTTTTTTGCAAAGCGGAAAAAATAAATAAATTATGAATTATATTTTATATGACATTGTTATTTAATGTTTATTTTAAAAATAAAACGTTTTTTAGAATCTTATAATGATTTTTTTTAGATCCCCCGTTGATCGCGAAATTTTGCTAATCGCGGCCATGTCCGGAACGTATCTCCCGCGATCAATGGGTTACCTGTATAGTTACTAAGTTGAAAATCGAAATAATTTTAAATAATAGAAGAAATATTTATAATATTCAATATTTTAAAGAAGAAAACACTTTTTATTTTCTTAATAAGAAGACTAAGACCCAATTAAAGACTAAAATAACGCCTTTTTTTATCGCATTTTTGGTTTGCAAAATTGTATTATATCGACGGAGAAACCGTAATGAGGGTGGTTTTGTGATTTTTGATCAAAAGCTCGGGTTTGGTTAGGAAAATATTGAAATGTTAATCTATAAAATAACCTAGCAAAATGAAACTTGAATACAAAATAATGAAAAATAATCCAATATTTGCATATGCGTGGGGAAGTAAATAACCAGTCCTTCGCCCGGGGTTTTTTTTATTTATATTCTTGAAGGGGGCGAAAAAATGTTTTTTTATGAGTAGGGGTTTTAAAACTGTTCTGGTAATGATAAATTAAGTTTAAAGATCTGTTCTCTCCGACTACCTCGCAACAGGGTAATATGTAGATATGTATGCTACATGGAAAATAGTTCGTGGTTTCGTATTGATACTATAAAGTCTATAAATATTGCGGTTCTTCTGCAATAATTGAAACAAACACGTTAAACAAAATTTTGGAATAAAATAAACATATCAAAACTATGAGTTTATAATAATATTATTCTAAACTTTTTAAGTATCTAGGAATCCGCATTTATATGTTGAGCAATATTTTTGAACACGTCGAAATGATGAATTAATTACTCGTATTTTGATTTTAATTTTTCGTGAATATAAAGTATTGATATTTTCTTAGTGAACAAAATTTTAAAATAAGATTAGTAAATTAATCACTTTAATCAAAATTATGATAATATCATAAAAAAATAACGAAAAACATATATTTCTTTAAAGCAACATATTGGCATGAAAATCAGAATTTTACGCCAATTACAAAACAATGAACACGCATATGGCCAACGGTATTGTAGAAACAAATTTCATCGTTCATCTTCTATCAAAAATTGCATACCATAACAATTATATAAAAAACAATCGCAGATATTCAATATCCATTTGCAAGCGCCTGATGATATGCAACTCCCAAGGCAGCAATGATCGAAGCGCTTCCTGAAAAAATCAAACGTGCACTTACCTAAGCAGAACCAAAACAACTTTATCCAAACAGTGGCTTTACATTAAGGGATCGTTATTTTATTTTTACGGTTGACAGAATTATAAAAAAAATAAAAAAAGGCACTGAACCAATCAAGGGTAGTTAGGGATAAAAAGCTGCCTCAAACTAGCTTTTCAATATCTACATATGTAAGTTACATAAGTCAATCGGTCTTTTTCAACTTCTAAGTAACGCACATTTTTTTCCTTTTGGCATCTTAAAAAAATATTCATAAATTGAAAATTCTCATTGATACAGTTTTATAGTATCCCTCAAAATATTCAGAAAGAAAATAAGGACATATAGAAGGGCATAGCTGAGAGACAAAAAAATCCGGTCTCAGTCATAAAACTTTCGGCTTAAGAAACACTGGAGCAGGCAAGTAATTCACAGTTTACCATCGTAGATGAACTAGACAATCTGTTTAAATGGATGGTCAACCCTTGGTTTTTTTTGGTACTATCGGAAATTGAGCCCAAAATCCCTAAGACTAGTCTTGCCAACCAAATGAGGGAGGTCGCTTGAAATTCTGATTTACCAGAACCTTATATATTTTTTTCTAGCTTATCAACCATGTGAATTTAAAAAAAAATGCATTTTTTCCTCCAATTGCTTTCAAGAATATTTTTTGGGCATAATCTAGACTCGAGACACTATCATGGAATTCGCATGGTACACATCGTAAATAAATGTCAACTTGACTAATGCCAAACAAAACAATGTATTTGTTGCACCCATGTTTTTTTTTTCATTGATACATGGTTTCATCTCCTAATTATATAAGGACAAAAATATAACTGAACTGAATGAAAATTGTAAAATTCTTACAAAAGACATATCATTGATATATTTACTGCACGCATTGCGTCTGCAGTAACTCGTTGTACTTATTTTATGGAGAGGTTATCCAATTATCTTTGAAATAATTCACAATTCCTACATTTTACCCACTTGGACTAGTGGTATATTATTTAAAGTACGCTACACTTGACAGTATTTAGAACAAATATATGTATTATATATTGGGAGCTACAAAATCTTCCCTTATTAGCGCATTACACATATAGTTGAAAAATTAATTCCTTGCTTGAATTATAAAAAAAAATTGTAATTTATTTTGATCAAACACTGTTTATTCCACTTTTTTGTGACGGTATAACCCTACCGGTTTCAAGGCTTTCACCTCATCTTAAGGAAAGCGCAAACAAGACTAAATGCTGTTCGAACTCCCTTGAAGATGAGGTGAAAGCCTTGAAACCGGTAGGGTTATACGAACACAAAAAAGTGGAAAAAACAGTGTTTGATAAAAAGTAAATTACGATGTCTTTAAACCTCCACAACGTTAATGCCTTAACTATAAACAACAACAAAAAATTGTATTGTAATTTCTCGTTAACACTGCAACAGATTTAAAAATCAACCCTTCGTCTATAAAAATAGAAATTAATATGAACAAATTAATCGATCCAAGTTCTTAAAACACAAAATTACTTTCTATTTAAACTAACGTTTTGTCTTCTGGTATTCAAAGCTTAATTATGAAAATTTGTATGTTATGTCGAACAACATTTCAATTATTAACTTCCAATATCAATATTTAACAAGCAATAAAAAGATCTGAACACCTTCGCTTAAAAAGGACTTAAATCATATTATTCGAGAAAAAAGGCAGTTTGATCCTCTTTTCATACCATACCATAATGGCAAATGATTATATCATTGATACTTTGATTTTAAGTTAATCTAATCGGATAGAAACCTAAAAATAATATATAAAGGAATACAACTATCTTCACGACTGAATTTTAATGCCAATCTAGAGGAACATCATATGAGAAAAGTGAGAAATTTGCACGTTTTCTTAGTTTTTCCCATTTAAAAAGTGTCTTCAACAAACAAAACAGTTACTTGACCACTGTGGAATTAAACGGAATAAAAAAACGCCATTTTTTGGCCAAAAAAAATTATACTTAATATTGTAAGTTTAAGCCACGAATTTCCTATGCATAACCTTAATATAACAGCCAAGAAAAATATGTTGATTCTTATTCTAGAAAACAAAGAAAGAATATAAAACAGTTAAGTACTATACTCATGGACAGGCATTCATTATTTCGGATGTATATTAAACATTTTTCAATTAAAGACTGTTTATAAAAATAAAGTATTTTTCTAGCAGGTGCAATCAAGGTCCTAGAAAAAAAACGCCAGAATATATACTCTGAATCCCCTTCGAATTATATGTATCTGACCTTTAATAAAAATCTTCCTCTGACGATCATATACCTTCAAACTTAAGAATGTTCTTAACAATTTGTCAACCACCAAATTAAAATAAATTCAATTAAAATAGTCAAGGGATATTAAAGCTTTAAGAAAACCACTTTACCTTGTAAAAATACGAGAGGCCCTAGAGTTTCTGATTTGAGAAATCAATACATATTCAAGTTCACAGAAAACAAAATGTAAATAATATTCAAAAACTTGTTTAAATAATTTTGAGCATTTGACAAAGGTCAAAGGTTTCGATTCTAACACATGTAATTGTGGCCTCAGCGAGAAAATGTATAAAACATTCTTTGAATGCCTTCCAAATGATATGTCTGACCTTTTATGTAGATATACTTATGACAAACCACCATATGCCTACCGACATGAGAACGTTTGTTACTTCGTTCGTTTGTAGTATTCATAAAGTCGTTTGTAGTATTCAGAAACTACTCACACCGTTTTTAGTATTCAGAAAGTCGAAAGTTTCTAATCAAACGAAACTATATAATAAATTAAGAATTTTATATCAAGAGCTAATGTATTAGTGTAACTAGAACATCATCTGTATTGTCAATGAAAAAATCAACTCAACATTACTTATTAACTAAAAAAATACTTATATTTGGGGGAATAAAAAGTGTATTCTTATTTGATAAATGTGAAATTAATTCAAATTTTGAAAGCGAAAATTTGCATGTTTGTATGTAACTCAGCATTGCAGAAAATATTCAAAATTGGATGAACAGGCAAATAAACGTTATTTAAGTGTGAGTCTAATAATAAATAAATATAATAACATTGTAATACTCTTTCCTAAAGAATTGCATCTCAACAGCTCTTTGTCTTTCAATTTATAAAGATAAATAAATAAATATTTAAGTGTATATGAGCCTAATAATAAATAAATATAATAAATAACATTATAGTACTCTTTCCTAAAGAATTTCATCTCAACAGCTCCTTGTCGTTCAATTTATACAGATAAATAAATTTAAGTAAATAAATAAATACAGGTTTATTGATAGCAACATATTATGTGCATAATACATTTAGACACATTTCAAGAACACATTAAAAAGAGAATACATTAAAAAATAGAAGCTATCAAAAGGTCTGGGCTCATCTAATAACATCCCCCCGGCCAAGATACACCCGACCAATATAGGGCGAGCCCAGCCACGGGGACACCAGATGTTTTTCAGCCCACACCCTTGAACAAGTAGAACAAGAAGATAAAAAAAACACAGAAAATAAATAGATGACAAAAAAAATACATTCAAGAGAGAAGACATTAAAAGGTCCGGGCTCATCCCACTAAGATTCCCCCGGCCGAGATACACCCCACCGATGTAGGGCGAGCCCGACCACAAGAGCATCGGGGGGCTTCCATCCCACACACCCGCATATCTAGATTAAAGAATAAATAAAAAAATAAAAACGTATAGCAGAAAACAAAATAAAAAGTAAACGCACAAATACCACCTCAGGTTAACTGTCAGCAAGAACGAAAAAAGAGAACACCCTCAAAGGAGTCCAAATTTTACAAAATGACAAACGGGAAATGAAATAGTTGAAACAACATTGAAATAGTTAGGCAGTAATACATTGAAATAGTTAAACAGTTTTAAAAGAACAAATGAGAAGATAACGCACAAACACGTACGCACAATCTCCGATTCACCACCAGCGAAAAGAAAGAAAAAAAAAAAAGATAAGAGACCCATGAACCACTGAGAAACCCACTATCCACCCAGAAGATAACACTTTAGAGCATCTCTGAAGGTACAACTATTCACCCGCTCCTTCAAGGCCTGGGAAAGATAACTTCAAGGGCTGTCATAGAGGACAGAACGTCAGACTTTCATATCGCAACGCTGTTTATTTTACCTCATCTACATTCATTAACCTTCTCATATAAATTCTACGATTCTCTAACTTTTATATAAACAATACATTTTATATATATTTGCAATAAATATATATATTTGTTTTTTGTTTCTTTCTTCATTCGTTCTACATGTTCAAACCATCTCAAAGTGCTTTTCTTCATCTTTCTTTATGTATCAACTTTAAGTTCACTATCATCCTTTATTACTGCATTGTTTAATATTAAAACCGAATTGTTGGTAATGCATAAGTCGACGTTTCGTTTGACTATTCGCGGTGTTAGCATAATTTTAAAAGGAAAGGCTTATAAATCAAATTATGCTGTTTAAGAATTAAAATTTAATCCATCTTTATACTAATGTTTATTTTTCTAAATACCTGTAACAAATCGGAAGTCATCCCGACTTATCGATTTGAAATTTCGCTTTAATAATGGCTTACTGTGTAACAAAGCAATTTGTATCGGGTACTTCTATCTTTTACAAAAAGTTCAAAATTCGTTCAATTTTCTGTGAAGAAATTGCGTTGTGGACTGCACAATACTTCTTTTGCATTCAATGTATTTCTTTTCAAATTATTTTATTTAACTTTTCTTTCTTCAATTCATTCATATCGTTGTCATTAGTATATCTACATTAGGGATGAAAACGTGTTGAAGATTATAAACGGAAAACTTCTCTGATTTCAACCCCATCAATCTTATTTTAATTTTTAAGATCCATTGAATTTTGCACATAACTCTTAGTTAATTTCCATTCACGTTGATGATACTCTCTCATATTATCAATAAACTGTGCGTCAAACTTTGTAGCGCATCAAAAACAATCAAATCGGAAAACCGGTATTTTAATACTTACTAACTAACATAGATCAGGGTTGAAGTAACTTTTATGAATTTTCGATTAATATTTGTGATAAATTTTATTTTTTTACCATTTATTTAAGTTAAAATACTCGTAGTAAGTAACAGTAAGAAGTATTGGAAGCAGAATAGTATGTTTGGGGAAATGTATGGATGTGGACGAGGTGCGAGTTCTATGCTTGGAAAGAAAGACATGAAGATCTGTCTTATCTGCATACCCTAAAAAAGATATAGCGTGATGATATGTATGTACTCGTGTGTGTTACTTATTTGACAAAAAAATTCTGAAATCTTTTTTTAGTCGTGTGTTACTACTGTGAAAATTTCTCATTTATTCGTTATTTTTCCATTTTTACGCTTGATATATCAAAATTGTTGCTGTTGTGATCAGCTGGTTTGGCAATTTTTTGGTTCACATATCAGATCTGCGATTTACGAATTATTTAAAATTAAGTAAAGATATGAGAACATTTTTTTACATCTTATTCATTGGTCAAGCTCCATGGTCTAGTCACAATCAATGAAGTTATTGCTGAAAAAAGAAGCAGAACATACAACAAACTAAGATATGTGTATAGTGTTACAAAACTTTTTATTATTTCGTATTTTTTTATTAAATCTGCTATGAAAAGTATAATTTGGAGATTTTATTGACATGTGATTATATATTGCAACCAACCAAAAGTGTTACGTAAAGATCGCACCGATTTTTTAAAATAAAATCTAGATACCAAATGGATTTGAATTTGCCTCCACTGGGTTAAAAGTCAGGAGTCTTGACAACTTGGCCACGTAAGGCGTTTTTTAAATAATGTTCAATTAAAAAGCATATTACTTCTCAATGTGATTCAAGAATGAATGTGAATATCCAAAAAAAAAAACACAAAAAAGAGAACATCCCTCCCGTGTTTTGGCGGAGGATCATTATGAATAATGAATTCCGGGCCATTTATTTCAATATATCGACTACGCTCGGGTAAAGAGAAACATAACAACGAAATTTTTAATATTTATTTAAAACTCGACCATTTGACGCTTTAATTGCAGAGCAATTTGCTTTGTTGGTCCCTGTATTTAAATGTCAATTTTCCGTATCAAATTCACATGCTCATCATTGTTTTCATTGTAGATAATTCCAGTTTTACAGGAGGGAATCATAACTAGAACTATTTAGTCGAAACACTACTGTTGGAGAAGGACAGATGAACAAGTGTGTTAATTTAAAATTATTAATAAAGGGCGCGTACGGTATCTATTTCAAGGTCTGCGTAGGGCGTAGGGTACATGTTAACGTAACAGTTGTGTGTGAGTTCAAATGTTAGCATTCACGCTAAGCCAACAAGCGCTCCAGGATCGATTAGTAGTGGATTCAGTCCAGTTTTTTCTCTTTTACATCAGAATTTGTAGTTTTATGTATCTTATACACGTACATATATTGCTTCAAGAGCTATTTAGTAATACATACCATTAAAGCGCTTTATTGAAGTGAAACTTCTATAGGCGCGATCGTCACGAAAAGTGAAACGCTTATTTCATGAATCTTCGAAAAGACTATAGTTTCACTTTGTGGTGCCATTTTTTATTTTACATAAAAAGAAAAAATAAGTAAAATAAAAAACTTATTTTATATTTTTGTGTTCACCACAAACCTGTTGTGAACACAAAAATATAAAATAAGTTTTTTATTTTACTAATTTTTTCCTTTTATGTGAAACGCTTTATTTAAAAAAAATGTAATAATGTTTATTAATTAAAATTTATTTATTTAATTATATTATTTAAATTTTATATTTAAATAAATAATTTATGTAAATAAATAATAAATTAATAAAATTATAAGTATTTAAATTATATTAATTTATTATTTATATAAATAGTATATAAATTTAATATATTATGTATAAAAAAAATCGTTAATAAATGGAAAAAATCAATGCGATAAATCAACTTTTCCTCGGAGCTAAGAAGTTTCACTTCTACCACGCGAGAGTCTCACGCATCTGTTTTTTTTTACCTTTTTTAATTTTTCTTTTAAAAACAACATATATGACCGAAGTCATAGGTATCCTTACACCCTTGAGCACTAGGCGGAAAAATTGCCTGTATTGTTCAAGGGGAATACAGCCTGTGTTGTTCGAGGGCACAGCGCGAGGTTCAAACCGACGACCTTCCGCATGGAAGTCCAGTGCGTTGCCGCGCGGCCATGCACCTCAAAATTATCTCCAAAATATCATCACTCTCACGTCATTTTCCTATTGGGGCTAGTAAGAGAGAACATATATTCACTTCATCTAATGCTGATACATACCTTTAGATTCCTCGACGTCCACACACCTCATTGCGCATACTCTCCTATTATAAAGGATTAACTTTCTTCTCCCTTTCAGAATTATAATAATTTATTTGACCGTGCTAAGTTTTTTTAGATTTTTCCACGCTAATTGTACCTTATAAATGATTCTTGTGTTGATTCATTTCTTAAATATTTTATCATTCATTCTTTCAAGTGGCCAAACCGAAACAATCATTTTACTATCTCGCACTGGATCTTCTTTCTAAGTGGCCAAACCTAAACAATCATTTTACTATCTCGCACTGGATCTTCTTTCTAAGTGGCCAAACCTAAACAATCATTTTACTATCTCGCACTGGATCTTCTTTCTAAGTGGCCAAACCTAAACAATCATTTTACTATCTCGCACTGGATATTCTTTCTAAGTGGCCAAACCTAAACAATCATTTTACTATCTTGCACTGGATCTTCTTTCTAAGTGGCCAAACCTAAACAATCATTTTACTATCTCGCACTGGATCTTTTTTTTAAGTGGCCAAACCTAAACAATCATTTAACTATCTCGCACTGGATCTTCTTTCTAAGTGGCCAAACCTAAACAATCATTTTACTATCTCGCACTGGATCTTCTTTCTAAGTGGCCAAACCTAAACAATCATTTTACTATCTCGCACTGGATCTTCTTTCTAAGTGGCCAAACCTAAACAATCATTTTACTATCTTGCACTGGATCTTCTTTCTAAGTGGCCAAACCTAAACAATCATTTTACTATCTCGCACTGGATCTTCTTTCTAAGTGGCCAAACCTAAACAATCATTTTACTATCTCGCACTGGATCTTCTTTCAATCCACATTTTTTTCCTTACGTCGTCATATATTATTCTCTAAAACATGATTTTTCCTTACGTCGTCATACATTATTCTGTAAAACATGATTTTTCCTTACGTCGTCATACATTATTCTGTAAAACATGATTTTTCCTTACGTCGTCATACATTATTCTGTAAAACATGATTTTTCCTTACGTCGTCATACATTATTCTATAAAACATGATTTTTCCTTACGTCGTCATACATTATTCTGTAAAACATGATTTTTCCACGCATACGCAATGTTCTATCAGATCTACTATATATATTATAAGAAACGGAAAATTAAAAAAAAATAATGAAGCGATCCAAGTTTTTCCTCCCGAATTTGGGCATGACGATATAAAATAATTTTAAAGCAATTTATTACAATTGAAATTTCATTCTCCAGTTAAAAACTATCTACAATGGAGGGTTTTAATTGGATTTTAAATACGATTTTAACCCTTATCATTTGGTAAAGTAATAATCGTTAGAGATTAAATTTCGTTTTCACATAACAATTAATAGTAAATCACCATTAATTTATTTTTATTACTATTTGATAAGCATTTTAGATGAAACCCCTCGATATTATGATCTTAATATGAAATCAATTCAACAAACAATTGTTAGAGTTTATTACGAGGGAATGTTATGAAGTTTGGTGAAGGTTAAATTTATTTAATACTTCCGGTCATTTTGCACATAATTAGCTATAAATTTAGTTAATATATGAAACCATGTTAAAGAAAGAAATTTATTAATATCAGATATCTTTGAAACCTTGAACAAAAAATACTGGGCAATGAAATACCTTGACGAAGATTTTATTTTTTACCATATTTACTGATCGTGAGTATTACCTTTTGCACAAGCATGACTACTGTTGTAGCCTAGTTGATAATTTACCTGTCTTTTCACCGGGAGGGTTACGGGTTGATTCCCGTTCGTATATTTTTTTATTTAAAAAAAAAACGACTCCAGGCTGGTTTATACTTTAGGTATCTTTAATACTGTTGTGGTTGGCTGGAATAGATTGACACTGTAGGGTACCCACGTCCCTAAATATTGTCAACATGCAGGGTCAACGACCGATGAATCAACCTCTGGATATGTACAATTGTCACATACCAGAAACGTCAACACTGTTTACACGCAAATAATATTTACATCGCATTCCAAGGTAGAAAGAGAACATATCACGCCGTCTCGCCGTTTCGACAATAAATATCCTACCCACTGTAGTATCCGCAGCGCTTGCGACCACCTCAGCACGCGCAGGAGTGAGATCGAGATATACCGCGGACGCAGTCACGCGTCCCGTTCTGAAATTCTATATATACCTACTTATCGATGAATAAAGGCACTTGTTATTATTCGCTTGACCATTCATAACTGTTTACTATTTATTGATTATTCACTCTCACTTCCCGCATTCCTGAATCGACGTATTTTATTTTAAATACAAACAAATCAAAATCCTCACGACGTATCAAATTAAGCATCCCGCTAAATTGATGATCCCGAACGAAAAGGAACACAGAATTTGACTAAAACGAATATAGCGATGTCAACATCAACATCATCAGCACGTCCTACTAGGACACACGCTAAAACACCTTAGCCCGTAAGCCTGTATTACAAACAATGAAAATGTTGTACAATAATATTATACTCGTATAATGGTTGACTGAATCACAAACACATCTTATTTTTGCAAGGGGTGCGCTTGGCATAGACTGCTTAAAAAAGTAATATTTAGTGAATAATGGGTAACAAATAAAAAATGTAATATTTAGTGACTCATACCTAACAAATAAAAACTATAAAATTTAGTGACTCATACATAACAAATTAAAATGTGTGTTAAGTGACTTATACGTAACAAATAAAAAATGTAATATTTAGTGACTCACGCGTAACAAATGAAAAATGTTATATTTAGTGACTCATGCGTAACAAATAAAGTATCTATATTGAGTGACTCCATACATAACAATTAAAAATGTAATGTTTGGTGACGCATACGTAACAAATAAAATATCTATTGTATATTAAGTGACTCATACGTAACAATTAAAAATGTAATGTTTGGTGACGCATACGTAACAAATAAAAAGTGTAATATTTAGTGACTCATATTTAACAAATTAAAAATTAAAAAATGAAAACTAACAATAATAATACATTTTATATAATATAATAAAATATTTATCATGTCGTATTTTGATCTAAACTGAAGGTAGTAACTTCTCACAATCGGGTAAAAGCTTATTTGAACAGTTCATTTATTTACATTACTGGTACAAGTTAATTTTATAAGTATTTTTGCTATATGCCTTCTCTTTTTCTTCTACTATTTTTATTATTTGTGTCTTTAAATCCAATCTCAACAAAACCGAATTGGTGATGCGAACAAGTTAAAGGGCGTAAATGAAAAACAAAATTGTCGACGACCCCGATAATCAAGTCTCCGGGTTAAAAACCAATAAATGGATACGTAACTCATTCGATATCGTAGGTTTTCAATATTCTATAATATGTAGTAGAAGGGCAACAATAATTGCAAATATTGAGTTGTAAGAGCATGATTTCTCTATAACCTTTAAAACCAGACTGAACCCTTAATTTAAAAGAATCTGAAACCAAACTCGAAATAAATGGTCGGAATACAAATGTGTTACAAACTAAGCCACCGATGTCACTTTTATATACCTTTGATAAAAAAAGTTAAAAAAATAAATCAAAATAAAACGAATTTCTTTAAACACCTCTTTAAATATTCTAGTGCACCAATTTATGTTAAGTTTCCATTACCGTCTGCATCTCATTTTTAGATCATATACTAATTAATTAAGAAACACTCATTAGCCGCCTTTTATGATATATAACACGTCGATCAATAAGCCCCGGGACTAACTACTAAAACAACATTTGTTTGCCAAAATTCTTCTTTATTCATCAACATAGTCTCACTCAGCTGACTGCCGATTTGATTCCGGAGTATAGTGGTGGATCCAAGTTTCATCCCTTGTCACATACCGATGCAAAAGCTCCTGTTTATTTCACGTAAACAGTGCCAAACAGCGCTTTGAATAATCGATGCATTGTTGTTTCTGTTCCATTGTGAACTTTACTTTGCGATTTTCCATCACAATTTTGAGGGTTCTTTTTTATGTTTTCTGGTGTTACAGCCTCATTTGGACTACCAGATCGTTCAGCATCATTTGTGTATGTACTACCACGTTTGAAATTAGCATGCCACCGACAAATGGTTGTTTTCGTCGGAGCAGAGCACGGATAACACTTTTCAAGCCATCGCTAAGTTTGAACGGTATTTTTCCCATTAAAAGGCAATGTTTTATCAACACACGTAATTCGTTTATTTCCATTGTTTTGAAAACAGCAAAAGTAGCGTCACTAAAACCACTGTAACTCAATAACACAATGTCAGAATATCATGAAAGCTTGACACGTAACTTCTAAAGGCTGGTACTAACTGATAATGGTATGAATTTGTTATTAGAGGCGTCATCTGTTGGTTATCCCCAGGACTTATTGATCGAGGTGTTAAAAATTAGGCACTTCCAAGGTTTTTGCATTATTGAACAGTGTTTCTAAGTCATATTTCTGGTGTTAAGTGGATCAATGAAGGGTAATCATGATGGATTAAGGATGATCATGATTAAATGAAGGGGGATCATGATCAATGAACCATTTCAACAGATCTTTGGATCAATGTTGTATCTACTTGTATTTTGGTCCGATACGTATTTAATGCAATACGACACAAAATATATTTGAAAAACACAGAACATTTAAAAAAAAATATATGAAAGAACGATATTAAAGTTCTTAATTTTATGTGGAATGTAGCGTGTCAAGTATTTTTCTGATACACGTTAAGAAATGTTATTATTTTATTTCATATAATAAATAATTCGTGAAAACAAACGTTTGTTGAAGTTTCAAAAACGTTAACAACTTCATCCTCAGAGCAATATAAAAACACTTGTCTGCCGATCCGGAGGTTGCAGGTTCGATCCCCGCTGTAACCCTGATTTTTTTAAATAGGATTCCAGTCTGGTTAACAATAAGGGCCTATACAAACATCTTTCTGGTTAGTTGGAAGAGATTGCGACATGGCAATAAACTCACCAGGTTAAAAAAAAGGAACATTACCGAATATGATTTTTCGACATCATCGTAATATTGTAGACTGCAACGCTTTTGAAACTTTGGTCATCATTTAAGCGAACGCAATATGACAACATTTCCGAAAAACATTTAAAATGATTATATTATTTATAGTGAAGGCATTAACATTGTGGAGGTTTAAAAACACTGCAATTTGTTTTATGAAACACTGTTTATTCCACTTTTTTGTAAATAAAATAAATAAATAAATAAATAATAGGTTTATTGATAGCAACATAGTATGTACAGATTATATTTAAATAACACTTCTAAAACACATTAATTGCAGATAATACATTAAATACAGAAGCTATCAAAAGGTCTGGGCTCATCTAATAGCATCCCCTCGGCCAAGATACACCCCACCAATATAGTTCGAACCCAGCCACGGGGACACCAGATGTTTTTCAGCTCACACCCTAACGGTTTCAAGGCTTTCACCTCATCCTCAGTATTGTGCTCCCCTGAAAACACTGTTTATTCCACTTTTTCCAAAAAATGGAATAAACAGTGTTTGATAATAAACAAATTGCAATACATTTAAAATGAGTTGAAAATACTCGTGAAAGTCTTCAGTTATATATGTTTTCTTAATTTTTTTTAAACAAGAAGTTAAAAACATACTAAAATAATTGAAAGAAAAGAAACGATAATAAAAGGTTATCACTTTTATATATTTATAAACAATTAAGCAGTGTTTTAATGATATTGATAAAAGTATGTATAAAACGTTTAACTGCGAAAGAAAGAACTTATTGTTTAAATGTATTTAAATTGAATCCTTATTTGTAAAAAAAACGATTGATAATGTCGAGTTGATGGTATTAGTAAGATGATATCAGATCTAGTATTTTGCGCTTATTAGAATTCGATACGGTAACGAGGATTTGGAGTGTAATGAAAGTTGATGTGAAAGGATTTGGGGGCGCACTGGATTGGCTCTAAAGCTGGACCTCCTGGTTCCTAGTTGATCCCTCTCACAATCCCCGATGGCTTTTTGGCTTTGCTCATTTTCAATTAGTCCAATATCCCTGAAGAGGTGACTTTCAGGGAAGGTTTATACGTATATTATGTTAAGACAAGGTTATGTCGTGTATTTTCATTTCATTGAAACAGAAAGGTTGTTTGAAATCTATAAGAAATTTGACATTTCTTGCAAAGTAAGTTTAATACTTGAATTAAGATTGATTCTTGGAATTTGATAAAAGTTGAAATTGATAAAATTTTTAAACAAAGGACCATACGCATACCAAGATACGCAAGCAATTTTTGATCAGACAGAAAAATCAAATATTATTTAAAAATGTTTTATAATAACATTTTCAATTATGTAATTTAAAACATAAATATTTATTTTCTTACATAATATGTATAAAGCTACCAAAATAGAGTTCCCGTAATGAAAACAGTGAGGCTTTAGTTTAAAACCAAATGTTTTTAAAATTAGAACATCATTATATCTTAATGTTTGAAATAAGAACATTATTGTCGTATTTGAAATAAGAATATTCATTCTCACTAATATATGTCCTGTCAGTATTCCTTATGAACACTAATAGAAGAACAATTAGTGACAATTAATTACAGTTCGATTCATTACATGAAAGAGAAAACACAGTCAGATTAGTAAAAATCTAAAATATACATTCAAACCCCCCCCCCTCCCAACAAAAACAAAGAAAATGATTCATAATATAAATAGGTCAAAGCCCGTACGATGGTTGTCGCCAAAGAAAGAATACGGGAATTGAATTTTGAATACAAGAAAGCGAGAGAGGATTACTTGGATTCTCTCCGAAAGTAATTCGAAATTTGAATCTCGATGGGTCCGTGATACTGAACGAATTTTAAATACCCAGCTAACAATTTTTGAACCGGTGTAAAAGAGGACGATGTATAAATGATATGTATAAACAAATTTTACATTTATGAATATATATTTTCATAAATGTAGAATTTGTTTAACTTCCGTTAATATTTCACGGTTTGCAACTAGTCCGTTCTAAATTATCAAGCTTTTTTACATACAATTTGTGTAAGTTTTGCAATTTGGGGGTCAACAACAAAACTAGCATCATTTTTTCATTTTTTTCGAACACTTCATAAATAGGCTTACCATTATTTCCATACATTCCATCAACGGCAATAATTTTATTTATGCTTTCGTACTTTGTAAATAAATTTAAAAATTTCGTTTACTGCTATCACTTTATGAGACCTATTTGCAGTCTCCGAGTCACCATAATAACTAGTCTTGCATCTCGGAAACATTTTTCTTCTTCTTCCTGGCATTGCCCAAACTCATTGCCTAGGTAGGCTGTGGGGTCGGCTCTTCTCGTTCTCAGGCTGTATATTCTTCGGTTCTGGGTGTCGCTTTCATCTAGGCCGTTTCTCTGCAGGATTTTGGAGCATTGAGTCATCCAAGAGTTCTTTGGTCTTCCTCTGGACGGCTGTCGAGGAAGTTCTACATACATTGCCTGATTTACAGTATGGTCTGGTGGTTTCCGTCTTATGTGCCCATACCATCTCAGCTGTCGCTCTTCCCGCTTACTATTTATGTCAGTGACTCCCAGGCTACCACGAATGCGTGAGCTCTTAATTTTATCTTCCAGTGATACTCCTGCTCGACCACCTAAGCATTCCCATTTCTGCTGTTTCAAGTTGCCTAGAGTAGGAGCTGTACGTAGTCTAGCATTCTGAGCCATACATAATTGCGGGTCTAACGATAGTCTGGTATACCTCTAACGATGGTCTGGTATACCTCGGAGACATTATTACGTTAAATAAGGATTATTTGAATACAACTCCGAATAACCTAACTTTCTCGGCCTCCGTAGCCTAGTGGTAACATTCTTAACTTATGCAAGGGTTTTGGATTCAATTCCTGATTGTATTTAAAAAAGGTGCCAATCTAGTAAAAAACCGTCTGGTAACAAAAATCGCACGTTCGGAATGTTGGCAATACTTTCAAAGATGAACCGCGACTTCCGTACCTAGCCCAGTGTTTCTTAAGCTGCGGGGTCGCTTACTTGTACCCAACACAATATTTTCTCCCGGCCACGCTTTTCATTGTGTCCAAAACATTAATTCAGATATATTGAAGGAAATCATGCAAAATATAAATTTCAGCACAAAAACAGAGATACCGAAAACTATGCGATTACAGCAAAATATAGTGACTTGAGATGGATTTCCAAGTCTTTGAAAGGCCTACCTTTATATATTGTTTAAAGTTAAGGCATTAACATTGTGGAGGTTTAAAGACATTGTAATTTATTTTATCAAACACTGTTTATTCCACTTTTTTGTAACGGTATAACCCTACCGGCTTCAAGGCTTTCACCTCATCCTCAGTCTTGGTTGTGCTCCACTGAAGATGAGGTGAAAGCCTTAAAACCGGTAGGGTTATACCGTTACAAAAAAGTGTAATAAACAGTATTTGATAAAATAAATTATAATACAATGCCTACCTTTATTGTCGATGACAATAAGTTAGCGCGAGGTTTCAAAAAAAATATGAGAGATTTCATAAGAGATCAACCGCAGATAAGTGAAACCACAGATACAGATAACGGGGAACAACTGCAACGTCGTTATGCAATCGACTTCTTTGTCGTTATAATAATCCAGAACATAAATTTTATCTTTAAAAAAATTCTAAAAAAAAAATTAAAGTAACGAAGTTTTAGATCCTTGGAAAATCCTGTAAGCAAATTTCCCCTTAATCAAACAGTCTACATTATTATCACAAATGATATGAAATGGCCTAAGTATAAAATTTTATTCTTATAAATATTTATCAACTTAGTTCAAAACTTCTTACAATGTTACAATCATGCTTTTTAAAAACTCCAAGATCTAAAACGGTTTTATATGAATGTCTGATTTAAGAATTATTTAAATAACCATATCCAAACGGTATGAAAAAAACATACAATAAAACATTCTAACTGAGGAAAAACTCGTATTAATTCACTTGCTGTGTCGCGTCAGGATTATTGCAATTCCATTAATTCTGGTTTGCTTGATTTCAAGACTCCGGTGTACATTCAATGTAGACGCTAGACTGATATATGATAGTGATAAATATTGTCAAATTAGTCCGCTTCTAAAAAGTCTACACTTGCTAAGGTGTTGCGATCAGATTGATTTCAAGCTTTTTCCCTTTACATTAAATTCCCTTAATAGGATGCCTCCATTGTTCTACATATTGGAATCTTTATCTAAAGATATTCTTTAAGAGAGTAGAATTTATGGATGAGATATTATAATAAAGTGTTTGTCTTTATTCGTCATGTTGTATTAAGTGTCATATCTTAGTATTAAAAATATTGATGGCGTGTGAAGATTTATGTTTGTCTAAAATTTGTCTAACGTCAAAATGTTTGTCTAAGATTTATTTTCAACCTATGAAAGTACGATCATATAGTAGTATATTGAACTGATAGAATGTTAGAAATAGACGCCAAATTCACATACTATCTCTATTGTATACTATCCTTAACTGTTCCGTCGCCCCCTCTTAATTCGCAAAAAAAAATCTGCGTCTTTCCAATCATGGATTAGCAATATGCTCAAACAGAGATTATTTATTAGTTCCCCGTTCCTTTTTTTTACGTCGTCCTTTACTGTTCATACAGTGAGACTGGAATCAGTAACCAACTAATATATGACTCACTCCGCCCTTCGCATGCTTTAAGAAGCGACTGAAAAAACTCTTAATTTCTAGTCAGTAAAATAACGTGTTTCATGCCCGATTTTCATTTTCCTTACCTCTCCACCATCACTTCCTTTTTCTTTTGATCGATGATATTTCACTTTACATGAAAAAGAATGTTCGAGTGATTGTCCGTCTTTGTGGGGCTCGTGGGCATGTGCTCACGTCTGTTTTTTATGAATTTCGTGGGGATGGATAGTCATTTGAATAATTTTTGCAACCATGTAACATGCTTCATTTACTTTTGTCTTGTTGGTTGGAAGAGATTGCCGCTTGGCAATAAGCCCACCAGATTGTATTTGCAATAAAAGTGTTAAATTAATAAGTAAATAAGGTTTAGGAAGCCCTTAAAGATAACAAGGTCTTATCCAAAATGTTAATGTTATATGGACACCACATTATACACCACACTAAACCTAAAGCCGAATATGTTACTATAACATATCGGAAGATCTACAAAGGTTTCTTTGTTGTTCGTCTTCCTGAGTATATTTTCTGCAGTTTTCGTACCAAATATGTTTTTCAAAACATATATACAGATGTGAAGTAGTAAAAAATTGAACGACCGCAATCATTATAATACATTCCTCTCATTAGACCCAATTTATGTGTCTCTGTGTATTTATTTTGTAATATTTTAAATTGCCAATAAAAGTGGGCTCAAATACTGAGTTTTATTGCTTTGAGGAGAGTTTGCTCTATAAATGGCGCTATATATGTTGTTCTTTTAATATTGTTATTATTTTCAGAAACATATAAGAGAGTGCCTCTTAAATATTTAATACAAAAAATGTCCATTAATATTTTCTCCAATCAAACATCTAACTATTTGTATTTTGTTAATAAATATAAAAAATCTAAATTAATCATTGTTATCTTATATACGTCGGTCCCAGCATAAAACAAGGAAACAATAAGTTAAAAAAATACTGAAAAATAAATAAAGTTACTTGAGTCATAGTCGAAAAACAAAATTACTCAACCTTATTTTTAATATTAACTCATTGGAGTTTTTTTATCGATTTATTTTCGAGTTTCTGAAGAGAATGTTGAAAAAGTATTTTTTTTTAAAAGGCAATCTACTACCCAACATAGGATGATTTGTGCCACAAAATTATAAACATTATGTGGATGATTTGTGCCACAAAATTATAAACATTTAATTGGTTTTATTATATTGACGCCTATAGGCGTCATAGACACTCACAAATTGAAAATTTCCTCGAAGAAATAAAAAAAATTATTTAAACATTCATTGGACGCGGTAAAGATATGACTGGTAGTAAATCAAATATGTTTCACAAAGGCCAACCGAAAAATACAGGGTCTTTAATTTCCTCATCCAGACCACACTCGCAGCCGGGTTTCTCCGCAATACCCATTCTGTAAAGGGGACTAGTCACCAAACAGTGGCCCACCCGCAAACGACAAATGACGGACACTTTCATCTTCATAATTCTTATAATTTTAAACCATGTTTTTTAAGGGATAGATTTTCGGATTGATTTATATCTAAAGCCTTTATTTATACTATATCCCAATACAACGCTCATCGGTGCCAAGTATCATGCTCAATTTTTTTCAAAAGATCAGTTACTGACAGGGAAAAATCAGATAGGTTAAAACCGGTAGAACATGTTTCCTTTGCCAAGGAATCAACACATGCATTATCAGTGATGAATCAATGCATTCATTACCAGTGACCTTTGTGTGAAAAAATCCAAGCTAGACGAAACATCTATATTTTGAGATCAATTGGAGAAAAAGTACTTAATTGTTTTAATATTTAATGGCGTAAAGAATTCCGTATTCAAAAGATGTTTAAGAAAATGTTTACTTTTTCATTATTATTTGACGGTTTTTGATTTGTTTCAGCCATTTTTAACGGGTCATTGCTAGTATTTCATCATTTCTACTATACAGTGTATGACAAGTGCCTTCATTAAAACGATAAGTTTTATTGGAATCCATACCTCCTCCGCTCTACGAGTGGGTGTATAATTCAAACATATCAAATACTAAGTGAAAATAATCCTTCACCAATAAATAATGTTAACAACTTTCCGTCAGTGCGAAAATATTGATAACACGATACTAAATTAACATATTTCAAAGGTAACATCTTCTCAGGTACACGATTAAAGTTTGCGTTTGGTTCTGTTAAGGTGTTTTAAATTGAATTAAATAAAACGCCGCCTACTACAGGCGTCAGCGTCCATTGAATAAAAGTGCGAGTATTAACCTTTTTAACTTGCAAAATATTTCTGGAATGAACGAGTGTTGAAAGCATTCTTCGAAAATCAGCCTTCTTAGAATTCGTTTTTGTCAGATAAACGAAGTTAATTTTGTTTATAAAATAAATGTAAATACTAGTACACTGACTTAACATATTAAAAAGGTCATGAATTTAAATTATTAAATTAGTCTTTTTAAATTAACATTATTTAAATTTAAAAAAAAAAACAGACAGAGAACAACCTTAAGAAATTCATGGGGAATAAAAATATTTTTTTTAAACGAGTCTTTGTTTAACATATCCTACGAGGTCTAGTTAGTGACACATGCTTTGCAGTCCGGGAGTTATGGGTACAATTTCCGTTGGAACCGATACATTTTAAAAGGGGCTCTTGTCTGGTTTTTAAACAAGGTTTGACATTTATCTAGTTAGTTGGAAAATATTTTCACAAAGCAACAAACTCGCCAAAGTATACTATAAACACATACAACGAAAATGTTATACAATAGGAATCGTCAAAGCCCCCAGTCGCTGTACCATAAGACTATAAAACAATATAAAATTGGTTGTACTTACGTCTGTATGTGAGAATAGATGTTGTCATAGTAACGGTTTGATATTTATGGTTAATTATAATTATTTATGACATGGTAATGGTTCAATATTTCCAATCCTGGTGTCTCCAAATACGTTAATTATTTTCATGTGAGTATAATTAAGGTTTAATTGAATAAGTATGAATAGATTCCAACGAAGAACGAGCAAAGCGCATTGAATATATGGGCAACTATCGTAGGCCACAGCGTGAGAAACAAACAGCGCGTTAGCTTATTCGTTATGAAGAATATCAGCCAGGTTCGTCTCATACTGCTAGGCGGCACCGAGAATATATCAACATGAGTCATTCAGATGGTTCAGCGAAGGAAAACAAAGAGTGTCACGCAATATAACATATGTTCAGCAAATGTGAAATCTTCAACAAGAGCAACAACAGCAAGAGACTGAAGAGGAAGCCAACTGTGGAAGTTACAAGTACATTTAAGAAGTCGTTTTTATTTTTCAACCTTAGCAAGTTCATTTACGTTCTTTAATTTTTTACAAGTTATAGCTAGTAATTATCATATTCTTCCCTATCTTTATAACTTTATCATCAGAGTTATGATATTAAGCCGATAACCTACATGACAATTTTGACGAAACACATCAAATGAATGTCGGTCATAAACGTAAAACAGTTATCTGGAGTACGATAATTGTATAGTTTATCCAAACATCATCTTCAATATTCTTGTGAACTTTTACAAGCTTAGAATGATGGAAAAAAATAGAAAGGACGAACGCAAAATATCGTAAGAACTTTATATTACCAAGGTTAGGGTTGTTCATTAATTGTTTATTTGTCGGAGAATTTAGGGAAATTTTACAAGTTAGAGGTTCCGGTGAATTGGTTACAGGTTATTCCGGCGTAAATTTATAGCCTTAGAAATCCTGGAGACTAGAAACCGAGGGATTGTCGAGAATGGTACTGCTTCAATAAAGAGGCTTGAGTTCTTCAAAACTAGAATATATAAGTATACGAGATTAATTTAAAACTGAAAAAAATAACAACACGGTCTAGCTGCGCACTCCTTACCAAAATTGAGAGTAAGTCTCAAAGGCTATTGTGTCTCAAAATATCAACTGAAGTTTTAGTATATTTATTACTCAACTCTCTCAGTAGCTTGAGCCCCTTCTTTTGAATATCGAAGGGCTGAAAAAATAACCTTTTAAAATATCGTAAATAGCATATTTTTAGAGATTTTACAAGACAGCATTGACTTCGTTCACTAATCATGAGCATCGCGCCATCTCTTTTTTTGTAATATGCATAAAAAATGGCATTCATCTTCCACTTCTATCACATCCATACATTTGGGATTTATATTCTTCTATTAAAATGTTTTTTTTTAGTAATTCTTCTTTTAAAATTTGATCAATTTAGTCTTGCCACGATTTTGTAGGTCTTGTCAAATTTTTTGCACCTTCAATTCTATTAGTTTTAATATTTTTTAATTCCTCTATCATACTCTTCTTTTTTCATCTAAAACACTGAATATCTCTTCAATACTTTTTTCATCTAAAACACTGTATATCTCTTCAATACCCTTTCTATTGTTCTCATTCCTAATTTTATAGACTAAACGACTCCATAAAATGATTTTTTTACGTTTAGTTATATACGTTTCTTGGTTGAACTTCACATTATTCAGAGGATCTATTTATTTTATGAATATCTCCAAAATGTCAGCCTGTCTGTCCTCACCCCGCCTTTGAGTAAATCCTTTGTATGCATCAAAAGTAAAACAGCAATAACTCTGTAACCCCTCGCGAACTTTCTGTCTAGGATTGTAGCGATATCATAATATGAGAGAATTATTATTTTCAACGCTTTATCTTCAAAGCTTTTACTCCTTACAAGTATAGAAATATAAATAGGGAATAAAATTAATTCCCAATCCTTCATCATCTATAACGCGAAGAAAATAATGTTAACTTGATATTATTATGCCAAAAACATTTTTTTTTAGTTTTAATTATGTAGAATATATTTGAGAGACAAAAAACTCGAATCCATTTTTTTTCGTAGTATGTGCACTTGTGTTGTAAACAAAATCTGACATCCACAGCCTCGTCGGTAAGACGCTGGTATGGCACTTAGAAGTATTGAGTTCGATTCCTAATGCTACCCAAAAATATCATAAAGGGTTCTAGTCTAGTAAAAGATTTTCAGACTGATAATAATATTCGCACGCGTTAGACATGTGCTAGTGTTATTGATTGTATACGTGTTGTAATATATCCAGTATGTGCGATAGTGATCTGTAAGTTACTCCAGTGGTTCTAAACCTGAAGACTTGATTACTGGAGTCGAAGACAAGATTGTCTCCTGGTCACGCTCTTCAACATGTCCGCATCATTACTTCGGATATGTTAAGGGATACCATACAAATACATAAATTTAAAAAAAAAATATTTATGGATATGGCATTTAGATGATGAAAATGATCGAGTGTGAATTCAAATAGTAATTTAATTTGTTATTTTGAAGTTGGGGAGTCGTTTAGTTTGATCGCCTCGTAATACTTTTTGTGAAGTATTAAATCATTTTTCATCGTTTGAAAAGGTAAATTTTCAACATTTATAATGAATTTGCTCTTTCAAAAGAAAACTCCATAAGCAGCGTTATTAAGGTTCTAAAGCAATTTTCTTAATATTTTCATAGTTAAATATTCCATAGAAAAAAGGGCAGAAAGTAACTCCTTGCCCTTTAAGTTTTTATCTTTAAAAGTTTACTCACAGTATCGTCTCTTCTGAATACTTAATTAATTATTTTTTATTCCAAATGAATTTACCAATTCAAGGTTAACAACGACAACTCCGTAAAAATTTACATTTTCAAATACAAATTTCCAAAAAAGCCTAGATATAAATTAAATGTATTTTTGAAATAAACGAAGAAGATAGATTGCCATTGGCTCAATTTATTTATAAAATAATCTTATGTAACGGAAAATAATTCATAAGTTTTTTGTGAAGATTTTTTTTATGTAAACAAATGCGATATTATATTTTCTACTTTTTTAAACAAACTTTCTTGAGTTATGCCCATGTAATTTTCAATTTGTCTTCTCATTAAAACTTAAAATTTTACAAGTTGTTTTGTGGATAGTAAATAAAAAAAATACAAGTTGTTTTGTGGAAAGTAAAGAAATTGTAAAAACTACAAGCTGTTTTGTGGATATAAATAAATCAAAAAAATTACAAGCTGTATTGTGGATAGAAAATAAAAAAAATACAAGTGGTATTGTGGATAGTAAATAAAAAAATTACAAGTTGTTTTGTGGATAATTTATAAAAAATATTACAAGTTGTTTTGTGGTTAGCAAAGAAATTTAAAAAATTAAACTTATGATACAAAAATTAATAAAAATCTGTGACACATTTTCAATTTTACAAATCTTTGATTTATAATACATTGCAATAAAGAACATCGTACTTATGTAAGTGTTAGTAGAAACCTTGTTTATTCCCATTATTTCTTTCAAAAAATAATCAGGATCATTCAAGACGTTTTGTCCGTGATTTAAATATCAATGATATAAAATTTTTCATAGAATTATAATTTTAATTTCCCGTTTTACGATCTAAATTTATCAATTGTATAGTTACTCATTAAATGAATAGTGTTTTAAAATTATATGCTTATTTATTTTCTTTTGATAACCATTTAGCTTGCTAAGACAATATGAATTGAGTTTATTGTCAATCGTTAATTCCTTCTAATCAACCAGATATGAGTTTCACAGATACGACTGATAGAAAGGTGTTATTTCCAAAAAGAGAAAAACCAGAATTTAATAATTGCCAAAACGACAAACATACTTCAAACATTATTCGTAAAAAACAAATGAAAAAAAACAGTCAAACAAAATATTTGCAAAGGTCACAAAAGTCTCGGAAAATGCGAGTAGAAGGAAAAAGGAAAGGTTAAAAAAATAAGAGTTATAGAGAAACGCATTTTAGCACTGAAAAGACATGTAATATTTTTAAAGTCACCGTAAGAATCCGTTTACTGGTTCCAAAGTATGATGACATGACAGTAAAGTACGACATGAAGAAGGAGAGACGATGAACTGGAAATGTCAAAAGGCAATATCCGTTTTAGCGTAGTGATATCTGTATCTGACAGAATCAAACTCTGCTCACTCTGAACATTTACGGTGAGATTAATAGTGATTTTTTATAGTGACCTAGCAAGCTGAAATAATCACCCAATCAGTAGAAAATAATGTAAACTCACGAGTTAGAATCAGCATTTTGATTTTTAATTTCAATAAAAACAAAGAATTTACGTTTTGCTAACGCCGCTTCATTTTAACTAAATAAAACATGCTCGTATATTATATTCCGTTGAATAAAATATCAAATTTTATATAATGCGCTTTTGAATTTATTTAAAACATTTTTTTTCACTATAATATACGTATTTGGTGTAAAAACTACTTGTTATAATTTTATTTTACTTTAAATAGATTTTTCCAAATTCTTTAAAAAATGCGGAATATTATGGCAATACCGTGGAATGGTCTACCTCTAAATATTTGAAATATAGGTGACGTATACAACTTCAGGAAACACCTGAATAATAACCTGTTATGTGAGGTTTTATCAAAATTTGTGATTATACAATATATGAACGCTTTACACAAATATGTCAACGGCTGCGGTCTAACTGTTAGCATTCACGCTAAGCTAGTGAACGTCCCAGGTTCGATTCCTGGCAGATTCACTTCCAGATTGGTTTTACTTTTAAACCATTTTCATTTGAATTTATGTTTTTATTTCCTTATGTGCATCTTATCATAAACGCTTATACCACTATCAAGCTACTTAAATCAATATCATTCTATATTATTTATAGTATAGGCATTAACATTGTGGAGGTTTAGAGACATTGTATTTTGTTTTATCAAACACTGTTTATTTCACTTTTTGTAACGGTGTAACACTACCAGTTTCAAGGCTTTCGCCTCCTCATCGGGGGAGCACAAACAAGACTGAATTCTGTTCGAACTGGTACCGAGATACACGCTTCTAACGATAAATATTCGGGTTGGAGATTGGGGTTTGGGGGAGCTTTGGGGCAACCTGACAATGATTAATCCTCTAATTTATTCTGAAATGACTAATCATTGTCACTCTGAAGACCATACATTTTCTATCGATGATGCCAAATTCTTACACATCATTAGAAACGGAAATAAATTTGACAGATTAGAGACCCTAGAAATTTCTCACTCAGTGCATCGAGGTGAACATCTGGCAAATACATATATCCCAAGAATCTCTCCGCTGCTCGCCAAGGTTGTCACATGCCTCTCCCAACCTGTTTACTGTTATAAGCGTGTATCTCGGTACCAGTACGAACATAATTCAGTCTTGTTTGTGTTTCACTGATGATGAGGGGAAAGCCTTGAAACCGGTAGGGTTATACCGGTACAAAAAGTGAAATAAACAGTGTTTGATAAAACAAATTACAATATCCTTCTATAAAAATCTTCGTTATGAAAAGCAGCAACACGTTAAACCTACCGATATTCTAGAAACTTTAATTTTCCTACCATAGTAATTTAGGGTTTGATCTACCAATACTGAGTGCTTGCTGAAAAGCAATAACTTGTACACATCAAATTTTCTATACGTAAAATGACTGAAAATTTAACTAGATCATGAGGAATTGCCTATTTAACACGCATTCTATATTCCATCTAAAGTCGAATGTATTATTATCAAATATCGAAAGATCTACGATACAAAGATTTCTTAGTAGTTGGTCTTCCCTTGGTAAGTTTTCTACCATATCAAATATATTTTTCTGAACATATGCAGATTACCTAGAAATACCCAATTTAATGGATGCACCCGTTATATCCTTACACGCGTCTTATTTGTTTCAGTAATATTTTTAATATGTCACCATAGTGCATATGATTTCCGATATCAAGTATCCTTGAGAGGAGTCTGTTATCTAAATGGCGCTTCGTAAATTGTCCTTGTATTATTATTATTACTGCAAAAAAATAAAAACCAACTATTCACAGAGAAGGAAAGCAAAGGTGACAAGGAATACCGGGCTTTTAGCACCGTTCGCCGTAATTATGGAACAAATGAGTACCAAAAATTTGCTATATTGCCACTGAAATGCCTTTATACTCCAGACTCCGCGCTTTAAATGTTTCAATTTGCCTTTGTCTTACATATCCAAAATTCCCTAGGCCTTGCAATTAAAAATAATCACCCTCCATATTCAAGCTTTTCCATTAGACCCTCACTTATACACGGCGCCGCTTGTGGTCAGGACCGGCACATATTTACGTTAAATGTTAGCAGTGCACCAATTCATGGGGATCGCCGCTATCCATATCTATGGGATGACTCATGGTCAATTATGATAATGAAATAGGTAGTACCTAATAATGGAGTATGATTTTCAGCCATCCTGTGGAGGAAAGGCGCTTGTACGTATTGGTGTATTCTGAACAAACTGTTGCAATACAGAAAGCAGACAGTCTTGTCAGTTTAAGTCTTCTACAGTACTTTGTAAGGCAGATTGTTTTTTGAAAAAAGTGGTTATTTTTTATTTAAAAAATGTAGTACTACCTTGATCATAAAGTTTTAGGACCGGCCACCGTATGACGGTGTCAGTCACTCGATTGGAATTCTTTTTTTTTTTGTTAGGTTACCACACCTAAAATTTTAAATCGCGAAATACATGATTTCCATGAGTTTTTGACCAAAAACAACACGAATACTATCCAGTATCCTGAAAACTATCCAGTATACTATCCTTCGAGTACTATCCAGTATATTATCCTTCGAATTCACCTGATCTGGCTCCCTGCGACTTTTTCCTGTTCAACCGACTTTAAAAACCGCTTCGCGGAACTCGTTACAGCACCCGAGAGAATGTCATGAAAAAAACGAAGACGACTCTGATGGACATACCGAAAATTGAGTACCAGGGGTGTTTCGAGGATTGGATCAAGCGCTGGCGTAAGTGCGTTGCAGTCGATGGGGAGTATTTTGAAGGGAACCATATCGATTTTGATGAATAAACTTGTATTTTCGATTTTATGAATAAAGTCCTAAAACTTTTTGATCAAGGTAGTAAACAGCATATAACCAACATAAGAAGAATAATAATAAAAGCAGCCTAGATGTGAATCTGCCAGAAATCGAACCTTAGGCGTCCGCATGATTATCTTGAATGCTAGCCATTAGAGAAAGGAAATAACATGGAAAGTTGAGATCTTCTTTCCAACAACCATTTTAACCAACATAAAGAAAGGAAGTAACATGGAAAGTTGAGATCTTTTTTCCAACAACTATTTCAACCAACATAAAGAAAGGAAGTAACATGGAAAGTTGAATCTTCTTTCCAACGACCATTTTAACCAACATAAAGAAAGGAAGTAACATGGAAAGTTGAATCTTCTTTCCAACAACCGTTTCAACCAGCATAAAGAAAGAAAGTAACATGGAAAGTTGAGATCTTCTTTCCAACAACCATTTTACAATTCTTGCACATATGTCGAATAGTTGAGGTGCAAGCATACATCCTTATCACACTCATTTAGCAACTTGATGTCAACCATAAAGACAAAATTTTCACTGAAACCATGTTTATCTTATATAGATTTTGCACTGAGCCAACGCAATGTGCTGATATTTCATTTTCTTAAAAGATCTCATACATTTTTTTCCTATTTCACGCAATCAAAGGTTTTTTAAAGTAATTAAAACACATTATGGCAGGCACATGGAATTTTCGGCACTTCTCAAATTACTATGTAACATATATTTATATATGTATGGAAATTCCCTTGTCTTTGACAAAACTTATTCAACAGGAATCTGCCATGGTGTGTAACGCTTTCGTCTTTGTGCTATTATTTCTATGAGGATTTTGCTAGCGCGTAAAGTAAGGGCTGTGTTTCTGTAACTATCGTATTTTCGAGTTGATCCTTTTTTTTTTAAACAGAATGAACACAGATTCCATCGAGTCCTGTAGCCAATTACTGGATATACAGATTTTGATGCAGATATTGTTTGTATAGTACGCATAGAATAAATATATTATACTTTGTCGTGTTCCAAAATAACTTTTCTCTCTGAAACACCTTTAACATGAAGTTTCATTCCTCCAAGAATTTCAATCCAACATTTTAGTTAATGAATCTGCGGCTTACTCATATTTGCTATCGTGATCAATTTAATTCTGTAGCTTACTCAAATCTGCTATCATGATTAATTTAATCTGAAGCTTACTCAAATATGATATCAACAAATATGCAGCTTACTCAAATCTGCTATCGTTATCAATTTAATCTGTAGCGTACTCAAACCAGCTATCAACAAATCTGTCTCTTAATCAAATCTGCTATCGGGATCAATTTAATATATAGCCTACTCAAATATGTTACCAATAAATCTATAGCGTATGCTATCAACAAATCTTAACCTTATTTTTTTCAATTTATAATTATGGTTGTACCCTGTATATAGAAAATATATTTTTTTTCTGAATTGTTAGATAAAAACAGCATATACGCTAAAATGATATATTTTCATTTGAAACCTTGAGTTTTAAAATTATATGAACTGGAACAACACTGTTATCCTGTGTTGAGATAGGTGATGATAATTTGAATATATACTCGTATTTGAACATTACATTCGAACTCATTTTTTTATGGAGAGGGTTTATTAGCCCCTTAGTCTATTTCCTGGGAAATGTCTGCAGAACGACACACTTTTAATAAGCTTAAAAGGTTGTAATGCAGATATTATCCTCCCTTAATCAACAGTTATTCGGGTATATATAATCAAATCTTACATTTTTTTTATTTTTCAATTTTATAAGAGAATTTTGACTTTGTCCTAAGTAGGAGCTCTTTCCTCCTTATAATTAAGGGACGGGCCAGGGTGTCCGTCACTAATGTCATTCACGTCGTTATTAGTGTTCAGAAGGTTGCCAAAATGTTTCGCTCACCGTTTTGACAATAAACTGTTTATGGTATCTGTCAATATCAAACTTTGCTCATCCTTATATGGTAATACGAGGCACATTCTTTTTTCTTAATTAATTAGCAATTTTATAGAACCTCTGCTATTGCGTGTTCTATTATGTCTGACTTGGTTTTTCAAATATTTTAATTTATTTTTCCTTGTCATTCTTCTCGTCTGCACCTATGTCATTTCGTTGTTTTACTAAGCCTGTCGTTTTGTCATTTTGGTCCATTTTATGTTATGGTTCATTTTTTATGTTTAAAGTAAAACCATTTCGATCTTTGCCTTTCTGATTAAGGTTTGAGAGTACGCTTTACGCTGGATCGTTTGATCGCTTTATAGCGCTCCTAATGCTAGTCCACATCTCACGGTTCTGCTTCACACAGAGGACTTAAGTCAGCCTCTTGCTACTGTTCAACCAGTTCCATCTGTTTTATTATTTTATATCAAAAGTTCTATCCCGGAACGCTGAATCTATTTCTAGTGATGGAAATTCTTTCTTGTAATTGTAATTGTAATAAGACACCATGAAGCGGGCAGAAATTACCTTAGCTCCCTTGTTTGTTATGGTATCATATATTCATATTTTAAGTGGATCTGATGTGTATCTGACACGTATGAGAATGTAATCTAGCTGATTTCCTATAAGTCCATCAGGGGACCTGCATTTGCTCTTGGATATGACTTTTTTTTAAATTTAGTACTTTAAATAAGCGTGTTTTGTGCTGCTGTAAAATTTGTAAGCCGTGTTCCATTTTCACAACTGATATCATATCTGATAAAATATCTGATATCATTTCTGATATAATTACTGATATAATTTCCATTGCTGATATAACATATAGACACATATATGAAAAAAACACTTCCCTAAACGTAGATAAACAAAAGCATACAATATGACGTATTCTGCCTTGTTTTCCAATTATTCATATATTTTGAAAGTGAAATTTTGTCATATTTAATATAACAAGGAATCTTTGGAAATATAAAAATTAAATGTAAACAAATTCCAAAAAAAAACAAACATAATTTAAAAGAATAAAACTTAAAACATATATTTGTATATTAATTAATGATTCTGTAGCCTAGTTCAGCTTCTTAACCGGATATTTATGGCATGATTCCCGATGGAATTCTCGGAAAAAGAATAGTCTCTTTTTTCACTTTAGAGCTTTTCATAAAGTTTTAATTGGTTGAATTAGACAAAGCAGATGCCCATGACGCTCAATAAAGAGCACACGATAAAGAAAAAGAAGTAAGAAATTGGCAAATGACAATAAGAGCTTTAAATAAAGTTTTAATTGGTTGGATTAGACAAATCAGATGCTCATGACGCTTAATAAAGACCACACGATAAAGAAATTGGCAAATGACAATAATAGCTTTTAATAAAGATTTAATTGGTTGAATTAGACAAAGCAGATGCCCATGACGCTCAATAAAGAGCACACGATAAAGAAAAAGAAGTAAGAAATTGGCAAATGACAATAAGAGCTTTTAATAAAGTTTTAATTGGTTGAATTAGACAAAGCAAATGCCCATGACGCTCAATAAAGAGCACACGATAAAGAAAAAGAAGTGAGAAATTGGCAAATGACAATAAGAGCTTTAAATAAAGTTTTAATTAGTTGGATTAGACAAAGCAGATGCTCATGACGCTCAATAAAGAGCACACGATAAAGAAAAAGAAGTAAGAAATTGGCAAATGACAAGAGTTTTTAATAAAGTCAGTATAGAACACACAATAAAAAAAAAAAAGAAAGTAAGAAATTGGCAAATGACAATAAGCTCACCATATTGTTTTTTTTTACAGAGAAAGTCTAATATAAAACAATACAATACAATGCTGACCTCCCAGATTTAAAAAATGGGTCAACCACTCTACTTTTCATTTAAAACTTATTTAATACCGTTCTGTTTGGTTGAAAGTTATTAGCATTAGATATTTACGTTGTTCATACCTCGATGGTATACAAGTTGTAGTGTTTAAAACAAAATAGTAATACAATTTAAAATAAAAGTGCTTTTGAGTCAAATTGTAACAAATAAATACAGCTTTAAAGGCATATATTCATTATTTTCAAACTTTTGGGCGTAGTGTAGCTGTCATCAAAGCGCCACTCTGGATTTCAAAGAAATTTTCCCCTCAACCGTTATTTTTCTCTTGCCTTCAAATTGTGATATTTTCGTACTTATAGCTTACACGTGTAAGAGTCAAACGCTCAAGCGTTCTCAATTTTATTTTACTTATAGAAAATGCTTATAAATAATAACAATAAATTTTTATAAAAATTAATAGGACTTCGTAAATACGAGTAATATCAAAAATTTTGTTAAGCAGAAAATAATTTTCTATTTAAACGGCGGTGCAAATTTGTCTTTTTAGTAAATTATTAATCACAAGTTCTTGGAATGTTTCATATAAAAATGCAAATATCAAGATCAAAGAATTTAATTTATTAAAAAATTATTTTCAATAGATTGTTAAACTATCATATCAATATATATGTACAAAGCACTGATGTGCTGATGTAAACAAAGGCTCTAGATATTAATCAATCCAGTAATGTATCCCTTTGAAACCCTGGTTTAATATAATAAGAGTGAACAAGATGGAACTGTCAATCATGTGTCGCTTGCGGATGGGCCACTGCGTGATGGCAAGTCAGTCATATTTAGACGAAGGGTGTTTTAGAAGATCCGGGATGCAAATTTGGTCTAGATTTTGCCGCATTCAATCAATATTGCGTTTTTTCTTTCTCGTAAAAACTTTCTACTTATACTCGTAGATCGATTATGATTTTTTTAGACTAATCTGTTGAAGCTTTTAAGCGTCTAAAAACAACGTTTTTTTTTTAATTTATGTATCGTATTGATCAACACTAACATTTTAAACTTCAACAGTTATGACACAAATCATCTTAAAAAAAAATCAAGCTTACTTATTCTGTTTTGGTATCATTTATATTTTGACTAATAGTTTAAACTCTATATACAACAGTTTTCTCGCCATTCTAAAATATGTGTTCTACTTAAAGTTGTCTGAATTTTATCTTAAATTCTGAGTTAAACGAACTTCCACGTGCAATTTCGACAGAAAATTAAATGGTTACGAATGGCATGGGTATAATTATTTTTCAAAATTCAAGTCAAACTAAGATTCAAATAGTTTCAATATATTCAAATAAATACATAACACTACACACTTGTTCACCCATGTCTGACTGTAGTTGTGTTTCTTTGGAAAGGGTTTATGTTGACCAGTTCCTTCGTTGGGAGGTCCATATTAACACTTTGAGCGCAAAAATCAGAAAACTAGGATACATATTCCGTATGATTCGAAATGTGCTCAGTGAAAATATCCTTAAAAGTATATACTTCGCCTTATGTCAGTCAGCACTTTCTTACGGTATATCAGTTTGGGGGGGGTGCACCTTAACCCAAAAACACATATTACAGGTTTCTCAAAAATTGATTGTGAAAATAATCAATAAACTTCCTGCTCGGTATCCCACGGCGGAGCTTTTCAGAGAGTATCAGGTCCTGAACATAGCCAATTTACATCTCAAATCCATTCTCTGGCACTACCATCGAGAGGAGGGGAAGATGCAAACTCAGCAGACACACATGACACGCATGGCAACTAATGAAATGTTCACCATCCCTAGAGTTAAAACCTCTTTTGCCCGAAGGCAATATGCTTATTTGGCTCCCATTACATACAATGGCGTGCCGACTTCAATAAAAGTAAAGGTAGGAAAACCATTTAGACAGTCGATCGGAGCGTGGTTGTTATTGCGACAGGATTTTGAGTACTTGGGCTTTCAGGATGAATGACGAGTCGAAAGGATTTATGTGAGCTCGTGAGTGTGGGTCTCTTCTTGTTATTTTAATTTTGGTTGTTTTTGTATTTGTGTTTCTGTGTGTTTTTCTTTTTTTCTTCTTTTTTTTTGTTTTGAATTTGTTTTGATTTTTATTCTTATGATTGTGTGCGGTATATTGTGGGATGAATATTTTTGGTCTTTCTGAAGTGATAATGTGTGAGGAGTTGAGTTTCGCAAGATGTTTCCAGTTGTAGTTGAGTGGCACTGTTTGTCAGGTTGATGAGAGCGTGCAACGGGGTTTTTTTGTGTTATCAAAAATCGGAAAAAAGTATCGATTTATTTTTTCATGCTAAATATCCTCAGTGAGATACAGGCAAAAGCCTAGTTTACTGGGGATACGACAAATGAAAGGCAACAAACCCAGATCCATTAAAATTATATGTCCAAATCAAATTACCTGTTGTTTTTTCTCAAATTGTGTATATTTCTTGTAATGTGTAATAATAAATAAATAAATAAAATTAAAATTCAAAGAGTTTTATCATACCAATAAAATCAGTTTCCTCTATATAAATTTTACACGTACAAATTAAAAGAGAAACAAAAATAAAAAAATATGATACTTTCAATACGAAAGCAATGTTAAATATATTAAAAAAAACATTTTTTTAACGATCAATAAAAATGAAATGTGTTTTTTAAACGTGTTTTCAAATGTGTTGTGAAATTAAAAATTAACTTAAAATAAACTCAATAATAACTAGTGGCATTGATCCAATATATGGTAATTTCAATATTGTTCGGTGCAATAACCTATTAATATGTTTATCTTAAATATTCCGTAACCTTTGGATACATCGACCTTTCAACTTTCGTTTCACGTTTACGTACATATTATATACACGTTTACGTACATATATATACCATCACAACGTTCACCTTGTTAAGATAGACAGAGAGGACACAGTGCCCGACTTTACTCAATATACAAGGTTCATCTCTTCTACATCCATACACCTACTCATACAACTATGATTTTTCTAACTCCTTACAATTCCTTCTTCCGAAACATCGTTCGCTTGATCAAAATTTTGCTTATATACGTCAATTCAAAGTGCGTCAAGTTATTTGTGTTTTTTATTGGTAAATAATGCTAAATGTTAACTAATTTCGGCATTTTGACGATATTTTTAAGAAAAAAACCTTTTTTATCCCTATGAGTGCTAGATAATACAAAAATATTCATATTTTTTAAAGTAATGCACCCTAAAAGAAGTGCTTTCTGAACGAAATATATGTTCTACTTAAAAATCTTGAAATAGTATCGATATTTGTGAAATATTGTTTTATATTTCATAACAATTTCATTGTATGGAACCTGGCATTGGTTTATTAGCATATAAAAATCCTTTTCAACCAACCAAAAATTTCATATTACACGATGTTTAAACAGTAAAATCATGCAGAGAGAATATACTCGTATGAATATGATAAAAATAACTCAACTAATAAACTTATGTGTGATATAATGTTGATATACAATATAATGTTATTTCCTTTTTGAGCTAGGCAGAAAGAACTTTCGTCCTTTACTCGTTATTCATGCCCAAACTATATAAGGATACATGTATTGTTTTAAAATAGAAAATGGATCTCTTTTTAGTTTTAAGCTTTGCACCTCCCTTTAATAAATCTTGTTGCCAAATAAATGACTAGTCGTCCATTTAAGTCTCATGAATAATTACAAACCCTGCAATATGCACAGAAAACATCCTCGATTATCCTTCATTATTCCAGCTATGGTGTCAAGATCTCGTTGATTGTCCTGTATGCCTTCAAGAAATTGCCGGAAGCGTCGGGTATTCAGAACTGAAAGTAAGTAACCCTTTGGAAAGTGAACCAACCCTTCTAGTCCACCCTCCACGCGTGCAACTTCCGGGGCAGGGGACTGCTCCTGGAATTAATGAGAGGAACTTAGTTTGCCACTGTTTCCGTCGACTGTGTTTACCAAAGGAGTATGACGCCACTTTGAACTCTAATTCACATTTCTTAGAATTTAATTGCTTCCTTTAAGTCGAAGGGAGGTAAAGTATACAACATTTATATTTCTGTATTTTTCCGATAATTTATTTTGGAAAACCAAACACGAAAAGGTAATGAATTCGCAATTATTTAATTTTAAAACAGAATTATTTTTAGTTGGTATTAGATTATTAGGGAGGGATTGCTACTATGTTATGTAAGAAACAAAATGGATTTACAATCATATATCAAAAGGAACAAAACCCGGGGGAAAAATCTTACAAGCAATCTGTATGCCTTCATCCGATATGCGTAAAAGTATGACAGCTGACCTAGAAAGAACAATTTAAGTTCAGTTCTAGAGACATTAACTTAAGTCGCCAACCAGGAACATCGAGATTGAAATCTCAAGCTTTATTATAAAGCGCGTTCTCGAAAGTGAAAAATAATTTTTTTTACTACTGGATAGAGCTTTGGGAAAAGATGGCACCAGGAAACCTTGGCCAACTTTGAGAGCCTTTAATAGACTCCTAACTGTGGTTACGACAGTAACACTGAACGTGATTATGGCACTAGACGGGACTTGCAACATACACTAATTTCTTTAAACATTTGGACAACATGCTCTGAAAAATCCGACTGATTTTTATGATAAGGCGATTTTGTTGTTTCCCTACAGGAAACGCGTGGCAAAATAAAAAAACTTACCCATGCCCATTTAAATTAAAAGAGTTCTCAGATAAATTTTAATATACTATTTAAGCAGGAATATACAATAATATGTATGTAATAAATATAATTACTTGTCAAAGAAATACTTGGGATTTTTAGCACATTTTATGTAAAATATGCTGGGATTAAAAGGGTTAATCCTACACGATATCACATGGCTAGCAGTGAACGATTTATTCTAAGTTTTTTGTAAATAAACATTTGGTAAAAAAAAGTGGGAAACTTTTTTTAAATTTGTGTTTCTGTTCTGACCTCAAACCGTTCCTTGAGATGTTTTATTTCATATACTCGTATTTTAAACTGTAAATTAAAAATATACAAATCGATGAAACCTAAATCACAAACATAAAAATTCGCTTGTTATTACGTCCGTACGTAGAATATATGTTATACTACGAGTATATTGGTGTCTTCAAATTTGTAAATTATAGTGATTTTGTCACACTATTAATTGGGATGGATCCAAACGAAAGAAAAACAAAGCACGCTGACTATATGTGCAACTATCTAAAGCAACTGCGTGGGAGACAAACATTAGAGGAAGCCAAACATTGTAACCCTTCACATATTGAGCAATTGCAAAATTTTCGACGAATGCAATAACAGCAAGGTACTGAAAAGAAAGCCAACGAACCTCGTGCTGAAGAAACACAGCAAATACATGACTTACTGCGAAGTTTTGAGAGAAGACTTGGAGTTTATCATCATAACTTTGACAAGAGCAAAGTTAAAATACTCAATTCTCCCATTCCCTTGATTTTGCAGAAAGATCTCGTGATAAAACATTAACATATTGTTATCATAAAGGAATTGTTCTTTTTGAAAATGAAAATGAACCACGACGTTCCTTCTCTCAACTTTTGCTGGAATTTTTAAATAATCCAGATTTATAACATACATTCGTTCTTCGGTCGATTTTTAAACAAACATTCGCTTTTATAACTTCTCCAGATTTTTTTCTATAGAAGCCTTTCACCTTAGCAAACCAATAAACATCCCTTAAATTTTTACGGACTAGTCTTATAATTATTATGTATTTACTTATCGTATTAATAAAACGATAAAAATGATACAGTGATATAAATTTAAAATGCCTAGTAAAAGTGTAACCAGTCACCTGTTTTTCTCAATATAACATTTTTTCAATGTTTCTCAAATATTTGATACCGTTTTAACTTGAATTTCCTTTTAAAAAAACTCATATCAGCAATGATGGATACGTATCGATAATTTTTAGTGTATTTTCTTGAGACCCTTCTCGATCACGCCAGAAGGTATTTTATCAAGTTGAGATTCCTCAAATAGATGAGATAAAACACAGGGACCATTCGATTTTATCACTCTTTATTACGTTCCTTTATCAAATATGGTGATATTTCTCACAGAATTCAATACCTGACTGACCTTTGAATAATGGTGGAAAAAGTTTATTGAAAAAATATTGTAACTTAAGATAGAAAAGGTATTTCTTGGAAATAAATATCAATTCAATTTAAATAATCTTCCACAAATATTTATAAAGAGCGTTAATATTAATACTCGTACAGGAGGTGATTTCTATGAACGTTGTATTATACTTGTAGTTTGTCTTATTTTTTAACTTGCGTTAGAGATGAATATTTTTATTAAATATGATTTGCAAATATTAAACTTGGGTTATAAAAATGTAATACTTAAGATGAGATTAAGAATAATAAATAGACGAATTGCTAAACACTGTTATAAAATATCATCTCGAAAACACTTCGTTTTGAATTCATCAAAGGATGTTTTTAAGAACTGTTTAATAAATCAAAATGAAATGATAACTGGAAGGGTATTTCAAACTGAAACGTCAATAATTAATAACCATTGTACTAGTCATCATAGTATAAATAGGCCAAAACCCTTACGATGGTTGTCGTCAAAGAAAGAATACGAAAATTGAATTTCGAATACAAGAGAGCGAGAGAGGAATGCTTAGATTCTCTACGAAAGTAATTCGAAATTTGAATCTCGGTGGGTCCGTGATAACTGAACAAATTTTAAATACCTAGCTTACAATGTTTGAACCGGTGTAAAAGGGTACGATGTATAAATTATATATACAAACAAATTCTATATTTATGAATATGTCTTTTTATAAATTTAGAATTTGTTTTACTTCCGTGAATATTTCACGGGTCGCAACTAGTCAATTAATAACTACTGTAAAATATTGTTTTATCCAATGCGTTCGGTGATACGTTAATTACCATTTAATCTCACATTTATTTTCAACAGTTTAATGAATTCATTGTGAATTGAAAGATATTGTTGAGAAAAATCCTTTATATATTTTTATAAATCACTCTGTGATTGGTTGAAATAGCAACTGAAAGAATCAAAGTATTTTGTATCACATTTTTAAATACAGTTTAACTTGGTGGGTGTATTATAAACGATAATTTTGACCAATCAATAACAAAAAAATCTAGATTTAATTAAAATCAGGAATTGAATCCGAAATCGAAACAAGTATTTTATCAACTTAATCAAAGAAATTTTTTTTTAGTTTTTTCATTTATATATTTTTTTTTGGACTTAACACGTAGAATAATGTGACATTGGCAAATAATCAATTAAAATTTATCGAGTACAGTTTATCACTTTCAGTTGCTTAAAAATAAATCCTATAGGCAACTATTTCAAATAATTCATATCCAAAATTATATCAATTCTCAAAATACTATGCGTATCCAGAAAGTAAGTGTACTGAGGCTCTCACGACCGGATGGATTTTATTTTCGACATGTTGGCTACACTTCCGTGTAGCCTGACCCTTGCCCTCCGCAACGAGACCGGTTCGAGGTCAGTACGTTGAGAAGTGTCGACGCGACAACACGTTTCGTGAAAAATGTCAATCCAATCTCCCGCCAAGTGCGAAATACGCGGCGTCATCCGTTATCTCGTTTGGAAGGGAAAACCTCCGGTTGAGGATTATAATGAGGGGAAAACTGCATATGGTGATAAAGCTATGAATCATACGAGTGTGTACAAGTGGTGTCGCGAGTTTAAAAACGGTCACGTCACACCTCTTCACCCTCCGCCAAAAAGTTCAAAACCACAATTTCAGCCAAGAAAATCATGGCACCGTGTTTTGGGACTGTCAAGGCATAATTTTAATTGAATATTTGCCTCAATGGGAGACCATCAACTCTGCAAGATACTGTGAGACCCTAAAAAAATTGCGGAGGGCGATTCAGAACAAGAGGAGAGGCATGCTGACAAAGGGAGTCTGCCTGCTGCACGACAATGCCAGACCACACACGGCCAACGCCACGAAGGAACTGCTCGCCTCGTTTAAATGGGATGTCCTGAACCATCCCGCGCATTCCCCTGACCTAGCACCTTCAGATTACTATTTCTTTACCTCCCTGAAGCTGCACATGGGTGGAAAAAGGTTTCCAACCGACGAGGAGGTAAAGGAGGAGGTGAAGAAGTGGACGGAGGGGTTGGCGGGAAACTACTTCGAGGAAGGCATCAAAAAGTTGATACCCCGCTTCACCACCTGCATTGAGAGGAATGGCGACTATGTCGAAAAATAGCTTACATATGTACTACGGTAACCACGTAATTTTTTTGTTTAAATAAAAAAAATTGTAACCTACAAAAATTAAGTACACTTATTTTCTGGATATGTCTCGTACATAGAAATTTTATGATATATTTTTATGCTTTTAATGCTTTGCTGAGTAATAAAAAAACTATTATCTGAATTTAATATATGTTTACCACACGGTGAAAGGGGTTGGATCAAATTTAATTTATTTAAACACTTTATCCCTAGAACAATATATGTAGAAGCCTAGTTTTCTTGGGGCAATACACTTGATCAGATCAATTAAACCTAAAATTATTTTTAGTTGGTTTAAAATTGTGAAATAACTATGTTTTGATTGCTTTGTTTTTTATCCCAAACAAAAAAGATATAAAAACATTTAAAACTGTTATTTTGCATTTCGCAGGGTTTTTATAAAAAAAATAACTAAATGAATGCGCTTCGCTCTTTTATTAAGACACCCCTCTAAGGGTGTTTCGAACACGTGCGTTATTTGAATGTCACGATGAAAATAAATTAAAAATATATAGGACGAACCTTCTCAAACATTATGAAAATAAACTAAAAGGAATCCAATTACCCTCTTAAAGGTTCTTGTATTAATCAACTTCCTTTATAATAACTTCAAACAAGAAAATACTTTCTAACAAATCCTTCAATTCAAAATCAAGGAAGCCTAGTCCTTTTCAGAGTTTTTGAAATATGTAATAATTATCAATATCCTCAGGGCAGGAAACAGCCTTCTCTTTATTGCGCACAATGGGGCAGGCTTTATTTTGGGTATTCTCGCTGGGTATTTATCTGGAAAAGCTTTTTAGGCCCCATTTGCGCTGTATCACGATGGGCCATACCTCCTTGGAACCTAATGTTGTGATGAATAGTTATATCTTGGTAAGATATATCTTTTGGAAGATCCCTTTTCCTTTATTTTGTTTTTTGAATTCTTCATATCTCTACATTAAGTGTGTCTACTTTGTGATTTCATTTTTTTATCATCATCTTTCATCTTTAAATAATGTGATAGTATTTTTTATTAGTCTTAAAATATATATAATTCAATTCTATGAATAAGTTTTCACATTGAAAATATATTTCCATCAAAAGGTTTATTTTTTTAAACTTAAATAAACATTTATATAACACATTTAAGATTATCGTTTAGGAATTGATTAGAGAACAACAGTTTTTTTTATAAGGTGATAGATGTTATAAACGACCAATCATCATAATTTTTATAAGGTGATGGATGTTATAAATGACCAATCATCATAACTTTTATAAGGTGATGGATGTTATAAATGACCAATCATCATAATTTTTATAAGGTGATGGATGTTATAAATGACCAATCATCATAATTTTTTTAAGGTGATGGATGTTATAAATGACCAATCATCATAACTTTTATAAGGTGATGGATGTTAAAAATGACCAATCATCATAATTTTTATAAAGTGATGGATGCTAAAAATGACTTATCATCATAATTTGTATAAGGTGATGGATGTTATAAATGACCAATCATAATTTTTATAAGGTGATGGATGTTAAAAATGACCAATCATCATAATTTTTATAAGGTGATGGATGTTATAAATGACCAATCATCATAATTTATATAAGGTGATGGATGTTCTAAATGACCAATCATCATAATTTTTATAAGGTGATGGGTGTTAAAAATTACCAATCATCATAATTTTTATGAGGTGATGGATGTTATAAATGACCAATCATCATAATTTTTATAAGGTGATGGATGTAAAAAATGACCAATCATCATATTTTTTATAAGGTGATGGATGTTATAAGTGACCAATCATCATAATTTTTATTAGGTGATGGATGTTAAAAACGACCAATCATCATAATTTGTATAAGGTGATGAATGTTATAAATGACCAATTATCATAATTAGCCTATTAGTCCTATCAGTAACACAAATCGATCAAAAAGTGCCTCAATTTTAGTTAATTCCCCAGTCGGACAGTACTTATCAATATTCAGTGGATATTATCAAAAGCACAAGACAGTCGGTATTATCACCTATCTCTAGGCAATGAACATTATTTATCAACACTAAGTAACGGATAATATCAATTGACACTAGGCAATGTTTAATATAACTTATCACTAAGTAATGATATTTATTAATTAATACTAGGCAAAGTATGCAATCAATTATTACAATGTAATGAATATTATCAACTACCGCTAGGTAAAGTAATAAAAATGATCACTTATCACAATTTAATGGATAAAATCAAGAAAAAACTTAAAAATCTGTTCGTATGAAGTTTTGGATAGCCAATTTGAAGGTTTTATAAAACAGATGTTTTCAAACCATAGTTATTTGACACTAGATAGATCAGAAAAAATATATTTCAAAATAATATGAGTACTTAACTTTTGCTGTACACAGTATAATATTGAGGGTTTAACGCCATGTGACATTCTCTTCCGACCAACCAAAAACATATTTAAGATGCCTTAAGTTCAAACCAGACTGAAAACCTTTTTAAAAAAATGTTACCAATGGGAATCAAATCCGCGATCTCCTAGTCTAACTAGATCTCCTAGTTCATTTTTACATCAATTTCTGAAAACGTAAATGAAATCACATAAAAATCTTCAAAATGTCTTGAAATATGCCATGTTTCTTTATCTTTCTTCGTTTTCTTATTTTTTGCAATGTTTTTTTTATTTAATAAAATGATCCATAACACAAAAAATTTACAAATGCTATACCTGTCTACAAATGTATATCGTTAAAACTAATATAATTTTTGTATTATAACTTTGAACTAAGTAAGTTTTAACTTTCTACGTATAATTTTATTTTTAATAAACTATATTTGATTTCTTAGAAATAGTAACACCTGCATAAAAACTTATAACTAGATAACATTCTTACAAGTAATTATTTTAACACTAATTGTATAGCACGTATACATTCACTTGTTCAGGCTACTTGCATTCCATCACATTCACTCAGACCTCGGTCCTCCTTGCTAATACTGTAAGGTGGACTAGTCAGGCAACAGATGATGCTTCGGAAGGTTGTGCTTAAAACATAAAGGTAGATCTGACTTACTATCCTTACCCCCAAGGGTTGTTCGTTTTCTTATTGATAACAGTTGAATACAAGCAAATATTCTTGAATGCGACATGCCTGGTAACACTGATTCTCTTATTGCAAACCATAAACATTAATTTATAAAATATCGTTTATTAACAAATATATAAAGTACGCGAGGACTCTGAGAAATGCCATAGGGTATCGGGTTCGATGATAGGAAACTCCTGAGCTATTCTTTCTCGCGGTGGGGGGCGAGCAACGACAACAAAAATGTCGGCAAATATGGACAGGGACCGAATGTTGACCGGAATAAGCTGACGCTCAACTATGTTGGTTAAGGCACTCTATTGTCCTGAAGAAATTAAATAATCTCCGAAGGCGGAGGAACCTTTCATGGTCTCTTATACGCAAGGGTCAATGGCATGAGATGTGGAAAGCAACGGGAAATTGCCATAGTAAAGGCCCAATGGCATCACAAGAAACAGCAAATATGGGAAGAGATGCTGGGCTTTGCTGCTAACCAATCCCCAGGATTGAAACTGAAGAAGAAAAAGAAGAACAAATGTATAACTGACTTACAACAAAAAGTTTTTTTTTATTATTTAAATACTGATGTAAATTTTAAACTGTTACCGTATTTAAATAATTTATTATAAAATAAATTTCGAAGTAAATTAAAGTTTCGCGTAATTTTATAACGACTAAATAATACCAAAATCTTTATGAGAGTTTTGTTTCCAAATTTTACGGGTAATGATTTCAAATTACCTCTCTCACTCTCTAGAATGTTAGCATAGCGGGTAATAATAAGTTTTAACGTCATAATATTCTTGTAAAGCCTCTATAAGATCAATGTAATTCTAGAAATTTCCATTTCAATAATTATCGATCGTAAATTGTCGTGACAAGACTGTTCCTGTCATGAATTTCACTAACTCATGAACGATATTATATAATATTGTATTATTTAAGGTGAATATTCAGAGACATTCCTTTCAGCGAATTAAGTAGAGGAAACATATCTCTGTCGATTTCAGATATTAATATACAGAAATTAATTATATCTTTGTTTTAGCAAACAAATCTAATTTATATGTGTAATAACTGTTATGTTATGTTCATTTGAAATATTTCATTAATTGATTGCATGAATTTTTTTAACACAATAAACATTTTTTTTTAATTTTAAATAACATTTCAAAGATTGATTGCATAAAAATTATTTTTTAACACAATAAACGACATTTTTTTATTTTAAATAACATTTCATAGGTTGATTACAAAAAAACTATTTTTAACGCAGTAAACATTTTTTTATTTTAAATAACATTTCATAGGTTGATTGCATAAGAAATATTTTTTAACACAGTAAACGACATTTTTTTTATTTTAAATAACATTTCATAGATTGATTGCATAAAAATTATTTTTCAACACAATGAACGACATTTTTTATTTTAAATAACATTTCATAGGTTGATTGCATAAAAATTATTTTTTAACACAATAAACGATTTTTTTATATTTTAAATAACATTTCATAGGTTGATTACATAAAAACTATTTTTTAACACACTAAACGACATTTTTTTATTTTAAATAACATTTCATAGATTGATTGCATAAAAATTATTTTTTTAACACAGTAAACGACATTTTTTTATTTTAAATAACATTTCGTGGGTTGATTGCTAAAAAAATATTTTAGCACAATAAACGACACTTTTTATTTTAAAGAAAATTTCATTGGTTGATTGATTGTATAAAAATATTTTTTTAACACAGTAAACGACACTTTATATTTTTAAAAACATTTTATGGATTGTTTGCATAAAAAAATGTTTAACACAATAAACGGCACATAAATGTATTTAAAACATTAAATAAAACGAATGAATATCCTCCGAAAAATCTTATAATTTATGATACATATATCAAACATGATACATATATACCATCACGCCATTTCCCTATCATACAATACATGATGCTTACAAATGTCAATGCCCAAAAAAGGTAATGAATAATACAAAAAAGTAGACGATACACCTTAAAAAAGTAAAAAAAAAAAGAATAAATAATCTCATAAAAAGGAATACTTAGTATAAAAAAATTGAATTATAACCCCTTTGTGAAGATCTTAGATTAAAGAAATGCTGGAGAAAGACACTCTTGAACTTAACATCCCCACTATTACTATACTATTAATATTATGGTAAAATTTGGAGGTCGATACCACCGTGATGAAATAATTAAATTTAATAATAAAAGCACGTGTTCTACCAAAACGTAAAATAAAAAACAAAAATTATTTTTCAGTTTAGTCTGCAAAACTTTCGCACTCTCACTAATTTTGATCTTATTGACTATGGAGATTTGTTATTTCGATGCTAGTGAGGAATTGTTGGATAAATTGTAAAGACGTTAAAATGTTGGTTTGCTTGATTTTTTTATTTAAATTTTAATTTTTAAAACCAAAAAAAACTGTTTCTCCGATTATCTCTTTCGACTCAAATTAAAATAAAACAATGACGAAATCTTCACGTTATATCAACCCTTTTAAGAGTATTACACCATTCAATATGTCCTCTGTATATGCATTACAAATTTTCTTTTTTTTTTAAGCATGGACAGTGTCTACGATCTTATGACGGTAGAATCTTGGTGTACCAATGCATTGCACATTATTCTTCGTTTCATCTTTTGCAGTTCACTCAGCTCAATTCTAGCTTGTTTAACCAGATTAATTGAAAAAGCCTTATTATTGTTTTAATAAATACTAATGGAGCTTTTTTTATCTCAAAACATAATAATAAAGCTTTTTTTCTCAAAACTTAAAAAAAATACTAATAAAGCTTTTTTTATCTCAAAACATACTAATAAAGCTCATTTTATCTCAAAACTTAAAAAAAATGTTAATGAAGCTTTTTTATCTCAAAACATACTAATAAAGCTCTTTTTATCTCAAAACTTTAATAAAATACAAATAAAGTTTTTTTTTCTCTCAAAACATACTAATAAAGCTATTTTTGTCTCAAACCTTTAAAAAAATACTAATGAAGCATTTTTATCTCAAAGCATACTAGTAAAACTCTTTTTATCTCAAAACTTTAATAAAATACAAATGAAGTTTTTTTTTATCTCAAAACATACTAATAAAGCTATTTTTATCTCAAAACTTTAAACAAATACTAATGAAGTTTTTTTTTTCTCATCAACCCCAACTCCTACGAAATTCCCTTTTTTACATTTATTACCTCATTGTTTTAGATTTTGTTACTTTTACTCAAATATAATTTCCAAAGGTTTTCAAAATGATCATAGACACAAAAAATTGTTATAAATCGAGTTGTTGATTGGAAGAAATTGATTTAAAACAATAAATCCTCCAGATGTATTTACTTGAAAGCATTAAATAAACAAACAAAATTTCTCTTAATTTATGTATTATTTAATTGTTTTGTTTGGAAAAATTACATGATGATAAACACACCAGGTTGTAATGTATGCAACGAATTTTCGATACAATAGAATACGCAGAAACAATGCGCATTTATGTGTATTGTTGTGTTTGGTATATTTTTGATACGTATTATATAATATTTGGTTAATTTGACATGGGTCTAATCGTTAACGCCTAGGAAATAATATAATTTGGAATACGTATCTCGTATACAAATGTTCAGTTGAAACTGAATAGTCTTTCTTTGTGTAGTTTTTAAATTGTAAAAGTTAAATAAAAACGCTGAACTGTAAACAAATAACTGCACATTATCAAATGTAGCAAAAAATACAATACACGAAGATTGTGTTGGTGTCCACTTTGACAAATAAATGTGAAACGTAAATTTGATATACAGGCATAAAATTTAGATAAATACTATACTATGGAGATGCGTTCACTAAAAAATGTATTTTCAATATATGAAGGAAGACGAAATGAAGACATTAAAATGAATGTATGGATAATGTTTGTTTTTAAATAACGAAAAGAAATGAGGATTGAGAATTTGAATATGCATGGTGAAAGAAGAACGAATAAAGAAAGAATAATAAGTCAAAAGTGCAAAAGGTGCACAGCAACAGGTAGATTGAGCAAAACATCGCGTGGACCAGATTAAAAAAAAAGGTAAAAATAGAAATTTGTGGTTTAACGAGACGTTTGAACTTAGGAAGATGAAAGTTGCGTACTTGGATAGAAAAAATATAGATCTATTATCCATGTAAGGACATAGCGTGGCGATTTGTATATATGAATGTAAGTACGTAAAATCCATATTTTATACAATATAAGTTAATATACACTATCTTATCATTGCCCTGTCGAGATGGCAGAGAACACAGAGTGTCCGACTTTCCTATCTCAACACACCTCATTTACGTCTTTTCATACAAATCCTGCGATTTCTCTTACTTTCTATGTTTCTTTCTTTCAAAACATCATTCACCGTATAAGTAAATTACATTTTTTTACAATATATAAAATATAGGACACAAATGAAATAAATACTTAGCAGATTTTTGAAAAAAAAAAGGCTCAGTAAATGACAGCTGTGACAAGTGTCTGGACTGAGAAGAGACTCACAGAGTGACAGTATGACAGTTATGCTTACAAATTTAATAGACTTGGATGAAAATTGGCCAACAAACTCGTCACAAACGATTTAATCTGGTTTTAATCAAACTGTTCACCTGCTTCGCTTTTGTGGATAAGTGAAACTGGCTCGAGAGGAAATTAATTGGCGGAAGAGGACTTTTTTATTGCATTTTTTATTTGAAATAAAACGTTTTTATTGTCGTTAAAACGAGAATAAATTACAGTTTACATGTTTTTTTTTCTCGCTTATGGTCGGATAAATTTTCTGCAGCAAGTCACCGAAGATCCGGTGAGGGTGTTTATACCCTTCAAAGAGAGCGCTTTTTCAATGTTAATCAGAATAGATATATTTCAAGTTTCTAATTAAAATTGGTTCATACTTCAAAAGTTTGTTTTTTTTTATTTTTCAAGTATTATAAATTTTAATAGCACATTATTCAGCCTTAACCTTGAACTTTTTTTGTTTATCTTTTTTTGTATAACCCTATTATCACCGACAAAGCCCAGTAAATGACATGTTTACTTAAGACCCAGATGTCGTGGATTCAAAGTGCGGTTTTTTTAAATAAATACCTTTTTTTTATAATAATTTGAAATAAAATAAGTAACCATGTCAGCTGGTGATATCCAGTTTGCAAGCCAGTGGTAGCTGGTCGTTAAATTATATTAACAAACTTTTTTTCATACCCATCCTATCTTAAATAAATTAAGCCGGTTCCTAAGTGACACGAAAAATATTTACCAGTCCACCTCAAGAGAAAGTTTGTGTAGAATTGCTCTAGAACGCTTCGTACGCTAAGTCGGATGATGTCGATTGTGTGGACTAACTTGTTTAGGTGGAACAAACAACCAGAACAAGTAATTGTCATCGATGATGTCGGAATGGCAGATATTAAAGGATTAATTTATCAATATTTTAATGAGTTTTTTTTTTTCATTTAAAATAATATTTTAGCGTGTGTCCTAGTAGGACGTGCTGATGATGATGTTGTTGACATCTCTGTATTCGCTTTAGTTGAATTCTGTGTTCCTTTTCGTTCGGGGTCATCAATTTAGCGGGATGCTTAATTTGATACGTCGTGATGATTTTGATTTGTTTTGTATTTAAAATAAAATACGTCGATTCAGGAATGCGAAAAAGTGAGAGTGAATAATCAATAAATAGTAAACAGCGATGAATAGTCAAGTGAATAATAACAAGTGCCCTTTATTCATCGATAAGTAGGTATATATAGAATTTCAAAACGGGGCGCGTGAATGCGTCCGCGGTATATCTTGATCTCAATCCTGTGCGTTCCGAGGTGGTCGCAGACGTTGCCAATGATATAGTGGGTAGAGTATTTATTGTTGAAACGGTGAGACAACGCGATGCGCTCTCTTTCTACCGTGGAATGCGATGTAAATATTATTTGCGTGTAAACAGTATTGACGTTCTGGTATGTGATCTTTGTACATATTCAAAGGTTGATTCATCGGTCATTGACCGTGCATGTTGACAATAATTAGGGAGGTCGGTATTCTCTAGAATATTAAACCAGGCAAACCCGTGTTGAATTAAGCCTAAAAAAGTCAGAAAAAAGTGAATAGTCGCATTTATTTTCTTCCCTCAAATGTGTTTAAATGGCATAAAACCATTCGAAATGCTTTCGTAAGATAACACTTAAAAATTATAACACTTAATACAAAAGCACCATCGGATTTAATTGAAAGAGAATAACATAAGGACATTTAAATAACTACATCTAATTAACTGACTGACGAACTCTTTAAAATGGTACATAAAACGCTTGACTTCCGGTCCAGGTATTACAGGTTCCTTTCCCATTGATATCCAGTTAAAAAAATATGCTTGTCATGTTTTCACTTTAGATTTATTCAAAATATGTTTAGTCTGTTAGAAGATTTGCAATATTTTCGCCCGGTTGCACTTCTCGTATATATCACGAGAGGGTAATAAAAGAAAATAGTTGCTTTCTTGATATCTTTTACGTACTTTTTTTTTAATTAACTAAAACTGAACGAAATTCGAATATTCAACAATAAATTTATTGGTTTTTCTAATTATGACATTATAATTTATTTTTATCAAACACTGTTGATTCCACTTTTTTGTGACGGTATAACCCTACCGGTTTCAAGCCTTTCACCTCATCTTCAGGGGAGCGCAAACAAGACTAAATGCTGTTCGAACTGGTACCGATATACACGCTTCAACGGTTGGAGGCTGGGGGGTGAGGAAGTCACGGGACAATTTCGGCCAAGAGCGGAGATATTTTGGGGAAATAACTGTTCAACAGATGTTCCGATCGGTGTACTGATTTAGAAATTTCTAGGGCCTCTAATCGGTCCAATTTATTTCCGTTACCACTGATATGTAAGAATTTGGCATCATCGATAGAAAAAATATGATTCTCACGGTGACAATGATTAGCCATTTCAGAATAAATTAGAGGATTTGTTAATGACATTTATTCTTACCACACGTGTTTCTGCCTCCTATCCCGGGGCTCTCTTTAGGCTGGATGATTCCGTTTTATTACGAAAGCAGTGATTAGGTCAGATCGGTATCATGTTACATTAGGTGTGTTACCGCGTGGCAATGCGACCATTAAATTAACTTAACTATTAAACGAAAGACTTCCTATTTTTCCTCCCTACTTTGCATGTAAGGAAAAATCGTACTTAGCGGTATTGTCACAAATTTACTTTATATTTGAGTTTAGTAACCGTAAAATTTGTATATTATACCAATTTTATAGAATTTTTATTGGTTTCCTCGGGCAGAGTAATATCTCTAATACAAACAGTTCCTCCATAATAACTCTGTTTGATGGATGACAGCGTATCCTCTCTCGAAGGGAAAAAGGACGCGTTGAAAAAGTTTTCCAATAAGAATAACTTATATTTTCCTCAAGCCATGTTTGTTATACCTGAGGAAACTTACTTTCACGCCACATCATCAAAAAATAATATAAAATTTAACTCTCTTACAAACATACCTAAATGCTGTTTTCTTTTCGAGATAAACAGGAATCAAAGTTCTTTAGATTCTCTATTTATTCCTTTTGCCTTCTGTACAGAGAAATCAAAGGAGTATAATTCCTTTAATTTCTCTGATTATTTTGATTGAAAAGTTTACTCCCTGAGCCCACCATACTCATATTCACTTTTTACCAGTCATAATTTTATATGATTTTTAATTGTTTAGGTTTTTTTTTATTTTTTTCAATTTTTTACAACATATTTACGTTTAAAAAATATATTATTCAAATTAACCTAATTTTTTTTTGAAATGAAACTCTTTCTGGCATAGAATAAAATGTGGAGGATCCCAATATTTACCTTACATGTACATGTGTGTGCAGCTTTAGAAAGCACTTAAAGACAACCCTTTTTGAGAGGTCTTATCTAAATTTATAAATGTGTTAAAAAAATAATTTAATCTGGCGAGTTTATTGCCATGTGGCAATCTCTTCCAACCAATCAGAAATATGTTTTTATATGCCCTAAATGTTAACCAGACTGGATCCTATTTAAAAACATCTGGGTTCTAGCGGGGATCGAACCTGCAACTTTATAAATACCATATACTATACTCCACCTAAAACCTAATACATTTCTTTCACATACACACGTGTATGTTCTTCTACAGTTCAACTTTACGTTCACATTCAATACCAATTTAATTTCGAACTTAATTCAGTAATTTTTTACATACATTGTCCCTCTTATGTACTCTGTATAAGTTCACGCATTTGTAGAGCATTTATTCAGACACTTATATGTTAGCTTAAACGACACTTGAGCCAGGGTAGTGCTTCGTCACAAATCGGTCGGTAGTACACATGTTAAAAACTTAATATTTATTGTTTTTTGTTGACTACTAATTCGATACTGCCAGCATCAATAACACATGACTTATTATTTTGCTTTCATGAGGTTCACCCGGCCGTGGAATTCTACAGTTGACCAAGCAAGGTAATATTTTATTACAAGAAAAAATATAAACCACCCGTTTTTACGAGTGATATAAAAATGCTTTGATTTGGTCTGTTTTTGTAACAGATTGACGTATAAACCTAATTTTATAGATTTTTAAACATATTTGATCACGGTAAGATAAAGAAAAATATTAAAACTCGTTATTCTGCAGGGAACAAAGTCAAATGCGCATTTTGTCAAGTTATTGCCAATAAATATTACGGTATTTTATTATACTTTCATTTTAACATACATAGCGTTATTGGAGCGTTTGAAGGCAGAAATTGCAAAAAAACAGCCCCATATGAAGAAGAAAAAAGTTCTCTTTCATCAGGACAATGCACCGTGTCACAAGTCGATGGTAACGATGGACAAATTGCATGAGTTGAACTTCGAATTGATTCCGCACCCACCGTATTCTCCAAATTTGCCCCCCCCCCCCCCCAGTGACTATTGGCTGTTCGCAGACCTCAAAAAGATGCTCCAGGGAAAGAGATTTGGCTCCAATGAAGAAGTGATTACCGAAACTAACGCCTATTTTGAAACCAAAATTAAATCGTTCTACACGGCTGGCATAGAAAAGTAAGGAAAGCGTTGGACTGAATGTATCGCTCTTGAAGGAGGCTATGTTGATGAATAAAGAAGAATTTTGGAAAACAAATGTTTAAGTTGCTAGTCTCGGGACTTATTGTTCGATGTCGTATATAGTTAGTTGATTTATTACAATTTGATAATATCTTCCAAGCAAACAGAAAAGTGTTGAATAAGTCTTAAGTGAAACTAGACAAGACCCTTTTTTAAACTGGGAACCAACGCGAATCGATCTTGCGATTCTTAACCTGGAAGATATTTTCATCTCACCGGCACCCACTATTTAATGGGGAAAAATAGGTCCCTGTCTTGAGTGATATTTTATTGATAAACCAATTCACAATATTTATTTATGTTTCAACTAATTTGTTATACTTTTTGACAAGTGTATTTACTTTCTTTCTGAGGCTCTCGACAAGTAGATAGATTCGTTAATTTCACGATGATACCAAAAAATAGGGCATGGCCTAGTTCATATGAAAATAATACTCGCACTCGTCAAACATTTGCAATTATTATTGCATCTTAACATTAATTTGTTTTTATAAAACTTCTGAAAGTGAACTTTGAATCACGTGTCTGCTCTAATGGTTTTTAACCCGAACGTTTGATTATTGGGGATGAAGTCGTTATTGTCTTCCGACTACACTATAGAGTAGGTCTTAATGGGTACCAAACAAAATAGTAATAGAGTGAGGAGTTTATTTATTATTTAAATATTTCAATGTATAAGCAATTGGACAGGCTAATCATCAAAAGAGAATATTTTACTCCAATTAACTGGATTTTTTTGACAATTAAAGGACTATGTGAAAAATTAAGGACAGTAAAAGTTTGGAGGAATCTTCCTGAAATTCATCTTTTCAAACAATTCACTGTTCATTATCTTAATTTAAGGGATGTTTGTACCTTAATTTATTAAGTACAATTACAATAAATGAAAAGTAAGTATTTGCTTAACAACAATTATAAGGCATTTAAACGTTTAAGTGAAGCAAAGGTTTTCTCGATTAATCTTATAGGAGCCTCCGCTTTAAAGTAAAGTTACTTAGGATTCAATTAAGATTCACTGGTGTATCGCTTTGAAGAAAAGCTATTTGGTTAATTTGATAGTCTTATCACTTAAATCGCTAATTAATTAATGTATTTATTTATTTTCCGACACAACACTGTTGGAGATAATGATTTCATTTGGTTGTGCTTAAATGCGAGTAGTCTTTAATGAATTAAACGACAGGAATATTTTTTCCAATTTTTTTAATGAAAAGTCGAACTGTAGAGGACAAGCATAAAATATAAATGTTAAAAAAAATCCTGCTTTGGTAAGCAAGGTCTCATTACTTTATCACAAATTTAATATAATTATTCAAAATATTGAAACATCTAACTGAAACATTCATACTTTTCCAGATTTAATGCCAAGTTATCACATTGCCAATTTCAACCGCACCATACTTTCAATAACTAGACAGACAATTAAGACCTCAAAAAACTCCTCTTTGTTCCCACACCCCCTGTCAAATATATGATGGCACAAAAATAATTAGTGATTTTTTTTTTAAAGGTTTGATAAAAAAAGCAACTTCATTTTAATTGATAACATTGGTTCGTATTATCAGGCGATTACTGTTGATACCCATTTTCATTTAAGAAAATTACAATCTGGTTTTAACTTAAGAGCTCTATTAAACCGTTGATTTATGATGGTCCTCACATGCGTTTTATTTGACTGCAACTAAGTATTTCCTATAGCGCTTCCTCAAAGAATGTAAATAAATTGGTTATTGAAAAGCAACATAGTGCGTACACATATGCATATACCCTAAAACTGTCTGAGAAGTCAGACGTGTTCAGCCTATATATAGTATACCCTTGAATATGTAAATAAAAAATGAAAGTAGGTAAGTAGTTAATACTATCCCGCAATTACGCACACACATATTTTAGCCCTTCCTTCTCTGTGATGTGTAACTAGTACACATTGCTTTTAAAAACTTTAATATCTCTATAAATATTATATAATAAATACTGGGTTCAGATTTAAGATATTTATCCGTCATACATTAACGCATTGAATAAAAAATATATTATTAATAATAATTAGCACTTCTCGGCCACATAAAGAGATATTTTGTGAAAATCGGGAATAAATTCACCAATACAATCAAACGTGTGCTAGTGTGTGACGTAGGTATATTCATTCTAAAAACCACTATGTGTGAGAAAGCGACGCTATTCACGCCTCACTCTCACTCTACTTCGGTATATGGGAACGCAAGCAATAGAATCTCAGTTCACAGTTGTTTCTTCTTTAGAGGTATAACATACAGTACATAGTGTTATTGTTCCGAGTCCCATCTTAGTAGCTTGCGGGCTTTCGTTTGAAGTGGTCGCTTTGCTCGTGTTGTGAACGTCGGCCGATGTTTTTTCGTGTTTTCAGCAATTAAATTTCAATTATTATCACTTTTGACTTCTTATTTAATTAATTTAAGCAATTGGCATTGAATATTCTTATTTTTCTGATTTTAAATCACTCATTTTTACATGTGTATTGAGTACACAACACCGGAACATGTGATTTTTTTTAGCACCGGGAGGGAAAGGTTAAGGAAAAATGAAACACATCCACTAGAGAAGTTCCCAAATATTATTAAAAATGGTAAAGCTCATTCTTGTGAACAACAAATAATGAATTAATATATTATTGTTCCAACATTTTATTTATTTCATTTTCTCCTAAAGCTTTTAGGAAAACAAACAGGAAAGTTACTTTTACGCCTCCCTGTGTATGAACTCTGAAATTAAACAATCTTAGAATATTTTACATCCATTTTTTGGTTTTTCCAATTAATACTTTATCACCGCGACACGTATTTCTTCTTCCTATCTTGAGACTTTCTTCAGGCGGAAAGAATTTTAGAATATTCATCTCTCATTCTGTCCCATCCGCCTCTATCCGTTATCTCATTCCATCCGAAGAGAGCAGGTAGAAATATAATACTTGCCACGGTGATGAAATGGAGTTGGTTGAATTACGAAGTAATTTCTTACGAAATATTCTAATTTCGTATTTCACGAAGAAAAAGCAGAAACTTACGAAATAAAATATATTTGATCACTTTATACAGCCCTTTAGATAACTTACAAATCCTTTAAAACTCTTAAAGCTTCGAAGATGATATTTAATACTTAGGTGTTTTATTCTTCTTAAGTCTTAGTATTGGAGATAAATTTTAACTTGCTAAGCGAAAAATAAATGGACGATAATTCAAATTAGAATAAAAATAATATCATAAATTGTCTTAAATCGGCTGAAAAAAAAACGTTTTAAGAATTTCTGGATTTCAATTTATATACCTCTTAGTAATTAATCCTATTTATTGAATTAAATATTTAAATATAACTCAGTTTACATGCGAATAATTTTTCTGTTAAATGTGAAATAAAAATTCACGATGTATTACTGATATTTTTTTTATTTATAGTTAAGGCATTAATATTGTGGAGGTTTAAAGACATTGTAATTTGTTTTATCAAACACTGTTTATTCCACTTTTTGTAACGGTATAACCCTACCGGTTTCAAGGCTTTCACTTTATCATCAGGGAGCACAAACAAGACTGAATTCTGTTCGAACTGGTACCGAGATAAACCCTTCTAACGGTAAACATTCGGGTTGGGGACTAGGGGTTAGGGGAGACATGGGATGACCTCGGCAAGCAGTGGAGAGATTTTTGGGATAAACCATATGTGTTTGCCAGATGTTCACGTCGATGCACTGAATTTCTAGGGCCTCTAATCTATCTAATTTATTTCCGTTATACCGTTACAAATTCCGGGTCATACCGTTACAAAAAATGAACTTAACAGTGTTTCATAAAACAAATTACAATAACTTATATAATATTTAATTGACAAGCCGATTTACCTTTGTCAAACTACTGTTTGACATGTACTCAAACCTAGAAGACATAAACCGAAACCAATCAATATCAAGATCTGCCATAATGATAGTTCATAACAGTGTATTAGTGCCAACTTGATTAATGGAAATAAAATGTTGAGTGGAAAATAAATTAATGATTTATTGCGTATACTGAAACAAATATTTAGTGTCTCAATGCGTGCAGTATAAATAAAAGGTAGTGTTACAATGTATGATAAAATAAGAAATGTAATTAAAAAGGTAAAAGGTAAGTTAATGCAGTGACAGTGCATTGACTGAGACAATTATATGATGCATCAATGTATGATACAATAAGGAATGCAATTACTTAGGATGAGTGTGACCTTAATACTGATATGTCGAGTAGGGTGAAAAGAGCACGTTGAGGGGGTTTAGATATATCGAATGAACGGGTAACGAATATCTGCAGATGTTTTTGAACAAATATAAATGGAGTCATACGAGTACTAGAGAAAAGTCGAGAAACTATGGTAAGACCAGGGGAAAATTAGACTTTGTAAGAAGGGATAAAAATAGAAGAAACTGTATGATAAGTTGTGGAAAAGATTCATGTATTTTAAGATAGGATACTTGGACGTTCTGTCCTCTCTACCTCTTTTATGCATATTTAAAAAAAATGTAAACACTGAATGACAACGGTTCAATATCATAAACGACATAATAAAATAAAAAAACAGAGAAATGAATTTGTCAATTTAACCAGTGCTAAAAAAATCCGCCCATTCCGGTCCTGTGTATTCAATACACATCAATAGGCATGTAAAAATGAGCATTTTAAAATCGAAAAAAATAGAATATTCATAGCCGTCGCTTAAATCAATTAAATTTTAAGTCAAAAGTGAAAATAATTGAAATTAAATTGCTGAAAACATGAAAAAAACATCGGCCGACATTCACAAAACGGGCGAAGACCACCCTAAATGGATGCCCCAGAGCAACTGAGACAGAGACGGACTAACACTGTGTACGAGTATGTTATACCTCAAAGGAAGAAACACAATTGCGAACTAAGATTATATTTCTTGCGTTCCCATACACCGAAAAACAGTGAGACGTGAATAGCGTGACTTCCTCATCCATGGCGGTTTTTTTAGAATGAATATACCTACGTCACACACTGGCACACGTTTGATTGTATTGGTGAATCTATTCCCGATTTTCACAAAACTTCTCTGATGTTGCCGATAAGTGCTAATCAATATTAATATTATTTTTTCATTCAATGAGTAAATGTATTACGGAGGAATACCTAAAATCTGAAGCCAGTATTTATTATATTTATAGAGATATTAAAGTTTTAAGAAGCAAAATGTACTAGTTACACATCACAGGGAAAGAAGGGTTATTAAAACACATGAAATTAAATCGAGACTAGAAATATAAGAGTATGCAAATTTACAGATAATGCCTTAGCCATATAAAATTGGCAGATGGTATTATGTATTATCTGGTCAAAAGAATACTCGAATGATAGTGTCCACCAGTAAAAATCAAAGAGTATTAAACATCTTAATTGCAGAAAATATTAACGAAGTTGATGAAAATTACGTTGAAAATATTTATTTATCAACTGTTCAAAAAATGGATTTCAAGAATCGGATATTAAAAGTTAATTTGAATAGGAATCCGAACATAAGGTTTGTGCTGCAAAGAAAAGATAAGATATTGTAATTTATTTTATCAAACACTGTTTGTTCCACTTTTTTGTAACGGTATAACCCTACCGGTTTCAAGGCTTACACCTCATCTTCAGGGGAGCACAAACAAGACTTAATTATGTTCGAACTGGTACCGATATACACGCTTCAACGGTTGGGGACATTCGGGTTGGGGACTGAGGGGTAAGGGAGACATGGGACGATTTCGGCCAGCAGCGGAGAGATTTTTGGGATATATGTGTTTACCAGATGTTCGCCTCGGTGTACATCAGTAACACATATATCCCAAAAATCTCTCCGCTGCTGGCCGAAATCGACCCATGTCTCCCTTACCCCTCAGTCCCCAACCTTTGAAGCGTGTATATCGGTATCAGTTCGAACAGAATTTAGTATTGTTTATGCTCCCCTGAAGATGAGGTGAAAGCCTTGAAACCAGTACGGTTATACCGTTACAAAAAAGTAGAATAAACAGTGTTTGATAAAATAAATTACAATGTCTGAACCTCCACAACGTTATTGCCTTAAATATAAACAATATATAAAGATTATATATGTTAGTTGGCAGTCTAGGTCTTGAGAACCATCGAGAGAAAACAGACCAAGAATCTGCTGCCAGAAGTTGGAGAAGAAAGCTAATAAAGAATCCAAACATATTTAATGAAAAAATGGTGTCTAAAATTGTATATTGTCCTTAAAACGAGGAAAACTAATACGTTTTTATATTAGTTTTATAAATTTTAAGAAGACTCGTGTTATGAATTTTTATCGTTGAAATTTTTCCTCAACGTAATTGATTTTGGCAGTAAAAATAAATTGCTATTATTATTTTTGTGAATTTATTATTTTTCCCCGTTTTTAAATATGTAGTTATTACCTTGTCTCGCCCACATATGACATACATATTTTACTTATAAGACGTACCTGCTCGTGGTTTATTCGAATTAAGCTCTATTTATTTCTTGAATCTTAGAAAATACGTTTATATCAGTTTATGGTGTCATGTTTATAAATTTTTAATAGACGAAATGAAGAATTATTTTTTCATTTTGTATTTTTTACTGTTTTATTCGAGTTCACTGCCGGTTTCAAGAAAATCCGTCTTCCTCGTCAGGTAAAGATGAAATTCAGTTTCATATACTTCTTATTTAATTAATTTAAGCAATTGGCTTTGAATATTCTTATTTTTTTAATTTTAAATCGCTCATTTTTACACGTGTATTGAATACACAACACCGGAACACGTGATTTTTTTTAGCACCGGGAGGGAAAGGTTAAGGAAAAATTAAACACACCCAATGGAGAAGTTTCCAAATATCATTAAAAATTGTAAAGCTCATTGTTGTGAACAACAAAGGAGCAGTTATTTAATCAATAGGATTTTACACACGTCATTTAAAAAAATATGAATTAATTAATATATTATTGTTCAAACATTTTATTTATTTCATTTTCTTCTAAAGCTTTTAGGAAAACAAACAGGAAAGTTACTTTTACGCCTCCCTGTGTATGAACTCTGAAATTAAACAATCTTAGAATATTTTACATCCATTTTTTGGTTTTTCCAATTAATACTTTATCACCGCGACACGTATTTCTTCTTCCTATCTTGAGACTTTCTTCAGGCGGAAAGAATTTTAGAATATTCATCTCTCATTCTGTCCCATCCGCCTCTATCCGTTATCTCATTCCATCCGAAGAGAGCAGGTAGAAATATAATACTTGCCACGGTGATGAAATGGAGTTGGTTGAATAACGAAGTAATTTCTTACGAAATATTCTAATTTCGTATTTCACGAAGAAAAAGCAGAAACTTACGAAATAAAATATATTTGATCACTTTATACAGCCCTTTAGATAACTTACAAATCCTTTAAAACTCTTAAAGCTTCGAAGATGATATTTAATACTTAGGTGTTTTATTCTTCTTAAGTCTTAGTATTGGAGATAAATTTTAACTTGCTAAGCGAAAAATAAATGGACGATAATTCAAATTAGAATAAAAATAATATCATAAATTGTCTTAAATCGGCTGAAAAAAAAACGTTTTAAGAATTTCTGGATTTCAATTTATATACCTCTTAGTAATTAATCCTATTTATTGAATTAAATATTTAAATATAACTCAGTTTACATGCGAATAATTTTTCTGTTAAATGTGAAATAAAAATTCACGATGTATTACTGATATTTTTTTTATTTATAGTTAAGGCATTAATATTGTGGAGGTTTAAAGACATTGTAATTTGTTTTATCAAACACTGTTTATTCCACTTTTTGTAACGGTATAACCCTACCGGTTTCAAGGCTTTCACTTTATCATCAGGGAGCACAAACAAGACTGAATTCTGTTCGAACTGGTACCGAGATAAACCCTTCTAACGGTAAACATTCGGGTTGGGGACTAGGGGTTAGGGGAGACATGGGATGACCTCGGCAAGCAGTGGAGAGATTTTTGGGATATACCATATGTGTTTGCCAGATGTTCACGTCGATGCACTGAATTTCTAGGGCCTCTAATCTATCTAATTTATTTCCGTTATACCGTTACAAATTCCGGGTCATACCGTTACAAAAAATGAACTAAACAGTGTTTCATAAAACAAATTACAATAACTTATATAATATTTAATTGACAAGCCGATTTACCTTTGTCAAACTACTGTTTGACATGTACTCAAACCTAGAAGACATAAACCGAAACCAATCAATATCAAGATCTGCCATAATGATAGTTCATAACAGTGTATTAGTGCCAACTTGATTAATGGAAATAAAATGTTGAGTGGAAAATAAATTAATGATGATTGCGTATACTCAAACAAATATTTAGTGTCTCAATGCGTGCAGTATAAATAAAAGGTAGTGTTACAATGTATGATAAAATAAGAAATGTTATTAAAAAGGTAAGTTAATACAGTGACAGTGCATTGACTGAGACAATTATATGATGTATCAATGTATGATACAATAAGGAATGCAATTACTTAGAATGAGTGTGACCTTAATACTGATATGTCGAGTAGGGTGAAAAGAGCACGTTGAGGGGGTTTAGATATATCGAATGAACGGGTAACGAATATCTGCAGATGTTTTTGAACAAATATAAATGGAGTCATACGAGTACTAGAGAAAAGTCGAGAAACTATGGTAAGACCAGGGGAAAATTAGACTTTGTAAGAAGGGATTAAAATAGAAGAAACTGTATGATAAGTTGTGGAAAAGATTCATGTATTTTAAGATAGGATACTTGGACGTTATGTCCTCTCTACCTCTTTTATGCATATTTAAAAAAATGTAAACACTGAATGACAACGGTTCAATATCATAAACGACATAATAAAATAAAAAAACAGAGAAATGAATTTGTCAATTTAACCAGTGCTAAAAAAAGTCCGCCCATTCCGGTCCTGTGTATTCAATACACATCAATAGGCATGTAAAAATGAGCATTTAAAATCGAAAAAAATAGAATATTCATAGCCGTCGCTTAAATTAATTAAATTTTAAGTCAAAAGTGAAAATAATTGAAATTAAATTGCTGAAAACATGAAAAAAACATCGGCCGACATTCACAAAACGGGCGAAGACCACCCTAAATGGATGTCCCAGAGCAACTGAGACAGAGACGGACTAACACTGTGTACGAGTATGTTATACCTCAAAGGAAGAAACACAATTGCGAACTGAGATTATATTTCTTGCGTTCCCATACACCGAAAAAGAGTGAGACGTGCATAGCGTGACTTCCTCACCCATGGCGGTTTTTTTTAGAATGAATATACCTACGTCACACACTGGCACACGTTTGATTGAAAGTAGAGTGAAAATGAGACGTGAATAATGTCACTTCCTCGCCCATAGCGGTTTTTTTAGAATGAATATACCTACATCACACACGTTTGATTGTATTGGTGAATCTATTCCCGATTTTCACAAAACTTCTCTGATGTTGCCGATAAGTGCTAATCAATATTAATATTATTTTTTCATTCAATGCGTTAATGTATTACGGAGGAATACCTAAAATCTGAAGCCAGTATTTATTATATTTATAGAGATATTAAAGTTTTAAGAAGCAATATGTACTAGTTACACATCACAGGGAAAGAAGGGTTATTAAAACACATGAAATAAAATCGAGACTAGAAAAATAAGAGTATGCAAATTTACAGATAATGCCTTTGCCATATAAAACTGGCAGATGGTATTATGTATTATCTGGTCAAAAGAATACAAGAATGATAGTGTCCACCAGTAAAAATCAAAGAGTATTAAACATCTAAATTGCAGAAAATATTAACGAAGTTGATGAAAATTACGTTGAAAATATTTATTTATCAACTGTTCAAAAAAATGGATTTCAAGAATCGGATATTAAAAGTTAATTTGAATAGGAATCCGAACATAAGGTTTGTGCTGCAAAGAAAAGATAAGATATTGTAATTTATTTTATCAAACACTGTTTGTTCCACTTTTTTGTAACGGTATAACCCTACCGGTTTCAAGGCTTACACCTCATCTTCAGGGGAGCACAAACAAGACTTAATTATGTTCGAACTGGTACCGATATACACGCTTCAACGGTTGGGGACATTCGGGTTGGGGACTGAGGGGTAAGGGAGACATGGGACGATTTCGGCCAGCAGCGGAGAGATTTTTGGGATATATGTGTTTACCAGATGTTCGCCTCGGTGTACATCAGTAACACATATATCCCAAAAATCTCTCCGCTGCTGGCCGAAATCGACCCATGTTTCCCTTACCCCTCAGTCCCCAACCTTTGAAGCGTGTATATCGGTATCAGTTCGAACAGAATTTAGTATTGTTTATGCTCCCCTGAAGATGAGGTGAAAGCCTTGAAACCGGTACGGTTATACCGTTACAAAAAAGTAGAATAAACAGTGTTTGATAAAATAAATTACAATGTCTGAACCTCCACAACGTTATTGCCTTAAATATAAACAATATATAAAGATTATATATGTTAGTTGGCAGTCTAGGTCTTGAGAACCATCGAGAGAAAACAGACCAAGAATCTGCTGCCAGAAGTTGGAGAAGAAAGCTAATAAAGAATCCAAACATATTTAATGAAAAAATGGTGTCTAAAATTGTATATTGTCCTTAAAACGAGGAAAACTAATACGTTTTTATATTAGTTTTATAAATTTTAAGAAGACTCGTGTTATGAATTTTTATCGTTGAAATTTTTCCTCAACGTAATTGATTTTGGCAGTAAAAATAAATTGCTATTATTATTTTTGTGAATTTATTATTTTTCCCCGTTTTTAAATATGTAGTTATTACCTTGTCTCGCCCACATATGACATACATATTTTACTTATAAGACGTACCTGCTCGTGGTTTATTCGAATTAAGCTCTATTTATTTCTTGAATCTTAGAAAATACGTTTATATCAGTTTATGGTGTCATGTTTATAAATTTTTAATAGACGAAATGAAGAATTATTTTTTCATTTTGTATTTTTTACTGTTTTATTCGAGTTCACTGCCGGTTTCAAGAAAATCCGTCTTCCTCGTCAGGTAAAGATGAAATTCAGTTTCATCTAAATTTCACCTTCACCCGATGAGAAATACGGGTGTATTAGAAACCGGTAGTGAAATCAAATAAAGCAGTGGTGAATACAAAATAAAACAACAAATGTTTTATTTTTAAACAAAAAATTTGTAAGCTCTTATTTTTTTAATTTTCTCCCCTTTTCGGGGGTTGACGATCATCGAGGATACCTTGACCTTTGAGCCAACAGCTTTAAAAAAGGAATATGGTACCTCAATAAAATCCCCCTGGCAAGTTCTTCAACCAGGATGGGTATCTTTTTGTCACACTTAAACCTAGAATTTTCTCCTTCAATATTTGTTCCAGGATATCGTAATACAGGGTGGCCCATGAAAGGCTGAAGTGTTTGAAAAAATCATAACTTGTTCATTTTCAATATTTTTGTGGCCAAACTTTCTCAATACAATTTTCTTCATATTAAACACTGAAGCTTCAATTAATTCACATTCTTCTTAAACGTCTTCAATCCTAATTCTGTCAATTAGTTTTGATACATTCTACGCCATTTGTTTTTTATCCTTGAAAAGTCAGTCAATTTCCAAACCTACCAAACATAGCTTCAGCTTTCAATGTTTTTTATGTTGTGTGCTGAATGATAGACTTTATTTACTTAAACTTTCCAAAAAAACAGCCTTGAATTCACCAAACAGAAGAAAATTCTTAAAATTACCATAAACACATTTGCTTAGAATATAAAATATTTTAAAACTAATATAACAATGTGATAAACTTTTAATGTGCTCCTTATTCTCAAACAAAACATTTATTCGAACAAAACAATTTTGGTGTACCCAAATCAAATAGCTTTCTCTTTAAAGTTTGTTTTTGAAGCAAACAAGATATTTTCTCTTTTCCAAGACAAGCTATTTCCTTCAAAAAGTAGATTATATTGAAAAATAAATAAACAATTTGTTTTCCCAAGATACCGTTCTCGATATAACGGCTTGAGTTATGGTCGCTTCTGTGATCCTAGAATTTGCGACACCGAACATTGTGTAATACAAGGTTGTGCGAACTTCGCTCCGCGTTGAAGTAAATAAAAAAACATTTTGTCTTTATTCAAAGAATAATTTCATTATAAACACCATCGAATATTTCCTCAGGGATGAAATACATTTAAAATTTAATAAATACACGATTATAAAGAGTATACTTTATAAACAAGGTATGCAAACTGTAAAACAGAAGACAATTTTAATGTCTAAGTTTATATTTTTAAGTTATATAAAAATGTATCACGAATGAATATTAAAAATAGTGTGAAGTTTAATACCATAGGATATCCATTATTGATTCACAATTGACCCAAAAACCATATTAACAGAATGTCAAAATAATATGTATACTTCAAAGATTTCAACATTTTCAAATCAAGAGTATATATTATTTTCATTATCTATATGTCTTATAAAATATATTGGGTGTTAACATAAGTTATGTCCGTTTTTTCAAATTTAAAAATGAGCACCAAAAGTAAATCAAAATGGTAAACGTTATACGTCATTCGAAAGGAATTTTTTTGTTTTACAAAAATTGTGTTTACTTTTACGTTACACATTTTATTTTATTTGATTACAAGCCTTCAAAATGGAATGTCAAGTAGACGAAAATGAGCATTTTCGACGCCTCCTTCTTTTCGCGTTCAATCGAGGGAATAAAGCTGCTTGCGATATTTGCAAAGTGTACGGTGAAGATGCTATGAATGAAAGGACAGCGTTGTTGGTTTTTGAGTTTCAAAAATGGTAATTTTGACCTAAAAGACATGGAGCGTTCCGGACGACCAATGAACTTCGATGAGGACCGCTTAAACCATATTATTCATGAAGATCCCCTTCAAACCACCGTAGAATTGGCTGAGCAGATGAGTTGTAGTCACATGACTATACACCGCCATATTAAATTAATGGGAAAAGTACAGAAGTTCGGCGCTTGGGTTCCACATGTTTTCAGTGAAAACAACAAAAATCAACATTCGACAATTGATAGCTCCACGTCTTTCAGGTCGAAATTATTGTCTTTGAAACGCAAAAACCATCGACGAGCTGTTATTTCATTCATAGCATCTTCACCGCACACTTCGCAAATATCGCGAGCAGCTTTAGCAGCTTTATTCTTTCGATTGAACGCGAACAGAAGGAGGTGTCAAAAATGCTCACTTTCGTCTACTTGACATTCCATTTTGAAGGCTTGTTATCAAATAAAATAATATATGTAACGTTAAAACAAACACAATATCTTGTGGAGCAGAAAATTTCATTTCGAATGACGTATAACCTTTACCATTTTGTTTTATTTTTGGTGGTCATTTTTAAATTTGAAAAAAAACGGACATAACTTATGTTAACACCTAATATAATACGAGCAATCTCTCCTTTACACCTCGTATAAAGGAGAGTTTGCAATTTTGTTGAAATGGAATAAAAAAGTTTTCTGATGTAAAATGATATACGTAAATTAATTTGATTGGAAATCGATAAAAAATATTTTTAATTCAATGCCCACTGCTACCCAATTTAATTAAAAAGATATCAATCTGGTGTTACTTAAAGCGTCTTTAAATTCTTTCTGGTTGATTGAAAGAAATTGTATTCGGTAGTAAAACCCGCTAGGTGGCGGCGTTTAAAAGTTTAATACTATACAAAATATAGGAAAAAATAATACAAACCGTTGACTGGATAAGTGTTTGCTAAAAGTAGGATCTCCTCGATTTTTTATTTCAATTCCATTTCATTTCTCAAATTTATTTACCTTCTAACTTTTATGGCGTAACAAATTTTCCATATCTAAAGATTACTTGACAACGTTTCTTCAGCTAACACAGTTTCAGACTATCAAGCACTAGTTGATATCAAAGCCTCTGCGTTTCCTTTACAAATCCGTCATTCCAAGTGCAGGGCTTTCTGGCAACCGTTTTGCTTTATGAATTCCAGAACAACTTGTATGTCAATATTTCTTTCTACTCTAGCTGCGTCTAAAGCCCTTCTGAATATTTTCACATTTTAAGCAACCACAATATCTTTGAACAATTAATATTCAAGTTTTTTTTTGTATCCACAACTTTCTTTTTGGAAATAACGGGTCGAATATTTCTAATAATAGAACGAACATCTCTTCATTTTTTTATCCCCAGCTTTGAAGAGCTTTTTTTATTTTTTACGGTCAAATTCCACGCTTCGTATCCCTATACGAGTATACATTAGCTTGATTGAAGTGTTATAAAATGGAAATTTGTGCCTTTCTGAAGAAATACTTTGCGTTGAAATTCTGAAGAGCAAAACAATAAACTTACCTCTTTCCAATACCTCCCTTATCTAAAGTTCTTTTACTTATTTGTTTGTGAATAGTGAACTAATGATTATTTTACCGTGGAATACTTATCTATATTTGGCATCCCAGTTTTATTGTTTGTGAATAGTGAACTAATAATTATTTTACCGTGGAATACTTATCTATATTTGGCATCCCAGTTTTATTGTTTGTGAATAGTGAACTAATAATTATTTTACCGTGGAATACTTATCTATATTTGGCATCCCAGTTTTATTGTTTGTGAATAGTGAACTAATAATTATTTTACCGTGGAATACTTATCTATATTTGGCATCCCAGTTTTATTGTTTGTGAATAGTGAACTAATAATTATTTTACCGTGGAATACTTATCTATATTTGGCATCCCAGTTTTATTGTTTGTGAATAGTGAACTAATAATTATTTTACCGTGGAATACTTATCTATATTTGGCATCCCAGTTTTATTGTTTGTGAATAGTGAACTAATAATTATTTTACCGTGGAATACTTATCTATATTTGGCATCCCAGTTTTATTGTTTGTGCATAGTGAACTAATAATTATTTTACCGTGGAATACTTATCTATGTTTGGCATCCCAGTTTTATTGTTTGTGAATAGTGAACTAATAATTATTTTACCGTGGAAAACTTATCTATATTTGGCATCCCAGTTTTATTGTTTGTGAATAGTGAACTAATAATTATTTTACCGTGGAATACTTATCTATGTTTGGCATCCCAGTTTTATTGTTTGTGAATAGTGAACTAATAATTATTTTACCGTGGAATACTTATCTATATTTGGCATCCCAGTTTTATTGTTTGTGAATAGTGAACTAATAATTATTTTACCGTGGAATACTTATCTATGTTTGGCATCCCAGTTTTATTGTTTGTGAATAGTGAACAAATAATTATTTTACCGTGGAATACTTATCTATATTTGGCATCCCAGTTTTATTGTTTGTGAATAGTGAACTAATAATTTTTTTACCGTGGAATACTTATCTATATTTGTCATCCCAGTTTTATTGACGAAAAAAAAACATTGTCTCACTAAAGCATTTATTAAACTACAAGATAAAATTAAAGATTAACAAATGGCTTTTAAACTGAGAAGTTTCTTTATCTAACTGTTCAAAGTGATGCAATGCATTGCCTAAAGCCATAGAAGTACAGCAATTATATTATGTATATATCTTGTGATGTTTATATTTAAGGTATTAACGTTGTGGAGGTTTAAAGACATCGTAATTTATTTTTATCAAACACTGTTTATTCCACTTTTTTGTGACGGTATAACCCTACCGGTTTCAAGGCTTTCCCCTCATCTTCAGGGGAGCGCAAACAAGACTTGTTTGCGCTCCCCTGAAGATGGAATAATTTTGGAACGCTTGGAATAAACAGTGTTTGATAAAAATAAATTACAATATATTTCTTGTCATTATATCACCTCATTTAATAGAAAATAACGTCACATACGAGGAAGATAAAATCTCTAATTAGATTTAAATAATGCAAAGGAAGAGGAATTATTGTGGAATCAATTAACTTTTCATTAATTTTTCTGTATTTATTCTTCGTACCTACAATTTAGTAAATCATTATTTGTAAATTGTTATTTCAATGATGTTTTGTACATATTTTTTATATTGTAATTTGTTTTATCAAACACAGTGTATTCCACTTTATGTAACGGTATAACCCTGCCGGTTTCAAAGTTTTCACCTCATCATCAGGGGAGCACAAAGTCTTTATGTTTGTGTTCCCCTGATAATGAGGTGAAAACCTTGAAACTGGTAGAGTTACATAAAGAGGAATAAACAGTGTTTGATAAAAAAAATTACAATGTCTTTGAACTTCCACAATGTGAATGCCTTAACTATAAATAATAATATATTATTTACATGTTTTTGTGTAATGTAATTTAATTAATCTCCTTTGTATTGTTTTTTATTCTTCTGACTGTTTTATATATGTTTTAATTTTTTTTATTTTATAAATCCTATCTACGAGTATATTAAAACAGGCATATGCTAGGTTAAGCAAGGGAATGTTTTTTTTTTAATAAAGTAATCTAAACATGTATTTCCAAAGGAAGATAAACAAGACTTTGTGCTTCCCTGATGATGAGGTGAAAACTTTGAAACCGGTAGGGTTACACCGATACATAAAAAGGAATAAACAGTGTTTGATAAAAACTAAAGTTGCACACTCCACCCATATATCTAACTCATAGACTTCAAGCCACAGCAAAATCATAATTCTCCACTCTATTTGATCTTACATTAATTGAATTAAAAATAGGTAATTTACAAAAGCAAAACCATAGCATGCTATCTACACCTATTCACCGAATCAATCCGCAGATCACATTTCGTGGGACTGCATTGATAATCGAGTCAACAATTTTTAAAGGGATCTTCAAATTAGCCTTAGTTCGGTTCATCTTCAGACATATTGGATACTTTGATCTAGTGGCGTCAAAGAATACTTTTGATGCATTCGAATTTTTCTTTCCATGTATTTACTGGTAACTCTGCTAGGCTGTTTGAACTCCAGGCCTTAAGTCGCTTTATACGAGTATACGTATATTTACTGTGCTACGAGATAGTTTCCTTCGACCATGCTTTTATTTTTTGATCATACAGGTGTGTCATCACCAGAGGAAGAGTTCCTTTGGTCAGTTCCTTCTTCGTCATTAAGGGACGTCGCGCTCATAAAAAAGGGAGTGTTCTTTTTAGTAAAGTAATTTTGTACATGTATTTCCAAAGGCTTAATATTTCATAGTGAAAATTCAAAAGTATAAATATATTAATGTAACCAAACTTTGATTTTCAGGCCTCATTTTTTTCAATAACTCAATGATTGTAATTTTTAAATAATACTTTTATTCAACTTAACAGAGTGCAAGTCAAATATCTTTGTTTTTGTGAATGAAGTTCAAATGGTTGGTTGTTAGAGATTGTCAATACTGCAAAGGATCCATCAGTTAAAATTAAATACAATTAAAACTATTCTATTCACTGTTTACCGTGACAGAGATAGATAAATATTATTTATTAGGTCCTTACATATGAAATTGGCGTTTTGTTTGGGAGGAACATAAAGTTGATTTTTTTTTAATATAATATATTTATTTAATCAAAGTATGTACCATTGCTATCTATGCACTTTTGCCATCTCATAGGTAGTTCATCGATCCCTTTACTAAAAAAACCATTCGGACGGGAATCAATAAAATCTTTGAAGTCGGTTTGGACTGCCCCATCGGAGTTGAATTTTTTCCCTTGCAAGAAGTTATCCAAATTTCGAAAAAAATAGTAATCTGTTGGGGCAAGGTCCGGAGAGTACGGTGGATGTCTTAGACATTCCAATTGAAGCTCTTCTAATTTGGTAGCCGTCTGTTGTGCAGTGTGTGGTCTAGCGTTATCATGAAGCAGCAGTGGCCTAGAGCGATTAACCAGCCTCGGTTGTTTAGCAGCTAGCTTTTCCATCATGGTTTGCAGTTGCTGACAATAGACATCTGCCGTAATCGTCTGGCCAGATTTAAGAAAGCTGTAGTGAACGACACCAGCACTAGTCCACCAAACGCTCACAAGTAACTTTTTTGGAGTCAATTTTCGCTTGGGGCATGGTTTGGCTGGTTCGGCAGGGTTCAGCCATTGCGATGAGCGCTTCCGATTATCATACAGGATCCACTTTTCATCACAGGTAATGATTCGATTCAAAATCCCTTCATTATTGTGCCGGTTGAGTAATGCAACGCAGCAGTCAACGCGCGTTTGTTGATTTGCTTCACTCAATTCGTGAGGTACCCACCTTTCAAGCTTTTTCACCTTCCCAATTTGCTTCAAGCGGATTAAAACAGTTTTATCACTAACACCGCAGCCTGCAGCTAACTCGGACGTGGTTGGCGATGGATCCGCTTCCACAATAGCCTTCAATTCTTCATTATCAACTTTGGTCTCCGGCCGTCCACGGGGCTTCTTCTGCAGGTCGAAATTTCCAGAACGAAAACGTTGGAACCAAAAACGCACTGTGTTTTCTTTTGCGGCACCGTCGCCATACACATCATTAATCCTTCGAGCCGTTTCTGCAGCACTGGTGCCACGGTGGAACTCGTACTCGTAAATAACGCGATATTTCAAGTTTTCCATTTTGTAAACTGAGTGACGCAAAGAAAAAAAACAATTGAGGAAAAAACAAATGAATTATAATTTTCGAAACACAAATACTTGAGTAAATAGCTGTATAAATTTTAATTTGGAATTCCTAACCAAAGAGAAGATATTTGAGATCAAAGTTGCCAGTACGGCAAAACGCCAATTTCATATGTAAGGACCTAATATATTGTTAAATAATTCAATATACGAGGGTCATCCAGAAACTAAGGTTACAAGAGCTCCTGAGGCCGGGGGAATTTTTTTGTTTCAAAGTTGGTACACCTGGCATCTAGCAGGGATCCTAACAGTCAGTTTGTTTGGTCCCACGTGTTTGGTACAGTCACAGTAAATTCTTCCGATGGAGAGGTCGTCGCGCGCTCCCGCCAACTCTCACCCATGCGAGACCCGCGCGGTTTTCAGTTTTTTGACTTTGCAGAACAATACCGCCACGAATATCGACGAGGCAAGTCAGTAATTTCTGACAAATTTGTGCAAAAAATTGAAGAAAAAGTGCAAAATGACCGCCGTGTTACGCTTAACGACCTTCACGAAAATTTATCTGACATTTCTCGAAGTCTCCTTGGTAATATTGTGTCGGAAAAACTTGGTTACAAGAAGTTGTGTGCGAAATGGGTGCCCAGAATGCTCACACCGGAGCATCGTCAAAATCGCGAGGCCGCCGCGCGTGAATTTTTGGATCGTTTTGCACAAAAGGGAGAAGCTTTTCTGGACTCTATCGTGACGGGGGATGAGACGTGGGTGTGTCACTACACCCCAACAATTTTCTAACGATCAGACGGTCGAGAAAGCTGTGAAGAAGTGGCTGAAAGAGCTGGCGGCGGAGGTCTATGACACTGGCATACAAAAGCTTGTACCCCGACTACAGAAATGTCTTGATCTCGACGGCAATTACGTTGAAAAATAGTTTAATATATTTTTGAAGTATTCTGTGAATTTCAATTAAATACAAGCATTTTTCGATGCAACATAAATGTTGTAACTTTATTTTCTGGATAACCCTCGTAAAACTAAAGAAAAAAATTGTCTCCTGATGATCGAAACAAAAAAAAACGCGTTTCTGTTTTGTTTCATTAAATGTTTGTCGGAATTTCGCCGAAACCTTTTCGTACAACGTCGTTTTTCCCAATTTTCGATGGGAATTTGAACTCCTCCGGGTCCTGAGTCAAATTATTATTTATTACTAAAAACACGATGTGAACGCTAATGTGGTGGGTATTTATTTTCCTTTACAATTCAAATTGGGAAAAATATCTTTGAACGTAATTTGGAGTCAAAATTTTGATAGAAATTTATGTTAAATTAAAATCTTCAATTTGAATGTTCAGATGTTTCATAAATGAAGGGTAGAGGAAAAAAAATATGAACGGTCCAAATTATTTTTTTTTAATTTCTTTTATCGACAATACAGATTGCGTTCCAGTAGCACAAACACAGTATGTTCTTACTATCAAAATCTGAAATAATACCACTTCGTTTTTGGTTTTCTTTATTTATTTCATAAAAAAACGTTCAACAATAGGAAACAAAGAACAAGACAAAATCAAAATCTGCTAAGATAATAGTCCACAAAAGTATTTTAGTACCTACTTGATACGTGGACATGAAGCAATACAGAAAAATGCTGTATAAATGCTGTGGAAATGAATGCATTTATAAGAAAACAGGGGGTAGTAATATATGACAGAATGTGAATTTAAAGCTGATATATCGAGTAAGATGAAGAAGAGCACTATGCAATGGTTTAGGAACGTGGAGAATATGGATGGAGGAAGACTAACAAAACAAATACACAGTGCGAATGTAAGTGAAAGACATTGCAGGGAAAGATCAAGGAAAGCATGGTTGGATTAAGTAAATATTTTTAACGTAAGGTATATAAGAAGTAAGAGTAACGTAGGAGTTGTAAAAGAAGGCGTATAAATGTAGAAAAAGCAAAATAGGTGTGTTGCGAAAAAGTTAGGCTATTTTTCTTTTCGGCCTTCGCCGATATGCAGATGATGTGACTGTGTACATATGTTACGAGTACGTTTCATAAGAAACAGTAAACTTTCTTAACTTTTTACAGGTGGTAGAAAACATTTTTGTCATGAGCTTTCTCGTATTGGTTGGGATAACGTTAAACGAGAATACAAAATATATACTAAAGCATATTCATAGTAAGCTCTCGCTATCATTATTGGAAATTATGTCGTGTTTATCAAATTAGAATACTTATTTTATATCTGTATTTCATAAGAATTTACAAACTTTATTAACCATCTCTCAACGGTGGGAGACATGTGTATAATTAGTTATCTCACATTAATTGAGATAACTTTAATCGAGAATACATAATACGAGTATATACTTAAGAACAACCACAGTAAGCTCCTGCTATCCTTTTTTGAAATTGTTTCGCGTTCATCAAATTATAATAATTATTTTATATATGAATTTCATAAGAATTTATAAACTTTATTAACAATCTCTCAATAGGGAGAGACATGTTTATAATTAGTTATCTCACATTGGTTGAGATAACGTTAATCTAGAATATATAATACGAGTATAAACTTAAGCACAATCACAGTAAGCTCCTGCTATCATTATTTGAAATAGTTTCGCGTTCATCAAATTAGAATATATATTTTATATATCCAGACAGTAAGTGTACTGAATTTTTGTAGGCTACAATTTTTTTTATTTAAACAAAAAAATTACGTGGTTACCGTAGTATATATGTAAGCTATTTTTCGACATAGTCGCCATTCCTCTCAATGCAGGTGGTGAAGCGGGGTATCAACTTTTTGATGCCTTCCTCGAAGTAGTTTCCCGCCAACCCCTCCGTCCACTTCTCCACCTCCTCCTTTACCTCCTCGTCGGTTGAAAACCTTTTTCTACCCATGTGCAGCTTCAGGAAGGTAAAGAGATAGTAATCTGAAGGTGCTAGGTCAGGGGAATGCGCGGGATGGTTCAGGACATCCCATTTAAACGAGGCGAGCAGTTCCTTCGTGGCATTGGCCGTGTGTGGTCTGGCATTGTCATGCAGCAGGCAGACTCCTTTTGTCAGCATGCCTCTCCTCTTGTTCTGAATCGCCCTCCGCATTTTTTTTAGGGTCTCACAGTATCTTGCAGAGTTGATGGTCTCCCCTTGAGGCATATATTCCATTAAATTAGGCCTTGACAGTCCCAAAACACGGATGCCATGATTTTCTTGGCTGAAATGGTGGTTTTGAACTTTTTGGCGGAGGGTGAAGAGGTGTGACGCAACTGTTGAGACTGCCTTTTGGTTTCAGGCGTGTAGTGTGCAACCCAAGTTTCATCTCCAGTAACAGTACACTTACTTTCTGGATACGCCTAGTATGTATTTCATAAGAGTTTGTAAACTTTATTAACAATCTCTCAACGGTGAGAGACATGTTTATGACAAGTTATCTCATATTGGTTGAGATAACGTTAATCTAGATTATATAATACGAGTTTATACTTAAGCACAATCACAGTAAGCTCCTGCTGACATTATTTGAAATTATTTCGCGTTTATGAAATTAAAATACTTTTTTATATATGTAAATTAAAAATGTATAAACTTTATTAACAATCTCTCAACGGTGGGAGACATTTTTATGATGTGTTATCTCAAATTGGTTGAGGTAACGTTAATCGACAATACAGAATATATACTTGAGCACAATCACAGTAAGCTCTCGCTTTCATAATTTGAAAAAATGACATGTTTATCAAACTAGAATAATTAATGTAAATCTTGGTTTCCATAGAAATTATAAAATATATTAACAAGATGTAATCAGTAGGAGATATGTTTATGATGAGTTATCTCATATTGGTTGAGATAACGTTAATCTAGAGTACAAAATATATACTTTAGCACAATCACTTTAAGCTCTCGCTACCTTTATTTGAAAAAAATACCATGTTTATCAAACAATAATTTTTATTATATATCTGTATTTCATTAGAAATTATAAAATTTATTAACAATCTGTAATCGGTGGTAGATATGTTTATGATGAGTTATCTCACATTGGTTGAGATAACGTTAATTGAGAATACAAAATTAATACTTTACCACAATTTATTTGAAAAAAATATCATGTTTATCGAACAAGAATGTTTATTATATTATACATCTGTGTTTCATTAGAAATTATAAAATGTATTTACAAGCTATAAACGGTGAAAGACATGTTTATTATGAGCTTTGTTATATTGGTTAGGATTACGTAAATCAAAAATACAAAATGTATATTTAAACTCAGTCACTGTAAACACTTGCTTTCATTGTTTGAAATAATACCACATTAAATTTATCAAGTAAAAAAATAGATTTTATACTTCTAGAATCTTATAAAAGACGTTTGTTTAATTTTGTGGTGTCATATTTTTAATTTTTTTTTTATAAAATAAATAAATCACTTATTTTTATTTTGTATTCACTACTGTTTTAGTTGTGTTTACTACCGGTTTCAAAGATCTCCGTCTTCCTCGACATGTGAAGATAAACAAAATTTTGTTAAAAATATTTTTTTCTGCTTGTAGGTATACGAGACGAGAGGTGGAGGGAAGTAGTAGTTAAGGGACTTGTGTTTCACATAGAATGATGTTGGTTGTTTGAATAAGAGTCGTCGAGATCGGAATAAGTAAGGAGAAAGTTTATTGTAAGCGTCTGTATTTATAATGTATAGAACGGCGCAGAACATGTCGCTGTCTCGCTTCCGCTGGACACGTGTTTATTGTTGCACGTACTATATACATTTCATACTACGGTCTGCAGGAGAGGCAAGAGATATATCGGTGTCTCGCTCTTCGCTACTAGTGAGTTCAATGACCGCGCGGGCGACCTTCGCTCGGCGCCGCCTCGCACTCGCCACTTGCGAGTTCAATGACCGCGTGGGCAAGGGTCGCCTCAATGGGTTCAGTGACCGCACGCACGGTCGCTACAGTAGTAAATAAGGGTGTGTGAGTAGGTAGGTGTCAAATGAATTGCTTTTGAATGGAAAACATACTAAGCAGAAGGTTATTATTGATAATAACTTGGTTGTTTATAATATTGAAACTTAGTTTAATCGTTTTTTTTAATCTCGAGAATTTATAGGCTCCTAGGTTGTGTTCAGAACCCACAAACCATGGTCGATATCAAACGGATGTTTTCTTTTCGATTAAACGGTTAACGAGCTCCAAAAAAAATATTGTTATTTATATTTGTGACACGTGGATTTAAATATATTTATAAATGTAGTCAAATCGACTTGTCACAAATGAAGACATCTGAAATGTTGCCCTACTCTTTTTTCAAAGTTTCTTTTGGTCTCGCGTATATACAAATTATTTTATTTTATTGGGGATTATAAAATTATTCAAACGGAGGGAAGCGTTGTTACGTAATGAATTACAAAAACTGCTTTTTTATGGTTATAATTTATTCTATCACAAAATGGATGATCCTTTCGACCTGTTAGGTCAACAGTGAAAATGAAAGCTGAAATTTTTATCAATTTTGTGAGAGTAAAAATAAATTGTAGAACTAAAATTAAGTTTGTTTTTCATTTAATAATAACGATGGCGTTTTTTAAACTTTATGCCGTATTTTTTAATAAATTTAAAAGAGAAATATATGTTTATTGTGAGCATTTTCATGTTGGTTGGAATTGCATTATTTGCCAAAAATAAACCGTCATGAAAAGGTCGGATGAAAGAATATACTGTCCAGCACTTCCGAGTTGAGGCAACACTAGCACATCCTAAAATTTTAAACTTTTATCTTAATCAAATACTTAATATCATTTTAGGAGGTAATTTTCAAATTCGGTTAACTCAATTATTTTTCTGACAATGCTAGTACTCTTTTAAGAATATTTGACATCGCATGTTTTTAAAATTTAACCAAATCCAACGTAAATCGTTTAAAGTTGTCTTAAATATGGGATTAGTTTAAAATTGTATCAAATACAAATCCAGACAAGTATGTTTTCAAACAGCGTAAAATCCATTTCAACTTAACACATCACCGCAAAGGCAAACGTCATCTATCCGAATGCCACACGAAATTCTATCAAAAGTAGACAAATCCTGACAGTTTCGTGTCAAAATAAGTCAAATCCTCTTACTTTTAAATGTTTTAAATCCACGTGTCACAAATAAAATAACCCAAATGCTATTTTCTATAAATACTTGCAAAGTTTGTGTTTTTAGACGTTCTTTGTAATTCTAGATTTTCCTAATATTTTTTTCAGAATTTTGCTAATAAACAAACTGTTTAGGAAGGACGAATGAAAATGTCGCATTTTCTCACAAAAAGTTAAGTTGATATTTTTTTTAATTTTCTCCTGATTTATGCACGTTTATTGCTACGTGAAAATATTTCCATCTAAATATATTAAAGAGGATTTAAGTCTAAACTAAATCAAAATCATTTTTCGAAGAAATTGATTACGAACGGGAATCAAACCCGTCATCTCAGGATAGCAGGCGTCTTACCAATAACCATTAAGATTATTATTAACAAGAAGATATGGCCGAATGGAAATAAACCAACCAGATTATACTACATACAACGCTCCATAGCTAAAGTTGGTAAGACGCCATTGCTTGTTACATTACGGTAGTGAATGCATCTAAATTAATATGTTGTTTAAACGGAAATAAATTGGACAGATTAGAGACCCTAGAAATGTCAAGTCAGTACACCGATCCAAACATCTGTTAAACACTTATATCCCAAAAATCTCTCCGCTCTTGGCCGAAATTGTCCCATGCCTCCCTCACCCCTCAGCCCCCAAGCGTTGAAGCGTGTATATCGGTACCAGTTTGAACAGCATTTAGTCTTGTTTGCGCTCCCCTGAAGATGAAGTGAAAGCCTTGAAACCGGTAGGGTTATACCGTCACAAAAAAGTGGAGTAAACAGTGTTTGATAAAAATAAATTACATCTAAATTAATGTTTCAAGCAATATTGTTTGCTTAATAAAGACTGGAACATCAATTATCATCCCATTTTTCGATAATAAATCTAAACTGAACTGACTGACTAAACTGAAATGACTAAACTGGTAACACGCGTGTCTTCCAGCACGGGAATCGCGGATTTGATTCCTATTAATGAATAAATCGGGTTGATGTTTGGTTTTCTCTTGAGATTGATATGAAGACATTATCACGTGGCAATAATTTCGTAAAATTTCCTTTGATTTCGAATACTTGTGGAGCAGTTAAGGAAAATAACACATCTTTTAATGAACGTCTATTAAATATATTACTATGAGAAATAAAACTAACGCGATCTTTAGTTAAATAGCGTATATTTTAAATAACCAATTCAAAGTACGGACTATAAAATTGTTTTTTTTTTCTCATTACATGAATTATTTTGCATATGATGTAGTACCTTAGCTGAACTCATAAAATAACGTTTTTATTTGTTTTTTTTTGTGACTGAAACATAAATTTTATGTTACTTTTATTATATGATGTCAACTTAAGATACCTCCGTCCAAAATAAATGTTTTTGATTGTCAAAATTTATATTCTTATTTCTGTTTCTACTTCCCACGTCTAAGTTGTAAATTTTATATCTTTTGACTTTATTGTTTAACCATAACTTTAAAAAGGATACTCAACTCTTTCCGAAATACGTTGCTCTTGCGAGTTCTTGAAAAGTTATCACTTGGACATTTTATAAAGAAAAACGATGAATTTACCAAATACATACATCCTCAGTGAGATACAGACAAAAGCCTAGTTTACTGGGGATACGACAAATGAAAGGTGACAAACCCAGATCCATTAAAATAATGTATTTTTTAAATTAAATTACCTGTTGTTTTTTTGCAAATTATATATATTTCTTGTCATGTGTAATAATAAATAATAAAATAAATAAAAAAAACATATATATAATAACGCCGTGCCCCTTGCCGGGTAGGCAGAGAAAACAGATCTCCTAACTTTTCTATTCAAGCACACAACTTACGTCTCCTCCACATTCTAGCATCTCAATTTGCTCCAACGTTTATTATTAATACTTCTCACTTTACCATACTATAATCTGGTTTGCTTGATACAGCCACGTTTTCTTCGGTCTATCTCTTCTACGCTCACCGTACACTTCTGACTTGTATATTTGCTTAGTCATTCTTTCGCCATTCAGTCTCTCTATATATCCAAACCATTTTCAAGCTTTTACTTCAAACATCTATTATATCAGTGTATTGATTTCTGATTTTTTTATTTCACCTTATTTCATACATTGACACTGTTCATATTTATCTTAGTGTACGCAAACACTTCGTTATGTTTGTTTTTTTTTAAATCGTACATTGTACAAAACGTCTGTTTCAATGTCTTTGCCCTAACCATACGATTGTTCAACATTGTTTTGAGACAAAATATGGAAGGAAATCGTGGTAGATTAAAACCAAATAAAGTATTGTTGGTTCAATCGAAATATATTTTAAAATAAGGAAATCAAGGATGTCAGAGGAATTGTAAGAGTTGTATAAGAAATTGAATGAATATATAAGAAGCCACAATATATTTCGATATTAATCTGATGTATTTTCTACATATCCCGTCAGGGAAACTGCGTGATTGTATATATTTATATTTCGATGGCAGTAGAAGGAAAAAAGGGTTGGAAAAAGGATGATGGAAATTAAATAACGGTTGGGAATTAAATCCCAAATTTCTAGGGGGAAAAGCAATCTACGTATAGAATACGAAGATTTTCAATGCATCGTTAATATTTGACCACACGATTATGAAGAAAATTATTTATTTAAATCATAAAGAATTTAAAGTAAAATACACTTATGTTTAAAAACCCAGATTGAGGGAAAAATTCTGTTAAAATAAAAAAATCTAACACTATTTAAAAAAAACTAAATAAATTTAAATAAGCACTCTTATCTTAATCTTAATATATTATTTCTAAGAAATAATTAACACCTACATACTACTTATAACTAGATAACAATTCTTACAACTAATTATTTAGCAAGAACAAGTCCACTCGTATAGGCTATTTGTATTCCATCACATTCACTCAGACCTTGGTCGTCCCAGCTAATATGTTACTGTAGGTGGACTAGTCAGGCAACAGATAATGCTTCGGGAGCTTGTGCTCATAACGGAAGGGTAGGTCGGATTTACTCTCGTAAGCCCCCAGGGCAGCGACTATGGGATTTCTGTGATTTTGTTGGCTTTATTAGAATTCCACGGTCCAAGCGAGGATGTGGTGTTGTAGGGTTTTTTCTCGCTGTTCGGCGTGAAGTCGGGTTAGGTTTGTTCTGGGATGGGTATTAAAAGATATCTTGAATGCCTTGTTCTGGAGTTTCAGGTGATCCGTGTTACTCACACTACCCCAAACGTGTGCAGCATAGGTCAAGATGGGACGAATAATGGTTTTATAGAGGAGGAGCTTATTTTTAGGTGAAAGTAAGCTGCGTCGATGAAATTTATTTATTTATTTATTTTTTCAAAACAGGCTTAGCCCAATTACTTTGAAAATACAAGACATTAAAAAAGAAGAAAAATTACATAGAGGAAAAATAAAATAAGTTAAAAAATTATAAAAAATAATGCATATGCATACAAACGAGTATATACACACAAACATTTTATACGCTCATTTAGGTATGTTGATGGGTGCTTTCTAACGCGCTCAATCTAAGAAGAAAATTTACTTTTGCTTTTGGTAATGTGATATGAAATATGTCAATATCCGAAGCAGTCCCGTTCAGAAGAGTTAAGGCCCTTCCAACAGGCATAGCGGCCGGAAGACCCGTTCTTGCGTATGTTATTGAGAACAGTTCTTGCCGGCGCAGTCTAGTGTAATTGTTAGGAACATTTAACGCTAATCTTTGTAATAATGCTGGACAGCTCACAACTCTTCGAACGAGTTTGACAACGTATACCAGGAGACGCACATATATTCTTACGCTCAAGGAGTTATACCCGAGCATGCCCAGCAGGAACTGAGTAGGATAAAACCATATCTACACCTCATTTGTTTGTTTACAAATTGATACAAATAAATATTCTCACAATACGTGGGGTTTAGGGACGTAGTCTATCAATTTTGTCTCAGCACACAAACGGGCAGTGAGTAGTCGTTAAGCGGAAACTGAGTGTACGCGAAATAGGCGTGTAGTCAGATAACAGGTCGACCATTCGAGATGTGAGATGAGGGTTTAAAAGTATGAACTGCCTTAAATTTAGTCATGCACTATGGTTTTGGAGGTTGATTGTGATTCAAGGGTGTTTTTGTATTGTTCTTTAAGTTCTTCAAAATCAATTTTTTTGTCGTTATGTGAAAGAATTTTAAATTTTGAAAAATACTAATATGACAACTTTTTACTTTGTGCATTGCGAAGATATTCAAAGGAAGGGAAATCAGACCAATATTTAAGATTTTAAAACCATTCATATTTTTTATCAATAGGATTATTTTTTTTTCCTGAAATAATCACAAAACAGATAATACATGTATTGTTATTCGTTTAGTCAAATACTATTTATTCCTCTTTATATAACGGTATAACTTTAACGGTCTTAAGGTTTTTACCTCATTACCAGGGGAGCACAAACAAGTGTTGTTTATGCTCCATAATGATGAGGTGAAAACCTCAAAACCAGTAGGGTTATACATAGAAAGTGGAATCAACGATGTTTGACTAAACAAATAACAGTGTTTAAACCTCCACAGTGTTAATGCTAAGGCATTACGTTAAGTTATCAGTTAATAATATAAATAGTATAATAGATATTACATACATACCATCACGCCGTCTCTCTATGATACAAAATAAGAGTGTAAGGTTCGACTTCCGAGTAAAAGTTCTCGAGAGAAACGATGGAAATGGGTGTATGCCCACTGTTAATGGTTTGTGCTCTGAATATCGATCCGACTTAAGGACACCCTACTCCTTGGTACATGCCATGTGCAGAATAATATAATTATCTGCAATTATAACTTAAATTTCAAAATTTGTCAACGCATGATTAAGAAGCATGTATGGAATATTTTACTTTTTGGTGTTGAAATATGGGCCACGAAGATCAAAATGCTTCTAAATAAGCCAGTTGCATTCGAAATGCAAATTCATAGGAGAATGCTGTAAAATTCTTGCTTTCAAACACCGGTGGGCTGCATTGAGCAAGTGTGGAACGAGAGTTTTTAAATATCAAACATTTTCAAAAGATTGCCTATCTGGCCTACATTGAGATGTGAATAAACTACTTCCTAAAATAATTATTGGTGGGCAACATTGAGGGCCGACGAGGAATCGTTAGAATGGACAAATATCAAGACAGTTGATGAGTCGTTCCACCAAAGACGGAAATATTTTTTCAAAAGTAATCGTCAATGTCAGGTAGACCGACATGAAGAAGAAGACTGACCCGTAATTGTGACGTTGATAAAATTCAAAAGTCGTTTGATTGGGCTGTTATTTTTGCAATAACAGCAAATGTTTGCTAAATAAATCCTTTCATTCGAACTTCATTTTCTGGTAATGCCCATTGAGGCAACATTGAGGGTCGACGAGGAATCAATTGAAGACGTCTATCTTAATAACTAAACAATCGTGAAGGAACACATATCACCAAAGACAAATATTTCCTCAAGAGTGTTCACCAACATTAGAAACACCGAACACAGAACGTGAAAAAGAAGATTAACCCAAAATTGTACTGGTGATCAAATTCAAAAGCCCTTTCATCATAATTGTGCTGTTGTTTTTGGACTAAGAGCAAAGGTTTTCTAAGTAAATTCTTTCCCTTGAGTTTTTATTTATGGTAATGCCCATTGAGACAACATTGAAGGTAAACGAGGAATCGGTATAAGGCGTCCATCTTTATTACTCAACATTCGTGAATGGACAAATACCATGAGAGATGAAAAGCAATTCCACCAAAGACAGAGATAGACAGAGGTACATGAAGAAGAAGACTGCCCCGTTATTGTTGATGATAAAATTAAAACCCGTTTATCCATAATTGGGCTGTTAGCCTTTGCAACAAGAGCTGAGGTTTAAAAAATTTATTCTCTCTTTATTTTTTTTCCTGCTAATGTCCATCATCTTTCTGTTCATATCTTTCTGCTTGTCTTTTTTTTTCCTGGCAATGTCCATCATCTTTCTGTTCATATCTTTCTGCTTGTCTTTTTTCCTGGTAATGTCCATCATCTTTCTGTTCATATATTTCTGCTTGTCTTTTATACCACCTAGAAGAGTGTGTCGACATTTTGGGATAGTGTGGGGATTCATGAATAGACTTTTAAAAGCTGCCTCAAAGAGCGCAGGATGTAGTGACAATCATACTTGTCTATGGTGGATTTCCTGAGAAAAACGGCCAAGGTTGTCTCTCTGTCTGATAATATTATATTGTGTTTTATTATACTTTCGTTGTTTACAATACAATGTGGTGGGCTTATTGCTATTTGGCAATTTTTCTAACCAACCAAAAATATATTCAAATGACCTTAAGTGAAAACTAAACTAGAATCCTTTTCAAATAATCTTATTTCCAATGGGGATTGAACCCGTAACTCTCGGGCTGGAAGACAAGCATCTTACCAACTAAACCACGAAAGTCATTGGTTCCTTTTTCTCAAAAATCACGTCTCGTAAATATTATAAACAAGATGCTTTTATTTCTTTTCTTTTTTTAACTATATTTCTTTGCTTTTTTTTTAAAGAATAGATTTGATCTAAGTCACAGGTATACTTAAACCATTGAATAGTAGACAGAAGAAGTACAGCGCAGGGTTCGAACCTATGATCTTCCACACGAAAGTCCAGCGCGTTACCGCGCGGCCATGCTTTGATAGAAAAAATATATTTGAAACAATATTTTCTTATCAAAAAGAGAATATCACGATAATTCCATTATTCACAATATAAGCAAGAACAATACAATTTCGAAAACTTTAATTTTGAACATTGGAAAAGGTCAAATGAGGTTAGTACTCCTTAAAACCACACATATCATAAACCGCAAGGATATAAGGTTTGTTCTCAACAAGTTTACCCTTAAATATCTCGCACTTCATCTTATTTCCCCGCGCACCACGGGTGAGGAGGGATTATACCACCCAATCCTGCAGAATCCCAGCCTTTGATGAGGCACTCTAAGGATATCTCAGAATATTGAACGGCATGTGATACTCGCTCAAACTATTTCAACTTAGTCCTTCATCAGCATACGGCTGTAAAATTAATTGAAACAATAAATTTCTATGATGGATCAATAAGTATTAAGTAATTTAAAATTTTTAATTACATCTTGGGAAATAAATTTAAGTTTTTTCATAGTTATAATATATAAGATTAACACTAGATGAGTTCTTAAAATTTTAATTTGTATAATGGTAAAGCCTTTAGCAAATGGTTGTACCTACTGATTATTTTTTTAAATAATTAAGAAAATCAAAGTGAATACATGTATGTGACCAGTTTTGAGGAATTAATTAATAAGGAACCACGTTTCAAATCTATGAAAAATTTGCTCTTTTGTTTAAGATACAATTAAAGTGAATACATGTATATGACCAGTTTTGAGGAATTAGTTAATAAGGAACCACGTTTCAAATCTATGCAAAAATTAGCTCTTTTGTTTAAGATACAATTAAAGTGAATACATGTATATGACCAGTTTTGAGGAATTAGTTAATAAGGAACCACGTTTCAAATCTATGCAAAAATTTGCTCTTTTGTTTAAGATACAATTAAAGTGAATACATGTATATGACCAGTTTTGAGGAATTAGTTAATAAGGAACCACGTTTCAAATCTATGCAAAAATTAGCTCTTTTGTTTAAGATACAATTAAAGTGAATACATGTATATGACCAGTTTTGAGGAATTGGTTAATAAAGAACCACGTTTCAAATCTATGCAAAAATTTGCTCTTTTGTTTAAGATACAATTAAAGTGAATACATGTATATGACCAGTTTTGAGGAATTAGTTAATAAGGAACCACGTTTCAAATCTATGCAAAAATTAGCTCTTTTGTTTAAGATACAATTAAAGTGAATACATGTATATGACCAGTTTTGAGGAATTAGTTAATAAGGAAACACGTTCCAAATCTATGCAAAAATTTGCTCTTTTGTTTAAGATACAATTAAAGTTAATACATGTATATGGCCAGTTTTGAGGAATTAGTTAATAAGGAACCACGTTTCAAATCTATGCAAAAATTTGCTCTTTTGCTAAAGATATAATTAAAGTGAATACATGTATATGGCCAGTTTTGACGAATAAGTTAATAAGGAACCACGTTTCAAATCTATGCAAAAATTTGCTCTTTTGTTAAAGATACAATTAAAGTGAATACGTGTATATGGCCAGTTTTGGGAAATTAGTTAATAAAGAACCACGTTTTAAATCTTTGCAAAAATTTGCTCTTTTGTTAAAGATATAATTTAGAGCAAATATTTTTTATTAAAAGAAAGTCTCCGTATATTTTCAGATACCTAAATTTTCGTTTTTCTTGCTTTCTTTCTGATTCCATAACTTTTCTTTATTCACACTCAATTCATTACTCTCCAGCATCTCACATACAATTGAACCTGGCATATTTTAATGTTATGTTTTAACCTGGCATTTTAATCCACAATCTACATATTTTAATACCCATCCTGGTTTTACACCACTTGTGATCCGATATGTTAATTCACGGTTAATTTAAACGCATACACTACCAGTAAAACACAATGATATGATAACACGTAATTTTCGCCTTTTTTCTATACTCAATCTTAGGTTATCTCAAGAGTAGAAACATTTTAATGAGACTTTAAGTAAAAACCAAACCGATACCGCCTATTAACTGATTCAATACGTTACCCATATAAGAGTGGATTCAAATGTCTTGTCATCTGGTAAATTCATCAAAATTTTTATGTAGTTCATTTGAAAAGGTCACCATAAAGAACACAGCTCACTTATGTTTCCAAAAATGGTTTAAAAAATTGTCATATCCTTTCTCTACAGTCTTATATAAATGTTTCTTGAATCTTTGAAAGATCTCAAGTTTCCCTTTGTGGTGCCATGTTTAATGTAAAAAAGGAATAAAATAAATAAATAAAACACCTATTTTATATTTTTGTGTTGACCACTGGTTTATTTTGAGTTTACTGCCGGTTTCGAAGACCTCCGTCTTCATCGTCAGGTGAAGATGAACTTAATTACTCACAATATAATATATTATATCACAAGAAATATTATTTATTCTGCAAGTGTACATAGTATAAAAGGAATGAGGTAAGGGGAGAGTTGTGATTCAATGGTAAATGGGACGGGGGAAAAATAATCTTACGGACCGACCAGGGTTTGGATATTCAAGGGGATGGATTTTAAATGGGAAACATATTTAGCAGAAGGCTGTTATTAAAATTGGTTTGATTGTTTATAATATCTAGACTTAATTTTATACTTTTTTTCCCCTTCCTCATTCAACATATACAATGTACATTTGCAGAAGAAATATATTGTGAGCAATTTAGTTTTTCTTCACCTGACGATGAACCTGGAGGTCTTCGAGACCGGTGGTAAACTCAAAATATACCAGTGGTGAACTGAAACATATAAAATAAGTGTTTTATTTTTATTTATTTTTTTACATTTTATAAATGTTTTCCATTTTAAGATGCTCTAAAATAATATATTAATTAATTCAACCATTTGGGTACAAACGGGATTCAAACTCACAACTTTTGAGTCGGAAAAGATGTGTCTAACCAACAGCACGAAAATGGTGGCCAAATTGTTAAAACACTTGTTTTCCACATAGAAACATGGAACAGACATCTTCTAGAGTGTAGGCAGACTAATAATAGCTTGGAGGCATACAAGGCAGATTAATGGGAAGAGATTGCTACCCGTCAATAAGTCCACATAATTGTTAAACAATGAAGTGTTAAAATAAATAAAAATAAATTTACACTATTGATACAAGCAATTTTAATTTTAAATAACTCCATTTTCAATAAAGAAAATCGAAATGAATCGCTGTGATAGTTTTGTTTGACCTTTATTTATTAACTCAGTGACAATAGATTAACAAGGCCATTATATGGCGTAACAACTGTCACTGATTAAATAAATAAAAGGTAGGGAAGTATCAAAGCGTTTAATTTTGATTGTTCTTATTGAGTTTATACTATTTTGTCATTAAATGATCTGATCTGTACCATTTAATGATCCAAGTAAAGAAAAATAAGTGGAAATATATTTAAGTCTTCCTATTGAAATAATTTTCAATATATTGTCTTCCTATTGAGATAGTTTTCAATATATTAAAGTCTTCCTATTGAGATAATTTTCAATATATTTAAGTCTTCCTATTGAGATAAGTTTATAATTTTTACTCAAAGCTTAAGTATTTTAGTTTGCTTTATGAATAATATGGATTTGTCTTTAAATAGAATGCATCTTTTGGGAAATTAATCTGTCGAGCAATAAAAGTAAGCAGATTGCCGAGTTGATGGAGAACTGTACTTTTCCTTTCACATTAAAATCAAATTGGTATGGTGAGGTGCGGACATCTGACTAGAGATGACTCCGTACCGTGTTATTACTACGTATATTGATAAATGTGTATATCTTTGTAATAATTTTGACTCGTGTTATTTTAAATGTTTTGTCATATTAGTGTTTTTTCTTAATTTGATTTTGTCGAAGTGTTAACAATTATTTTATATCTTAAAACAATTTTATTAATATTGTGAAAGAAAACTAAATTCGTACTTTTTTAAAACTAAATTTGTACCGTTATGAAAAAATAAAATAATTCACCCCAAGCACTCAATGATGGGCCAACAATCCCACCTGTTATCGAGTTTTGATACCAAACAGCCCATTATCGATTATATACCCGAGAACTAATCGAGAGGACTTTCCTTTTTGCCTCATCATCAAATGGCATTATCTCGATGTTCCTCCGCAAATTTAAAGTTAAACTTATGCCAACTCCCAAAAGTGTCAAGGTTTACAAACTAACAAAGCGCAACATCAACTCAATATCTATTTGATTAGGCAGAGAGGTGCGTTTAACTAAAAGGTTTAAGGGATAATAGCTAAGTGGGCGTTATGATAACCTTACTATAAAAAATAATTACTGGAACAACCTTTGTGTTCGATAATAAAACGTTTGTTCTTTTACCCTGATTGATTTCCGATGTTTTTTCACGTGCACTAAATTTAGTCCCTTGTTGGCCGATGACTTTAAGTCGTGTCCTCTCAAATTTATCCACATGACTTAGCTTAAGACGATTCTCCACCTTCTACTTTAAGCTTTTCGGAGTGCTGCCTTCATAAAATACCTGACTTGATCCGTCCGTCGAGTTGGTTTCATCGTCTTTCCATGCTGCCCTTAAGCACAAGGTGTTTTTTTTCGAACTCTCCTTCCTACTAAGTAATATTATGTGGCCAAAAAATTGAAGAACTCGTCCCACATAAATCGTGGATGACATATTGTAATAAATCCTGGTAAGTTGGAAGAAAATGTGTTATTGTTGCTTGATAAGATATATATTGAAAATCATATAATTTTAGTTCAATTTGTTTCCCGAAACAGATATTTTTGAAAAATGTGTAAGTATCCTTTCTTTATAATAATAAAAGAACAATAAATGATTTATACAGCACCGTTTAGAGAGTAGACTCACCTCAAGTTATTAACGGTTATAATTTGTTAAGTAAATTAGTTATATAAATATAAGTTATTAAGTTTAATATTTCAAAAGGGGTAAATCAAGGACGTGTAATGTCATACTGGTTGATTATTATTTATATAGATTCATGTTTAACCTTTTCCTTCCTGTGCTAAAAAAATCCGCGTGTTTTAGTGCTGTGTATTCAATATACATCAAAACACATGTAAAAATGAGCGATTTAAAATCGAAAAAAAAAAATATTCATAGCCAATCGCTTAAATTAATTAAATTTGTAGTCTAAAGTGATAACAATTGAAATGTAATTGCTGAAAACATAAAAAAAACATCGGCCGACGTACACAAAACAGGCGAAGCGACCGCCTCGAAAGAAAGCCCGAGCTACTGAGCGAGAGAAGCGAGCGAACTGAGATTATATTTCTTGCGTTCCCATATACCGAAGTAGAGTGAGACGTGAATAGCGTCGCTTCCTCACCTATAGCGGTTTTTTAGAACGAATATACCTACGTCACACACTGACACACGTTTGATTGTATTGGTGAATTTATTCCCGATTTTCACAAAATATTTCTGATGTGGCCGATAAGTGCTAATTATTATTAATATTGTTTTTTTTTTCATTCAATGCGTAAATTTATTCTCCTTCATTATCCTTCATTATCGATGCTATTCTTCCTATCATAACACATATTATAAATTTTTCTTTGTCTACTAGCAGCTTTCCTAGTGTATGGAAGAGGGCTCTAATTATTCCGATCCCGAAAGTTGACTCACCCACGTCATATAAAGATTTTAGGCCCATATCTATTCTGCCCACACTATCCAAAATTATTGAAAAAATTGTTCATATACAAATTGACTCCCACCTTAATCAATTTGAATTGTTTAATCCATTGCAGTCAGGATTTCGTCCGGGACATAGTACCACTACCGCACTGGTCAAGATCACGGATGACGTGAGACGTGGAATGAGCTTTAAGCAGTTGACATTGTTATGTCTGCTGGATTTCAGCAATGCATTCAATACTGTAGACTTTGATCTGCTTATGGCTCGAATGCGTTCATTACGATTCTCTGAATCGGTCATAGTCTGGTTTTCGAACTATTTAAAGGGAAGACAACAATCCTGTAAATACCAAGAGCGTATATCTGAATGGACTGATCTCTCTGCAGGCGTTCCCCAAGGTGGAATTCTCTCTCCACTCCTTTTTTCTATATTCATCAACCCAATAACATCGTCTCTTAAATGTTCTTATCATCTGTATGCAGATGACCTGCAGATATATATTCATTTTGATCCAAATTTCTTTCACGCGGCTTTGAACAATTTAAATACGGACCTTCAATCGATCTCGGAGTGGACTGGGGAGCATGGCTTACTCATCAATCCTAAGAAGTCTCAAGCGATCCTCATTGGCAGCCCTCAGCTTCTCGGTAAATTCAACACTGACTTACTTCCTCCAATATTACTTGATGGCTCTATTATACCATTACATAAAACTGTTAAAAACCTAGGAGTGCTAATAGATAACACTCTCTCATGGCGAGATCAAATAAATGAGGTAAGCCGAAGGATCTTCTTCAGCCTTCATTCCCTTAAAGTGTTGCAAAGATTTCTACCAACTAAAACCAAAATTTTACTCGTACAATCTCTGCTCTTTCCGATTCTGGACTATGCGGACGTATGTTACTTGGATGTTACAGAGGAACAGCTGGACAAATTACAGCGTCTTCAAAATGTGTGCCTAAGATTTATTTTCAACCTACGAAAGTACGATCATATAACTTCATACCAGAAGGCATTGAACTGGTTGAATGTTAGAAATAGACGCCAAATTCACATACTGTCTCTATTGTATAATATCCTTAACTGTCCCGCCGCACCCTCTTATCTCGCCGAAAATTTTCAGCGTCTTTCCAATCATGGATTAGCGCTACGCTCAAACAGAGATTGTTTATTGGCCTTTCCAGTTCACCGCTCTTCTTTTTTCACGTCGTCCTTTACTGTCCATGCAGTGAGACTCTGGAATCAGTTACAAACCAATATAAGACTCGCTCCGTCCTTGGCATGCTTTAAGAAGCGACTGAAAAAACTCTTAATTTCTAGTCAGTAAAATAACGTGTTTCATTCCTGATTTTTCTTTTCCTTTCCTCTCCACCATCCTTTCCTTTCCTTTTGATTGATGATATCTCACTTTATATGAAAAATAGTGTTCGGGTGATTGTCCGTCTTTGTGGGGTTTGTGGGCATGTTCTCACGTATATGTTTATGGATTTCGTGGGGATGGATAGTCATTTGAATGATTTATGCGACCACGTAACTTGCTTCATTTACTTTTGTCTGGTTGGTTGGAAGAGATTGCCGCCTGGCAATAAGCCCGCCAGATTGTATTACAATAAAAGTGTTAAATAAAAATAAAATAAATAAATAAATTTATTACGGAGGAAAGATTCTAGGAATGCCTACACTGATAAGAATGCATGGCGTAATGATGTATGACTAAATATGGAACGAAGGGACAAGATATGATTATAAACTTAAGGCTGCTATATTAAGTAAAACCAAGTAGAGCACTTGAGATAGCTTAAGCGCTTGGAACAAATGAATGAACAAAAACTGAATGTGTGAAGAAAGATGGAACAAATGAATGAAGAAAGAGCGAAAACATAATTTATAAACATGTAAAAATTTAATAAGATCATAGTACTAGTTAATGAATAATTAAAGAGTAACAAAATAAATGTATAATGCAAATGTGATAGAAAGATGTGAAGAGAGAAACCAAGGAAGATAAGGTTGAACGAAGTAAATGATATTTAGATAGAAATAAAAGTAACAAGTAAAAGAAATAGCAGAAGCTGTGTGAAAAGATATATGGATGTGCAAGAGCCGAAATAAGTTTGTCCAGATAGTAAAATATTGTCCTATATCCTCTATGCCTACTCCAGTAGGCAACTAGCGTGATGATATGTATATACGAGTATATATTTATAAATACTCGTGCATACCTTTTTATTGCTTTTTATTACGACCTACAAGAAATGTCACACTATCAAATATAAAAATCGGTGTAATAGCTTTTGTATTGTAGTGTTAAATCGACAGTAGCTATAGTATCGTTGTGTAAAACCGAAGCAGTATCTATAGTATCATAATATTAAATTGGTGTAGTTGCTATAAAATCATAATGTGAAATAAATTCTTCAATTATATTGGTGCAGCACCTCTGGTATCGTAGTCTAAAATCGATGAATTTGCTTTAGTATCGTAGTTTTCAATCGGTGCAGTAGCCATATTAGTATAGTGTTAAATCGGAGCAGTATCTATATTATCATAGTGTTAAATTGGTTCAGTAGCTATAGTATCGTTGTGTTAAATATTAACTCGTAAGCGTTAGTTTATTCATTTAGTTGCAATGTTGTCTAAAAGTGAGATAGAATTCGGTGAATCGAGTAAGAAAAAAATCTACAAACCGTCAGATTATTGTTATTTAAAACGCTGTTTCAGATGTTTGGACATATATCGATAGGCTCTCCCTTATGATTAAGTATTATTGTAAGCCACCTTGTGAAAAAAAGACATCGATACATATATTATAAGCCCCCTTGTGAAAAAAAGGCATCGGTACATATATTGTAAGCCACCTTGTGAAAATAGGCATCGGTACATATATTGTAAGCCACCTTGTGAAAAAAAGGCATCGGTACATATATTGGTTGATTGTGTGTACGATGTTGTACTTCAACAAGTGCACATTCTTGTCAGATCAAACTCTAAGTTCATATGGCAAGGAGATTGAACTTCCAAGACAGTGCAACCTTTCATTAGGCAATATAATATAACGATATTTTTGTGTTTCTTAATAATATGATGATAAACACTATATAAACTAAAGAAAAACATTAATTCAGATGTATGATAGTCTAGGAGTAAAACAAGCTCGGAAGTTAATTCGCACGGTGTCGAAACTGGGGGGGTTGCTTACTTAGCGTGAACGCTAACTGTTAGGCCAGGGCTGCCGATATATTTCATTAAAATAAACAATTAAAACAGACAGTTCAATGAAAATGATTAAGTGGAACGTCTCCTATAAGATAGATGGATCAAATAAAGGTTTCAATAGGGTTCCTTTTAAACGTTACATAATATAGGTGAAGAAATAAATATGTTTTAAAATAATATCTCTTTTTATAGCAAAACATTATTTTTTTTGTTCTGTCATCCAAAAGTGGTTTTTTTAGAAACCAAAATGTGCTTAGCGATACTTTGTCCTAATTTTGTAAGAATATGTATATATTTCAGGAGTCCACAAACATTGAAGTCATAGAAATTTCTCAAACAATCATAGAGCGTGTATGGAATGATACCACGTCTATCGCATGATCAGGCGACGTTCAAGTTAAAATTTGATACCTCTACCCTCAGTAGTATGTCAACTAGAGCTGATAGAAACGTGTTGTTTCGTTATATTCTAAAATGTATGAATAATTATCAGACGATATTAAAGTTGAAATTTGATACCTCTACCATTCGTAATATGTCAACTAGAGCCGGTCTCAGATGTGTTGTGTTATTATATTCTAAAATTTAAAAAAGATAATCAGGCGATGTTAAACGCAACATTTGATACCTCTACCATCAGTATGTCAGACGTGTTGTATCGTTATATTCTAAAATATGAAAAAAATAATCAGGCGATATTAAAAGCAAAATTTGATATCTCTACCATCAGTAGTATGTCAACTAGAGCCGATAGCAGACGTGTTGTGGCGTTATATTCTGAAATATGAAAAAGATAATCATGATGTTTAAAACAAAAGTTGATACCTCTACCATCAGTATGTCAACTAGAGCCGATAGCAGACGTGTTGTGGCGTTATATTCTGAAATATGAAAAATATAATCAGGATGTTTAAAGCAAACTTTGATACCTCTACTATCGAGTAGTATGCCAATTAGAGTCAATAGAAGACGTATTGTTTCGTTATATTCTTAAATATTTAAAATATGATCAAGTTTCTTAGAAAAAAAGTGAAAAGCCCGACAGAAATTAAACGACGTTTAGGTGCTAATATATAACCGGTGCTAGAAGAGGTACCATATTTAAACTGTTACATCGTCTGATTATGCGATGGACGTGGCAGGCGTTGAATCTATCTATACACCCTCAAACTGGTTCAGGCTGGAAACTTTTGGTCCTTGATGCAATTAACAAAATTTTGAATTCGACGTGTGTTTCTATTTACATTTAGTAAATGAATTACACGAATATATTTTTGGTACCGTTTTTTTTTTCAGATCATTATATTGTGCTTATGTTATTTTTCTTTCAGTATGTTATTTTTTAACATATATCCATGGGCGTGATAGGTTGCTGGGTCTTCTGAACCCTGGCATGTTGTGTGATTGGATATTGGGTCTACTGAACCCTGGCATGTTGTGTAATTATAATTTTGTATACTTTGTTTTAATGTTTCAATGCTTATACTTTATGTAACTATTAGATGTTTATATTCATGCGCACTCTTAAGTCTAACTTATAAATTAAATATTATTAATGGTCACAATTGACCATTGACTAAATACAAAAATTAAGTTATTTAACGGCCCCCTACTCTGTTTTCATGCGATTTTTTTACTTTTCTCTCTTTTTTTACCATAATGTTTTTTATCATACTGAAATTATTATAAACTTACTTATTTAAAAAAAAAACTCGACTTATTTTTTTATTCAAATAAATAAACTACCTAGCTAAGTCGGTAAAACCTCTATCTTTCGATACGTGTTTGTGGGTTCGATTCTCATTGGTACCTATTTTGTGAAAAAAATTTAAGTCTGATTTTCGTATCAGGCCTCCTTAAAATATTTTTGGTTGGTTAAAGTTGGTCATGGTCTTGTTGGTTGTGAGAGATATGACAATAACCCCGCCATGTTGTACTGTTGACAAAAAAAAGGGTTTATAAAAGTGATAATCATGGTAATTTAAAACAATTTATAATAGAATAAAGAATTAAGAAGAATGTAAGTAGATTAAAATAAGATGCATTTCATAAAATAAAAAAAGAGCATTGATGCCACGTAGAAGGAATAAATTATGAAAGATGAACAAAAATATTTCGTACGACTAGCATAGAAAATATAAAAAGTTAAGAAAGGCTTAGAAAAACAAAACACAATTAAAGCATCAAATCCTAGACGAATGAGTATGTAAAACCTTAATAATAAGAAAGTATGCAGTACGAGGTTTGTGAACGCGGCAGTAGAAAAAGGTGAACACTACGATGGAATCGGGCGAACACCGTTCACTTTTTTTACCACAATATCAGAACGGTGTGATGTTAATGATGACGGTATAAAAATATGTTATTTGGTTCATTTAACCCAAGAAAAAAAAATTATGAACCGTTTAGTGACCTAAGACACGTCATAGTTTGGTCAAATCATGTCTCAAAGCCATCTAGGTCGCTCAAATATTATAACCGATCAGAAAAAGGGCAGAATTATTTTTATGAGTATCATTAGGAATCACACTGACAATCTCTGGGAAGAAGACAAATGCCGAATAAACTTGATCCAAAACCGTTCACAACAGTATCTCAAAAAAGGGTTTAATCTCAGGTATTTTTTTTCTATAATGTACACGTACTAACAAGACGTTCCTTATCATCGTTACTTGATTAACTGTTTGTCGACTCCTGGTTTACATAATTAATGAGTGCTGGCATTTGACATCTGCCAACTGTCCCATGGTGATGAAAGCAACCTCTTCTTTAGAGTTCATCACCGATGAAATGAAAAGGCGACTTATTTGGTATCCAATATAGGCTTAATTTCTTCATCATTATCCATTGATGAATAAAGAGGAATCAAAATAAACACAATGCTGTTGCTATCTTATTGAAATCACGTAATCAGAGGTTCTTAAAGAAACCATTTTAACTTCATTACAATACAAACATTAGACAATATATCATCAATCCATTTTGTTGATAGGTGACTTGTATATATTAATTATTTGCTTGTGTACAAACTGTTGCACCTCAACAATGATACAATTGGAACATATTCAGCTTATAATTAATACAGAAAGGGTAGTTGATCAACAGAACCAGAATACGGAAGGCTTTTATTTTACGCACTATTTTATAGTTCTATGGGCTCCGAATGGGACGTAGTCCGGGACAGAAGAGCATACAATCTGAGGACAAGGAGAGCTGACCCCAACAGTCTTCGCAAACAGTGAGTTGGGATGGAGCCAAGGAGAAGAAGACTATTGTTTTGAAGGATATATTTATTTTTTAAACAAAATTTCACAAACGTTTGATTGTTAGGTGAGTTACGCAGAAAAGGGGTTGGTTTTGTTTTCAACAAAAATGTTTAACGAAAGAAGAATTGACATGTATGTTGGGATTGTTTTTTTTTTTAAGTGTACTAATTTATATAATAACAGTATTTTAATATTATTGAGACATAACTTAATGCAAATCTCTGGTACCTTTATTTTAAAGTGTTAATGATAGATGTAAGAATTTTTTTGCTTAAAAGTCAATCATTTGTTTCCTTAAAAATAGTTCTCAAATATTTCTTTCTACACAATAAATAAAGAATAAAAAAAGGGTATATTTTATCAAAATGATTTTCCATTCGACCAGTAAACAAATTCCATATCCTTCATCGCAACATCTTTCCCCAAAAGTTTTCCTGTCAGCCACTGATTTCGTATGTTTATTAGTATTCAATTCTCGTCTTCTGAAACAATCCGGTCCTTTTCAATTACTCCAACGACCCTTATCTTTCCTGCTGACACCTATCTGACGTTCAAAACGAATATTACTCAGCTACAAGTAATTTCCTAAGTGGATATAAACATGCTCTTAAATAGGGGTAGTTTGTTCGCCTAAAGATAAACTGGCTGTCGTATTTACAATGGGATACATTCTGAAATCCATGTGATTACCGAGGAAACGTTTATTTTTAATTAAATCGATTAACACTACACTTAGAAACTTTGATAAGAAGGTTGTAAGTTGCATGGCGAATATCTCCTCCGAAAGAAAAATAACTCGATTTTTTTTAATTGCTAGAATACGTTGGCTAGGGCATATAAATTGCACGCAAGACACTGACCTTCCTAACAGGGTTTCAGTAATTTGATAGGGTGTAGGAGAGGTTGAAGCGAAGATTCTATGGAGTGTTGATATGTCTTTGAAAAGTCAATGTTACGTGAAGGAATCTACAATGGTCAGCTATAGATTATTAGCATTCTGATAACTTGAGCCGATAAGAAGGTTCAAGATTGAAGTAAATGCGTTCAAAGTCTTATTGACCTTTCCCTTCCTGTGCAAATAGGCCTGTTCCGGTGCTGTGTGTTCAATACACATGTAAAAATGAGAGCTTTAAAATCGGAAAAATAAGAATATCCATAACCAATCGCTTAAATTAATTAAATTTGAAGTTAAAAGTGATAATAATTGAAATTTAATTGCTGAAAACATGAAAAAAAATATTGGCATACGAGTGTATGTTCACAAAACGGGCAAACAGACCAACCTAAATAGATGCTCTAGAGCTACTGAGAGTTGAGATGGACTAATACTGTGTATGTTAAACCTCAAAGGAAGAAACACAACTGCAAACTGAGATTCTATTTCTTGCGTTCCCATATACCGATGCAGTGTGAGAGTGAGACATGAATAGCTTCCTCACCCATAGTAGTTTTTAGAATTAATACACCTACGTCACACACGAGCGCACGTTTGATTGTATTGGTGAATTTATTCCCGATTTTCACAAAATATCTCTGATGTGGCCGATAAGTGCTTATACTCGTAATTATCAATATTATTTTTTTCATTCAACGCGTAAATGTATTACTGAGGAATACCTTAAATCTGAACCCAGTATTTATTATATGTATAGAAATATATAGTTTTTAGAAGCAATGTGTACTAGTTACACATCACAGGGAAGGAAGGGTTAATAAATGATGTTTAAAAACAAATTACATTAAAAATTTAACTTCAAAAAATTAACAATCGATTTATAAGTGAAAACGTTCATCGAAGAAAAAACGAAGGAAATATTAATAGGGTGTAACAAAATATGATATTTAGTAAGTCAAATCTGTCACGTAAAGGACAATCGAAAAATACATGATTTGTACATTCATTTCATATGCACCACACTAAGCATCCGAGATTCTCTACAATATCCATTATGTAAAGGTGACTAGCCACCACTCAGTGGTCCATCCGCAAGCGACATATAACTGACACTTTCTTCTTATTCATTTTCATTATCTCCAACCTGGCCCGCGAGCATCTGCAATCCGGCCCGCGGCAGCGGGCCGGATATGCCCGGTATCCGGCCTGTCATAGTTTATTTTGATCACATTGTACAATTAATGTAAGTAAATCATACAAAATAATAATCAGATGTTTTTATTTAACGACCAATTAAGATACACAATAACTGACATACGTAATGATATTGAACATTTTAACTGTAATTAGTGATATGAGATTTATCCTAAAAACTTACAATAAGTGACATACATAGGTAATTCACATAATGAAATTAAACATTATAATTACTACGCTATAGATATCTCACTCGCCGGCTATTTCCAATACGAAAATTTGCGCGTAATTCAAAACAACAGTATGTTGGTATGATGAGCTAGCTAGGTCTTAACCCTTGGGACTTAGTGGAGGAGTCAGTGTTGCCCTTAGGCTAAAAAGTTTGGGGACTAACTATGATTTCAAAAAGATAGAAAACTCGTTTGTTTTGTTTCTATAGCCCTTATTTCAAACAGTTGTATCCCAATCCGTCTTTTATCGGGGCCAAATATCGTGTATATATTTATTTGAAAGTTCAGTTATATTTAATTCTGTCAATATTTTATATTACTTAGAAAGTAGAGCACGTTTAAGACTAAACGGTGATTTGGCTAAGTATTTTTTTATGCTTCAGAAGGAGTAAAGTAAGTATGTGTTATGTCACCCTAGTTGTTTATTATTTACATAGGGGCATGTGTAAAGGAACTACAAAAGTCAATGGTGGTTTACAAATATATAATGGGAACGTGTGCGAACTACTGTATGCTTATAACAAATTATTCACGCCAAAACGTGACGTAAAATACTGTTCCGCTCTTGGGCTGCTCTATCATCGCTCCCTGCCCTGTCGCGCGTGTTATTGTCGCGTGTTAAAAAAGATGCGATTTTAGTGCGAAGAACAAAATCGCATCGACGACCACAGTGGGGCACAGACCGTCATCCGGATGACAGCGAACACCTCAAGAGGACAAATAGCAACCAATACTCTTCACCGACCAGTGTGTGACAATAAGTTTTCGTTCGCCGTGACCGACCTCTTCAGCCCAAACGAAGCTCCAGCGTCCTGGTGCACCAGCAGAGCTCAGCCCATTGTACGACCCCTGCACATCCACCACCTGTGAGTACCATTTCTTTTATCATCGTCTGATGGTATGGCGTTTGCTCCACCATGATAGTTAGCGGAGAATGAGGATGAATTAGAGTTTGATAAATAAATCGAATAAGAGTTGTAAAGAGAAAGATCTGAGAATAAATGTGACAATATTCAAAATCATGGTAAATAAAACGTATGAAAGAAGAATCAATGCGATATATGGGTATGCAATGAAAAATTGAAGAAATTTAAGAAATTCTTCTAATTAAGTAGTATTTTCTCAGATGATAAAGAGTTAAAAGAAGTAAAATAATTGCAGATGCTAAAGGAAAGACACAATCACAACGAGCAAGTCTGACTTTAAAAAAGCAGCGACATGAAGCAGAACAAAGACAAACGCAGAGTTATTTTGAAAAAAAAAATACTTCAGTCATTATTGACGGGTTTTAACTAGTCAAGTTTAAAAAGCGTAATACTCTTTCGATCCCGTAATTTCGAATATAAAATTAAAAAGTAAGTTTACTTTAAAGAACACTCGGGGTTTTCTTAACGCTTATTTACAATTTTCTCGATCTTCGTAATAATCTTTTCTTCTTAATTTTAACTTGAAACTATTTAAAAATTTGCAACATAAACACTTTTTAGTGTTTTCTTCTTTAAGTAAAGTTTTAATTAAACCCGTTGTGAACTTTGCACCGTGAACGAACTCACGTAAAAGAGAAATATTAAAATTACCGAATGGAAAATGCTTTTAATAAAAAATCTTATAAACCGTTAATATGCAAAAGTAAACAGCCGAGTAAAATTTAGTTGTTGTGTTGAGGGGAAACATAAAAAATATAGTCGATCTAAGAAACAAATTAAATTTTATAAATATTTTTTTTTCTAATTTTAATATGTTTATTAGGAAATCTTTAATTCTTCCTCCTTAACTCCAAGTAGGTTTCAATACACAGACGACGGATACACCCCAGAAACTGCGTGGATCCGCAGGCTAAACTTGATGGAGGAACACAAAGGTTGTTAACTTCTGTTTGTGTTCTTCATATCGTCTCTCCAAATATTTCCAACATTGACACGTTCTAAAAAAAAACTACAACACTCCTTCTCCAGCTTAATCTCGTGTTTTTCAATATTGAGATCACAACGTGCATTAACAACCTCCATAAAAAGTGGTCTTTCATTCGGGGGTTCAATTTCCAGTGGTAACAAAAAAATGGGTTCCAGTTTGATTTAAGACTTTGTCTGGTAGCAAAACTCACACGCGCTATACACGTACGCATACTTTTTCATATATAGTAATATTTCCAACAAGCAACGATGATGAACTGCGTGTTTATGTCTATTCTGAAAGATTGATTTTTAAAACTTAAAATTATTATCCCCCGATCACGTTCTTGAAGATTTCTACACCAACTTTTTGAATATATTGAGGTATACGTATGAACGAACGAATCGTCATTATCGTCAAATGTATTTAAGTATTGAAATTTTCAGAGATCATAAAATGAAAATGACAAATCAGTGCAAGCATCGAAAACACTCTTTTATTAGAATTGTCTATAAAATAAGAAGACAGCTTATCGATTACTTCAATTAGCGCGTATCTTATTTACAAAGCATATATTTAATTTGATTGTATAAATTATAGTGCATATATGCGTCCTTTCTGCCCCCCTTTACGATACATCTGGTCAGCGTCGGCCAGTCTAGAGGTGCGCTGGTGCGCTGAACCAGAGAAATAATTCGCAATAATTAAATTATATATTCGCAAACATGACTTCCAAAAATGTTAATTATACGTAAAGATTAAATATGTATAAGAATACTGACAAATAGTACGAGTTTTAAGTAAAAAATTAAAAAAAAAAAAAAAAATATATATATATATATATATATATATATATATATATATATATATATATATATATATATATATATATATATATATATATATATATATATATATATATATATATATATATATATATATATATATATATATATATATATATATATATATATATATATATATATATATATATATATATATATATATATATATATATATTCCTTTCAAATTGACCGGCCAAGTTTGCCAATACTACCGGAGCGATCTCCAATACGCACCGGACGGAAACGCTAATTCATATAGGGCAGACAGAGACATACAGTAAACCGTGAGACAGCGATATTTCACGTTCGCTCAGCGTCTCGAGGTGCGTTGGTGTTCAGCACACCAGCGCACCTTGGGACCAGTCGCCGCTGCATCTAGTTCTCATAAGAGGGATATCACCATCAATGTAGCATTATTGTTTTTAAATATTTATAAATATGCTGGATACGTTTAAGCAAACGCGGTATATAATTTAACTTCATAGTACAATGCTACATGAAGAAAAAAGTCATCTTCAAAACATGTGTTGAAAATACATACATAACATACATCACGCTTTGTCCATTCGGGGTAGGCAGATAGTACAGAGATTCACGCTTTTCTATCTATGAGCAAAGTTCTCACTTCTTCCACATCTCACCATACATGATATCCCGTTTCTCATACATCTTACCTTTAACTTAGTTAAACTTTCTCCAACCAGCTCCTTCCGCTCTGTCTTCAGTATCCATTTATTGCAAAAGCCATCTCAAGAAACTTTTCATAATTATTTATATGTTTAAAAAAAACTATTTTCCTTGCTTGCATTAAATATTTAAAGTGGTTCTTCACACTCAATTTATTAAAATATGTGTTTTATATTTGTCTATACTTTTTCATTTTTACTATGAAATTTACAAAACCCTCCTCTGTCTAACTTGACGTATGGCCGTCCTGTAGTTTATATGAAATAAAAAACAAAATATAAAAAAAATGTTGTAATTTATTTTATCAAACACTGTTTATTCCACTTTTTGTAACGGTATAACCCTACCGGTTTCAAGGCTTTCACCTCATCTTCAGGGGAGCACAAACAAGACTAAATTATGTTCAAACTGGTACCGATATACACGCTTTGAACGGTAAATATTCAGGTTTGTGACTGGGGGCTGAGGGAAGCATGGGACGATCTCGGTCAGCAGCGGAGAGATTTTTGGGATATATGGGTTTACCAGATGTTCGCCTCGGTGTACTGACATAGAAATTTCTAGGCCTCTAATCTGTCCAATTTATTTCCGTTACTGCTGATATGTAAGAATTTGGCATCATCGATAGAAAAAGTATGGTTTTCACGGTAACAATGATTAGCCATTTAAGAATAAATTACAGGATTTTTTAAGGCGGATTTGTGCTCACGAAATCTCTTTTCAAATGATCTTCCTGTCTTTCCTATATAGAAATTAATCTCTCCGCAGCTGGCCGAGATCGTCCCATGCCTCCCTCCTGTCCCCAGCCTTTGAAGCGTGTTTATAGGTACCAGTTCGAACAGAATTTAGTCTTGTTTGTGCTCCCCTGAAGTTGAGGGGAAAGCCTTGAAACCGGTAGGGTCATACCGTTACAAAAATTGGAATAAACAGTGTGTGATAAAATAAATTACAATGTCTTTAAAACTCCACAACGTTAATGCCTTAACTATAAATAATATTAGGTCCTTACATATGAAATTGGCGTTTTGTTTGGGAGGAACATAAAGTTGATTTTTTTTTAATATAATATATTTATTTAATCAAAGTATGTACCATTGCTATCTATGCACTTTTGCCATCTCATAGGTAGTTCATCGATCCCTTTACTAAAAAAACCATTCGGACGGGAATCAATAAAATCTTTGAAGTCGGTTTGGACTGCCCCATCGGAGTTGAATTTTTTCCCTTGCAAGAAGTTATCCAAATTTCGAAAAAAATAGTAATCTGTTGGGGCAAGGTCCGGAGAGTACGGTGGATGTCTTAGACATTCCAATTGAAGCTCTTCTAATTTGGTAGCCGTCTGTTGTGCAGTGTGTGGTCTAGCGTTATCATGAAGCAGCAGTGGCCTAGAGCGATTAACCAGCCTCGGTTGTTTAGCAGCTAGCTTTTCCATCATGGTTTGCAGTTGCTGACAAAAGACATCTGCCGTAATCGTCTGGCCAGATTTAAGAAAGCTGTAGTGAACGACACCAGCACTAGTCCACCAAACGCTCACAAGTAACTTTTTTGGAGTCAATTTTCGCTTGGGGCATGGTTTGGCTGGTTCGGCAGGGTTCAGCCATTGCGATGAGCGCTTCCGATTATCATACAGGATCCACTTTTCATCACAGGTAATGATTCGATTCAAAATCCCTTCATTATTGTGCCGGTTGAGTAATGCAACGCAGCAGTCAACGCGCGTTTGTTGATTTGCTTCACTCAATTCGTGAGGTACCCACCTTTCAAGCTTTTTCACCTTCCCAATTTGCTTCAAGTGGATTAAAACAGTTTTATCACTAACACCGCAGCCTGCAGCTAACTCGGACGTGGTTTGCGATGGATCCGCTTCCACAATAGCCTTCAATTCTTCATTATCAACTTTGGTCTCCGGCCGTCCACGGGGCTTGTTATGCAGGTCGAAATTTCCAGAACGAAAACGTTGGAACCAAAAACGCAGTGTGTTTTCTTTTGCGGCACCGTCGCCATACACATCATTAATCCTTCGAGCCGTTTCTGCAGCACTGGTGCCACGGTGGAACTCGTACTCGTAAATAACGCGATATTTCAAGTTTTCCATTTTGTAAACTGAGTGACGCAAAGAAAAAAAACAATTGAGGAAAAAACAAATGAATTATAATTTTCGAAACACAAATACTTGAGTAAATAGCTGTATAAATTTGAATTTGGTATTCCTAACCAATGAGAAGATATTTGAGATCAAAGTTGCCAGTACGGCAAAACGCCAATTTCATATGTAAGGACCTAATATATAAAAAAATGCATTGCAATTATAAGTATAAAAAATTCCACTGTAATCACAATTTACAAAAAAAGGATAATTTAAATTAGAAACATTAATTTTACTAAGGATCATTCACTGAGTTGTAGACAAAAAAATCAAACTCATTTATTCAAAAAAATTAAGGGCTAGAAAACCGTACATGAAATACTTTTTCATGGCATGATTTTGATCCAATTTGAGTATTCATCTTGTTGACATTATTTCTTACTAAATCTGTTTGGAATTCTATCACTAATTTCTAAATTTCACTTTATATTTACCGTATATTTATACATCTTTTTGGTTTTTAGTAATGCATTAAATAACTCATATAAAAAAGAACAAAGTATGTAAATATGGATTTAAAATAAATTGATTATTGTTAAATAGTAGCGAGGAAAACTTTTTAAAACGCATTAAAATTTTTTAAAGGGATGAATTCAGTATGCAAATGACAAGGTTGTTACAACGTCCTCGCGAGAAAAATGATATCCATGAATAGTTTGGCAAAATGTGCCAAGTTGTTATACTTCTCATCCATTCGCCTGTCAGGAATTGTGTCTCGGACTATTTAACCAACTTTTGCAACGTTCAACTCCTTCGGGGCCTCGAATGTTCCAGTTATGTTGAATACGGTGGACTGCTGAGAAATGAAACGCGTCACATTCTCAAGGATATGGGTATTTCGAATTAACCCTTTGTCTATTTTATTTTATAATTTTACAAGTAAAAAAGTTTAAAATTTTCATTTATCTTATAAATTATTGAAACAAACTTGTAGTATTTTTTAAAAATCTATTATATAATTTGAAACATCAATTTATTTGCGAGTTTTTAATGATTTATTTATTTTTTTATAATACATTTGGATGAACTTTTAAATAAGGTGTGTTTTAATGATTATTTATTTTTTGATAAAACATTTGGGTGAACTTTTAAATAAGGTGTGTTTTTATTGATTAATTTATTTTTTAACAATACATTTGGGTGTAATTTTAAATAAGGTGTGTTTTTAATGATTTATTTATTTTTTTATAATACATTTAGATGAACTTTTAAATAAGGTGTGTTTTAATGATTATTTATTTTTTGATAAAACATTTGGGTGAACTTTTAAATAAGGTGTGTTTTTATTGATTAATTTATTTTTTAATAATACATTTGGGTGTACTTTTAAATAAGGTGTGTTTTTAATGATTTATTAATTTTTTGATTATACATTTTGGTGAACTTTTAAATAAGGTGTGTTTTTAATGATTTATTTATTTTTTTATTATACATTCTGGTGAACTTTTAAATAAGGTGTGTTTTTATTGATTAATTTATTTTTTAATAATACATTTGGGTGTACTTTTAAATAAGGTGTGTTTTTAATGATTTATTTATTTGTTGATTATACATTTTGGTGAACTTTTAAATAAGGTGTGTTTTTAATGATTTTTTTTTTTTGATTATACATTTTGGTGAACTTTTAAATAAGGTGTGTTTTTAATGATTCATTTATTTTTTGATAATATATTTGGGTGTACTTTTAAATAAGGTGTGTTTTTAATGATGTATTTAGTTTTTGATAATATATTTTGGGGAACTTTCAAATAAGTTGTGTTTTTTATGATTTATTAATTTTTTGACAATACATTTGATGAACTTTTAAATAAGGTCTGTTTTTAATGATTTATTTATTTTTTGATAATACATTTGGGTGAACTTTTAAATAAGGGGTGTTTTTAATTAATAATTTATTTTTTGATAATACATTTGGGTGAACTTTTAAATCAGGTATATTTTTTATGATTATATGCAGTTTATTGTGAGATTATACGCAGTGCATCAAGAGTTGTGTCACGTGATAAATTTTATAATTAGGTCTCACTACTTCTCAAGTTCGTACGAGTTCATGACAGAAGTATTAAATAATTAATCGAGTTCATGACAGAAGCATTAAAAAATGTATCGAGTTCATGACGGAAGCATTAAATAATTAATCGAGTTCATGACAGAAGTATTCAATAATTAATCGAGTTCATGACAGAAGTATTAAATAATTAATCGAGTTCATGACAGAAGTATTCAATAATTAATCGAGTTCATGACAGAATATTAAATAATTAATCGAGTTCATGACAAAAGTATTAAATAATTAATCGAGTTCATGACAGAAGTGTTAAATAATTAAGCATTATCTTATTTTGTAATATTTACATGATCTTAGTAAGATACAGGTAAAATCCTAGTTAAATTAATGACTGGAAACACGATAAATGATAAGCAGAAAAACCCAGATCCCTATAAATAACGTGTCCAGTATATGTTACCAGTGTTTATTTTGATTTTTGTTTTATTTTTAATAAACTTTATTTTTATTGAATCATTTGTCATGTTATTAAGTAAATAAATATACGATACTTAAGTGTATAATTTACAAAACGAAAGATTAAATATCGATGTATACAAAAACTAAGTGGTGCATGAAACCGCTAAACGTATAGTAAAACAGTACTTAAAGAAAAAAGAATATTAAATAAAAAAGATTAAAAAAAAAGAAGGCAAACTTAAAATGGAATGTCCAGTTTCCCTCCTTCTAAGACCCACGATTAACATAAGGTAAAGCCGAAGAAGGATTTTCGCACTCTACTTTTATTTACTAATTCCACTTCCATCTAAGTTTTTTACTGGAAGTCAACTTCTTGATATCATTCCGACTAATTGGAATGCATTTGTTTGATATCATAAACCCATTACTAAGATTTTCATCCAGTTCACAATACATTCAAAATATTATAAAAATAAAAAGTTCCTATCTGTTGTTCATCTTAAAATATTTCTGGTTGACTCGAAGAGATTACCAGATAGAAATAAACAAGCCAGGTTGTACGTTTTTCTCAAATATATAGAGGGAGAATAATTCACCTCATTGGACCAGATAAAATTAAGGTTCAATCATTATAAGAACTAGTTAAATAAATATATTTAACAATTGCGAATTTCATCTGTCAATTTTCATCCCTTCCAACACGTTAACCGATACATCTGCATAAATCGTAGACCGTCGGTTCCACCATGTGCCGACCGTGCCCTGACCGCACCGCGCCGCACATTAGAACATAACTGCAATTTGCCGGGAATTACTGCATGTCCGTCCCCATGCACTTCCCGGGAGTATTCCCGGGAACGGGAATGGAAATAAGCTTTTGATGCACTCCGCTTGATAAGTGAACTAAATGCGGCCGTTAACTTTTCATGATATTCAAATTCCCTTTGTGTAAATAATTATGCATATGAGGGGAAAGCGACTACTGCTTGCATGATGAATTTTGTAGTTTTATTTTCATTTAGTCAAATGTTCAGTTTACTTCTGTGAAAACTTTTTGAATTGAAATATATTTTTTACTTTTCCACAATACATAATTTTTAATTTACATGGTTTTAATAGATTTGAAAATTATAGTACAAGGACATAATCACGCAAAAACATTAAATGTACAAACCATTTTACTAGGCAGGACCTGTGACGAAGTTGAATAATTTCTTAATCACAAATTGCTTTTATTTATCCTGAATACTATAACACTTATAGTAGCTTAGCTGAAATACATCCTTTCACATACTCAAATCTCAAGGCATCACACACAAAATCCTAAGCTATCACACACAAAAACTCAAACTATCACACACAAAATCTCAAGGTATCACACACAAAATCTCAAGCTATCACACACAAAATCTCAAGCTATCACACACAAAATCTCAAGCTATCCTACACAAAATTTAAACCTCGTCATATTCTCAACAACCACATCAAAACGACACCCAACAACTCCTCATCACACACTCAACGTTACTTATATGATTTTGTGGAGACTTCCAAAAGCTCCTAACTCATCACTCTTCCCCAGTCAAAGAGTCACTATTTTAATTTTTTTTTTAATTTAACGTCACGACATTATTTGATTACCTACTTTCCCTCAGGAATGTGTTGTAAATTTTTGGTGCAAGGAACCGAATTTATTTATGGAATTTATTCTAGTTATTTTTTAAAATGAGAATCCAAAGAAGTTAGTAGAACTCTGAAGTCCAGTTATAGTATATCCAATTTATGTAAAACTATTTATCTTCTTCTTCATTGTATGCTCAATACTAAGAATTGTGGTCCTCTATTTTGTCTCGAACTTGGCGCACCACCTATCTCTATTACTCCCAGTCCTGAGCCATGATCAGTGCAGCGCTAAAAGATAATCATATTAACTCCTTAATTTTATTCATCCATCTCATAGGGCATCTTCCTCTTGCTTGCTTCTCCTGAACTATCTCCGAGATCACCAACTTCTTTAAACATTCAAACACCACATCTCGAAGTCAACTTTTATATTTATTTCATAATTTATATTTCTGCTCTGTACAGTGGTATGAAGAATACTAGAGACTAAAAAATACATTTGTTTGTACGTGATGAAAAAACTAACTTTAATGTTTGTGAAATAACATGGACAAAATGACTTGAATGAATTTTAAATAAAGTTTGTGTGTCTGGGCTAGTCACCTGCCACGCATCTTAGCTTTATAAACTAGTCAGTCGTCTAGCTTTATCTCAATTAGGACAAACTGTAGTAAAAAATCTTGAAAAATTGGTCTATGACAATAGTAAGTATGGAAAAAATTGATTCATGACAATAGTAAGTATGGAAAAAATTGATCAATGACAATAGTAAGTATGGAAAAAATTGGTCCATGACAATAGTAAGTATTGAAAAAATTGGTCCATGACAATAGTAAGTATGGAAACAATTGGTCCATGACAATAGTAAGTATTGAAAAAATGGTCCATAACAATAGTAAGTATGGAAAAAATTGGTCAATGACAATCGTTAGTATGGAAAAAATTGGTCCATGACAATAGTAAGTATGGAAAAAAATTGTGAACATGTAGTTTAAATCCAATTTATTTTACATCATGGAAAGGGCGCCAAAAAGAAGTAGATACAATTGGTACTCTGTCTTCCCAGAATGATTATTACAACATAACTGATTTAAAATGTACGTCAGAATGAAGAATAATTAGATTAAAAGAGTATGATCAATTATTGAAAGTTTAAGGAAACATCCACTTTATTTTTTTTTTTTAATTATAGAAAAACATTGAATTTTTTCAATGTTTTAAGGTTTCATGATTTCGATAAAATATTTATGTCTTCAGTCAGCAGCTTTCTGTAGCACAAATTTCAAAATTCCAAGTCAAAGTGCAGAGAGCATCGTGACTTGAAGCTTTCTGTTAAGGATATTTGCTTTGCAGCACTTCATGAATACTAGTTTTCACATGAATTCCTTTTACGTGCGCAAACTCGTGGAAAATTTTCATTTTCCAGTCGCGCATAAAATGCACGATTTATTCAAATTAAATAATTATAAAGATAAAGAAAACATTCATTTCGAGTGAAACAATAGTTGAACCAAATTTTCAATAGCTTTCATGGTCAAGTTCGTAAACAGCATATCACAAGCAGGTTCCGGTTTCAATTTCCCATGGTACCCAAAAATATATAATACATTAATAAAACGGTTCGAAAGTCTGGTTAACCTTTCCTTCCCTGTGTTGGGTATCTTCTACACGTTGCTTCTAATAACCATCAATATCTCTATAAATATAATAAATACAAGGTTAAGATTTTAGGTATTCCTCCATAATATATTTACGCATTGATTTAAAAAATAATATTAATAATAATCAGAATTTATCGACTACATCGAGGTGTTTTGTAAAGATCGAAAACAAATTCGCATTTAAACGCTGCGAGTGCCTCGTCTTGACGATGGGTGAATAGTATGCGGGAAGCACGACACTATATTCGCATCTCACTCTTGCATACTAGACTGAATCGCGAGGAGCTGAATTGTCTCAACGTCGCAAGCAAAGGCGTAAGCGCCGGGGTATGCGACTGACGTTCCGCGCCACTAGTAGCTTCTAGGCTTGCAAATAGGTTAGACGTACGCCCGTTCCATGAGCGTTTTTTAATGTTTTCAGATGGTTTTTTTAATGTTTTCAGCAAATAAATCTCAATTATTATAATTTTTAACTTCAATTACAATTAATTAAGGGTACTTTCTATGAATGTTCTTATTTTTTCGATTTAAAATCGCTAATTTTTTATTGCGTACTCACTACCCAACACCGGAGCACGCGTATTATTTTTATCACCGTAAGGGAAGGGTTAAGATCATAATAAAGGTGATTATTACCTTTCTGTCTTCGATAAATATCAACTTATCCGATAAACTGTGAGTAGCTTGGCTTATTTAGTTATTCTTATCACAAAGGCTTAGATAATGGGGCTAAAGTTTTCCGATGGTGTCTCCGGCTACGGTATCACCATGTTGACATTTTCAATGTGTATATGCTTAGATGTACCATGCAAATGAAGAGATCATGTTTAATAAGATTAAATATTAAGGTAAAATTTGTAATTTATTTTATCAAACACTGTTTACTCCACTTTTATGTAACGGTATAACCCTACCGGTTTCAAGGCTTTCACCTCACCTTCAGGGGAGCACAAACAAGACTGGGAGCACAAACAAGGCTTTCACCTCATCTTCAGGGGAGCAAAAAGCCTTGAAACCGGTAGGGTTATACCGTTACAAGAAAGTGGAATAAACAGTGTTTGATAAAATAAATAACAATGTCTTTAAACCTCCACAACGTTAATGCTTTAACTTTAAACAAAATATAAGGTAAAATTATTGAAAATCATATTATTTATAGTTAAGGCATTAACATTGTGGAGGTTTAAAGACATTATAAATGGTTTTATCATGATAAAACAATTTATGATTAAACAAATTACAATATTGAAAATCACATAAAAATAAATATCATATATGGATTTCAGTCCACAGAATTTTTTTCCTTCATTCAAAAATTATAATTCATTAATATTTAAACAAGTGACATCGGGGGCTTTTACTTTTCAGAACTTCATATCAATATAATTAATACGAAATAACTTCTTCTTCTTCTTCCTCTTCCTATAGATCATGATCTGTTTGTTCCGCTTGTTCCCTTTCTTGTGACGTGGATTGCCAGCTGTCACGCCATCTCTTCGGAGGTCTTCCCGGTAATTTTCTTCCACCTGAGTTCCCTTGAAGGGCGACACGTGGAAGTCTGTCGTCTTGCATTCTGTTTACATGTTCGTTTCAGTATAACTTAATCCCACTAATTACATAAATCCTCGAAAAATGTGTTTGTACCTCCCTATCTTGAGGTTCTCGTTAGGCGAAATAACCCCAGTTTGTTACAAAATAAATACTTTGGTCAAACTGATGTCACGTTTCATCGGAAATATGTGTGATGTACTGAACCAACAAAATAAAATGATAATATTTTGATTTGATATTTTGCAACTTTTTTGTTTTTTTTATTTTATTTTTTATTTTTGCTGATGGTTTTACATATCTCTAATGTTTCAAAAGTCATTGTTTTCTATAACTTTTACCACGTGTGCAAACTTTTAAGTTTTATTTGTTCGAAATTATAAATCGGTTTATATTGTTTACTCCTTTAGATAAATTGCTTTTGGTTTTACAAGACATATGTTATTGTATTCTAATGGCAATGTTTTTTGTGACATTTCAATATATAGACAATCACAATTAAATTCAATTTCATAAACGCCGGTGTTAAACAATTAAATATGCTACTAAGAAAAAATCAACATTCTCCCTAAACGTTTAAAATGTACTTAAATATTGTACACATCATCATGCTATTTCTCTGTTAGGGTAGGCAGAAAAAACAGTATGCCAATCTTTCGTATCACGACATATTTGTTTCACCTCTTCCACACCTTCTCATACGGCTACTACTGATTCTTACCTTCTTACTTCTTACCTTTTCTTCTTTCAAAATTTCATTTATTTGTCCAATCATTCATTTTTCACGACTTCCACATATATTTGCTTTAGAAATTAAATAAATATTTTAATTGGTATTTTGTGACTCATCCATTCAACATACTTAAAACACCTCAAGTGCTATTTTTAACCCTACTAAATAGATTAGTTTTTTTTTCTCACATATATCATACATTTAAAAATAATATTTCTTTATCTCTCATATATCGAAAAACCCCATATTCTTCTCAGTGCGAGCGTTTCTACTATGTTAACCTTTCCCTTCCTGTGCTAAAAAAAATCCGCGCGTTATGGTGCTGGGCATTCAATAAACATGTAAAAATAAGCGATTTAAAATCGGAAAAATAAGAATATTCACAGCCAATCACCTAAATGAATTAAATTTAAAGCAAAAAGTGATAATAATAGAAATTTTATTGCTGAAAACATGAAAAAAATATCGACCGACGTTTACAAAACGGGCGAAGAGACCACTTCAAATGGATGCCCAAAAGCTACTGAAGCAAAAGAAGCGAGTGAACTGAGATTATGCGAGCGAACTGAGAAGTAGTGAAAATGAGGCGTGAATAGTGTCGCTTCCTCGCCCATAGTGGTTTTTTTAGAATGAATATACCTACATCACACACTGGCACACGTTTGATTGTATTGGTGAATTTATTCCCGATTTTCACAAAACATATCTGATGTGGCCGATAAATGATAATTATTAATAATATTATGTTTTCACTCAATCTTCTTCTTCTTGATGTGCCCTGTCAGGTCCCCCCGACGTTGGCAATCACTCTGGCGAAGGCTTCTCTGTCTTGCGCGATCCGGAACAGCTCTTCCACACGTCTCATTCCGGTCCAGTCTCTCATATTTCGCAGCCAAGACGTCTGCCTTCTTCTCTCCATAGTGATATCCTGGGAATGATAATCAGGGTGGTTTCCCGTTGCCTTCCCTGATAGGTGTTTCTGTAGGGGTCACCCTCCCTTAGCCGGGGGGGGTCCGGTTTTATGGCGCCGGACACTCGCACATTCATCCTCTCCTATCTGCTATGGCACTGATGGTAATATGCCAGTGACCACATTGCCCAGGGCTCGCGGGGCTTAAGAGGCCACTCGTGGACGCTAGGAGTAGGACTATTGGTAGTGTTGCTGATGGAATGCAACTATGGCGTTACGCGGTATTTTATAGGCACACATTTTCCGGCAAAACATGCACCACCGCGACCCTACCAAACTTTGAGCCCCACTTTCACTCAATGCATAAATTTATTACGGAGGAATACCTAAAATCTGAACCTAGTATTTCTTATATTTATAGAAATATTACAGTTGTTTAGAAGCAATGTCACAGGGAAGGAAGGGCTCTTTTCGTTAATTTTCCACGTCCGAGTTTCACTTATATACGAGTACATCAATATTGGCACTAATAATTTATTGTGAACCATCATTTTAACATTTGGTTTGAATATATGTCTTTTAATGCCACATTGACTTTGTCGAAATGTATCGATAGTATTAGTAACATATTATTGTCAGATAGTATTGCAAGGGGTGGTCATTTGATATTCCCCCTTCAATAAACATTTTTATAAATTAAAAACATTTTGTTTATTTCATATTCTACACATGTTAGTTAAAAGCCAAAAAAAAGTCTATTTTGCGCCACCCTACATAAAAAATAGGATATCGAGCTGTGTTTCATACTCAATTTTTGTAATAAAAGTATAACGACTGTAATATCCTTTTGTTCAAATATAATATACGAGAGAGAGAGAGAACTGGTAAATAAGGACAAATACCACAAGCTCTTTCCTTAAACTTTGCAGGATATTTCTCTGTGAATGCTGATTAGATTCCCGTTCTCGAGAAATCGATATCCATTTGTTCTCTGCAGATATGTAGAACATTTTAAGACAAAGTAGTTTTCTAAAAATATACTTTACCATTTAATTGGGATAAAGTCCTTTAAAATTTTCATCAATTCTTGAATAAGGTTATATAAACCAAACCGTTCTATTAAAGTCTTCTTCTTCTTAATCTTATTTTAGGCCTGTTGGCCTGTTATGGTCCTGCATCATTGTTTGCCTCTTGCGACGTCAACTGCCAGCTGTCTTTCCATCTTTTGGGAGGTCGTCCTGGAGGTCTGCTTGCTTGGGGTATACTGTCTCTGGCCATTCTTACGGCTCTCGGTCCCACCATTCTGGATACATGTTCATTCCAGAACCTGGGAGGTCGTCCTGGAGATCTCTTTGCTTGGGGGATACTGTCCCTGGCCATTCTTAGAGCTCATGGTTCCGCCATTCTGGATACGTGTTTGTTCCAGAACCTTCTTCTCTGTCGTCCCCATTTGACAATATCTTCAACTTCGCACGTCCTTCGGATTTCTGTGTTATGTACTCTATCACGAAGGGTTTTGCCAGCGATACTCCTGAGTACCTTCATTTCGCTGGCTCGAAGGAGATTTTTGGATCTGACAGTGTCTATTAAAGTAAATATATAATTTTAATTTATGAATGGATTCGGAATTCTTCCCAATTTTTAAAGGTACTATTTAATATTAATTCAATCGACACAGTGCCCCGAATGAAAAGAATCCAGAAAGACCATTTATGAAGATATGAATAAATAAGAATGTAAAAAAATTTAAGTAGCTCATTTAATTTGTTTTATTAAACACCGTTTATTTCACTTTTTTGTAACGGTATAACCCTACCGGTTTTAAGGCTTTCACCTCATATTCAGGGGAACAAAAACAAGACTAAATTATGTTCTAACTGGTACCGATATACACGCTTCAATGGTTTGAGACATTCGGATTGGGGACTGAGGGGTGAGGGAGACATGGGACGACCTCGGCAAGCAGCGGTGAGATAGTGGCCAGCACCGGAGAGACAGCAAACAGCGGAGATAAAGTGGAATAAACAGTGTGTAATAAAACAAATTTCAATGTATTTAAACCTCCACAACGTTAATGCTTTAACTTTAAACAATATAGCTCATATAATTTGGCGTACAACCTAATGTACCAAATTATTATTTTTTAAATTTGAACTCAAAATAATGATTCACTAAAAAAAATTCACTTTTAAAAATATGGTGTAAAAATACAATGCCCTTGGTCATTTTATAAGATTAAAACTTTTATAGTCAATAAATGTATTGCATGTGTTCATTATAAGTTCATATTTTTTAAAGCACAAAGTTTTAAAGCTTTTGGCAATATTTTTCTGAGTTATAGATGTGTTAAGCAAACCTATATTATGGTCAACATTTCAAAGGCATTTCAACCTTCATTCTCAGAATGATGTTAAGAAAGGTTCCCAAATATAGTAACCACGCAAATAGCACCAACTTTGCCACCTGTACTCGCGACATCAACTTGAACACGTATTTGCTACATTTAGCTACTCGCTTTCACGACCCCAACGTAAACATGCTCGATTTTCAGCATTGTCCGCCAGGTATGAATGCTAAATGCCTTTGTAACATCAGCCATAATTTAGACCAGCTCAATACAGCTATGACTCGAAAAAACATTTGAAACCTGTTGAAAACAGTTATAGAAACCTACAAATAATATTGACATTTTTATGTGTATTACATACATGTTTTTTTTTTGTTTTTTACTAAACATACATTGTAATACATTGTACAAATATTTATTAAGGCTATACCTATATACAAATTTATTACTTAACTAATCTTAATTATGTTTTATAATTTATGAACTTACTTAACCTTATTTTCCTACATGTCATTTTATTTTTATTTTTTACAATCTTAATATCTGATTTCGTAGAAATAATTAACACCTACATACTACTTATAACTAGATAACAATTCTTACAAATAATTATTTAGCAAGAACAAGTCCACTCGTTTAGGCTACTTGTATTCCATCACATTCACTCAGACCTTGATCGTCCCAGCTAATACTGTAGGTGGACTAGTCAGGCAATACATAATGCTTCGGGAGCCTGTGCTTATAACGGAAGGGTTGATCGTATTTACTTTCGTAAGCCCCCAGGGCAGTGACTAAGGGATTGATTTAACTGGTTAAATGTTGATTTATATTTTAAAATATTAAAAGGTAAATAATACTGTCCGCTATATAAAACCGAAACCTTTGCTACATTATACCCGGTATTTAGATTTATTTATTAACTAAATAAAACTGACATTAACAAATGACTTACCTAATTAAACGGTGTTTATTTAATTACTTGTTTAATGTATTGTACATATAACGAAATAATGTAAAATTATGAAAAAAACATAGAAGGATAATCCATCATTGTTTCAAATGATGTGTACAAGTTTAAGTGAAACGTGACTATCGAATCGAATATAAATATAATATGAATATTATTTTTGTTATCTTTTTGGGAATCCCACAACAACCAACTAATAAAATTGATTTATTATTCAATTTCAATACTCAGCAATTTCAACATCTGTTTTTCATTTTGTATCACTTCAAGCGTTTTTAACAAATAAAGAAAATTAGCAAAATTTCAGATAAAGGTATCCTACAAGTAATTCTAAAAGGTATAAATGTTGGTAATGGAAAACACGTAATTTATTTTATGTAAAGCGTTCAAAGAAAATCTATCAATTTGAATGCATAGCTTACTCAATATTAATAATAACAAAATAATCATGTAGGTAACGCCATTAAAAGAGTAGACCCCCTTAAAAGGCTTTCCAACTCCGGATTCAAACCAACTTTTATTGACAGATCAAAAACATTTCAAAATAAATATATCTTAGTCAAGTCCAGTGTGAGGATAGAAAGGCAATGGTTGCGGCTATTAAAATAGGTACTTCTCGGCTTCTACACATGTTCTACCCCGCTTCCCAACTTTTACATATGTTAATATCCCCGCTTCTACATGTGTTTAAAAACACATGTTTGGAACTTGCCAACGGAAACACAAAACTTGCCAACGGAAGATGAACTTCAAATAAACCTTTTTAGATCTCCCGATATACGAGTATGATAGAAACAAATTCGGCTTTAGGTGTAGTGTAGTGAATGTGTGTAGATCATATATAATCTTAAATTTTGACAAAACCTCCCAAAAACGAGTGGCTTCAAGTACTACCTGAAGCTTAAGTTGCACATGCTATTTCGTAAAAAAATAATGAAATATTCGTTGGGCCGTTTCAAATGTTAAGAACCTTTGAATTTAATTGATTTTTATATTTTTTCTACGATTGTGAAAGTGCATTGCTCAACCAGTACAAATGCACTTTAGACTAAGGCTTCGCGCCTCTTTTTATCTTGTATTTTTCTAACGAGCAATATTTGAGCTTTCCTTCAGTTTCCTTGTTGCTTAAAAGAAGCCTCTCGAGTCACGCGAATATTCCCTTATAATCTCTCGAGTATTCTTGTCTTGCTTTTTTCTTCTCAACGTTTTTTAAATTTTCATATCAACCTGAAATATTAAGCGTAACTTAAGTTTTCTAAAAACTATGAAATACATATGCAAGCACAACAAAAATAACATGCTTCTATTTTTATGAATAATAAATTTAAAGTTCACGTATTGTCACATTTGTATAACATTCTTAACTGTCCCAACACCCACTTTTATCTGAAAATATTCAGCGTCTTTCCTATCACAGATTTGCAATATGCTTAAGTAGATATTGTCTTTTAACTTTTTGATCCATACAATAAGACTCTGGAACCAGTTACGAACTACTATTATACTCGCCCCGTCATTCTCTATACTCGCCCCGTCTCCAACAACGATTGAAAAGAACTCTTATTAATTTAACGTACGTCATTAACGATTGATCTTTCCTCTCCACCATCCTTTCCTTTTTGTCTTGATTGATGATATTATTTTCTCTTGTTTATGAACACTGTACAAACGATAAAAAATCTTAACAATTTTGTGAAAAAAATATTGCAATCTTTATACGAGTATACAATGGTTGTTATGCAAAATCCGACTTGGTGGTTATACAACACACACATCATAACGATGGGTCCCTCGCGAGGTGGACAGGGCGAATAGATTTTAAAACTTTTATATCCAAGCACAAAACTCTTCCTCCTGCACATTCTCAAATCTCGTTATGCGCAGTATTATTCACACTTTTCTCTTTATATTTCTGGTGTACTCTGGTTCTTTAGATCCAGAAAAGTTTTCCTTGGTCACCTTATTAATCACACACCTTTCATTTCTGACTTGTATACTCGCTAAGTTATAATATAATTAAGTATAAATAAATGTCGGAAGGCGACTGGATTCAGCGTCACAACAAAATGCCGCCTGTTTAACGCATATGCCATCCTGATCTTCCTGTACGGCTGTGAATCTTGGCATCTCACCAAGGCTCAGGAGCGCAAGATACTTAGTTTTGAAAACAGGTGTCTCTGGAGGATATTGGGAATCAGGTGGTATGACCACATGACAAACGACGCTGTACGCCGGCGCACCCGGCAGGGGTCTGTCGTCTCTGTAATTCGGGAGAGGCGATGGTCCTGGCTGGGACATGTTCTGAGAATGCCCGATGATAGTTGGCTGAGGAGAGCGCTGTTTTTCTGTCCATTGAGGTCCCAACGGCCTGGAATGGAGAAGACTGGTGGCTTCTCTTTGCTCCCTTGTGGAGCTTTAGAAGGATGAATTGAATAAATTAATGTAAAAATGTTATGAATTTATATATTTATTGGTACGCTTTAATACCGTGTTTTGTTGAAAAAAGTGAATTCTCGAAATATTGCATACTTTCTTCTTCTCCCTGGCTCCATCCCAACTCACTGTCTGCGAAGACTGTTGGTGTCAGCTCTCCTCATCCTCAGGTTTTATGCTCTTCTGGCCCGGACTACGTCCCCCAGGCCGTGCCTCTGCATCAGGTTATCTTTTTCTACCACTCATGAATTATTTGGTCTTCCTCTGGGTGTTATTCGAGGAAGATCCATGGAGATTGCCTGGTTCACAGTGTGATCGGGTGCTCTGCGTCCAACGTGCCCACACCATCTCAATCGCCTCTCCTCCATCTTATTGTTGATGTCTGTAACACCTAGGCTTCCACGAATGCGTGAGCTTTTTATTTTGTCTCTTAGGGACAAATATTTGAAATATTTCATACTTTGGTTAGTTTATATTTCATAATACATTTTAAAAATTTCTCGTCTAAGTCATAATACATTGGCAGTTAAAGCTAATGCATCCACGCCCAAAGATATTCAGTTTCAGACCGTCAAAAACTCCGTTGTACAAATCATTATATTGATGATTAGACCTTCAACCCACATTTCATTGCTGACCATATATAATCTAAAACCCCTTCTAAGTGGAAAGTATATAAAAAATCGTTAGAAACAGGTAGTAAATCAAGCATATTCAATTATAAAAAAAATGTTAAAGTTTTTAAAACCAATTGTTGACTTCTTCTGTATCAAAGAACCGTTTGAATTGCACAGTGCCTGCAGACAAAGGAACATACACCTTTTTTATTTTAGCAGTTTTAATTAACAAAAGTGTTTTGTTTAAGCCTGGCGACGATATCATTAATTTTGCTTTAAAATTAATTCCACAGCTGTTTTTTTTACAAGATTCTACAAATCCCTTGTTTCTTACAAAAATTAATAACCATAGTTACTTCATTTTTAACGACGCAAATTATTTTTGTTATAGATGAAAAAGTTAATTGTAAAAAAAGAATACTGAATTGATACATTTAAATATCATATAAAATCTACAATTTATCTGTTTGTGTGTCGTTATAATCTTTATTTGATATTACAAATTTAGTGATATATCATAAATGTATTTATTAAATACTTGGCTTGTTAGTTCAATTATGCTCATATTGTAATTTATTTTTAACAAACACTGTTTATTCCACTTTTTTGTGACGGTATAACCCTACCGGTTTCAAGGCTTTCACCTCATCTTCAGGGGAGCGCAAACAAGACTAAATGCTGTTCGAACTGGTACCGATATAGACACTTTAACGGTTGGAGGCTGGGGGATGAGGAAGGCTAGGGATAATTTCGGCCAAGAGCGGGGATCAGCCTCCAACCGTTGAAGTGTCTATATCGTTACCAGTTCGAACAGCATTTAGTCTTGTTTGCGCTCCTATGAAGATAAGGTGAACGCCTTGAAACCGGTAGGGAGGGTTATACCGTCACAAAAAAGTGGAATAAACAGTGTTTGTTAAAAATAAATTACAATGTCTTTAAACCTCCACAACGTTAATGCCTTAACTATAAACAACATATATGCTCATATTGTATTTATGGAAGAAAATTCTTAACAAATGAACAGACCGTTAATGAAATCATGAATTATAACTATAGCAACATCACATATAGTGAATTGGTAAGAATACTTAATTTGTTGAATTAATTGAACTCATATGTTAGCGTATTTATAAATTGAAATTCTCAATTAATTAACTGACAAATATTGGAATATTGATAACTTATTCCTCTCAATATTCATAAATTATTTTAAAATGTTCAATAATTCATTAAGAGATACTTAGAAGTTTAAATTAATGGAAATAAAAAACAGTCATATATCGCCAGACTCGTTAAGTAATATTTTCATACAGAAATAGGCTTTTCATATTCTTTACACTTATTTTGAAGAATTCATAAAGGTTTTTTGTTTTTTTTTTTCAATAATTTTTGTTGTAGTAGCTTCTCGTAGATTTCACAATCGAGTGCGTTTTAAATCGTTTTACATTATCACCATACAAATTCAAGAAAATATTATAATATCTTGAATCTTGATATGGAAACCGGAAGACTGAAAATAGTTGACTCGTATTATACGAAGTGTTAGTGAAAAAAAAAGTGTTTGTTGTAATAAAATATTTAATGTCACCACAAAGTGAAAATTTTCGAAAAAAATATCTCAGTTGGCTTTTGTCACATTTCGGCGTTTCAACGATTCCAAAAACGTTTGGTGCAGACATTGTAATAATGAGAATTTCGACATTTTTCATTGCCTTCAAATACAATCTGATTGTCGAGCAAGTAATTTTAATTCAAAAGTCACGAATCTGTTAGTGTTCTCGAAATAACAAGCCTAAAGTTGGACAACTACATGCCAAAGACAACGTATTGAGGGGAGTAAATCGATAATTTTAGTTTGGAACTATTATGATTCAGGAAGAAATATAGCACATGTTAATAATATATCATTCGTCTGATAGTTGGGAGTTCTTGTATGATATTAATTTTTACCAATCTTTCTCTCTCTCTCTCTCTCTCTGTCTTTCGATTCAGATCTTGGAACTCTTGTTGCTAAAATCATTCATGGAGGCAGAGCTGCTGTCTCTCCATATTTTAAACGGCCTTCCGGGTATGCATATTCATATGCAGATTCCTATATACTAAAACCAAAATTTTATTCAAGCAATCTCTGCTCTTTCCAATTTTGGACTATACGGACGTCTGTTACTTGGATGTTACAGAGGAAGAGCTGAAAAAATTACAGCGTCTTCAAAATGTTTGTCTAAAATTTATTTTAAGACTATGAAAGTACGATCATATAACGGCATACCACAAGGCATTGAACTGGTTGAACGTTACAAATAGACGCCAAATTTACATACTGTCTATAATATATAATATCCTTAGCTGTCTCACCGTCCCCTCTTATCTCGCCGAAAATTTTGAGCATCTTTCCGATTATAGACTAGCGCTACGCTCAAACAGAGATTTTTGATTGGCCTTTTCAGTTCATCGCTCTTCTTTTTTTACGTCATCCTTTACTGTCCATGCAATGGGACTCTAAAATCAGTTACAAACCAATATTAGGCTCGCTCCGTCCTTGGCATGCTTTAAGAAGCGACTGAAAAAACTCTTAATTTCTAGTCAATAATACAATGTGTTTCATTCATGATTTATTTCCTTTACTCTCCACCATCCCTTCTTGTTTTCTTGATTGATGATACACTTGAAGTGAGAACTTTATATAAAAAGAAATGTTATGGGGATTGTCTGTTTTTGTGGTCTTTGTGAGCATATGCTCAAGTATGTGTTCATGGATTCCGTGGCGATGGATAATCAATTGAATATTTTTTGCAACAATGTAACTTGCTTTATTTAATTTTGTCTGATTGGCTTGAAAAAATTGCCGCCTGGTAATAAGCCCGCCAGTTTGTATTTGCAATAAAAATTTTGAATAAATAAAATAAATAAATATTCTGATGGGGGCTTATGTGATGCTATGTATTGTATTATTTCTCTGCATATCCAATCCGCATGATCACGCCAGTACAACCTTAGCTTCCTCCTCTATCTAAATACTCGTATATCATCTGTTTTGCAGCTCTGTTGAATCTGAGAGTTTCTAATCTTATTTCGGAGAAATTTTACCTTGATGGTTTTAAATATTATTATATCGGATGCTTATAGAAGAATCTTTATTCTAGTAGTGTTGGCTTTGTTTTCAACACCAGCAACATTTAAAAAATCTGCCTTAAACAGATTTTATAAATTCAACCTTTCCTATCGATCAACATGTTTTGTTTTTCCAGATTGTTTATCTTAGACAACTAAATATTGTGGCTACTTTATTTGTTTGTTTTTTTAACTTGTTGTATAGATCATTGTAGTTTGAGATTTATTACATGTTTCAAATAGTAATATGTTCTATCGTTTGTAAAATGAATAATAGTTACAATTGGCATAAGCCATGGGATGAAGTCAAGTACCATCCATTAAACAAACCAAATATAGTACCCGGTGGTAAGTTATACACATCGGGCTTAAGAAAGAGACTGTCTGCCATAATCGACTAACTTCGGCTTTGTAGAGCGTCATCTGTGTCCCAAGAACGCTTGACAACAACTGACAACGCTACGGAACACGTATATGAATGACAAACAAGACGTTCTTCAAAACCGAAGCTAGCCGATTATGGCCGACAGTCTCTTTGTGTATTATTTACCGCCGGGTACTGTACTACTTGAGGACATCGAAAAATCCACTCCAAACAATACGAGAGTAAATATGAAAGTAATCGTCTCGTCTCAATCCATTTTTTACACAATTCACGAGTTTTTAATATTGTTTTCTGCCACCGACTTTATAATTTGTATTTTTTGAAATCTTAGAACTTTTTGCCATAACTTTAATTTTACCACAGCATTACGAAGTTATATGAAAGAAATAGATTTTTTTTATGGCGAAACCTCAATTTGACACTGACAAATTATTTCATCCAGAGCGTATACACACACAAGATTTTTTCCGTAACAAACAAAAGATATCCAAAGATGAAAATAACGGCCCTGGGTCTAAAAATAAAGGAAAATGCTCGGAGGCCTTTAGATACGTTTTATAATGGCTCCCTTAAAATGAGTGACAGTTGGGTCTTAAGAAAGAGGAGTAGCTCCGCCTTCTACTGATTCAGCTCACACACAAATATACTAAACCCTCCATATACACGATTTCAATTATTTTATTGGATCATTCGCGGTAGTTTGGAATTATTTCAAATTGTGATTGTAAAAATCACGTCTCTCTACAGAAAACTTGTATTATCATTAAATTAATAAATTGTACCAAATGAATTAAATAAGGCGGTGTATTATGATAGAGCTTTTTTCGTTATTGATCTTGGGGCGTGGAATAGTCTGCCTCTTAGTGTTAGATATGGGGATGGTTTGTGAAGCTTTAGAAAGCACTTAAAGACAGCCCTTTTTGGAAGTTTTTATCAAAATGTATGACTGTATAGGATCACTACATACATACATTATACTATAAATAAAGCTCCAAGCTTGGAGTTCCTTTGGACGACTAAACTACATCTTCAAGAGCAAGCTCCCAATCTGCCTCAAACGGAAGGTATTTAACCAATGCATCTTGCCAGTACTAACATATGGATGCGAGACTTGGACTTTATCGGTACGAATGTTACAAAAGCTCCAAACAACACAACGCAGCATGGAAAGGTGCATGCTAGGTTATACCCGAAGAGACCGAAAACGTAATGAGTGGATACGAGCCCAAACAAAGGTTGAAGATGTTATAGAGGTTGCAAAAAGACTCAAGTGGAAGTGGGCTGGACATATCGCCCGAGCAACAGATCATCGTTGGACGTATGAAGTAATCCAGTGGCACCCAATAGGTATAAAAAGGCCTGTAAGAAGACCTAAGTCGCGCTGGGTGGACGAAATACGTAAGCATGCAGGTATTATGTGTCAGCAATGTGCAAAGGACAGGATTTTGTGGAGACAACTTGGAGAGGCCTACATCCTGCAGTGGATAGATACAGGCTGATGATGATGATAATAAATAAAGCTGAATGTATAACTATTACATACGAAATGATCTTGAAAGGTTTTCTTTTTAGTTTGTCTTCGTTTTGTTAGTTTTCTACAGTCTTCTTACAAAATATGTTTTTCTTAACATATGCAGATGCGTGAAAGTACCTTATCTAGTGGCCGAAGTCACTACCTTATGAATCTTTGCGCTCAACTTATATGAGTTTTATTTTATAATATTCTTAAACTGTAAATAATAATGAATACAAGTGTCGAGCTAAAACGCACTTCAGGAGAGTTTGCACTCTATACGGCGATTATATAAACTATCATTTTATTATTAGTATGCAGTATTTTCTATTATACGCATTCTATTTCTTTCCTACAACTTTACCAATTGTCCTATGCTGGTTTATTTTTCTTGTTCTTATTGAATAGTTATTAAAATTCTTCTTTTTATAATTATTATAATTTATTATCCTTTCAACAGAACAGTCGTGATAAAACGACTTGATCTATAAACAAATTGAACCGCACTGCAGAATAAAATATACTCCACTAATTGGCCACTTTGAGATGAAGACTTAACAAAAGACTAACAAAACAAATACATAAGTCTTAAATTAATGAAAGTGAGGAAAAAGTATACAGAGAAAAGAGTGTAAGAAGATAGGTGAAGTAATTTTGATTGAGGAAAATGTAACAAGTATTAAGAAACTGAACAGCATACGTGATGTAATAATATGGACAAGACGAGAAGTGTGAGGATGAATAAAGAAAGACATAAAAATATATTATGATCTAATGTAATCGTCTCTTCCGACTCCAAAAAAGACATGGCATGTTGTTATGTATGTATAACAACACCTCCTTCTTAACCTTTCCTTCCCTGTGTTGGGTATCTTCTACACGTTGCTTCTAATAACCATCAATATCTATATAAATATAATAAATACAAGGTTAAGATTTTAGCTATTCCTCCATAATATATTTACGCATTGATTTAAAAAATAATATTAATAATAATCAGAATTTATCGACTACATCGAGGTGTTTTGAAAAGATCGAAAATAAATTCGCATTTAAACGCTGCGAGTGCCTCGTCTTGACGATAGGTGAATAGTATGCGGGAAGCGTGACACTATATTCGCATCTCACTCTTGCATACTCCACTGAATTGCGAGGAGCTGAATTGTCTCAACGTCGCAAGCATAAGCGTAAGCGCCGGGGAATGCGACTGACGTTCCGCGCCACTAGTAGCTTCTAGGCTTGCAAATAGGTTAGACGTACGCCCGTTCCGTGAGCGTTGCCAGATGGTTTTTTAATGTTTTCAGCAAATAAATCTCAATTATTATAATTTTTAACTTCAATTCTAATAAATTAAGGAGATTATCTATGAATGTTCTTATTTTTCCGATTTAAAATCGCTAACTTTTGATTGCGTACTCACTACCCAACACCGGAGCACGCGTATTATTTTTATCACCGTAAGGGAAGGGTTAAGCTCTCATACACTTTATCTTGTGTTTTACTCTTTTTTTCTCCCTTTTTTCTATTCAATGGAAAATATTACCCAAATATATTGCTCAATTATACCTGAATATAAGTATGAATAAATAATTATTGTAAAATACTTGTTCTCATGATCGAAGTAATAATAAATAAACACGAAAAATAATAAATTTAATTAATTACTATTAATAAATCATCATGAAAAGTATTGATTTACTATTAAGTGTACTCAAAAAAATATCAAAATACTTCCTAAAACCGTCCATAGGATATAGATTTCCCAATATGAATTACACTGGAACTAAATTTATTTTTTTATCTTTCAGCAGAATTCAAATTCGTAAGATTCTACTGAAAGATAAACATAAAGAAAATGAAACCAGCTTTTCAAGGAAATTCAAATGTCATACCTTATAACATATGTTATAAGATGTTTTGACAAAAAAAGCAGAAAACGTGTCTTAAGAAAAGGTTATTATTGTAAAATAAATAATTGAACTTGAACTGTAGTTGATGTTCATAAAAGGTATTTATTATTGTCGTTTTCCAAAAGATAAAAATAACTCTGAAATGTTTCGGCTACGTAGAAAGAATTAATTATGAAAGATTAACAAAATTAATCTTAAGAAGAAGACAGTAAAATTATTCGAATTCTGAAATAAGGAAGAGAAAAATACTTTATGTTGGGAGAATATACCTGATGAGGTGTATGGAACTGGCAGAGGCGAGATATGTATGCCAGAATGGAATCAAGTGGAGATCTGATATATTTGCCTGTTACAAAAGTGGCACGCCATGATAGTGATGATGACAACGTTGTTTATAGTGCAAAGGTAACGAAATGTTAAAATGAATCGTAAATTACCAAATACTAATTACCAAATTAACTTTACAATTTTACACTTCACGATTTCATTCAAGACCCGTTTGGCTTATTTGTTAAAATATATTCAACCATTTGTCAGATCTTTCTCTCTCTCTGTCTTTCGATTCAGATCTTGGAACTCTTGTTGCTAAAATCATTCATGGAGGCAGAGCTGCTGTCTCTCCATATTTTAAACGGCCTTCCTGGTATGCATATTCCTATATACTAAAACCAAAATTTTATTCAAACAATCTCTGCTTTTTCCAATTTTGGACTATACGGCCGTCTGTTACTTGGATGTTACAGAGGAACAGCTGAAAAAATTACAGCGTCTTCAAAATGTTTGTCTAAGATTTATTTTTAGACTATGAAAGTACGATCATATAACGGCATACCAGAAGGCATTGAACTGGTTGAACGTTACAAATAGACGCCAAATTTACACAAAGGTTTATTTGAAGTTCACTGTCTATATTATATAATATCCTTAGCTGTTTCACCGTCCCCTCTTATCTCGCCGAAAATTTTCAGCATCTTTCCGATTATAGACTAGCGCTACGCTCAAATAGAGATTGTTTGTTGGCCTTTTCAGTTCATCGCTCTTCTTTTTTTACGTCATCCTAAAGGATGTAAGCTGTCCAGTAAACAGTAAACTGTCTATGCAGTGGGACTCTAAAATCAGTTACAAATCAATTTTAGGCTCGCTCCGTCCTTGGCATGCTTTAAGAAGCGACTGAAAAAACTCTTAATTTCTAGTCAGTAATACAATGTGTTTCATTCATGATTTATTTCCTTTACTCTCCACCATCCCTTCCTTTTTTCTTCATCAAGTGGAGATCTGATATATTTTCTTCATCAAGTGGAGATCTGATATAATCAAGTGGAGATCTGATATGTTTGTCTATCACAAAAGTGGCACGCCATGATAGTGATGATGACAATGTTTTTTATAGTGCTAAGGTAACGAAATGTTAAAATAAATCGTAAATTACCAAATACTAATTACCAAATTAACTTTACAATTTTACACTTCGCGATTTCATTCAAGACCCGTTTGGCTTATTTGTTAAAATATATTCAACCATTTGTCAGAAGTATTATTCACAAAACCGAAAGAGAAGTAAAACAAATTAAATTTGTTCGCCGAGTATTCCCACGACACGGTACGCTGTGCAAGCTCACCACCCGTATCGAAGGAGGCCTTTTTTAGCAACCCCGGAAAACTAGTCCTAATCTACCCTGTCAATAGAAAAGGTCTTCCCATAAAGACCGAGGTGATATGATAAATATTCATTTACAAAGGGGTAGCTTCCCTTATTTTACTATTGAGTATTATGCCTCAAATATGATGTGACAAGTTTCAATTCTGCCACTAAGCCTTGGGTCAGATATAAAAGGGGATGATATTTTGCTTTACATACTTAAGTATTTTTCGTATTATCCTGTCTGAAACCGTTAAGCCGTTAATATTTACTTGCATGTGAGAAAAGATAACACCTTTTTGTCGTTTTGAAGGAAATATTGTCAGCTTAGTTGAAAAAATCCTCAATAACTTCATGTAATAAATAGCTCAATTGGTATAATGTGAGAAATAGGTACCAAATTCTCAGATCACTATTGAACAAGTATATAATGTTAATGGTCTCATTTTACCTCTTATATTAAGGTTTTTATTTTATCAAAAATAAATAAAAAAAAATAATATCAATATATCAGACATACAAAAGAAAATAAAATCGAACAACTTTACAAGACTTCGGAGGATGGGAAAAAGAATGAAAGAATTCAATGAAAGAGAAGTAATGGATATGTTAAGGCGTTGGTATCATAGAATATTTTTATTTTTAATTTATAAACTATCAGCATCGTTAAAATAATCGTTTTTATTACGTTACGCTCAAGTATAGATTGTTTATGGGTTTTCTTTGTTTACCGTTCTTGTTTTTAACATCGTCCTTTAGTGACTATGCAGTGGGACTCTAGAACTTTAGTGACTATGCAGTGATTACGCTGCTTCGTGATGCCAGCAATATCTAGACCAGAATCGTTATCAGTTTTATAAAGATATTAAATAAAGATATTAAAATTTAATAAAGATATTAAAAAACTCAATTTTTTATTAAATAGAGATATTAAAAAACTCAATATGTGAAAAGTTTACAGCCCATGAATAAGTAGACCTTTTTGCGTGCGTTTGACATATGCAAGTGTTTATTGTTATATAAATAAAGACCTTAAAAAACTCAACTGTTAATTAAATAAAGATAATAAAAAACTCAATATGTTGAAAAGTTTACAGCCCATGAATAAGTATAGCTTTTTGCATGCGTTTGACATATGCAAGTGTTTATTGTTATATAAATAAAGACCTTAAAAAACTCAATTGTTAATTAAATAAAGATAATAAAAAACTCAATATGTTGAAAAGTTTACAGCCCATGAATAAGTATAGCTTTTTGCATGCGTTTGACATATGCAAGTGTTTATTGTTAATTAAATAAAGATATTAAAAAACTCAATTGTTAATTAACTAAAGATATTAAAAAACTCCATATGTTGAAAAGTTTACAGCCCATGAATAAGTAGACCTTTTTGCGTGCGTTTGACATATGCAAGTGTTTATTGTTAATTAAATAAAGACATTAAAAAACTCAATTGTTAATTAAATAAAGATAATAAAAAGCTCAATATGTTGAAAAGTTTACAGCCCATGAATAAGTAGACCTTTTTGCGTGCGTTTGACATATGCAAGTGTTTATTGTTAATTAAATAAAGACATTAAAAAACTCAATTGTTAATTAAATAAAGATAATAAAAAGCTCAATATGTTGAAAAGTTTACAGCCCATGAATAAGTAGACCTTTTTGCGTGCGTTTGACATATGCAAGTGTTTATTGTTAATTAAATAAAGACATTAAAAAACTCAATTGTTAATTAAATAAAGATAATAAAAAGCTCAATATGTTGAAAAGTTTACAGCCCATGAATAAGTAGACCTTTTTGCGTGCGTTTGACATATGCAAGTGTTTATTGTTAATTAAATAAAGACATTAAAAAACTCAATTGTTAATTAAATAAAGATAATAAAAAGCTCAATATGTTGAAAAGTTTACAGCCCATGAATAAGTAGACCTTTTTGCGTGCGTTTGACATATGCAAGTGTTTATTGTTAATTAAATAAAGACATTAAAAAACTCAATTGTTAATTAAATAAAGATAATAAAAAGCTCAATATGTTGAAAAGTTTACAGCCCATGAATAAGTAGACCTTTTTGCGTGCGTTTGACATATGCAAGTGTTTATTGTTAATTTAATAAAGATATTAAAAAAACTCAATTGTTAATTAAATAAAGATATTAAAAAACTCAATATGTTGAAAAGTTTACAGCAAGTGTGCAAGTGTTTATTGTCTCTCAACGTGCGTCAATTTTTCCAACACACACGATAAATTTTGAGTGAAGTGTCTCCTTCAGTTGTTCTTATCCCGAATCTCACTCTTCACTATGTCCACGAAATGAATCATACGAAATGAATGAAATTCGTTCAAGATTTTGCCTTTTACTTTGTGTAACTCCATATAAGAATGTTTATCAACAAAATAATTTGCTATTCCACTAATAACATAAATCCTTAAGACACGTGTTTTTAAACTTCTATCTCAAGACTTATTCCACCTCTTTTTGTCTTCTATCTCAAGGTTCATTCCATCAGCGGGTAGCCTTATTTATTGTTAAATTTTCTAATGAAATTCACTTTATTTGCTAAACGAATAATTGAACTAACGTGTTTTTAAAAATATGCAACGAGAGGAAAAAAATTCTGTTCGCTTATTTTTACACGTTTATCCCAAAGGACTATTTATTTCCAACTAAAGTTTGCACTCGCCTGAGCTTAAAGCCGTTAAATATTCAACGTCGTTGGAGGCGATTACTTCCATTTGCCTGTAGTTCGTTGTCGAACAGTCTCCGTGAAAAGGGATTTTTTTCCAGATTGCATTGTTAAGGAAACGATATATTAATTCGTGCCATTTTGAGATAAGAAAAATCTAATTTTAGCGGAGAAATTGTGTGAAAACCAAAAAAAAAGGATAAAAAAACACATTTAAATACGTAAGATGGAGATTTTTGTAGCGAGGAACGGTTCTTATCCTTGAATATTATATAAAGACTAGAGGAAAATACAAAATAAATAAGTTTCTTAAATTGAACCATTATTTTAAGTTGTTTTTTATTTATTTTCAAAGACAAAGAGATTTCTGTTAAACATAACATCCTTTTTTTTAACATTTATTGTCGTGTTGAAAAAATTACACGAACATTTTTTTCCAATTCAGTCAAAATGACGAGCCATGAGGTCTAGTTGGAAAGACAATTGAGTTCCATTGCGGTTTCGGATTCGATTCCCCAGAACCGACGACCTACGTGATTCTAGTAAATAAGGAACCTGTCTTTCAGCCCGGGGGTTGTGGGTTCGTTTCTTATGGGAATCCGTAAGATGGAGATTTTTGTAGCGAGGAACGGTTCTTATCCTTGAATATTATATAAAGACTAGAGGAAAATACAAAATAAATAAGTTTCTTAAATTGAACCATTATTTTAAGTTGTTTTTTATTTATTTTCAAAGACAAAGAGATTTCTGTTAAACATAACATCCTTTTTTTTAACATTTATTGTCGTGTTGAAAAAATTACACGAACATTTTTTTCCAATTCAGTCAAAATGACGAGCCATGAGGTCTAGTTGGAAAGACAATTGAGTTCCATTGCGGTTTCGGATTCGATTCCCCAGAACCGACGACCTACGTGATTCTAGTAAATAAGGAACCTGTCTTTCAGCCCGGGGGTTGTGGGTTCGTTTCTTATGGGAATCCAATTTATTTTAAAAAGAGTTTCAGTCTTGTTTTCATTATATGCCCTTCTTACTTTTTTCTGGTTGGTTTGAATAGATTGTTCCATGGCAATAAACCCGCCACGCTGTATATAAACATTGAAAAAACTCGATTTTTTTAAAGTGAGACCTAGTCTAATCGAGTTTGTCTGATAACAAAACAAAAAACTTTTACGAGAATATTACAACCTTTTCAAACGTTTTGTGGAATTGCCAATAACTGACACGATGAACTGCAAGTTTCGTGGTCACTCCAGTGGTGTTTAATCCATAGAGACGATTAATGGGGCCGATGACAATGTTGAAGAGTACCAAACGTTTGAATGAAAATTAAATTTAGAATTTATTTTATTTTGTATGGTTCACAAAATGTAAAGCAAAATAAAAAGATGATACACAATAGGAAAATCTTCTATGCGATATATCGAGCAAGTAAATAGGACAACCCTTAAAAGGGTTACAGTGTGAGTCATGACGCTCTGTAATTAACAGCATAAGCAGAAAGGCAAAATTAGAAATTTCAAAAATTGTTCTTGGTAACACTTCAAAAGGTTAGCGATTTGAAATTGGCTCTGAGTTACTCTTCTTCATTCATTAGTTTAACAAGCCCAAAAAAAAAATTCAAGGCATAAACAGTCTTAACTGTTCGCTTAATTTAAGTCAAATTTCTGATTGCCTGATGCTCAACCCTTCCCTTACGGTGTTAAAATTGAAATGCGTGCTCCGGTGTTGGGTAGTGAGTACGCGATCAAAAATTAACGATTTTAAATCGGAAAAATAAGAACATTCATAGATTCTAATTGAAGTTAAAAATTATAATAATTGAGATTTATTTGCTGAAAACATTAAAAACCATCTGGCAACGCTCACGGAACGGGCGTACGTCTAACCTATTTGCAAGCCTAGAAGCTACTGTGGCGCGGAACGTCAGTCGCATACCCCGGCGCTTACGCTTATGCTTGCAACGTTGAGACAATTTAGCTCCTCGCAATTCAGTGGAGTATGCAAGAGTGAGATGCGAATATAGTGTCGCGCTTCCCGCATACTATTCACGTATCGTCAAGACACAAGGTCGAGGCACTCACAGCGTTTAAATGTGAATTTGTTTCCGATATCTTCACAAAATACCCACGATGTAGTCGATAAATTCTGATTATTATTAATATTATTTTTTAAATCAATGCGTAAATATATTATGGAGAAATACCTAAAATCTTAACCTTGTATTTATTATATGTATAGAGATATTGATGGTTATTAGAAGCAACGTGTAGAAGATACCCAACACAGGGAAGGAAAGGTTAAAAATGTTTGTGATATGTGAGTATACTTTTTTGATATGTCAACCTTTTGTATAAGCTTTAATTTTTTTTTTCATTTTTTACAAAACTTAATTCTCCAGAGTTGACCACTTATAGTTATCGTTTTCCCTTAAGCTATGTGTCTTAAGTATAAAAAGTGGTTTCTTGCACATATCAAAGGAAAATGCGTCTCCACGCAGAGCTATCATGAGATGTCAATCTCATGATAGCTCTGCGTCAATCTCGTGATTGTCGATTGATTAGTTCTTCTGGTTATCCATGGAATGCGAAAGAATCGTCTCCAATGCCACATCTGAAAGGCACTTTTTTGCCTTCTGCACGCATTCAGCGTTAAATCTTCATACTTTATATAAAAAATAGAGAAATCGAAGATTTATCAAATCGTGGTTTTTTTAAGTATTTCTCAAACCTTACAAAATTAAATGACTTAAAAAAAAATATTAAAAAAAATAGAGTAAATATGCACTCTTAAATTATAAATTTATGTTCAGACGATGGAAAATAAAATACTTATAAGATAGAATCAATAAAAAGATCTGGGCTCATCTCGTAACATCTTCCCGGCAGAGATACACCCCCACAATCAAGAGGGTGAGGTCGGACGCGGAGACGCCAAAAGTTTTTTAAAGCCCATACTCTTTGTGTACATAAATTAAAATATACCAAAAAATAATAAATTAGCAGTTATATAACAATTGCTGCAAAAATAACCGCACATACAACATCACATTCACTGCTAGCAAAAGAGAGAAAAGGAAATAGAAAAAGCACAAATAATTAAGATAACATTTTAGAGCCTTTTTGGGTTACTCTTTCAATGGTGAGGGTAGGTCACTCCAGCGTTAGATGGCTGAGTATGAAAAAGATCCCTTAAATTGTGGTAGGCGTAGGTTATGATTCGGTAGACGTAGGTTATGATTCGGTAGGCGTAGGTTATGTTATGTGGTAGACGTAGGATATGTTTAATTATTTTCAATACAACATGTGTAAACTCGTACATTCAAAATAAATACAAACTGGTGGAATAGGGATAAATATGTACATACTATATATGTTCTCTATTCCCTGTGGCTCATTAAAGATTGACATCTCATGATATGCAGATTATATTAATTCCCATGATATATTCAACATGCAATAAAAAAAAAATATTTTGGCCAATCCTTGTACCTTGGAGTCTGCCGCACGTAGTTCAGGAAAGTGGGTCAAATCTATGCCCGCAGGCCATTAAAGGGGAGTTTATGAAACAAAGCGAAATACGTCCAAGAATCCTGGGCTCAAAAGTGCACGAGTTTGAAAATACTTCAAACTTTCTTTGAATAAAGATAAAGAAGCGGCACGACTAGGGTTATTAATGATTTTTTTGTTCTTATTTTGTTAAAAGATCATGATTGTTATGTTTTTATATTTTTAAAATTAAAATGAATCAATAATTTATAAAATACATCAAAGAATACAGGACATTACTTTTCCAGCACAAAACACAACTTTTACTTCTACATCAATTAAAGTTCTCATAGAACTAATTATTAATGATAGTGCACATCAGATAAATCTTTCGTTCAACAATCAAGCCGAGAAAACCGCAAATAAAAATGTATAAAATATGTTGTAATATTTCATAAATTAACAACTACCTCGAATAATTATTGAAGTACACTCATATAACAAACACTGTAATTCTTACAAAATATAATATTTGATTAATCTTTTTAATACAAAACGCATAACAGATCTCGGTAAGGGTGTGTTTAAAAAATCCTCAAAATCAAAATTTACTCTATCCTTAACTGATCTTTGATTATTTTACGCTTAGAGGAATAGAAAATTGAGGTGACCAACACAGATTCTCGCTTCAGATACCAATTAAAACTTTAAGTGAGTTTATTTGTTTCATGACATAAGTAAAACACAACAACCTCAACAGGTTTCAAAATTTTCAGGGATATTTCAGGATTTTTTTAACAAAACTGTAAAGAGTGTTCAACACGAGGTTTTCTGGTGGTGCAATGTTTTTCTTTTCCAAAATACACCGTTGTCAGTTTGGTTAAAACACTTTTTGAACTTCATGATCTATAAAAAACGGAATTGTCGAACATTCCGTTTTTTTTTTCACTTCCAAGAGTAACTGTATGCAGCAATTTAATCATGTTTTATTTCAAATATAGGGGTTTAATGATAAGTTCGAATCCATTTTTAAGAGATTATGTATAGCTGGGTGTCATTATTTGAAGTGAAAGTTTAATTATTTTCTTTTTTTAAGTATCACGAATGACTAAAAGGCATAAACTCTAACAAAGCAATATCAAAATCTGTCAAAACGAGGAGTTACAACAGTGTAATAGTGCCAACACGGATATACGTACCTGTTAAATGTGGACATAAAACATTTAATTAGATCACTCTCAATACCGATTAAATCGCCTGTTGAGAATCATAGTGGCGAAACTACAAAAAATAAATTTTCGAGTTAAGTCTTCCAAATGTCACTAAAATGACTCATTTTTTCCGTGCGTAGGTGGCGAAAGTATATTTCAACTCCTTGAAGCCTCGAGTTGAAATATACTTTCGCCACTTACGTACGTAAAAAATGAGTAATTTTAGTGACATTTGGAAGACTTAACTCGAAAATTTATTTTTTGGAGTTTCGCCACTATGATTCTCAACAGGCGATATATCAAAGAAACTCCTTAAGATGTATTCCGTTCTGTTTTATTCAAAGGACCACTTTATACAATATTTAGAGGGCAAACTCTCCTCTAGGGAGCTTTTACCCAAAAATATTGAACAAATCAAATCTGGCAACTATAACAACGCCCAAACGAATCACGTATTATTATTTCGTATCATTATTTTTTGCTGTATGACAATCATCCGCAACAGACTCGAGATATGTTAATGATACCAACTTTAAAAAAAACTAAGTTATTGCGCAAGTCAAACCTTCCAGGCTGGAAGACTGGCGTCTTATCAACTAGGCCGCGGAGGTGGTCATCACAAAAAAAGTCTGTGTAGTAAGCAGAGGTCACCTTGATTACCTGCCAATCCACTTCAAAGAAATAATGGCATATTGTTCATACCAGTTACCATACAGTTACACGTAAACTATGATGAATATGCATATGAATCGAAATATATATTTTTATGAGTGCAATAAACTAGAAACTGCCCAAGGGGACTCCTTTTCCTGTTGTGATAAACCAGAGTGTTAAAAGAAAAGTAGCAACTACGAACTTAAGGTCCAGCGTCATGGAATAAGGAGAATGAATCGTAGCGCAGTTAGTATACTTATAAAGCGACGTATGTTCAAAGTGAAGTCTGGAGTTCATATAAGTTGTCAGTACTTTCACAAAAAACTTCGAATGAAGCAAAACTATTCATTAACGCCACTAAATCGGTAGATCATTAAGGTCGAATGGAAGCCTATAAAGAAATTATTGACATAATTATCATCACAATACCATAAAATTTGATTGGATGATCGCAAAAATTACAACAGAATAATATACAAGATTGCAGCTAACGGTTTGCCAGTAAAGCTCGTCTACTTATATGCTTCCAAGTTAATCTTATGCGCCAACTAAGTATGTAACAAATCAAAGACAACAGTATGACAACTGCTAGTGTTGAGGATTCATGATCACTGTTTCGATGTTCAGTGAGGTTCTCACGGTATGCATGGAACCTCGTGATTTCCTTTTCCCTGCAGAGGGGGTTGATTTGAAATTCCGTATTCACAACTTTATCGTGTTTTGACGAGTAGAGCAGCACAATGTAGAATAATGAAGAAATAATAACTACGTAATTAATAACTAAGTCTCCATTTTTATAACATGTTTCCACTACGAACGCACAGTATAGAACAGCCGATAGCTCAATTTTCACCAAAATGGCGTCCGTTATTCAAACTTGCAGCGAGTCCTTTTTCCGCCCAAATTTCAGTGTTAATAACCTATAACACTTTAAAACTCGTCTAGTTCCCACGATCCTGCCTGTGTAAATAAAAAGTTTTCGTGGGAAAATAAATTGAAAGTCTTCAACGTTTCAAGAAAAGAAAGATTAGTTGTTAAGACTCATAATCTTCAAATAAAATAAACGGACTTGAGTCAGAAAGCGAGCAGTGGCTTTCTCATTTAGACAATGGCTCAGTCAAGCCATATTTTGCTGTTAATTGAAAATTCGCCGAAATAAGTTTTAAGTACAATATAAACATTTCATCACTTGAAAGTTTCAACCAAATACAAATTGATAACACTTAAATTTGTTTCGTTTGCATGAAATATACAACAGTAAATTTTACTTGCGAAATAAGAAATCAGATAAAAGAGTTTGAAAGGAAAAGTAAATACCATATATGAATGATGTAAGGTTAGAAAAAGTCGAAGAATTCTGCTATTAAGTTTTTTTCTCAAATGGTGGAAGAGTTACGAGATATATCGAACGATGTGTAGACATAGGAAACAAAGTCAATGGAGTAATAAAACACATAAATTCAAATCGGATAATTACCTCCAGGACGACCTACCAAAAGATGGAACGACAGCTGGCAGTCGACGTCACAAGAGGGAAACGATGATGCAGGACCATAACAGGCCAACAGGCCTAAAAGAAGAGGAAGAACAAGAAGAAGGATAATTTCAAAATCTGCTTAGATGTCCACAACATTATTTTATAGTTCCATCTTTGATATATGGGAGTAACACGTGGACGTAGAAAAATAATAAAATGAGCAGAATAAATGCTATAGAAATGCTTAAAAATACAGAGGATGGGACGAAATGTGATGGAATACGGAATGAAGTGACTAACGATAAATGTTTTTAAAACATCAAATATGAAAATTAAAGGCTTAGAAACCTTAAATATGCTAATTATGTGAGTAAGGGGTGCGCTCTTTGAGAGGGTGGAAAGGTAGTCCACAGTTTGCAAATCAAGTCAACAGGCCTTATCATTATGAGCAGACTTATCGCAATAAATTAACTTCCTCTGAAATGTCGCATGATTTAGGACATGACAAAATACTACTCAACATGACGTAGGACGTAGATTCCAATTAAAGATTACTTAGTGTATCTTACAACATAGATATACCAATAAAAGACTACTTTGTGTACCTTAGAACATAGATATGCCAATAAAAGACTACTTTGTGTACCTTAGAACATAGATATGCCAATAAAAGACTACTTTGTGTACCTTAGAACATAGATATGCCAATAAAAGACTACTTTGTGCACCTTAGAACATAGATATGCCAATAAAAGACTACTTTGTGTACCTTAGAACATAGATATGCCAATAAAAGACTACTTTGTGTACCTTAGAACATAGATATACCAATAAAAGACTACTTTGTGTACCTTAGAACATAGATATGCCAATAAAAGATTACTTAACGTGACTCAGAACAAAGATGTCTTAAAAATACTTCTTGACATGACTTAGGTCGTAAATATCTATAAAATCTTCTTGGAATGGCTTTAGATGTATATATCTTCTGCATTATAAATTTAACTTTTTTTTTTCACATATATCACTTCTGTCTGTGTGTGGTATCTGAACTACTGTCAGGACGCTTGATATTTTTTTCACATTGCTGTGTGACGCCAATAGAAGTAGGGCTTCTCCCAAAGAACAGCTTCTTTATTTTATTAAAGAGTGACTTTATCTAAATATCTTATTTATTTAATTTACGACGTAACAGGAACTTTTACAAACAAATGCACATATGACTAGCAAGTACAAATACCTAAAACTATTGACAAAACTTTATCTTAAACTATTGTAACATGTATAGTAGATACTCGTACAAAAAAGATGTAGTAATATTAAGTAATTACAAGTTTAAAATTATTTAATATAATTATGTACATATATTAAAATTCAATATAATAGGTTAGTCAATAAGTTTTGAAAGCGACACCTATGGAGCAGTAGGAAAACCAAAATTTCTACGCCATTTTAATATTTCATCTTTCATAAGAACGTACTCAAAATTTCATTTTGATCTGTCAATTCATTCTTTGTTTACAAGACATTTGAAGTTGACATGTCAGTGTATTTTTTAACAATGGAAAAATCCGAATATCGTGCAGTGATTAAATTCTTTGTTTTGGAAGGTTTATCGGCTACTAAGATCCATGCAAAGATGGTGAAAGTATTAAAGGAGTCTTCTCCTTCATTTCCAACCATTCACCGATGGGTTTTGGAGTTTAAGCGTGGCCGTACAAGCGTTGAAGACGATCCACGCTCAGGACGTCTAAAAAGTGCATCAACACCAGAAATCATTGCGAAAATACAGGATATGGTTTTGGAAGATCATCGATCGACTGTGGATGTGATAGCTGACACCATAGGCATCTCACATGGAACAACATGGCATATTTTGGCGGAAGTTTTGGGTTTCAAAAAACTGTGTGCACAATGGGTGCCGCATTTGCTAACAATGCAACAAAAACACGTTCGAATGCGACTTTCTGAGCAACATTTGGAGCAATTTCGAAAGGATAAAAAGGATTTTCTGCGTCGATTCATCACTATGGATGAGACTCGGGTCTACCACCATGATCCTGAATCAAAACAAGAGGCTAAGGAGTGGTGTGAACCAAGCACTTTAGCTCCGAAGCGAGTTCGTGTCCAGAAATCGGCCAAGAAGGTGTTAGCGTTAGTTTTTTGGGATGCAAAAGGAATTTTATTGATAGATTATCTCCAAACTGGTAAGACAATCAACTCCGATTATTATTGTGACCTTTTGGACCAGTTGGATGAAAAAATTTGTGAAAAAAGACCCGGTTTGCAGAAGAAAAAAATCATTTTTCATCAAGACAATGCACCTGCTCACACAGCTCTAAAAACCATCGCGAAAATCAGTGAATTGGGGTACGAATTGTTGCAGCATCCACCCTATTCGCCAGATTTAGCTCCCTCTGACTTCTGGCTGTTCTCACACCTCAAAAAATTCCTTCGTGGAAAGCATTTTTCATCAAACGAAGAGGTTATAGCCGTCGTAGAGGAGTATTTTGCAGGCCTTCCAGAAAGTCACTTCCGTGATGGGACAACAAAGTTGGAAGATCGTTGGACCAAGTGTATTGACCTTATGGGAGACTATACTGAGCAATAAAAGTGATTTCCCCCCAAAAAAAATGTATTTTCATTTCCGCTTTCAAAACTTTTTGACTAACCTAGTATGTATGTACGAGGTTCATCCAGAAACTAAGGTTACAAGGGCTCCTGAGGCCGGGGGAATTTTTTTGTTTCAAATTTGGTGCACTTGGCGTGTAGGGGGGATCCTAACGGTCAAATTGCTTGATCCCGCATGTTTGTCGGCTATTTTGTTCAGTCACAGTAAATTCTTCCGATGGAGAGGTCGTCGCGCGCTCCCGCCAACTCGTCCGTGCAAGACCCGCGCGATCATCAGTTTTTTGACTTTGCAGAACAATACCGTCGCGAATATCCATCGAAAGCTCGTGGAAGTTTATGGTAGTGCTGTGATGAGTCGACAACATGTCACGAAGTGGGTAAGGTTGTTCAGAGAAGGCCGTACTGATACTCACGACGAGGCAAGGCAGTGATTTCTGACGAATTTGTGCAAAAAATTGAAGAACAAGTGCAAAATGACCGCCGGTGACGCTTGACGACCTTCACGAAGAATTTTCTGACATTTCTTGGTAATATTGTATCGGTAAAACTTGGTTACAAGAAGTTGTGTGCGAGATGGGTGCCCAGAATGCTCACACCGGAGCACCGTCAAAATCGCGTGACCGCCGCGCGAGAATTTTTGGATCGTTTTGCACAGTAGGGAGAAGTTTTTCTGGACTCTATCGTGACGAGGGATGAGACGTGGGTGTGTCACTACCATATAACAATTTTCCAACAATCACGAGGTCGAGGAAGATGTGAAGAAGTGGCTAAAAGAGCTGGCGGCGGAGGTCTATGACACTGGCATACAAAAGCTGGTGCCCCGACTACAGAAATGTCTCGTTTTCAACGGCGATTACGTTGAAAAATATTTTAATATATTTGTGAAGTATTCTGTGAATTTCAATTAAATACAAGCATTTTTCGATCCTACCTAAATGTTGTAACTTTACTTTCTGGATGACCCTCGTACAATACAAACTATTACCAAATTTAGCCAAGAAGAATCACGTTACAGTGAAACGCACACTTAATAGTGGTAAAGAACTTAAATTTGTTATAAGTGGAATAATGTTTACATAAAACGAGAATTGGATTTTTCGAGAATTTTATGGATAGATCTTAAAATTGAACAAACACATTGGCTCACTTGTAGCACGAGATGCAAGTTGCTTTGCGGAAACGAACCGTTCCACATGTTGATGCAGGGTTACTCAACTCCGGAGGCAAAGTATTGTCATTTTATGTTTTGTTAATTTTAAGTTTTTTATATTTAATTTATGAAGTTAATATTAAGTTATTTATAGGAAAGTACAAAGTACAGTACCCGGCGGTAAGTAATACACATCGGGTTTAAGAAAGAGACTGTCGACCATAATCGGCTAACTTCGGCTATTTCTAAATATTGTTTTGATATTCTGGCAAATACTATATATTCTTATAATTAAAACATCTAAATTGTTACAAAACTAATTTCCAAATATTTGCATACAAAATATAGGGAAGTTCATTTCAAAATAAGTGTAGTAATTTTTTACATAAAATGGATTATGCTGTCATGTGGAAATACGAAATTAAATGCTTATGAGCATAATGATCGCACTGTCAGGGAACCTAATTCGTTTTTAGAGACAGTGTAGCTTGACAACCTGTAAAAAAATGACGTATTGTAGATACCTACAGATTACTACTTGACATATGTTAGGACTAAGATGTCTATAAAATACCACTTGGCATGATTAAGGATAGAGATATCGATCAAAAAGTGCTTGACTTGGCTTAGGACATAGATACTTATAAAAGATGACTAAAAATGACCTAGCACGTAGTACACATGACGATGTTCATGTAGAAAAAAAATAACGCATACAGCGGAAAGGTTTAACGTATTATATAAACTTGAAAATGCAGATCCCAAGAATCGAGTTGTACTATGATGTATTATTGAAAGTTATAAATCTTACAATCTTGTCAGACGGAATGAAAATGTTTGAACTGATAACATTATTCAAGTTTGCCAGCTCATGTTTCAATAGTACTGAAGTAACTCAGCTTATCATGTGTCGTGTGGGCCCGCATTGTGAAATATTTTATTCCATAGTGAAATAGTGGCGAATAATTTATTTTTTTTTTTATTTATTTTACACATGACAAGAATTATACATAATTGGCGAAAAAAGCAACAGGTAATTTAATTTCGACACACAATTTTAATGGATCTGGGTTTGTTGCCTTTTATTTGACGTCTTCTTCTTCTTAGACTTTCTATAGACTCAAGAGTCTGTTACTGCAGGATTGTCCTCCTGTGATGCTGAGCTACAGCTATCTTTCCATCGTTTCGGGGGTCTCCCTGGTGGACGCCGACCATCCGGCACCCCATGCAGAGCTATTGTATGATGGATTTTTTGTGGAATTCATTTTTTGTACATGTTGGTACCAGTATCGTCGACGCTGTCGTCCCCATCTGACCATATCTTGGACCTCACAGACCTCTCGGATTGTGGTGTTCCTTACACGATCACGCAAAGTCTTCCCAGCCTGTATTTGTCGTGTACCCAGTAAACTAGGCTTTTACCTGTATCTGAGGACATATAGCATGAAAAAATAAATTGCTACTTTCCGATTTTTTATTATAAAAAACCCCGTTGCACATTCAAATCAACTTGACAAACAATGGCACTAAATAACATATGTATACATCATGCGAATCAAACCCCTCACACTTCATCACCCCAGACAGACCAAAACGTTCATCCAACAATATACCTCATATAATCATATAAAAAAATAACCACAAATACCACCCTCAAGAGCTCACAGAAACCTTTGATATCAGTCATTCATCTTGCAAGCCCAAGTATTCAAACTCATGTCGCAATAACAACCACGCTCCGATCGACGGCCTAAATTGTTTTCCCCCTTTTGCCTTTATTAAATTCGGCACGCCATTTTATGTCATGTGAGCTAAATAGGCATATTACCTTTGGGTAAAATATGTTTTAACTCAAGGGATGGTGAACATTTCATCAGTTGCCATGCGTGTCATGTGTCTCTGCTGAGTTTGCATCTTCCCTTCCTCTCAATGATAGTGCCACAGAATGGATTTGAAATGTAAATTGGCTATGTTCTTACAACTTTTGAATAACAATACTGCATAGATTGGACAATCAAAATAAGTATTGTATGAACATTCATATGAATTTAACTAATAGTAAAGTAAAAAAGTTGTTCTTGCCGCGTTGAATTTTGAATATATTATATGGGTTTACTTGTTATTGTATTGGGTTTGTCTTATAAAGGATGCCCCAATAAGAGCACAAAATTTTGTTTTTTAACATTACTTCTTGGGTCAGTTGGATCTTGTAGACATGTAGATTCAGATATTTTGCGAGAATTCGCTGTAAGGTGCTTCTTGAAACGTCTAATTCTTGTGAACGATGATGAATTGATGTCCCTGGAGTTTCTGCAACACTTTCTCTCATTGCGGCAATGTTTTCAAATAAACGCCCGCTACAAAGACGCATGGGTGACTTGTTGTCCGGAATCAAACCAATTTCTTCAAATTTTTTAATTAAATTTCGAATTGATAACTCATTTGGACCATTATTTCGATCAAAATTTCACGAAATTGGCGAACTGTTTCCTCAAAACTTTCTCCATTTTTATAATGAGTTATTAAGAACAATAACGCGTCGTTTTTTCATGTAGCGTTTCATATTTACTAATCACAAGATTGACATATGGCACATATGAAGTTTTAAAGCAATTAACTTTATAAAAAAAAATGGCGGGATAATTAAATCCGGCGCTCTTATAAGGACACACTTTACTACTATTTTATCTATTACAGAACACTGTTTATAAGTCAATGTTGAATTTTATGTATTTTTTATTTTTTTGAATCATTAAAAATATTATTAGACCGTTGAAATAAAAAGATTATTTGACCATTGAAATAAAAAGGTTATTAGACGGTTGAATTAGAAAAAATTGAAGATTGAAAGTATTTAATGGACGAGTGAGGTCGAAGAGCTCCAGACAGTGAACTGACCTCGATCTATACTGTTTTTACTGTAAATTTGTTCAGAAAAAACTTCGAGCCTGTTTCATAGATAAATATGTCATTTTATTTATTATGTCGTAATAAATAAAATCTTACAAAGACCTTACACATTGTTTAAGAATGTCAAATGAAATAAAGTATGAAGACTTCGAAAGGTCTGTCGCAGTATGGAATGTAATGACGATATGTTCTCTACGCTTATCGCAATAGGGATATAGCGTGATGATGAAGATGACGATAATGTAATATTTTGACTAATCCTCAATTTTGAAGATCGTCACAGCCATGATCTTCAATCCTCCGTCTCTTGTCCTATGTAGTATCTCTTTAAATGAAGACCCCGCTGCTTTTATTACTTGGTGACTCCATTGAATGTGTTCTCGACCTCTGCCCCTTTTATCCTCACCGCAAGAATTAATAACACAAAGCTGTCGTGCTCTTTCTGCGTTTTGTATCCATACTTTCTGTATTGTATTATATCCTCAACTGTCCCGTCACCCCCATTTATCTCATCGAAAATTTTCATCGTCTCTGATTATTTGTTCGCCTTCCCAGTTTACCGTTCTTATTATTCAATGTAACCTTTTCTGTCCATGCACTGAGACTTTAAAACCAGTTACAAACCAATGTAAGACTCACTTCCTCCTTGGTATGCTTTAAGAAACGACTGAACAACTGAATAAACTCTTAATTTCTTGTCAATAATATAACGTGTTTCATTCCTCGTTTATATTTCCTCTCCGTCATCTCTTCCTTTTCCTTTGATCATTCACATGTCACTTTTTCTTTTACTAGGAGTATGTACATTGTTCATAAAAATGTATAATTATTTGATTTTTTTTTGCGATCATGTAATTTCGTCTATTTAATTTTATCTGGTTGATTGAAAGAGATTGCCACCTAACAATATGCCCGATAGATTGATTTTAATAAATATATAAATTTACTAAGATTTTTCTTACCCAAAGCGCATCTCAACCCCAAGTCAAGTATTTTTCTAAACATTTTCGTGTCAAAGGCTCTATACTATCCACCCAGAAATCTACTACCTTAACACTTGCCGCCCTGTGATGGATAGCGAGTGACCAGGACTTGTATTTAATTTGATTATTCGACGTTTTAATACATAATAAAATTATTTTTATAGCTAATTACAAAAAAATAGCCTAGCAGATTTTGCATAATTTTTATTTAAAACATACATTTTTCACTGGACGCTTAGCGTCCAGCACCGTGGTTGGCGGAATTTTTTAGCACAGTAAGGCAAGTGTTAATAGTAAAATTCTGGTCAGAATTTGAATATAAAGTCGAAATTTCTAATGATGATACTTTTTCAAGCATTACGCAAAAGTTTTTCGATCACTGACAAATTGAGTTGGAGTAGAATTAAACATTTCAGTACTAATTTTCCTAACTTTCCCAACTCGAGTTCTATTATTTATTTTTATAATTCTTTTGTATTGGAACTTTTTTTGCAATTTTATCATCAAAGGAATAAATTTAGAATAACCTCGTTACACACCCTTTTTCCGAAAGGACGAATCTCTTCCCCAATACCTTTTATAATAAATGTCTTCAAAATAAGGAAATTTACCACTTAAATTAAAATACTGGCATTTTGAATACACACGGTTTTATGTCTTTGCGGTTTCAATTATATGTGCCAAGGATGCATAATATTTTCAATAAATATCTCATTTGCTAATAAAATTGTTGCTGAAGAGATACGTGCATTAAAAAAATGGTGGAATGTCATGCGTGAAAGAAGGGGGAACAAATACATAAGAAATTAATGTGTAGATAAAATGTAAAGGTGTTTTAAAAAGGTCGGGACACGTTAGGATAATAAAACATTACCAAACCAGTATACAACGGCGGTAAGTAATACACATCGGGCTTAAGAAAGAGACCGTTGGCCATAATCGGCTAACTTCGGCTTTGTAGAGCGTCGTCTTTGTCATTCATACACGTGTCCCGTCGCGATTTGTCAGTCGTTGTCAAGCAACAGAGACGACGGTGTACAAAGCCGAAGTCAGCCAATTATGTCCGACAGTCTCTTTCTTAAGCCCGATGTGTATTACTTACCTCCGGGTACTGTACATAGAAGAGGCGAACCGAGGAATACGCGGCTCAATCAAATTTATCAGATTTTGTTAGAAGGTAAAGCGTGGGTAATGAGTAGTGGAAGATTGTGTATGACGAGATTTATGAATGTGGAGAAGGATACATTTGTGTGCTGCGATTAAAAATTTATAAGATTTTTAGGGACTTGTGTTTCGCATAGAAGGATGTTGGTTGTTTGAATAAAAGTCGTCGAGATCGAAATAAGTAAAGAGAAAGTTTATTGTAAGCGTCTGTATTTATAATGTATAGAACGGCGCAGAACATGTCGCTGTGTCGCTTCCGCGGGACACATGTTTATTGTTGCACGTTCTATATATTATATATTTCATACTACGGTCTGTAGGAGAGGCAAGAGATATATCGGTGTCTCGCTCTCGCTTTCGCTCTTCGCTACTAATGAGTTCAATGACCGCGCGGGCGACCTTCGCCTCTGCGCCGTCTCGCACTGGCCACAGGCGAGTTCAATGACCACGCCGGCAAGGGTCGCCTTGGTGGGTTCAATGACCGCACGCACGGTCGCTACAGATTTAACATATTATCTATGCCTACTCTGGAAGAACATGGCGTCATGATATACTTGTATATGTTTGTACTTTAGATGGGCATATAACTTCAGTGGAACTTTATCCTCAAGATCGATATTTATCCCAGCAAATCTGTCACTTGCTAGTCTCTGCCTACTATCAGTCTCCAAAAATCCTGCTGCACGCTATCTAAAAGCTTATGCCTACCGCATTACGTCGCAAAGTGGCTTTCTATTGTAGGGGTTGCATAATAGTATTTGTGGACCGTTATAACTGAGACCTGTTTACATGGCATATCCATACGAAATGTTTTGTTCTCATGTCGCTAGTACGAGTAATAAGTATTTTTCTTGACCATTTTCGAGCTTTTTTTTTTAAATATACGTTTTCACCACCCTGCAGCCTGTTTTGGGCCAAATATATTTCTCAGTTTTTCGAAACTCTGTAACTTTTGTTGATCTTTAAGTGTCATGATCCACGGTTTAGACTCGTATGTAAGAAGAAAGATAATGGAGCTATACATTGGTTTTTTTTTTTCGGGATATAGCCTTACACCTTAGCATATCCATAAAGCTGGGTTAAAGTTAGTTTCACTTACATTGAATGAGAATTTTGGAACAGATTAGTCGTCAGTATCAATGGCATTAAGAAGTTTCACTTAAATTGAATGAGAATTTTGGAACAGATTAGTCGTCAGTATCAATGACATTAAGAAGTTTCACTTACATTGAATGAGAATTTTGGAACAGATTAGTCGTCAGTATCAATGACATTAAGAAGTTTCACTTACATTGAATGAGAATTTTGGAACAGATTAGTCGTCAGTATCAATGACATTAAGAAGTTTCACTTACATTGAATGAGAATTTTGGAACAGATTAGTCGTCAGTATCAATGACATTAAGAAGTTTCACTTACATTGAATGAGAATTTTGGAACAGATTAGTCGTCAGTATCAATGACATTAAGAAGTTTCACTTACATTGAATGAGAATTTTGGAACAGATTAGTCGTCAGTATCAATGACATTAAGAAGTTTCACTTACATTGAATGAGAATTTTGGAACAGATTAGTCGTCAGTATCAATGACATTAAGAAGTTTCACTTACATTGAATGAGAATTTTGGAACAGATTAGTCGTCAGTATCAATGACATTAAGAAGTTTTACTTACATTGAATGAGAATTTTGGAACAGATTAGTCGTCAGTATCAATGACATTAAGAAGTTTCACTTACATTGAATGAGAATTTTGGAACAGATTAGTCGTCAGTATCAATGACATCAAGAAGTTTTACTTACATTGAATGAGAATTTTGGAACAGATTAGTCGTCAGTATCAATGACATTAAGAAGTTTCACTTACATTGAATGAGAATTTTGGAACAGATTAGTCGTCAGTATCAATGACATCAAGAAGTTTCACTTACATTGAATGAGAATTTTGGAACAGATAAGTCGTCAGTATCAATGACATTAAGAAGTTTCACTTACATTGAATGAGAATTTTGGAACAGATTAGTCGTCAGTATCAATGACATTAAGAAGTTTCACTTACATTGAATGAGAATTTTGGAACAGATTAGTCGTCAGTATCAATGACATTAAGAAGTTTCACTTACATTGAATGAGAATTTTGGAACAGATTAGTCGTCAGTATCAATGAAATTAAGAAAAGTCAGTCCTTGTACCTCTTTTTAAAGCTCCCTTACGTATTTTTCTTACGTCAAATTGAAATAATAGTTTAGTAAATTAAGATTCTGACAACTTTGCAATATATTTTGAATAATATTAATGAAAAACGAACTTGAAAGCATCTGCGAAAAAAATAAAATCTCCTTAAAGCAGTTTTACATGTATAAAATAAAAGAACTTTTCGCATGGCAATAAACTCCCCTTCGTATATGTCTACGAGGTAATATAACAATGTCAATACAACAATATTGGATCACTAAAATATGCATGATGACTCTTCTGAGAAAAAAAAAAATTAGAATTGTCAGTATGGTAATAGAAGGTTTTCGGTATTTGCGAAATTGAGAGAACAACCCCCGCAAATAAAGAGAATTCCCTATATTTTTTTCGTTAACCTTCATCAAAGGGATGTCTCACCACTGATAAAAGGAAATATTTGCCTTATGATAGAAAGACAACGAAGTTTGTTAAGCTTTTCCGTTAAAATTTCGTTAAAGAAATTTCGCTTTTTAACGCATTTTTAGAACAACGTTAACTCATTTTAGTTGCTTGGATAAACTCTCTTTAACGATGTTCCGCTTGTGTGATTTCATATTTTTCCAATTATTTTGCCTTACAAAAAACGTCACTTTGTAATATTCGATTTATACTTTCGTGTTTTACAAACATGTACCAAATTTATTTTTAGACAAATTATTAAGTACTAACGACGATGAGCGTTGCGTAAAATGTGTGAGAAAACAATGTATGACAGAATAAGAACAAATTGAAAGAAGAGAACGCGAAGAACAAGTTCCAAATTTTAAACGAACCTCGATGTATGTGTTTATTGACATGGATTTATTTAAAAAAAAGGGAAAATGGTATTCTGTGCAAATGTGAGTAGGAGTGGTAAAAGAAGACTAATAAAAACGTGGTTGCATCAAATGAATAATATGTTGAAAGAAGGAAACGTTTCAGAAAAATCAAATGAGTTTTATGAGAAGGTTTATGGATGTAGAAAACGCAAAGAATATATGTCAAGATAGGAAACTCCGGCGCTCTAGCCTCTCTGCATACTCTGAAATGACATTTTGGTTTGTCTGTATGTACATAATTGTGATTGAGATGATTGAACGTTTGCCGCCAATTTGGGGTTTCGAGTTCAATTTCCGAGAGTATCGCAAAAAATCTCATGTTTCGAGTTCAATTTCCGAGAGTATCGCAAAAAATCTTATGTTTCGAGTTCAATTTTCGAGAGTATCGCAAAAAAATCTCACGTTTCGAGTTCAATTTCCGAGAGTATCGCAAAAAATCTCATGTTTCGAGTTCAATTTCCGAGAATATCGCAAAAAATCTCATGTTTCGAGTTCAATTTCCGAGAGTATCGCCAAAAATCTCATGTTTCGAATTTCAATTGCTGTGTTATAATGATTCAATATTTCGCTTGCTAAACTTAAATTAACATGATCGACACACCCTTCATTTTTATTCATTTATTTATTTACATAATAAGTTATTTTGTGCATACAAAGTGTAAGAAAAAGAATACATAACAAAAAATGAGGTAATTTAAAGTGGGCCTTCAATTAATATTGAAAAAGGTCTGTTGCCCTTCTTTTGTCGGGTTCTCAATAAACTACGCTTTTGCTTGTGTCTTAATGACAATATTAATACGTGTAAAAATATGTTGATGCTTTTTACTGATTGTTGATTCATTTACCCGGTTTTTAGATTCCACCTACGTGTGGTATTGGAGGCGGATACTCTGTATCCCATGGACCAAAGACTCACTAACGTTTCTATAATTTAATAATTGAGGAGGTAATATTAAAAAAAAAAAAAACCGGTTACCAAATCAGAATGTTGGGAAATCGTAAATAAAACCTGTTTGCATTAAAAATATATGACATAATAATTCATCGTAAAAATATCTGAAATCCTTAAAATCGCTTAAGGTGACTTGATTTGTTGTTTAAAATCGAATCATAATAATTAAAATAGTTATTCTAGTTTAATATATGGACATGATGCTTTTTGAGTAAACAATTCTACTTTAATATTTTTTGACGAATAGGTCTGGGACATGATGTTTTTTGTTCGATTTCAAAAATATTATACAGGTGTTGCAAAAAAGAATCAAAGAAATAATTGAGTACAGTAATTTATTTTAATTTTAATCTAATAAAATAAATAATGTGTTACAAAATAAGAAGAAATATTACTATAAATATATGTAGGTAGATAAAGCTGTACAATGACATTACACTGCACGTACGATTTAAAACTGACAGTTGCTGGTGAACTGGTATGAAGATAGACACAATCGGAAGGCTATTTTTTATTTATTTATTTATTATTACACATGACAAGAAATATACACAATTTGAGAAAAAACAACAGGTTATTTGATTTGGACATATACTTTTAATGGATCTGGGTTTGTTGCCTTTCATTTGTCATATCCCCAGTAAACTAGCTATGATTGGTAAATTCGGACATAATCTTTTTTGATTGGTTTGAAGCCAAGACAAGATTCTTTTTGAAAAAATAGTATTTTTTTATTATGATTTTAAAATGATTTGTGTGCTTTTTTTATTGAAATGAAAATAATAAACGGCTCTGCACCATTAATAAGAAAAAATCTGCTGTATCAACTCATTTTTTGTATCCGATGGGCATGATCTTTTTTTAATGTTACCTCCTCAATTACAGATTGCCGAGAAACTTTCGATAACGTGGAGAAAAATAATCATTACGTATTTTGAGCATGTTATAAATAAAAAAAAAGAAAGTCCGAAAAAAACAAGTGATCGCAGGGACAGTTGAGAGAAGGCGAACATGAGAAAAGTATCCCATGAGATGCACGGATCAAATAAAGGAGATAACAGGATTATCTTAAAGTGATGCATTCTACATGGCCCAGTATCAAAGGTGATGGAAAGAGGTGATGTGCCGAGTTCGAGATATGCATAGCAGAGATCCACGACGCTCAGTATTAAACACGCAATGATAAAGATTCATAAATTAATATCTCCATCCAAATTACATTTATTAATTTAATAATTCATTGTTAAACAACCAGGCGGGCTTATGGCCAAGTGGCAATCTCTTTTAACTTTCCACATTAATATAATTAAAGGAAGTTACATAGTGGCAAAAAAATACTTAATTTATGAACAAAACTCAGTAAATATAACAATAAGACAGTAAATATAAACTCAGTTAATATATCATCAATCAAAGAAAAAGAAAGGGAGGAAGGAAGGAAAGAAAAATCAGCAATTAAACACGTTCTATTACTGACTTGAAAATGATAATTTTTTCAGTCGCTTTTTAAAACTGCCTAGTGACAGAACAACGCTAACATTACTTTGTAACTCATTCCATAGTCTCACTTCATGGACAATAAACGACGAAATTTAAAAAAAGAGTGGTGAACTGGGAAAGCCAATAAACAATCTCTGTTTGAGCGTAGCGCTAAGTCCAGGATTGGAAGGACGCTTGGTATTTTTGGCTAGAAAAGATGGGTGGCAGGACAGTTAAATAGTTTATACAATAGTAACAGTATGTGAATGTTGCGTCTATTTCTTACGTTTTTTTTTTAACCCGGGCGAGAATATAAATTCTCACGTTCAGCATTATACGAGTATAAGTCGTATATTTAAAATATAATAAATATCAAACGTTTAATGCAACTTGACAGACATAATGAAAATTATGGCACTACAACTTTAGACAAAGTGAACCAAAATGAAAAGGGATATTAAGCCAAGAGAAACAAGCACGTGTAGGTTTATCACTGTCTGTACAGTAAAACCTCGACCTCTGTAAGTGATGGCATCAAAGTGAAACGGATACGTCTAACTGCCGAATTTGAATAATAGATTCCTGCGGTGAGATTACACCAGCGGCGGGCAACAGACAGCACAGAGGCAAATGTCAAACAATCAATCGGATGGATATATGCAAAAAATATCCAACCCATTTATAAAAACCAACACATACATTTCCTATTTGATAGACAAAGATACAATGTGCCAATCTTTTCCGACCCGTCACAATTTTTTATCTTTCTACTCGTACATTCAAACATATTTTTGTAGTGATAACACGTATTGTCAATACTACCCCGCACATGAAGAGACAACAGTCATTCACGTCTAGCGCATGCGAGTTTATAAAGACGACCTTTTTTACAAAAGTGGGGCCTTTTTTTTTAGATACCAACGGGAATCGAACAAATAACCCCCGGCTGGAAATCAAGCATCTTAACAACTAAGCCATTGAGTTTGGTAATTCGTTAAGAAACAATTCATAAAGCTTTTTTATAAATTGGTCAGTATTCATTATTTTACTAAAAATCCTATTTCATTCCAAAAGCTAATTAATTTTCTGTTTTAGATATTCCATGATATTATGTAATGTACAGGACTTTTGCTGTTTACATTACAGCCTGGCGTGCTTATTACCACGTAATTATCTCTTCCAACCAATCAAAAACGTGTTAAAAATGCTATATATGTCGAAAATAAAATTAAAAGATTTTAGAACGATCAAAGCGTTTACTTTTGGTTTTCTTAAAAAATATTTTCTAGTACTTTTGTTTTTTAATAATTTATAATCAAAGTGTAAGTTTTGTTATTGTCTTATGCGTTTGGATTTACTATCTTGATAAATTTTTCTTTGTGTTTTATACTTAACTAAACCACAACCTGGCTAGATGTTTACAACCAACCTAAAGCATGTTAAAATATACTAGTTGCAACCCGTGAAATATTCACGGAAGTAAAACAAATTCTACATCCATGAAAATATATATTCATAAATATAAAATTTGTTTATATACTCGTATATATCATTTATACATCGTCCCCTTTTACACCGGTTCAAAAATTGTTAGCTAGGTATTTAAAATTCGTTCAGTATCACGAACCCACCGAGATTCAAATTTCAAATTACTTTCGGAAAGAATCCAAATATTCCTCTCTCGCTCTCTTGTATTCAAAATTCAATTCTCGTATTTTTTCTTTGGCGACAACCGTCGTACGGGCTTTGGCCTATGTATTTATACTATGATGCATTTTGCACATATTTTATATAAAAAAGGATTAAGACGATAACATTTAAATTTTATCATAAATTGGTCTTTAAAATGTTACACTTAATTTTTAGAACATGGTCTTACATTTCCTTCATCTTCTTACTACAACTTTTAGAACATGGTCTTACATTTCCTTCATCTTCTTACTACAACTTTTAGAACATGGTCTTACATTTCCTTCATCTTCTTACTACAACTTTTAGAACATGGTCTTACATTTCCTTCATCTTCTTACTACAACTTTTAGAACATGGTCTTACATTTCCTTCATCTTCTCACTACAACTTTTAGAACATGGTCTTACATTCCTTCATATTCTCAAAACATTCAAAAGTGGAGTGGATCTTTTATACATATTTAAGTCTAATTTTGATATATTTGTGAGCTTTAATTACACATAGGCAGTACGCGTTTCCTACTTCTTTTGATATTACAATTATCAACGACAAAATTAAATTATTGAAAATGTTATAAATTAGAAGTTAGTGGGCCTCAAATATATTCCAAACATGTCATAAAATACAAACATATCATCAGATCGTATTCCTTGTGGTGTAAGTAGAGAGAGACCAGATCTCCAAACTTTTCTCTCCAAGTACACAAATTTCGCTCTCTTCATATTCATACATCTCGTCATACACAATCTTCTATTATTCTTATTTCTCACTGTTCCTTGTTTCAAAACTTTGTCAATTTGGTCCAGCTACGTTTTTCTAGGTCTGCCTCTTTCATGCGCACCTATAATTTTTGACTTGTATATGCTTTCATCATTCATTCTTTCCACACGTCCAAACCAACTTAAAGTTCTTTTCTTTATTTTACTTAAATCATTAATTTTATTGATGCATTAATTTCTGATGTCTTCATTCCACTTTCTTTATACTATATTTACAATCCACTCATTTTCAAACGTTGACATGTATATATTATATGTGTATTCTATATCGTTTCATATCTTTAGTAATTTAATTCTTGCAAAATCTTTTCCAAGACAGAAAGCTCAGATTGTTTGACATAGCATATTTGATGATTTCCATGACCTAGTTGATAGAACGCCTGTATTCCAGCACAGTAATTGCGGGTTTGATTCCCGTCGGTACATAGATTTTTTTTCACTATTACAGTCTGGTTTTTACTTATTGCTCATTTAACACCATTCTGTTTGATAAGAAGAAATTAGCACTTGGCAATAAATCCATCAAATTATAGTGAATATAAGTAATACAATACATGGTCACGCGATAACGCACAGGACTTCAGTGCGGGAGGTTAGTGGTTCGAATCTCGTGCTGTGCAACTCACCTCGAATGACACAGGTATTTTTTTTCACCTAGTATTCGAGGGTATAAGGATACCTATGATTTCGGTCATATATATATTGTTTCAAAAAAGAGGAAAAAACATGCCGATGTGCTCCGATTGTCTCATTTGTGTATGCCATCGAATCCAGTACAGCGAAGAGACCGGTGAGTTTGCTGGTGTGCAAGGGCTTACTCACTTAAAAAAAAATCGACGGCACAGCTTTGCTTTCCAACTGAATTGAACTTAGAATAGCGAGATCTTCGACTACGAGGTCCAATAACGAATACAATATAATATATTGTCAATAACATTGGATATTGTTATCTCAGATATACAATACAAAAAGTTATTTTTTGCAAGTCCTCTTCGAAAAACCATAGGTGAAAGTCAATGAGATAGTTATAACGTAAAAATGTATTTTTTAATGATTTATTATATTTTTGTACTTGTTTTAATGATCCCCCTAACATATCGTATTTCACGAAATACTTGGCGTAGTTTGAAGACCGCGTAGGATGAAAAAAGGGCGATATTATGTTTCCTATGTTTTGATATTTTTATACCTAAGATATATTTCAGTGAAATACAATAAATTATAATTTGTATCAAATTTAATCCGTCAATATTCATATTTTACTTTGTTAAATTCAAATTTTAATGATACCCGTAATTGACATTACTAAAATTTTGAGAATTTTGTTTGTACCATATATCAATAATTGTATTGTTCGACAATTTAACTGTTTACAAGATTACTTGACGAACTAATTAATAACTTAATTTCTTTCAACCAACCGAAAGAGCATTAATGAGCCTCATCAAAAATGAGACTGAGATTTTTTTATTAGGAACAAACAGATTTTATTCAATAATTCATAAATACATCAAGATTTGTGAAAATTACTTACAAAAATTTCACACTTCGACGTAGAGCAATATTTTTTGTTTTGTTAAAACGAGATATAAATTATAAAAAGAGTATTCTAAAATAGGGAGAGAGAAAAACTAAAATTAAATTAAAAATAAAATAATACATTGATAAGTAAGTATGGTGTATCCATTAGGTTAATTGTAGAAAACGACTTTTTTAATCTTCGAATCTGAAATCCCAAATATGGTATTTTTCTTTTGAGTGGTCCAGAATTCAACTTGAAACCCCAGGATGGAATAAAACGTTCTACCACCCTGATCATAATGATATACATACATAATACTATCTTGCCATTTTCCTGTTGAAGTAGGCAGATATAAGATGAGACTTTCCTGCCTCGACACAGACCCTTCGCCTCTTCTTTCAAATATATTTTTTGCACACATCCATAAACTCATTATACAACTTTTTAAGTTTCTTTCAAAATATCATTTACTTGATTCAATCATGCTTCTCTTGGTGTTCATGTACCACGCTTTCCACTCGCTTGACATAACATATTTGTTTTATTAGTATTTTTTCATCCATTCGTTTTACATGTTCTTATTAGTATTTTTTCATCCATTCGTTTTACATCTCAAGGTGCTCTTCCTTATTTTGCTCAACACATCAACCTTAAGTTCACATTCATCCCTTATCACTTAATTTCACATTCTATCACACATGTTCCCCGTGTATTCTTTATCAAATTATATTAAATGTTTGATTAAATTGTGATTGTACACGTTTTATAATCGCCACGTTTGTTATTTAAATTCATTCATTCATTTGTGCAATAAACGAATAATTATTTCTTAGATGTATGTTGCCCTTCCTCATTTAGCCTTCAAACTAGATATTCCTTAAGTCACACTTGACTACATGGAATTTTCATTTATTTGTGTTGCATTGTAACATGTTTCTAAAAGAATTTCATTGTAATTTATTTTATCAAACACTGTATATTTCACTTTTTTGTAACGGTATAACCGTACCAGTTTCAAGGTTTTCCCCTCATCTTCAGGGGAGCACAAACAAGACTAAATTATGTTCGAACTGGCACCAATATACACGCTTCGACGGTTGGGGACTGAGGAGTAAAGGAGGCATGGGACGATTTCGGCCAGGAGTGGGGAAATTTTTGGGATATATGTATTTACCAGATGTTCGGATCGATGTACTGACTAAGAAATTTCTAGGGCCTCTAATCTGTCCAATTTATTTCCGTTACTACTGATATGTAAGAATTTGGCATCATCGATAGAAAAAGTATGGTTTTCACGATGACAATGATTAGCCATTTCAGAGTAAATTAGAGGTTTTTTTAAGGCGTATTTCTGTTGACGAAATCTCTTTTCAAAGGATCCCTTACCCTTCAGTCACCAACCTGAATGTCCCCAACCGTTGAAGCGTGTATATCAGTGCCAGTTCGAACAGAATTTAGTCTTGTTTGTGACCCTCTGAAGATGAGGTGAAAGTCTTGAAACCGGTAGGGTTATACCGTTACAAAAAAGTGGAATAAACAGTGTTTGATAAAATAAATTACAATATCTTTAAACCTCCACAACGTTAATGCCTTAACTATAAACAATAAAAAATAATTTCAGTTTCTGAATGTAAGGATTGAAAGAAAATCATGAATTGTATAACGATTCATTTACAAAAAGTGGAATAACACCAAAGGTATACAAAAACACTTTTTAAAAGTCAAAATCATTTAATTTTAAAAAATGCCTACAAGAGTTTTTTGGTAATATGAGCTTCTGAGAATGAAATAAATACATTGTGGGATAGCCTTGTTGAATAGTTTACTTTAACTTTTTTCCTGTAAACTTTATCAAATTAGTAGTTTATATATAACATATTCTATTTACTTTTCAGTTGTTTCAGTATTTCAGAAGAATTCGTAAAAATTATAGTCACTTTTGAGTATATATAGTACTCGTATATCGAGGCATATTTGGAAATGATGACTGAATCTCGGTTGGATTCCAGCCATCAGGTCATGTCACTCACAACTGGTTTATTCAGAAACAATGCGCCGTGTCACCGTTATGTCGTTTTCCTCTTCCCCCGTCGTTTCTGTTCTTCTCCCCCGACCATCGGTCCTCGGCGTTTTTCATTTCCTCCTGACGTGCATGTATCGCGGGGTGACAGTTTTATTGTAACCCGTACTTTATTATTTCTAGCCAACCTACTCTAGGAATACGCAAACCCATTGAACGCCGTGTGTATTTTTTCCATCGCAGAAATTTGAACTTATTTTAATAAATAATAAAATATAAATGTATATAGGGCTGTTAAGAGAGCAAACACCACTGAAGAATGAACCAAATCGGGACTCAAAATCAAATTTATTTACAGATAAAACATATTTGGTTAAGAAAATTGCAGAAATTTTACTACGTGAAGACCGAACTACAAATCTTCCAATATGTGATAGTAACACATTTGGCTTTAGATGTGGTGTAGTGTATACGTGTAGTGTTCATATGTTATCAAAAATGTTAATAAGACCTCCCAAAAAGGGTTGTTTTAAATGTTTCCTAAAACTGCACACGCCATCATATATCTTATACTAAGAGGCAGACTATTTTACGCGACTGGTGAATTTTAATTTAACTGACGTCTCTCAGTTTATATCTTAGAACTAACATTTAATTTTTTCCCCTTTCACAACACTTTAACCTATCTTTAACATAAAAACCCATCAACAATGAAAAGTCCTAATGCTCTCGGCTTCTTTAATGCTCTTGAGCATTTTGATAAAAATTTGGAAAATTGTGTGCCAAAAATAACTTTGACTTGTTACCATTTTGACACAGAACTTGAGGTTCGTCACCGCAGGTATTTGGAATACCCCACACGTATAGACCGAAATAGCACAAGCAATCGTATAGACGCAATAACACAAGCACACGTATATACGCAATAACACAAGCTTACGTCTAATGCGTGCAGTTGTTTCAACCAAATAAACTATTTTACCAAACTAATGAAACTTTTTTTTATTTATTCTTTTTTTGGGTACTTTTGAGAATCAGACCCAAAATCCCCAGTTGTTAGTCATACTTTTAACCAACCAGGCTTCGGAGGTCAACTTAAAAAATATTAGAGCTTTTTTTATAGAAATAACGATCAAAAAAATTTATACGGAAATGTTTAAAGAATGAGTCATATACGAGTTCCGTCTGTGTTAATTGAATAGTGAAATATTTTAGATGATTTTTTTGTTAATTTATTTTTTAATTGTTTACTTTTATTCACAGTTCAATCTGAGCCCGATTAATTGATGTTTTTAATTATAAAAAAATGTTGACTTATTTAAAAAAAATAACTAAGTGACTTAAATTAATTGAGTGCTTTCTCGCGTCCCCAGTCTCAGAAGAAAGGTTTATTTTACTTTGGACAATGTGGTATGAAACATGATATGTCAATATCCGAAGCGGTATATTTATTAAGGCTCTTCCAAGAAGCATAGCGACTAGAAGACTTTCTAACGTATGTGATTGAGAACAGTTCCTGTCGTCGCAGTTTAGTGTAATTGCTAGAAACATGTAACGGTTATCTTTATTGTAATGCTGAACAGCTCACAACCCCTCAAACGAGCCTGACAATATATACTAATAGCAAAAAAAATCTTCGTACACTCAAGCATATCCAAGCATCTCCCACAGAGAGTAAATATAATAAAGCCATAGTAAGACACTATCCTCTCTCATACAAAGATATCGCAGATATTTTTCTATACCATCATAAATGAGAAGTGTACTCTCTTCTTCTCCCTGGCTCCATCCCAACTCACTGTCTGCAAAGACTGTTGGGGTCAGCTCTCTTCGTTCTCAGGTTGTATGCTCTTCTATCCCGGACTACGTTCCCCAGGCCGTGCCTCTGCATTAGGTTATCTTTTTGCACCACCCATGAATTCTTTGGTCTTCCTCTGTTTGTTATTGGAGAAAGATCCATGGAGACTGCCTGGTTCACAATGTGATCGGGTGCTCTGCGTCCAACGTGCCCATACCATCTCAATCGCCTCTCCTCCATCTTGCTGTTGATGTCTGACACCTAGGCTTCCACGAATGCGTGAGCTTTTTATTTTGTCTCTTAGGGACACACCAGCTGACCATCTTAGCATGTGCATTTCAGCAGTTTCTAGTTGCCTAGAGTAAGAGTTATACATCGTCCAGCATTCGGAGCCATAGAGGAGTGCGGGTCTGACAATCGTTTTGTATTCTTTTCTTTTTAACTTTACTGGCATTTTCGGGTCACATAGAACTCCCGTCATTGATCTAAACCTCATCCATCCCACACTAATTCTATGTGTTACATCTGCTGCACATCCTCCATTGCTATGAATGAGTGGCCCAAGATAATTAAAGGAGTCACAATTTGGTAATGTTTCTCCATCCATTTGCATTACGGGAGTGACAGCATTTGTGTTCTCGAATGGTAGGTACAGATACTCTGTTTTCTTTCTGCTCAGTCTCAATCCATTGTCCTCCAAGATTCTTCTCCACCTTTCCAGACTATTCTGCAGGTCTTCATGCTTCAAACTCTTAGTTTGCTAAAAACCAATGAATTCTAGAGGATTTCGAATACCGTTAGGCTATCAAAAGACTTAGAAATTATTATCATAAAAAAATTATGTTTAAACTTAATATGAAAACCAAATGCAAGATTACTGTTGAACAAAACACTCAAATTTTAAATGTAGTCTATTGATACTCGTACAATGCCTTCCATAAGAAACTTCTAACAAAGCAGAAACGGAACTGGTGTGCAGAGGGTCAAAATACATTTTTCATCAAGGCGCATGGGAACGAAATGTACCAAGAAAAACGACATATTTTTCAGAAGTAGTTTTTTTTTTTTTTTTTCATATTTCGTGTTCGTGCCTCTTCAGATAGTTTCACGGATATAAACTTGAAATGCTTTTCAAAATATAAGGTTAACAGAAATCAAGTAGTTTGCAAGCATATTTAAGTATATTAAAAGAGAATCCTTAGAAAAGAAATATTCTAAAAATATTTGTGACAAAATATTGAAGTATTAGATTAAAACTAATCACATTTGAATAAAACTACTGCGGAATACAATAATACGTTCTTAAAAAAAACTTATTGAAAAAACTATCTTGAAAAATAGTCCAAATTACAACACTTGTGAAACGTTCGCTAAGACAAGTATTCATTAATTCGCAGTACTATGCTGACAGATTTTCAAGATATAATGAGGGTCGTTCTCGAGGGTGTCTTTAGAGCATGCTAGTGGTGAATAAGCTCACCTCTTCAAAGTCACTGGCGAAAGTTTCACTTCAGACATCCGCCGAGACACCGATCTTCTGAATCAATTTTATGTTACGTTTTATTTTTTTCATTTATTTTTCTTAAAAAAAAGTTTCTTTATTCTATCACGTAAAAACATTTTTTTGACAATATTATTTTATTTTTCTAATGTTATAATATACATGTTCAAATCACTTATATATTACAGATACGTTTTAATAGAATTGGTTGCTTGAATAAATATCAGTTTCTGATCAACAAAATAAAATTCCAGATAACTAAACATTCCTTGTAGTCCATTTATTACTTACCATAAGAAATTCTTAGAATTATTTCATAAATTTAAGCTTCCTTTACTGTTTACAAAAAGGAAGAGTCCTTCTCGGAAACTGAAAATTACCCTTTCAGGGAGGTGAAGTCATCCTTCAATACAACTCAAAGGGCAAACAAATCATCAACTTAATAGCTATGTAGTGATTCTAAACATTTTACCTATATACTCGTATTTATTAATTTTTTTTAAACTACGAGTATTTTGTACCGATACTTTTTAAGATGATCTTATATGATTTAACCATGTATATAGAACCTTAGATTTAACCACATGTAAAGTCAGTTCATGGACCATGACTATTATGGAACAATATCGAGTGCTTATACAAAGCATTTCTGATGATGTTGGATTTGTAATCGAAATTAAATACTTGGAAACGATGAAGTTTTTGTGAGATCCATTCCTTGTTTCAAGAACCTTGGTTTACCATCATTAGCTCTGATTTATCATATAAAACTGTTTTGATATAATACTCAGTCATTATTATAACCATTGTTTAATAAGGCTTTAAAAAAAGGAATATCGAGTGCTTAAACAAAGCATTTCTAATGGTGTTGGTTTTGTAATCGAAATTAAATACTTGGAAACGATGAAGCTTTTGTGACATCCATTCCTTGTTTCCAGAACCTTGGTTTACCAGCATTAGCTCTGATTTGTCATGTACAGCTGTTTTGATATAATACTCATTCATTATTATAACGATTGTTTAATAGGGCTTTAAAAAAAGGAATATCCAGTGCTTAAACAAAGCATTTCTGATGATGTTGGATTTGTAATCGAAATTAAATACTTGGAAACGATGAAGCTTTTGTGAGATCCATTCCTTGTTTCAAGAACCTTGATTTACCAGCATTAGCTCTGATTTGTCATGTACAACTGTTTAGATATAATACTCATTTATTAATATAACCATTGTATAAAAAGGCTTTAAAAAAAACTTTTTCAAACTATTTTTCAATCTTTATTTTTGGTTCAACTCCTACATCACTATTAGCAAAATCTATCTTGGAATGACTTAATGTATTTTAACCATGCGGGGCTACCAACATTTACTTACTAATTACATATATTTTCACAAATACGTTTTTGAAAAATAGAAAAATATAGTTAGATCATAATGAACAGTGCAAATGTAACAAGGAAGGCGTGAAATAGGAAGGCGAAAGAAAGTATGGTTGAATAAATTGAATTATATTGTAAAAGAAGGAAAAGTAAGAAGTAAGAAAAACCGTAGATGTTTGAAAAGGTTTACCGATGTGGAAGAGGGGAAATGTGTGTGTTGAGATAGAAAGTTTGGTGTTCTGTTTTCTCTCCCTATCTCAGCAGAGAAACGGCATGATGGTATATATGTATATGTTCCAAATGACATTAACACTTATGACACCGAAAACTAAAGATGAAAAATACTGTCCTACACAAAGGTATGTGGTCTGCGTGGGTCAAACAAGTGACTTTTTTCATAACCGCACAACCTCCTAAATTATCAATTTTGAATCAAAGCTTTTGCTTTCATCACCATAATTATCCCATACGATACATCAGAAACAAAGGGATGCAAGAAAATACCCCATCCAGGCCGGTTCGGTAATCTGAGACTGAGCGAATCTTCAGTTACGGTATATTTACCGGCATATATCATAAGATGAGCATCTGATGGGTCAAGTCTTTAGCGAGCAATAAAACTATGTAACAACCAACTACTAGGTGGTATCCTCAACACGTAGCCAAACTACGTTCAGCGCGTCACGTGTATTGTAGGGGTTATATGCTGCGTGTGAAAACGAACCAAGTCATTCGTAACGTGGTCATACCAACTTTCATCCATAAAGCTTCTAAGGCACCTGTTATAAAAAATGGGAACTCTTATCTTTTGAGTGATTTGAATTGAGTGAGCACAAGGATAAATTGAGGATCTGTATGCGCTTCCGACTCAATGCTCTAATGTGTCGTCGTTGTTATTGTTGTTATGCTCGAGTGAGCGAGCGAGGTTCGTGTCAATATCTGGTCGATCGGAGACGACCTTTCATCGTCGGTCAGTTGTTTGTACCCAAAAGTATCGTAAAAATATATTTTTTAAAGTTTTTCAGTCAATCAAAACAGTTCGTCTAGTAACAATACTCACGCACACTTGACTTAATGGTCGTGATACTCGTGCGAGTGCTGTTTCTAATACGTGCGACGACTTTCCGTATTTCCGTACTTTTTTCGGTAGTTGCATATTCGAAAGCTCTATTGATTGGGTGGAAAACAATGTTATCTTCCAGTCACGCTCTTCAATATTTCCGAATTATCTGTTTAAATATGTAAGAAGGTAGTATGTCAATGAGAAAAAAAGCAATATCCGTCAAGAATTTAAATTTGGATTTAAAATTCTACATAAATAAATAACTAAATCCTTAAGTTCGGCAAAGTACTCGTAAATGCTTAAAAGTCTAATATTCTGTTTTTCATTTATTTCTTAAAATAATTATTACACCTTAGCGCAGAAGTACGAACGGTTTCTCAAAAATTTATTAGAAAATTAATTAGTAAATTTCCTGCCCAGTATCCCACAGCGGAGCTTTTCAGAGAGTATTGGGTTGTGACGAAACCAACTTAAACTTCAAACCCATTATCTGGTCCTATCATCATGAAAACTCAGGAAAGACGACACGCATGTCAACTGATTTAATATTCTCAATCCCTGGAGCTAGAAAATCTTTTGCCCAAAGGCAATATGTCTATTTGGCATACAATGAGATACCGAATTCAATAAAGGCTAAAAGGAGTAAACATTTCAGGCAGTGGATCAGAGCGTGGTTGTTATTGCTACTGAAGTTTGAGTGCTTGGACTTGCAAGAGGGATGAATGACTTGTAGCAAAAGTTTGTGTGAACTCTTGAGTGTAGTGTATTTTTGGTGATTATGTACCAGATATTGTAGGATGGACTTTTTGGTCTGTCTGGAATAATGAAGTATGCGGGGTTTTACTTGCGATATAAATACATGTGATTGAGTTTCACTGTTGATCAAGCTGGTGAGATATTACAAAAGGGCGTTGTATAATCAACAATCAGGGCGTTGTATACCCAACAACATGGCGTTGTTTAAAAAAACATCAATGTATTTTTCCAGGTTATATATCCTCAGTAAGGAACAGGCTTAAACCTAGTTTACTGGGAAACGACAAATGAAAAGCATGAAACCCATGTATATTAATTATGTATATATTTTGAATTATCCGTTATTTTTTTCAAAGTTTTGTTTTAATAAAACTTCTTGTGAATAAATAAATAAATTTAAAAAAATCTTTTTCATGAACAAATATTTTTTAATGAATCCGTGACGTGTTTTGAACCCCTTAAAAAATGCAACCCATTCCACCCAAAATCTTTCTGTATTTTATTTTCCACATATGTGGTTGTCATAAACGTTGGCTGGAAAACAGTCAAAGAAAAACTGTCAAAAGAGGTAGGAAAGTAACGAAACGCCCTCTTCTAGTTTAAGGTGAAAGATCCAAAATTTGGGGTTTAACCTTTGTGAAAACCAAATTCACAACTTATTTGTCAGCAACTGAGGCAGAAAAAGACGATATAAAAAATAGGAGAGAGAAAACGATAGCAGAATAAAATGTGTTTCGCTTAGAATGATTAATTTCCTCTAGTCAAGTGAATTTATGTTCGTTCGATATGGATTAGTTTTCGTAAAGCCGTGTTTTTTTTTTTATTCTGATAAAGCCACAGAACCAAAATTGTTTTTGTTTTATTAATATCTCATGATTGGTTTTAATAAAACTTGGCAAGCTTATTATTATAACATAATTAGTACCAACCATCCAGAAAAAAAGAAAAGGCATTAAGTAAAAAAAACTAAATTGAATTTTGTTGGTTCCGTTGGGAATCGATCCCAAAAATTCCGTAAAAGCCTTATTCATAATCATTATATATGGTTCTGAGATGAGCCTAAACCTTTTGAAAAGTTTGCTATATTCACTCAATGGCTTCAGCAAAACGAGCAAAATCCCTTTCTTTAACATCTGGTGACCGATGATGAATCATGCCTTATCTTAAAAAATGTCAAACAAAAGTACTCGTATGTGTGCCCATCACCGTAAAAGAACCGATTATTTGCTTGACAAACGGGAAGCAGTTATCAAAGTAGAAGACGATTATGCTTGACAAACGGAAGCAGTTACCAAAATAGAAGACGATTATGCTTCAGAATGATCATTAAAACATTTTTAAGTGTATTTTATTGTTTTATTATTGAATTAATTTAAAATAAAAATAAACTATCGTTAATTACGCACCAACCTAATGATGGTCTTATGTACATAAGTACTATGTAGTTATTAATAAACCTTTATTTATTTATTATTATTAATTAATATAAACTTCATCTGGAACACAGGGTTTCCAGAATATATACCTCCATCTCTCTCAGTTCATAGCCCAACACTCCGTATTCTCACAAGTCAAGCAGAAACTGCGAATGTCCATCGAATCTCCTGGGAATGGAAAAACAATGCAGATATCCACCAGCGACCAAGCGGCATCCTCCATACGTAAGAACGTGTCCAGATGAGGCGTTTTACGCGCGATTCGATTAGCGCGTTTCAAATCGCGCGATTGCGAAATACTAGGCGCCCATACATGCCGTCCACATGCAGCCGCGCGTGAATCACATGCAATACGCCGGAACCTCGACTCGCGCGCAGAACGCGTGTTTTGTATGTTTGTATACTTTTTTGTATACCAATTGTTGCGCGGATGTATTTGATTTTTTTGTACACTTTTTTGTATACCAATTTTGTATACTGACTTATGCTACCTCTATAAACTCGCGCGAACCACGCCTCATCTGGACGCAACAAAAATAACGCGTGGTTCGAGTAGCGCGTTTCGGATCGCGCGTAAAACGCCTCATCTAGACACGCTCTAACTCAATCACCTACAACGTATTGTACTTACTATAGTTTATCAACATAGGTAATATAGATATCGTTTTATTTTATTTTCTTATTTAAAAATCATCATTATTGTTACTATGGTAAACTTCCGGCTGTACTTAAAAATAATCAGTTTAATAGAGAAAATGTATTTCTAATCTTTTTGTTTTTCACTTATGAAATGTGAAGCATCACCATTCGTATATCTAATTAAAATATTTATTTACGTACTTTACTATTATAACATGCTTTGACTTTGCTTACATAATATAAGTAAAATAAAAAAATGTACGTAATGCATAAAACATACCATCTAAAATAAAAATTATGTATGTAACGTACAATTTAAAATAATAAACATAACATCAAATGCTATTGAATTAATTATACATATTTGTTCAGTTAATCTATTACATTGAATTTAATTATACTTTTGTTACATATAATACAATCTGGCAACATTATTGATATGTGGCAATTTCTTCCTACTTACATTGAAAAAATGTGTTAAAGGTGCCATGAGTGGAAACTAGACCTTAACCCTTTGAAGTTAATTTGGGTACGAACTTCGCCCTTCAGATAAATTTAGTATAATTACAACAAAAATACAATTGATTCGAGTCATACAAACTTTTAAAGCCCAACTTGAACGTATTATAATAAATTATAAAACTTTTTTCATTAAGTATGACTTAGCCAGTTTACTTCTTATGTGGCGATATCTCCCAAACAACCAGAAATATATTAAAGAGGCCTTAAGGGGAGACAAGACTAGAATCACTTTTTAAAAATATCATGGTTCCTTTGGGACTCGAATCCACAACCCCCGAAACTAGAAGACGTGCGTTTTGCCAACAAGACAATGTTGCTTTCAATTTATATTACGTACCAAAACAAAAACAGTAGTCCATTTTTTTTTTAATTATGTGTATCTTATGATATTGAACTCTCGTTTGAGGAGGGTTAACTCTCTAAACTGCGTTTTATAAATTATTTTTTTATGAAAATATTTATTTTTTCTTAAAGATAATTCAAATTGGCAAATTGTAGTAACTATTTTGAACGTTAAAAAAATAATCATTTTTGTTCATTCTAGCCATACTGAAAATCAATTCTTAACACACAATTTAATATTTGAGGCTACAGTAGGATTAATAATTTCACTCGTAATTCACAGTTAACGTCGCCTTGCACTTAAAATACTTAACGCATGAACCCTCATAAAGGCCAGCGGTAACTTTTCAACAACTGCCCCACCGAAACTGCTAAGTGTCGAGACTTGTTCCATTCGGATAGTTAACACACCACAGATTACTTTCCAAGAGCTCAATATAATATGCAACACATCTGAATTTTACATTTGTAACCATGAACTTAACGCACAACGGAGGGGAGATAGCCGGGTATGCTGGAGATGTAATTGGGTTGAAATTCGTAATGGATCATTGAGGACGTAGGGGATGCTGAGATACGGAATTCAGACAATTCACAAAAGGACCTCTCAACTCTTAATAGACTATGTATATGAATGAGGAAATTTAGTTCCATTTATATATCTAGAATATTTGATTTAATGGATTCTGTTCAATTGTTGAACAACATTACTTTTGTATAAGATTCCAAAGAAGAAAACTAATTTTGATTCAAATATATTTTAACAATTTACCTTTGTTTTTGTATTGTTAATTTAAATACTTTATTGTACAATTGGGTGGGCTTATTAGTGTATAGAAATCACTTCCTACCAAACAGAAAATGGTTAACTAATTATACTTCAGTGTCGGAGAAACATATACATTAAAGCTGAATGCAAAGATCATAAAAATACAATTTTAGGATAATAAGGAAACAAGAATCATTTAATTATTCAAATATAGTAATCACAATGAGGATGAAGGAAACAAGAATCATTTGAATATTGAAATATAATAATATTATCAACGGCTAGGAGATTGAAAGAGATATTATTGGAAGCAGAAAACACACTACGTTACTAAAAATAAATTTAATAATCGTTAAGTCGCTGTTTGAAACATGCCCACTGCGGAGCAAATCTTATGTTAGTTGATATTTGATTTCAGGGCGTTACATCACAGCCACATTAAATTTATTTATTTATTTTCTCAAAACCGGCTTAGCCCTATAACATTGAAAAATACAAGAAATGTTAACATTGTGGCGTCCGTATGCTCGGTCAATAACCGGCGATACGACCTTTGCATACCTTGACAATTCAAAACAAACAAGTACAAGGTCCACACGCCGGTCATTCAACTCACTGTCCGGCGTGGAGCGCATTCCATGTTAAAGTGAGAGGGCAGCACACCTGTCGCGCCAGTTCCCAAATCTGAATGATACCTACATACGACATTAATCGTATTGCTAATGCAGAAACGAAACGGCGGCATATCGCGCTCGCGTTCCCGCACACATTCAAGAATGGTATAAATACCTACATCTATCAATAAAATTTCTCTTTCCGCATTGCGATCTAAACGAGTTTTATTTATCAACAAACCATCATCATCATCTCTCCTAAAACATTAAAAATTTGAAAAAAATATATAAAATAAAAAATAATGTATGTTATATACATGCATGTATACACACAAACATACATACACATATATTCAAAGTCACTTAAATACGTTGATGAGTGCTTTCTAACGCGCTCAATCTTTGAAGAAAATTTACTTGTGCTTTCGGTAATGTGATATGAAATATGTCAATATCCGAAGCAGTCTCGTTCAAAAGAGTTCGAACCCTTCGAACAGGCATAGCGGCTGGAATATACGTTTTTGCGTATGTGATTGAGAAGAGTTCTTGCCGGCGCAGTCTAGAATAATTTTAAGGAACATTTAACGCTAATCTTTGTAGTAATTCTGGACAGCTCACAACTCCTCGAACGAGTTTGATAGGAGACGCAGAGCACTGGAAAAGTTACTACTTAAAGAGCAGTGCACTGGAAAAGCTACTACGTTATTTCCGCTTGAGTGGAGATCAAGTCAGTCAGTGATCGAACAGACGCTGAATATTTTCGACAAGATATAAGGGAGGGCGAGGCACTCAAGAACGTTAACAGAAGTTCCAATACATGCAGTTAAGGTCGATTTCTCGTATTCTGCCACTAAAGTTTATTTTAAAAAGACGTGATATGGTCGTACTTTCTTAGGTTGAAATGTATCGTAAGCATACATTTGGTATTCGCTAAAATTTGTTTAGTTCTTTTAAATTATTTTTCTTTTGTTTGCTTATTATTTTGTGAGTTTCGTTATTTCTTAAAATGGCAAATTCACTGAGGTTAGATGAAAAAATCGGAGACTGATAAGCAATAGAAATAAATGCATATTAAAAAATATAATTGTATAATTTTAATGGAATCGCATTATCAACATAAATACCATAACGCTATTTTCCTGTCGGGGGAGCACCAGACTTTCCTACTTCGACACGCATACTTAGCCCTATTCTGCATCTGTACAACTTCTTTGATTTCTCTGATTTTCTACGTTTCCTTCTTAATAATATAATTCACTTGATCAATCCATACTTTCCTTGATCTTCCTCTCACGCGTCACCCTATAAAATCTACACTTTTTATCTGTTTCATTTCTTCCACATGCCAAAACCATCTCAGCTTTACAAACAACTGATGAACTACATACTCGTAATAACGTAAATTAAATGATAATCACGTATCTTTTTTTATTTTTTTATTTAACCTGGTGAGATTATTGCTATGTGGCAATATCTTCCAACCAACCAGAAAGATGTTTAAATGGGCCCTAAGTGAAAACCAGACTAGAACCCCATTTTAAAAAAATCTGGGTTCCAGCGGGGATCGAACTCACATCCTCCGGATCGTCAGACAAACGTCATACCACCAGGCCACGGAGGTCGTATCTATAAGATGAATAATTTATTTGTATTAATCTTGGGATATAACAGTTGCATTGGATGAAGGCTAGAATAATAAGAATATAACGGAAAACTGAAATGAAAATATTAATCGTTATAAGATTTATATTAAGAAGTCAATTTTATAATTATTCAAGAAATATAGTACAATGAGGTTAAACGCTCATTTCTAGATCCAATAATAAATATTTCCATTTTCCTAGAAACTTGTTACCTTTAAGTATTATATTTCTGACACGGCTTCCAAGAATCACGGCCATCGCTTTCTCTTGACTGCTGCAACAGGGGACACTATATAATACCCTCGTTTCTCGAAACACCTTTAATAACATCATTCCACGATGCCTTCCAGGAAGCGTCGTCTTTCTCCGAGGATTCTGGCAATTTTCCTATATAAGAAAACTATGATTTTACATCGTAGAAGTTCATTTTAATATGCTTTCAAATATTTTCCATACCTTCGTTTGTTTTAATGAAATTTAATTTCATTTGGAAAATACTGTGTTTTCATGGTTTCTCATAAATGTAGGTTAAAAAGGATTAATTCATTGTTTACTTATTTTTACTCTGCATTTTATAACAATAAGGCAGGCAAATCTCGCATTAGGCAATAATGCCATGTAGAATTAGTCATTCCGACTAATCAGACAAAAGTTACACGATCTTAAAAATTATTAAAATTATTATTTATTTATACAAAAATCACGAATAATTAATATATATAAATAATTAAATTGAGTTGGCATCAAACAAGAGTAAAAAACGATGGTGAAGAGGAAAGAAAAATCAGGAATGCATGGATTTAAAAAAAAATCTATTCGTTCTTGAAACTAAGTATATGCATTCTTTAAATATTAAAAATCCGACCTTACTAAGATCATTTTTGTCCTTAATTTTGAAGCCTAAACTACAATTTTATGAGAGTTCGTATAATAAATGAAAATTATGTGGTAAAAACAAGATATTGGAGTTTTTTGATATTTTTTAACCACCCCTATTAGCTCATTTCTTTGAATTCAATACATTCTTCGTATGTTTATTTTTAATAATATTCTGAAGATTATCGTACGAGTATAACTTTAAGGATAATTTTAAGTGTACTCGTATAATATGTATATTGCATACATAATTTAACTATTTTTCAAGTACCCTTATGTGTTTAAATCTATAATATTTTAATATTTTTGGTCATACGCTTACCCCCTTTCAAGTAATTTTAGAATAAACATTCTAAATCGCTAAGTAAATGGCCATTATACTTTACTCAAATTTGATTTACTCAAATAATCGTATTCAGTATTCTAAATTGACCTAAACAATTAACATATTACAATTTATGTTCATATTTTTTTATATTTAGTAGAATAATCTACATATTATAATACTCGTACATGCGATTCCATTAGATTCAAAAGAAAGAGTACTTTTGTGTTTTGCCGGCAATACAGTGTACACCACGGATTTTGTTAAGGGTAGAATAATTAAACATTATGTATTCAGAACCCCTTTTTAATTATTGTGTGGCAAAGAACAATTATTAATTCATAGTAATTGTCGACAAACGTAATCTAACAGTTATCATTCATGGCAAGCAGGCGAGTGCCCAAGGTTCAATTTATGTGCATTTATTATTAATTTTTTTTGCAATTTAAACTTGTTTTTTATTAAACTATATTTCATTAAATAATTTACTCATAAAAAGTACGATTCCGTTAGGTTTGATAGAAACGCTACTTTCGTGTTTTTACCTTGCTTGCGATACAGTGTATAGTACTACTTTGTCTAGGAAAATAATACAAATTGAAAGAAGATGCGTTAAGTAGTATTGCAATGGTTCAGTCACATAGTAATAATGAATTATGAAGATTTAGAAATATAATGTATACGAGTAGTATACAAAGTATGACATGTTTAGAAAGACCTAGAAAAGCATAGAACGGCCAAATGCATAAAATTCTAAAATAGATACAGATAAAAAAATATTTATTATAAAAGAGCATGGATGACGAGATGTATCGACGTGGCGGACGCAAAAGGTATGTACTAAGATATTCTTTAATGAAGTGGAGATGTCGTGTCTCTGCCTATTTCAATAGGGGTATCTATGACGGCGATGGTGATAATAATATAATTCATTTTATATGTACAGGAGGCCCTCGACTTTCGCACACTCTACTTTCGCGCAATTCGCTATTTCGAACATTTTTTAAAATTAAAACTTTTAAAGATTTTTGTCGATAATGCAAAAATTTGTTCGCTTCAATGCAGTCGCTCCCACTTTTTTGGAAGAACTATAGTATATGGAACGCAATAAACAATATTGGAGAGTCGTGGTCTGAAATAAAAGAGTCAACAATGAAAGGTTCCTGGAAACAATTATGCTCACAAATGATGAGTGATTTGATAAATTCTGAAGAAACTCCGGAAACTATCACATATGAAATAGTTAGCCTAATGAGTGAACTAAACTTGGACGTCAACAACGAAGATGTCAATGAGTTGATTGAATCTCACTCAGTATCTCTGTCAAATGAATGCTTAATTGAGCAACAAGAGTTAAATGGAATACACAATGAAAGTGAGGAAGAAGAAGCTGATAAAATCGTCAAGACTTTGACAATAAAAAATACGAATGAAACATTCATGTATCTTGACAAATTTTTGACTATTATGGAAGAATGTGATCCCAATAGAGAACGTACATACGAGTATATCTCAAGTACGTAGGGCGATTGAGAAAGACACAGCATGATATAGAACTATTCAGTAAGAAAAAAAAAATGAGTGGTTTTCAAGTAGCTCTTGACAAGTTTATATTGAAAACACCTGAAAGCACTTAAACACGCCTCATTAACTTAATTAACATATGTATATTGATAAATAAATATTTTTAATATGTTATTGATAAATAAATATTGGTGAAGCGAACGCCACACCATCAGATGATGAGAAAGGGAATTGGTACTCACAGGTGTTGAAGACGGGAGTCGGATGTATGGGCTGATCTCTGCTGATGTTCCAGGACTCTGGAGCTTCGTTCGGGCTGAAGAGGTCGGTCACGGTGGTCGAAAACTTATTGTCACTGATAGTAGAGTATTGCTTGCTATTTTCCCTCTCGATGTGTTCTGGTGTCATCCGGATGACGGTCTGTGCCCAACTGTGTGGCGGCGATGTGATTCTTTCTTCACACCAAAATCGTTCTAACTCGCAACAATACCATCTTTTAAACTTGCGAGTATACCACTAAATCGCGCGACAGGGCCGGCAGCGATAACAGAGCGGCTCAATATCGGAACGATATTTCACGTCACGCTTTGGCGTGTACAAATATTATTATTGATAAATAAATATTTTAAAAATAGAATTTTTGATGTTTTTTTTTTACATCCCTCTACTTTCGAACATTCAACGTTCGCACACATTTTCAGGAACCAATTATGTGCGAAAGTCGAAGGCCGTCTGTATCAAAAAATAATTTTATCTATTTGGAACTGGAAACTCCTTACCAAAGTAAAACTCATGCGTTTTCAAAACGTGTGTCTTAAGTTAATTTTTAACCAAAGACAATTTTATAAATCATTTATCAGATTGATGTGTAAAATATTCAAATCTGTCACGCCATCCTCTCTTATCTCGTGGAAATTATTCAGCGTCTTTCCGATCGCGGAAATTATATATAAGCTTTTCCAGTTCACCGCTCTCTATTTTTTACGACATTCGTATATATCTATTCAATGAGACACTGGGCCACTTGCCCTCTCACGTTTGACTCACCACGTCATTATCACGTTGTAAAAAGTGATTGAAAAATATGTATCAAAGTTTTCAGCTTTAACTATGTGGAACTCCATATAAGAATAATTAACGAAAAATGTATTTGCTATTCCCCTAGTTATATTGATTCCCAAAACATGGGTTTTACATCCTATCCCAAGGGCTACACACTTGTTACGTTGTAATGCTCAAGACAAGGGAGATTAACTGCATAAGAGCAACATGTATGAAATAGAATGTGCATCTATGAAAGTACATTTGTTGGAATGACACAGAGGAGCATATGCACTTGAATGCAAGAACGTAAGCGTTGTACTTCTATATCTAATAAAAAAAAAACTGAATTGGTTTTTTATGGAAACAAATCATAATTTCAAAGAAAATTAAATATTTTTTTGCATAGGTACATCACAAAATTGATTTAAAACAATGATTTAACAAACGTTCGAGATACAAGGCATATCCAGAAAGTAAGTGTACTGAATTTTTGTAGGTTACATTTTTTTTATTTAAACAAAAAAATTACGTGGTTACCGTAGTACATATGTAAGCTATTTTTCGACATAGTCGCCATTCCTCTCAATGCAGGTGGTGAAGCGGGGTATCAACTTTTTGATGCCTTCCTCGAAGTAGTTTCCCGCCAACCCCTCCGTCCACTTCTCCACCTCCTCCTTTACCTCCTCGTCGGTTGAAAACCTTTTTCCACCGATGTGCTGCTTCAGGGAGGTAAAGAGATAGTAATCTGAAGGTGCTAGGTCAGGGGAATGCGCGGGATGGTTCAGGACATCCCATTTAAACGAGGCGAGCAGTTCCTTCGTGGCGTTGACCGTGTGTGGTCTGGCATTGTCGTGCAGCAGGCAGACTCCCTTTGTCAGCATGCCTCTCCTCTTGTTCTGAATCGCCCTCCGCAATTTTTTTAGGGTCTCACAGTATCTTGCAGAGTTGATGGTCGCCCCTTGAGGCCTATATTCAATTAAAATTATGCCTTGACAGTCCCAAAACACGGATGCCATGATTTTCTTGGCTGTGTACGATTCATAGTTTTATCACCATATGCAGTTTTCACCTCATTATAAACCTCAACCGGAGGTTTTCCCTTCCAAACGAGATGACACCGCGTATTTCTCACTTGGCGGGAGATTGGATTGAAATTTTTCACGAAACGTGTTGTCGCGTCGACACTTCTCAACGTACTGACCTCGAACCGGTTTCGTTGCGGAGGGGAAGGGTCAGGCTACACGGATGTGTAGCCAACATGTCGAAAATAAAATCCATCCGGTCGTGACAGCCTCAGTACACTTACTTTCTGGATACGCATAGTATATTAAATCGTCAGTAATTGTTTTTAAAATAACCAACGAATGTAAGAAATGTTATCCCATTTAAAACAATTTCCTTTGGATCAATACGTTAAAAACTTCCGATAAAACATGACATCAGTCTGACCTCAACATTGCTCTCGAAGAAAACTGAGATCATTCCGCCTGAAGATAACCTCGAGATATAAGGTAGAAACACATGTCACGAAGAATAATGAAACATCAAAATAATCATTATTTAATGTTCTAGTAAATACGTTAAGAAATACATCTAATATATGTTTAACAGAATTTTTTTCTGTACTCCGAACATTGCAATTTTAAATCAGTATTATTTTTAGTTGAGAAAATTCAACTATAGATTTTCATAACTTTAAGGTTTTTTTTTCCAACATTTTTAGCTTTGCTACTTGAAAAAATAAATGGACTTTACGACCCCTCCTCCAAATTTTTTTATTGTTGTAATATATTCGGTTTTTTCTTAAAATGTATGATTTTACATTTGTACACGAAAGCTATATTTATTTTCGCGACCCCCCCCCCCCCCTCTGTTATTTTACCGCAACTTCCTGGGGTCGCGGCCCATAGGCTGAGAAACGATGCCTAAAGGAAAATGCTCAAGCACAATACGTTTATGCTGGCCGTACACATAGATGTATATGAAGATAGCTTTCGATATGAGGCTTTCAAGAAATAATACCCCGTGTTGCACAGCCTGGGGCGAGCTGCGATCCTGTTGAGAACCATAACATATACGCCTGCGGTCCGCTTAATCTGATCTTTAGACCTATATTCTGAAATAATCTTTATTTAACTGAAACAAAACGAATTCAACCTTATATAAACTCAGTGTTTGTTTTCAATATGTTCCGTGGAACTAGAAATAATTTTAATGAAAGGAGGCTCAAAAATTAAAGAATGAGAATCGTATAATAAATCAAATGCATTATGATTAGGTATATGCATTAGTAACACATTTACCTTATTAATGAGAAGTCAATATTTCTTAAACAAAAAATTAAAAAGCATCCTTACACTTATTTTTTTTTTTCTGATGATCGAACTTCAACGACAGTTTTATGATTCAAACCGTGTATTTTTTGGTTCAATTACTCTAACATATGTTAGGTTCTTGATTGAATTCGATTAGTAATTTATTTTGTTATTAATAAGACACTGCTTTGTTATTCCACTTAAACCACTATGCTTGTTTTTACCTCATATCTCGAGGTTTTTTTAGATTGAATGATTCCAGTGTGTTGCAAAAGCAACGTTTAAGTCCAACTGGTGTCATTTATCATCGATGAAGTGTATGTAGTCGATTAAACATAACGCCAGTTTAACCTGAGCATTGCTCACCTAACTAAACAAGACCAGCCCGCCTGAAGAGATCCTCGAGATAATAGGCAGAAACACGTGTAGTGAGGATTAATACAATTAGTGGAATAATAAAGTAAAATATTATCATGTTATTTAATATGGAGATCAACGGTAAAAAGTAGGTAAAGTTAAAAGTGTAAATAATATAATATTGTGCTTGACAAAAAGCAAAAGTGTTGTGCTTTGATCTGTTATCACTGCATATCCCGGAGACTGTACTTTGATCTGTTATCACCGCATACCCCGGAGACTGTACGTTGTACTTTGATTGTTATCATTGCATATCCCGGAGACTGTACTTTGTACTTTGATATGTTATCATTGCATATCCCAAAGGCTGTACTTTGTACTTTAATCTGTTATCACTGCATATCCCGGACTGTACTTTGATCTGTTATCACTGCATATCCCGGAGAATGTACTTTGATCTGTTATCACTGCATATCCCGGAGACTGAAATATTGTTTATTCTACTCGTATTTCAATTTTTTTTTCTAATTTAATTCCACCTTTGTATTTTAGTTATTGAATATAATTCATTTTATTTAAGTTTTTTTTTCTTTCTGTGTCGTCCTTAGTAATTTAGTGATAAGCTATTCCATTTACCTTATGTGTCCCAAATTAAACTGATATTTTAAATTATTAGATATTTTACCTTTCATTAATTAACTTTTGATATGGCTTACAAATGACACCCTAATTTTTTTTTATATTTTGAATAAGCGAGATTTGAATCTTCCCCAAAAACCAATCAATCATTTAATAAATATTTTAACAAAAAACAATTTACACGAAATATAACAGTTAACGCAGTCAGCATTTCCGAAAGAAATAATGTAAAAACAAGGTAAAAAAACCACATTGTTACTAAATAAATTGAAAGCAAACTCAAATATTTGTCCGTCAATTAATTTGCTCTCAGCTTGCTGAAACCCGCGACCAGCACAAACACAACAAATTGGAAGAGAGAACCCTGAATTCCGTGGTGTGGAAATACAACCAGGATGAAGAGGGTATAAAGGATATTGAGGTTGATTTTTGAAAGGTTCGATAAAATTGATTTCAATTTAAATTGTAGGTTCAATAATAGTTTGTCGATTTATTAATTTACAATACATGGGTGAGTCCTATACTAATATTTATAAGGAATCGACAATGAACCAAACAGAAGACCAAAAATGTTATGCGGTGCTTAGGGTTGAAAACTTTTAGGATGATTGCAAGAGACAGAATAAGAAACTACTATATCTGGGAAATAAACAAAATATGAGATATTATAAGGAATGATATCTCATGCTTTGTACATTGATATATCATACTTTGTACATTGATATATTATACTTTGTGCATTTATATATCATCCTTTGTACATTGATATATCATATTTTGTACATTGATATATCATACTTTGTACATTGATATATTATACTTTGTACATTGATATATCATATTTTGTACATTGACATATCATACTTTGTACATTGATATATTATACTTTGTACATTTATATATCATTCTTTTTTCATTGATATATCATATTTTATACATTGATATATCATACGTTGTACATTGATATATTATACTTTGTACATTTATATATCATCCTTCGTACATTGATATATCATATTTTGTACATTGATATATCATACTTTGTATATTGATATATTATACTTTGTACATTTACATATCATCCTTTGTACATTGATATATCATAATTTTTACATTGATATATTATACTTTGTGCATTTATATATCATCCTTTGTACATTGATATATCATATTTTGTACATTGATATATCATACTTTGTACATTGATATATTATACTTTGTACATTTATATATCATATTTTGTACATTGACATATCATACTTTGTACATTGATATATTATACTTTGTACATTTATATATCATCCTTTTACATTGATATATCATATTTTATACATTGATATATCATACGTTGTACATTGATATATTATACTTTGTACATTTATATATCATCCTTTGTACATTGATATATCATATTTTGTACATTGATATATCATACTTTGTATATTGATATATTATACTTTGTACATTTACATATCATCCTTTGTACATTGATATATTATACTTTGTACATTTATATATCATCCTTTTACATTGATATATCATATTTTATACATTGATATATCATACGTTGTACATTGATATATTATACTTTGTACATTTATATATCATCCTTTGTACATTGATATATCATATTTTGTACATTGATATATCATACTTTGTATATTGATATATTATACTTTGTACATTTACATATCATCCTTTGTACATTGATATATCATATTTTTTACATTGATATATCATACTTTGTACATTGGTATATTATACTTTGTACATTTATATATCATCCTTTTTACATTAATATATCATATTTTGTACATTGATATGTATTATTTTGTATAAATTACGAAGAATGTAAATAAGTTAACGAACTACACACGTGAACATTTTTGTGAATATCATAAATGCCACATATGGTGTTGCATAAGATAACTTTCGGTAACCATTTCTCCATAAAGATAGAAGGAAATTTAGCTGTGTAGTTTTACCTCAAAAACAGAGACAAGCTACATAAGGTGACTGGGCAAATAGCGTAAAAGAAAAAAAGAAGAAAATTGAGAAAGTGAATAATTCATCGCTGGATATTGAAAATCCATGTCATATAGGAGGTAACCGAGTTATCAATAATGTTCATGAAGCAACGCCCAGTAGATTAGGTCAATGTACTATGCGTATCCAGAAAGTAAGTGTACTGAGGCTCTCACGACCGGATGGATTTTATTTTCGACATGTTGGCTACACTTCCGTGTAGCCTGACCCTTCCCCTCCGCAACGAGACCGGTTTGAGGTCAGTACGTTGAGAAGTGTCGACGCGACAACACGTTTCGTGAAAAATGTCAATCCAATCTCCCGCCAAGTGCGAAATACGCGGCGTCATCTCGTTTGGAAGGGAAAACCTCCGGTTGAGGTTTATAATGAGGTGAAAACTGCATATGGTGATAAAGCTATGAATCGTACGAGTGTGTACAAGTGGTGTCGTGAGTTTAAAAAACGGTCACGTCACACCTTTTCACCCTCCACCAAAAAGTTCAAAACCACAATTTCAGCCAAGAAAAACCCTTTTATTTTATTACTATTTACATTTCATATCACTTATATATACAAGCAAACCCCAATAATATAAAAAGTTTATATGTAAACAGTATAAAACAGTGCGATAAAAAAATATTTTGTCGAAACAACTAGCTCGTATAAATAAGAAAGCTCAATATATTTTCTTTAGAAACATTTTTTGAAATGGCGGAGATCAATATCTGAGTTTTTATTCAAATGAAACAATCCAAAAAACATGGGAATGCTTTTTGAAAAGTTACTTATTTCTAGTCTAAAGAGATCAATACCTGTTCAATAAACTTTCAAAAGAATTCGCCATTTTTAATAATGCATAAAATAGAATTGAAAAAATATTTCATTACTTAGAATATCCCGTTGTCCTCATTTTCTTTTCCTTTCCTTCCTTGGCGTTGAACGTACTATTTTCCTCTAGTCCTACCAATATTGTTTATGAATTGCTATTTTCTACTTGAAATAAAGTATTTCTTTTTTATGTAGCAATAAGACCACCAGATGCACAAATATGTATGCAAAAGTACATAAATAAAGATTTTTATCTCAAATAATTGTAAACAACATTAAAACGTGTATTTTCCAACATATTTGTATTAAATATTGCTCTTTTCAACAAGACTAAGAAGTGACCATCAGATCATTCCTTACGATTATCAAATGTTTCTCAGTGGTTAATGGGTCTCTTGTTTGCTTTTCTTTCTTTTCTCTCTTTTCGCTGGTGGTGAATCGAGGATTGTGCATACGTGTTTGTGCGTCATTTCCTCATTAATTCTTTTAAAACTGCTTATCTATTTCAATGTATTGCTGCCTAACTATTTCAATGTTGTCTCAACTATCTTACTTCCCATTTGTCATTATGTAAAATTTGGACTCCTCTGAGGCTTTTCTCTTCTTTTTTTCTTCTTCTCGTTCTTGCTGACAGTTAACCTGAGGTGGTATATGTGGGTTTACTTTTTATTTTGTTTTCTGCCATACGTTTTTGTTTTTTTTTTTTCTTTTTTATTATATTATTCTTTAATCTAGATATGCGAGGGTGTGGGATGGAAGCCCCCTGATGCCCTTGCGGTCGGGCTCGCCCTACATTGGTGGGGTGTATCTCGGCCGTGGGAATGTTTGTGGGATGAGCCCGGACCTTTTGGTGTGTTCTCTCTTGAATGTGTTTTTTTTTCTTTTTTGTCATCTACTATATTTATTTTCTGTGTTTATTTTTTTGTATATATTCCTGTTTCTACGTGTTTAAGGGTGTGGGCTGAAAAACATCTGGTGTCCCCGTGGCTGGGTTCGCCCTATATTTGTGGGGTGTATTTTGGCCGAGGGGATGCTATTAGATGAGCCCAGACCTTTTGACAGCTTCTGTGTTTGATGTATTGTCTACAACTTATGTGTTTTTAGAAGTGTTATTCAGGTGTGATCTTGTACATATTATGTTGCTGTCAATAAACCTAATATTTATTTATTTAAAATATATCCCAACATGCCTAGAAGAACCTTAACAGGAAAAATCCGCGGACAGAACCAAAACCTTTGACAAGTAGAAATATATATGTATATAAAAATGACTCTCATAATCACTTATGAGAAATGAATTTTCTACGAGCTTTACGCTCAAATTTGCTACATAACAGTGCACTATAGAGGAATTTTAAAACCACTCCACCAATAAATGATTCAAAGACGAATCTTAAATACCAATACTCTATAAAAATCTCGAATCCCAATCATCTACTGTATCCCAATACTCTATAAGCAAACTCACATAGTTATTCCGCGTGAGGACCATATGAAAGCCTACTATTATACAATATTTAAAACCCGAGTCCTGGATGCGTTCTATTCTCTGAGTCGTAAGCCCTTTGTTTATTGACTTGATTTGACTCCACTCCTGGATGCGTTCTATTCTCTGAGTCGTAATACTTTGTTTATTGACTTGATTTGACTCCACTCCTGGATGCGTTCTATTATCTGAGTCGTAAGCCCTTTCTTTGTTTATTGACTTGATTTGACTCCACTCCTGGATGCGTTCTATTATCTGAGTCGTAAGCCCTTTCTTTGTTTATTGACTTGATTTGACTCCACTCCTGGATGCGTTCTATTCTCTGATTCGTAATACTTTGTTTATTGACTTGATTTAACTCCACTCCTAAATTGCGTTTAAATTCTACCGAAGGTGTAAACAATCATCTACTTATGAATATTATTTTCTTTAGATCATCAGATCGTTAACAAATAATAAGAACCTACAGTAACTTATTACTAAGTTAATATCGTTAATAAAGGTCAAGAAGAACGTAGGCCTTAAATACAAACCTTGGGAGACTCTTGAAGAGAGCTTTGAACTAATCAAATTTATAGAAACTATAATACCGATAGACAAATTTTCTTCTATCTGCACAGTTATCCTGGACCCCAAAACGGCCAATTTTACTATTCAAAAGCCTCCAAAAAATGGTAAACAATTTGGTTTACATGTAAATAAAAACCAATATCATGATAGTAACAATAGAAATATTTCAATTCAAACTAAAACCAATTATACGTTGGCAATAACAATAAAAATTCTCACAATTGAATAATTTAATATATTTTCTAATAATATATATTTTCCATATTCTGAATAGTAAAATCTCGATCCACAATATACCATCCCCAAGCCAGTTAATATAATCCTTGTTTATGGACCACATAAAAGAGTTTTGGTCTGGTACTGTTAAATGTCCAAGATGACCACCGGGGTGGGCTTAGACAAAGTGTCTTTTATTGGACATTGCGAGGATTTTCATCGTGTGGGTGATTAAATCGTTTATATCACTATTTGTGTCCTTTCTAAGCTACACAAAACACAGGGTTCGATATTGATATTAAATTACAAATTGGAAAGAAATGTCTTCAAAATAAATTATATAAAATACATACCCTTGTCCCTGTCAGGGTAGGCGCAGAGGACAGAGTAACTGATATTTTTATCGTAACACACGTCTTTCGTCTGCCTTTTATCCAAACGCTTTCTCATTTAACCCCTACGATTTTTCTTTTTCTCTTTCGGTGTCATTCAACACATCCGAGTGATTGAAGATCGTGGCCGAAAAACAATATGTATGCACCGATTTATTATTACAAAGTGCTAATAGAGGAATGTGCAGCCCATGAGATAATAGTTTTCAATTCTCAGCAAATGTGTAAAAGTATTGTTTAGCCTTGAATTTCGTATTGATTTTTTAAATACTTTTTCTAGTAAGTCATTTTTAACGTTGTACTATGCGTATCCAGAAAGTATGTGTACTGAGGCTTTCACGACCGGATGGATTTTATTTTCGACATGTTGGCTACACTTCCGTGTAGCCTGACCCTTCTCCTCCGCAACGAGACCGGTTTGAGGTCAGTACGTTGAGAAGTGTCGACGCGACAACACGTTTCGTGAAAAATGTCAATCCAATCTCCCGCCAAGTGCGAAATACGCGGCGTCATCCGTTATCTCGTTTGGAAGGGAAAACCTCCGGTTGAGGTTTATAATGAGGTGAAAACTGCATATGGTGATAAAACTATGAATCGTACGAGTGTGTACAAGTGGTGTCGCGAGTTTAAAAACGGTCACGTCACACCTCTTCACCCTCCGCCAAAAAGTTCAAAACCACAATTTCAGCCAAGAAAATCAGGGCATCCGTGTTTTGGGACTATCAAGGCATAATTTTAATTGAATATATGCCTCAAGGGGAGACCATCAACTCTGCAAGATACTGTGAGACCCTAAAAAAATTGCGGAGGGCAATTCAGAACAAGAGGAGAGGCATGCTGACAAAGGGAGTCTGCCTGCTGCACGACAATGCCAGACCACACACGGCCAACGCCACGAAGGAACTGCTCGCCTCGTTTAAAAGATATGTCCTGAACCATCCCGCGCATTCCCCTGACCTAGCACCTTCAGATTACTATCTCTTTACCTCCCTGAAGCAGCACATCGGTGAAAAAAGGTTTTCAACCGACGAGGAGGTAAAGGAGGAGGTGGAGAAGTGGACGGAGGGGTTGGCGGGAAACTACTTCGAGGAAGGCATCAAAAAGTTGATACCCCGCTTCACCACCTGCATTGAGAGGAATGGCGACTATGTCGAAAAATAGCTTACATATGTACTACGGTAACCACGTAATTTTTTTGTTTAAATAAAAAAAATTGTAACCTTCAAAAATTCAGTACACTTACTTTCTGGATATGCCTCGTATTAAACTAAAAAAGTATTGAAAACAGGCCATGATTGACTTATGGTGTTGTGGCATTGTCATCTCAATCAGTGTCAAATCTCAGCTATCACATCACAATCATGTCCAACAACTCATCACACGTTCTATTCCCACCAGTTATTAACTCACACGCCTAATGGAATGCCTCCATCGTATCTTTAGGATCTTTTGAAGAGGATCTTTGTGGCTAAAATCGTATTCATCCCATCGTACTAAATCGATCCAATATGACCAAGTATTATGACAGGGTTTTGACGTTACCGGTCATATATTGTGGAATGGTCTGCTTCTGAGTATTAAAGATGTGGAAAAAATGTACATCTTTAGAAAGCATCCGAAGACAGATATTTTTAGAGGTCTTATCAAATCTTGTCTTGTCTTATGTTGTGCGGTTGTCTTACCAAATATATTTTTCTTAACATGTGTCAATGCGAATAATTTTCCAATCTCTGTCATCACTTTCCTGACCTAACCATTCAACTTGTTTTATTTATTTTTTGATCAATCATCAACAGTGGAGTTCAATCCTAATTTAAAACGTTCTTGAAGAAAGTCTTTTTTATTAACGGTGCTATATAAATTGCCTTTTTTTCTCTTATGCCTATAAAAAAACCTGCAATAGCTCTTTATTCTTTGTTCTCTCCCTACCAAATACATGTTACATAAAATTCTTAAAGTTGTTCTCTCACTGCCAAATACATGATATACAATTTAAAACGCTTTTGAAAAAAGATTGTTTTCTTTTCTGGAAACCTCCAAGAGCTCTATATTCTTTGTTCTCTACCTGTCAAATACGTGTTACATTAAATTCTTAAAGTCATTCTCTCGCTGCCAAATACATGTTACATGAGATACTATTTAGAACGCCTATGAAAAAAGTTTGTTTTCTTTTCTGGAAACTTCCATGAGCTCTATATTATTTGTGATCTCCCTGTTAAATACATGTTAAATGAAATTTTTAAAGCTGTTTTCCACTGCCAAATACATGATACATAAGATACAATTTAGAACGCCTGTGAAAAAAGTTTGTTTTCTTTTCTGGAAACCTCCATGAGCTCTATATTATTCTTTTCTGGAAACCATAATTTTTTTTCTTATGCCTATATAAAAACCTGCAATAGCTCTTTATTCTCTGTTCTCTCCCTGCCAACTACATGTTACATGAAATTCTTAAAGTGGTTCTCCCACTGCCAAATACATGATATACAATTTAAAACGCTTTTGAAAAAAGTTTGTTTTCTTTTCTGGAAACCTCCAAGAGCTCTTTATTCTTTGTTCTCTCCCTGTCAAATACATGTTACATAAAATTCTTTAAGTTATTCTCTCGCTGCCAAATACATGATACATGAGATACAATTTAGAACGCCTATGAAAAAAGTTTGTTTTCTTTTCTGGAAACCTCCATGAGCTCTATATTATTTGTGATTTCCCTGTTAAATACATGTTACATGAAATTCTTAAAGCTGTTTCCCACTGCCAAACACATGATACATGAGATACAATTTAGAACGCCTGTGAAAAAAGTTTGTTTTCTTTTCTGGAAACCTCCATGAGCTCTATATTATTCTTTTCTGGAAACCATCATTTTTTTTCTTATGCCTATATAAAAACCTGCAATAGCTCTTTATTCTCTGTTCTCTCCCTGCCAACTACATGTTACATGAAATTCTTAAAGTGGTTCTCCCACTGCCAAATACATGATATACAATTTAAAACGCTTTTGAAAAAAGTTTGTTTTCTTTTCTGGAAACCTCCAAGAGCTCTTTATTCTTTGTTCTCTCCCTGTCAAATACATGTTACATAAAATTCTTTAAGTTATTCTCTCGCTGCCAAATACATGATACATGAGATACAATTTAGAACGCCTATGAAAAAAGTTTGTTTTCTTTTCTGGAAACCTCCATGAGCTCTATATTATTTGTGATTTCCCTGTTAAATACATGTTACATGAAATTCTTAAAGCTGTTTCCCACTGCCAAACACATGATACATGAGATACAATTTAGAACGCCTGTGAAAAAAGTTTGTTTTCTTTTCTGGAAACTTCCATGAGCTCTATATTATTTGTGATCTCCCTGTTAAATACATGTTACATGAAATTCTTAAAGCTGTTTCCCACTGCCAAATACATGATACATAATATACAATTTAGAACGCCTGTGAAAAAAGTTTGTTTTCTTTTCTGGAAACCTCCATGAGCTCTATATTATTTGTGATCTCCCTGTTAAATACATATTACATGAAATTCTTAAAGCTGTTTCCCATTGCCAAATACATGATACATAAGATACAATTTAGAACGCATGTGAAAAAAGTTTGTTTTCTTTTCTGGAAACTTCCATGAGCTCTATATTATTTGTGATCTCCCTGTTAAATACATGTTACATGAAATTCTTAAAGCTGTTTCCCACTGCCAAATACATGATACATAAGATACAATTTAGAACGCCTGTGAAAAAAGTTTGTTTTCTTTTCTGGAAACCTCCATGAGCTCTATATTATTCTTTTCTGGAAACCATCATTTTTTTTCTTATGCCTATATAAAAACCTGCAATAGCTCTTTATTCTCTGTTCTCTCCCTGCCAAATACATGTTACATGAAATTCTTAAAGTGGTTCTCCCACTGCCAAATACATGATATACAATTTAAAACGCTTTTGAAAAAAGATTGTTTTCTTTTCTGGAAACCTCCAAGAGCTCTATATTCTTTGTTCTCTCCCTGTCAAATACATGTTACATAAAATTCTTTAAGTTATTCTCTCGCTGCCAAATACATGATACATGAGATACAGTTTAGAACGCCTATGAAAAAAGTTTGTTTTCTTTTCTTGAAACCTCCATGAGCTCTATATTATTTGTGATCTCCCTGTTAAATACATATTACATGAAATTCTTAAAGCTGTTTCCCATTGCCAAATACATGATACATGAGATACAATTTAGAACGCCTGTGAAAAAAGTTTGTTTTCTTTTCTGGAAACCTCCATGAGCTCTATATTATTTGTGATCTCCCTGTTAAATACATATTACATGAAATTCTTAAAGCTGTTTCCCATTGCCAAATACATGATACATAAGATACAATTTAGAACGCCTGTGAAAAAAGTTTGTTTTCTTTTCTGGAAACTTCCATGAGCTCTATATTATTTGTGATCTCCCTGCCAAATACATGTTACATGAGATACTTAAACATGGTTTGTTATTTTCACTAAGAATATAAGATTTTTAACTGTTACTCTCGATTCAGTATTTCTATTTCATATTAAAGCACATATATCTACAATAAGTAATATTTTAATTACGAAGCTTGTGTGCTTCCCTCAACAGCAATTAGCGGTCGGTAAGAAGTGGTTATTGACAGATCTCGGCTTCATGTCAATTCATTTGACTATAATTACCCAGCATTCAAGCAATCCAAGCTATTTTTAGTCAAACTCAGTACAGATTTCTGTCATTCAGCAATATTGCCGATATCACTAAATACAGGGTTGAACAAAGGCCATCGTCTGGTTTGGCGCATCTATAATTTAAAAAATTGTATGAGTTCTTTCAGTACCAACTATTTCAAAATTTTTCCAAGCTGCCGAAGGTCGTAGATCTATTTTTACATTCAACATCCATCATTTGCCTAAATAAGTCAGGGTGTCTCGCCATCTGCAACTAATCTTCAACGTCTGATATTTTTCAGCGTTGTAAACCTCTTACGCTGTCAAGGCTTTTTTTCAAATATCCCACTTCACAGTCGTAATTATTTGAGATAATAAATTAATTTTTGTGACACTGTTTATTTATTTACAAAATTTTGAAACAGGTTTTACTCTATCACATCAATGATAGGGGTATCAAATAACTTTTATGTTTCCTTCTTTAAGAATATTATACACTTTATTCAACCATATCATCCTTGGTCTTTCTTTACCACGCCTTCCACTCACATTTGAACTGTTTATTTATTTTCTTAGCCTTTCTTCATTCACTTGTTCCACGTGCACTAACCATTTTGTAGTGGTCTTCTTCATCTTACTCAACATATAAGCTATAAACTCCTAGTCACTTCTCTACGTATTCTATCATACAGTGACACATCATATATTCTTCATGGTGTACGCATTCCAACAGCATTATTTCGGCTCTTTTCAGTCTTGTTGCACATCCACAATGGTGCTCAAAAGACTGTTTAATTTATTTTGCAACTTAAAATTCCAATCCCATTAGAATAAACTTGTATTGTAAATTAAAATAAGAACTGCAATAAATTATTGTATATCAAAGAAAACTTACTATATAGCAAAAAATGTTACCATGAGTTCATTGATATATTCATTTATTTTATTAATTTTACCCATGAGAACAAACATACATTACTTGCGAAAAAAACCATTCAATTTGAACACACAATTTTAATGGATCTGGGTTTGTTGCCTTTCATTTGTTGTGTCCCCATTAAACTAGGCTTCTGCCTGTATCTCACTGAGGACATATAGCATGAAAAAATAAATCGATACTTCTTGCCGATTTTTGATTATATAAAACCCCGTTGCACATTCTCATCAACCTGACAAACAGTGGCACTCAATTACATATGCATACATAACGCGAAAACAAACTCCTCACACTGCATCATTCCTGACAGAACAAAACGTTAATTCTTATGTGACGAAGATATTGAAAACAGTTAATAAAAATAACAGTTTACTTAACGGCTCCATATTAACATTCTATCAATATTTTCTAGACACTCTTTACCTTAAACATGTATATATCCATTCCAATAAAGCAAAATATCTCTTTAAGTAACCTTAGGGCCATTTTGTAGATATACTGCAATCACTTTCCAGTATCAATTTAATTTTTCTAATATCTTTTTTATTCTGGATTTTCCTGAATGAGAATACTAAGCTCTTTGTATTCTTTCGTATCGTCTATTCAACTACATTTTCATTTTTCCCTTGTATTCGTTCAATAGATATTTTTCTAGCTTTGCTAGTATTTCATTGTTTCGACTACGAATAAAAAGTGATTTAATCATACTCTAAATGTATCTGAAAAGAATTACTCTTAAAATTATTTGTGCTTTAGTTGTTGCTGCAGAATCTTTATTCATCGCCATTTCATTATAAAATTAGACTTGAAAAGTAAAAAGTTCTTTTTAAAATCGGAACAACTAAGTTTTTTTACCATTCCTGCGTACGTCGTTCATCTATCTGAACTTCAATATAAAATTGACTCAAATATAAACGAGATAAGAAATGAAATGAGGAGCATGAGAAGATTCGATGTGAATGATTTGTTGTATGCAGATGATATAGAGAATGCGGTGAAAAATGAAAATAATTTAGAATGAATATCGATGAATGTTGAAATTGGTGATTCCATGAACAATGTACTGATAACATTGAAAGGTAAAAATATGAGGAATTTTACTATTCGGGAATTTTACTGATTACTTTCAAAAGCAGAAGCAGAAGGCGCTTCTGGAGGAATCATGTAGACCGCATGGAGGATACGAGATCTACAAATGGAGGATACGAGATGTCAATTCAGTTGGGAAGCGAAGCTATGTCGTGAAGTTTTTTTTAAGTGTGAGCCATTACACACCAGCAAACTCACAGGCCACACCGCTTTACTGTATCTGCTGGTATACTGAAGTGAGACGATCGAAGCCCAACGTCATATTTTTTTTTCGCTTTTTGAAAGAATAGATATGACCGAAGTCATGGGTATCCTTATACCTCCGAATACTATGCGTAAAAAATGCCTGCGTCATTCGAGGGGAGAAACAGCGCGGAGTTCGAACCGACGACCTTCCACACGAAAGTCCAGTACATTACCGCCGGACATGCACCCCTGTTAAAATTCGTTTAATTTAAATATTGTCATATGAGTCCACTTCTAAAAAATCTCCATTGACTCAAGTATCGCGAACGGGTTGATTTAAAACTGTATTTCTTTGTATTCAGGTTCCTCAATGAGATTTCTCCATTCAATCTTTCGAATCTGTATCTAAGGGATGTTCCTTCGGATAAAACAAGAACTTTAAGGTCGATTTCTTTTTCATCTAATAAATTGGTTGTACCAGGTATAGGTATCCTTATACCTTCAAATACTAGGCTGACAAAAATTGGTTGTACCACGTAAAGGTATCCTTATACCTTCAAATACTAGGCTGACAAAAATTGGTTGTACCAGGTATAGGTATCCTTATACCTTCAAATACTAGGCTGACAAAAATTGGTTGTACCAGGTATAGGTATCCTTATACCTTCAAATACTAGGCTGACAAAAATTGGTTGTACCAGGTATAGGTATCCTTATACCTTCAAATACTAGGCTGACAAAAATTAGTTGTACCAGGTATAGGTATCCTTATACCTTCAAATACTAGGCTGACAAAAAAAAGGTCTATGTTATTCGAGGAGAGCATCACAGCGCGGGGTTCGAACCGGTATCTTCCGCACGGAAATCCAGGGTGTTACCGCGCGGCCATACACCTCTTGATGTTAAGAAACGAAGCTTAGGTATTGCAAGGAAGTGATAAAATGCAAAAAAGCGTGTTTTACAGATAAATATTAATAATTTGTTAGTTATGGATATTATAAGTAGAATTAAACTGCTTTGAAAAATGAATTGCTGTGTATGTCTAAAATGAAAAATTATGTGTATGTCTAAAATGAATAGAGAATGAGTAAGAAGTACAGTACCCGTCGGTTAGTAATACACATCGATCTTAAGAAAGATACTGTAGCCGTAATCGGCTAACTTCGGCTTTGTAGAGCGTCATCTCTGTCGCTTGACAACGACTGACAAATCGCGACGGAACACGTGTATGAATGACAGATACGACGCTCTACAAAGTCGAAGATAGCCGATTATGGCCGACAGTATCTTTCTTAAACCCGATGTGTATTACTTAACATCGGGTACTGTACACAATTATTAGAGAAGTTTCAAAATAATTTGAGAATTAGAAGTGCTATAATAAAATTAATGTGGATGAGATGAAAATCATATGCATAAATTAAAAAGTGTGAAGATTCTACTTGCCCCTTAAAGGGGCATTGCAGGATAGTATGCATGTACTCGTATATATTTGAACTAAAAAGTTTGTTTTCAGTTGTTATATTTTTTAAATATTTTTTTCTTTCATTTGACAGAATTCCAGGTGAAGCGACCATGCGTACGGTCACTGAACCCATTGAGGCGACCCTTGGCCGCTCGGTCATTGAACTCGCATTGTAAGAAATGCGAGACAAGCACTGGGCAAAGGTCGCCTGCTCGGTCATTGAACTCACTATTAGCGGAGAACGGGACAGCGACATATCTTCCGCGCTGTCCTACAAAACAATGAATACCCTACGGGATGACAATAAATATATTGTGAGGCGGAGACGAGACGGCGACATATCTCTTGCGCCGTCTCGCGCACATTCCAAATATTATAAATAGCGACGTTTATCAATAAAATACCTCTTTGCATATTCCGATTTCAAACGAGTTTTATTAAACCAACGACCATCCTCATCATCTCTCCATTAAGGAACAACCGTTCCTAAACAGGCATAATAAATTAAAACCATATAATAGGTAAAATCCTTAAGAACATTTAAAATTATTTCAATTGTATTTTATTTGTATTAATTTAAAGTAATTCAGATAAGGATTTCTTTATAGGTTCTATTAATTTCAAACAAAAAAAACAAGTTTTTATGTAAATAAAATTTGTATCTGTCAACCAATAAACTTAGTTTCTAAAAGCTTTCTTATGACTGATTTTCTATGAATATATAAAGTATAAAATTTGATTTGAATTCGAAAAATATATCGATTCTCTTAAAATAGATTGGAAGTCTGTTGAACACGCCTAATAGAAAAACTTTCTCTCTTCCAGACTTTATTCTACTTTTGACTTTGCCCAGATTTAATTCCTACAAGGTGAAAACCTAAGTCAAAACGTGTCTGTCCTTAAAGAAAGGATTATCCTTTGAAACATGAAGGTTTTCTTTAATTCATTCGGAAACCTGAAAAATTCATCCTTCACTTTAACCAAGACCTTTTATTTATAAGAAGTTGGGGCGAGAAACTACCCCATGCTCTGCCACCATTGCTTATCTAATGTTTCATCTATTTTTTTTTATCAAACACACATCATCACGTTATGTCCCTTGTGGGGTTGGCAGAGAGAAAAAATCTCCATTATTTTCTATTAATTAACTTTTCACTCAGGTGTATCGCCGCTGGAGGAGTCGTGTTAAGTAGTTCTTTCTGAATCACCACATTTTGATCTTCTGGTGTTGATGGCGCTGAATATGGGTTTATTTTGTTCTCTGGAAGAGTGTGAGTGGGGATAAGATAGTAATAATAATGATAGGACAATTTATATAGCGCCGTTTAGCGAGCAAACTCTTTCGTATTATAACTCGAACTCATTATAATTGATAAATTAAAAATATAACATAATTAATATATAAAAATTGGATGAAAGGCTACGGTCATTAGATAATGTACTTCGATACATCGGCATATGTTCAGAAAAACATATTTGGTAAGAAAATCACAGAACTTTCTACGGTAAACCTACGAAAGTACGATCATATAACTTCATACCAGAAGACATTGAACTGGTTGAATGTTAGAAATAGACGCCAAATTCACATACTGTCTATATTGTATAATATCCTTAACTTTTCCACCACCCCCTCCTATCTCACCGAAAATTTTCAGCGTCTTTCCAATCATGGATTAGCACTATGAATTAGTGTTGCGCCCAAACAGAGATTGTCTATTGGCCTTTCCAGTTCACCGCTCCTCTTTTTTTACGTCGTTCTTTACTGTCCATGCAATTAGACTCTGGAATCGTTACAAACCAATTTAAGACTCGCTCCGTCCTTAACGTGCTTTAAGAAGCGACTGAAAAAACTCTTAATTTCTAGTCAGTAAAATAACGTGTTTCATTCCTAACTTTTCCTTTCCTTTCCTCTCCACCATCCCTTCCTTTTCTTTTGATTGATGATATCTCACTTTATATGAAATAGAATGTTCGGGTGATTTTCCGTCTTTGTGGAGTCCGTAGGCATATGCTCACGTATGTGTTTATCGATTTCGTGGAGATGGATCTTCATTTGAATGACTTATGCGACCACGTAACTTGCTTCATTTAATTTTGTTTGGTTGGCTGGAAGAGATTGCAGCCTTGCAATAAGCCAGTCAGATTGTATTTGCAATAAAAGTGTTAAATAAATAAATAAGATAAGACGAACTACAAAAAAACCTTTAAAGATCTTCAGATATGTGATAGTCACATATTTAGATGTAATGTAGATATTAAGTGATAATCACATATTTAGGTGTAATGTAATGTAGATGTGAAGGGATCTCTCCAAAATGTTGATAGGGCTTCCCAAAAAGTATTATATTAAAATACTTTCTAAAGCTGCACACGGCACCCATGTCTTGTATCACTTAGAGGTATTATACTATTCCTCGTGACAAAACCATCAACGGCCAACACCTTGCTTTATTGTATCGATCGATATTGAATTAAACTGTATTCTTACACGTGCATTTTAAAGCCAAGGTATTCAATTTCCCATTGTTTATTTTTTTAGGAATTCCGAGAACTTGAAATGAGCAACATTTTATATGTTATATATTTAGAAAAAAAGTTTGAAATCACAAAACGAAACAATAGAAAGCAATTTTTTTATTTCACATTTATATAGCTTTGACATTGAAACGCAGGTTCTTTGTTTCTTTTGTTCCGTAATACGCATATCTTATAGACACGAGTAAGGTTTTAATGTGAATAAAGATTCTTAAATTCCGCGTGAAACTATACCGAAAGTAACAAACCGTGTTTATTGTAATCAATGTTAATCAATTATGTGGCAACATTTTAGTCAATTAAGCTTTTAGTTCGTTCCCTCCATACGCGGTTTCTGTTTCGTTAAAATATAATGACAAGCATCGCGGTTCTTTGTTCTGAGATTCGAATTATACGTATTTGGAACATTAGAATAGAACTTGGAAACAACAAACAAATTTACTAACATAAATATTAGTTATATGACTGTCACATATATAACTTAAGAACACGTCGTACTCGTATATGTTATTTTACAAGCACACTTTAAAATTTACTAACATAAATATTAGTTATATGACTTATAACATATATTACTTAAGAACACGTCGTACTCGTATATGTTATTTTACAAGCAAAATTTAAAATTTACTAACATAAATATTAGTTATATGACTTATAACATATATAACTTAAGAACACGTCGTACTCGTATATGTTATTTTACAAGCATACTTTAAAATTTACTTACATAAATATTAGTTATATGACTTATAACATATTTAACTTAAGAACACGTCGTACTCGTATGTGTTATTTTACAAGCACACTTTAAAATTTACTAACAAAAATATTAGTTATATGACTTATAACATATATAACTTAAGAACACGTCGTACTCGTATACGTTATTTTACAAGCACACTTGAAAATTTACTTACATAAATATTAGTTATATGACTTATAACATATAAAACTTAAGAACAAGTCGTACTCGTATATGTTATTTTAAAAGCACACTTTAAAATTTACTTACATAAGTATTTGTTATATGACGTATAACACATAAAACTTAAGAACACGTCGTACTCGTATATGTTATTTTAAAAGCACACTTTAAAATTTACTTACATAAATATTAGTTATATGACTTATAACATATATTACTTAAGAACACGTCGTACTCGTATATGTTATTTTACAAGCAAAATTTAAAATTTACAAACATAAATATTAGTTATATGACTTATAACATATATAACTTAAGAACACGTCGTACTCGTATATGTTATTTTACAAGCACACTTTAAAATATTAGTTATATGACTTATAACATATATAACTTAAGAACGCGTCTTACTCGTATACGTTATTTTACAAGCACACTTTAATATATTCAACGGAATAGAAAGAAGGTATCATGCACATATTCCACTACGCCATGCCTATTGGGGTAGACAGGAAAGATCTCGCCTTACCCATATCCAAACATCTTCTATTTCAAATATTTCTTACTTTTCCCTGTGTTAAAATTTCTCCAACAATATATTTCAATTCTTTTGTTGGTCTACCTCTTCCTTGTATTTGATTTATTTCAAGCGTATATATTTATTTCATGAATTCACAATTCTCTCAAAATCGTATTAATAAATATTAATCCCACGATTCTGTAGACCGTTTGTACTGGCAATTGAGCGTGTCATACTCGGGGAGACATTTAAAATACTAAATATCTAGTGATAAGACTAAATGTCAAGTCCTGAAGGGCTCATACAGAAAACAACGAAGCAGTTAATATTAATTTGACTTTTACTAGCGCTGGGTTCATTGAAGGCATAGAAATATGATCTTCCTATGAAATTTTCAAGCTTTTGACTTCGTAAATAATAGAGAGGAATATATACTTATTTTGATAGCATACTAAATACTACGTCATGGCCCTCTGCTACGTCTCGAACTTGGCGCACCACTTGTTTCCATCCCTTATTATCTTGGACCGTGTTGAATGCAAAACTTAAACCGGATCCTGTTAACTCTTTTATTTGATTTCCCCATCTCACAGAACAACTTCCTCTCAATCGTCTTCCATCGAATATCCTCGTGATCATCAATTTCTCCAGATATCCATCGTTCTTTCTAGCAACATACCCTAAGTCAGTAAGGATTATTTTTCTATATATAGTCGAAAATCTTTCGGTTATCTCCAATTCTTGGATGATAAAAATATTGGTACGCCTTGGGATATGAATAATCCACCTACAGCACATTTCAAAGGCATTTATCATAATTCTTTCGTTCTTTCCAACTGTCCATGTTTTACTAACTAAACAGGACAATTTTTGACAAATATACTGAGCTAGTTAAAATATTTATCTAATAAAAAGTTTACAAGTACACATTATAGATATTTCTAAATAGTTGGATCCGAAATAAAAAGCAATGTTTAAGGCTTTTAACTGATTTTATTTTATTTAGAAAACTTGCAGGCATTTATCATTTACAATTCGTGATAGGAGATCAGCTCCACTATAGAAATTTAACAAATATCTGTTAGATAACTGTGATCATGTTCAATATAAACCACTAATTAGATAAATCAAAAGTCAATAAATACGCGAAATAAAAGTGATAAAGCGAAAAAAAAACATTTTTTAATTTTTTATTTTCAATACATTCACTATTAACTCTTATACATTTTTCAGATCTTTCCCTCAAAATAAGCCGAAGTTCTTCAAAGTTGTTTTTTCATATTTGGAAACAAATAATAGTCAGACGGAGCCAGGTCTGGCCTGTAGAGAAAGGGATTTAATATTTGGAAGCCACATTTGTATAGAGCAGCCAATGCAGAATAGTTTTGGTACACAGGTGCATTGTCATGGAAAAGCAGCTCCCCTTTTGTCCATTTCCCTCTTTTTCCTCCTTCACAGCTTCTTTTAACGACCAGAATAGTACTCGACAGTTATAATGATGCCTTTATATTTGTTATCAATCAGCAGCATGCCTTTCGCATTCCAAAAAATGTAGGCATAATTTTTCCAGCAGATTGCGACACTTTGAACTTCTTAGGGGGCGTGTATCTTTTTAATGCCACTGCATGGATTCCTGCTCATAATGATGAACTCAAATTTTATCTTCAGTAACAATTCAGCTCTAAATCTCATCGTTGTTGTTTCCGATATAGATTTCTTGATTGAACTTAAAATTATATGTTGATGTTGCCCCATTTACTCAACAAGATCAAACAAGCTGTTTAATTTACGCAGGGAGAGCACAAACTATGCAATTAATTAATTTATCAATAAAGGTTGCTATATAGTTAAGAAATAATCCGTTTAAATTGAACATCTTACGTATTTTAATTGCTGAATTTAAAAGAGGATTTATGAGTTATTTCTTACACGTTGATTAACCTGATGGAGGATGACATACCCTACTTACTCCTTAAAGTTTTATTTATTTTTATTTATTTATTTATTATTACAAATGACAAGAAATATACATAATTTGTGAAAAAACAATAGTTAATTTAATTTGGACATACATTATTTTAATGGATCTGGGTTTGTTGCCTTTCATTTGTCGTATCCCCAGTAAACTAGGCTTTTGCGTGTATCTCACTGAGGATATTTAGCATGAAAAAATAAATCGATACTTCTTTCCAATTTTTGATTACACAAAAACAAAACCCCGTTGCACGTTCTCATCAACCTGACAAACAGTGACACTCAATTACAACTGGAACCATCATGCGGAATCAAACTCCTCACACATCATCACTCTAGAAAGACTAAACTTGTTCATACCATAATATACCGCACACAATCATAACAATAAAAACAAAAGTAAAACCAAACATGAACACAAAATGAAACAAAAATTAAACCAAAAATGTTCATCCCATAATATACCGCACACAATCATAAGAATAAAAATTAACACAAAACTATACAGAAACACAAATACAAAACAACAAGAAGAAACCCATACTCAAGAACCCACACAAATCTTTTCCACACGTCATTTCCACACGTCATCCATCCTGAGAGCCCAAGTACTCAAAATCCTGTCGCAATAACAACCACGCTCCGATCGACTGTCTCCTTCCTTTATCTTTATTAAATTCGGCACGCCATTGTACGTCGACAAATAAGTATATTGCCTTTTTTTTTTTTTTTTATTAAACAAGTAAATTATTATACAAACATTTGTCAAGGCTATACCTATATACAAATCTATTACTTAACTAATCTTAATTATATGTTATAATTTATGAACTTATTTAATCTTATTTTCCTACATATCATTTTATTTTATTTATTCAATCTAAATATATGAGATCTTAGAAATAATTAACACCTACATACTACTTATAACTAGATAACAATTCTTACACTTACATTATTCAGCAAAAACAAGTCCACTCGTTCAGGCTACTTGTATTCCATCACATTCACTTAGACCTTGGTCGTCCCAGCTAATACTGAAGGTGGACTAGTCAGGCAACAGATAATGCTTCGGGAGCTTGTGCTTATAACAGAAGGGTAGGTCGGATTTACTCTCGTAAGCCCCCAGGGCAGCGACTAAGGGATTTCTGTGATTTTGTTGGCTTTTATAGAACTTCACGGTCCAAGCGAGAATGGGGTGTTGTAGGGTTTCTTCTCGCTGTTCAGCGTGAAGTCGGGTAAGATTTGTTCTGGGATGGGTGTTAAAAGATATCTTGAATGCCTTGTTCTGCACTCTCTGGAGTTTCAGGTGATCCGTGTTGCTCACACTACCCCAAACGGGTGCAGCATAGGTCAAGATAGGACGAATAAGGGTTTTATAGAGGAGGAGCTTATTTTTGGGTGAAAGGAAGCTGCGTCGATGAAATATCGAACTGATAGCCCCTATGCCCTTGTGACCCTTCTGTTTGATGGTATTCAAATGGGTTTTCCACGTCAGTCGCCGGTCAAGGTGCAGGCCGAGGTATTTAACCACGTCCTGCCACTCAACCAGGCAACCACCGATGAATAAGGGCATCGACGGCACTCTTTCCTTGATTTTTCGGGAGAACATGATGGCCTCAGTTTTGGCGTCATTGATTTTGAGCCTCCAGTCCTGGTAGTATTTCTCAAGGATCTCAAGAGCAATCTGAAGACGGCGACCAGCTCGATCCACCTTGAGTGACGATGCGTAGCATGCCGCATCGTCAGCAAAGAGTGCGAGTATTGCCTTTGGGCAAAAGAGGTTTTAACTCTAAGGATGGTGAACATTTTATAAAAGCCATGAGTGACATGTGTCTGCTGAGTCTGCATCTTCTCTTCATCTCGATGGTAGTGCCAGAGAATGGATTTGAAATGCAAATTTCGACTTTTGTTTTCTCTTTCTCCTAATTTATTTATAAGGTTTTTTATTTGCATCTCGATTTAAAAGGTATATTTGTTGCTTCAAATCTAATTGAGAATTGTTATTTAATCTATGAAAACTTCACAGGTTTTGACTATGTTGTGCTTAATATTTATATTATAAATTATTTTATTTGTTTAATTGCAGTAGATTCGAAACAGTTTTGATTATACGAGATCTGGGTGTTATATTTGATGCTAGTTTATCATTTTTGACTCATATTGACAAACTCATTAATTGTCAGTTGTCTGAAGATGTTGAAATTTATTCTGATAATTTCAAAACCATTTAAGGGAACACGAGTAATCAAATTCCTGTACATTGCCTTGGGGGCAGATTAGAATACAATTTTATTATATGGACTCCTCATTAAACGACCCATTCCAATGCATTAGGGAGAGTCCTACACAGATGTTTGCACTACTTTAAATTTAAAATGTGTCTTAATATGAATATTAATAATTTTAATTTGTCATCTAACTTTAATTTGATAAACATTTAATAGGCGAAAAAAAGCAGATTTGATTGTACTTTCTCAAGTAATTAATGGAATATAACTGGAATTGATAAATATTCGAATTCTAACAAGAATGACAAGGCTGTAGAACGAATTATTTAGCATTTTTTCCTTATCTTGATAGGATCGAAAATGAGTACGCTTCAGTCTCGGATATTTTGAAGTTAGTGCATTGACCTACTCGTAGAAGGAGTAACTGAATGAGTACGCTGAAGTCTCGGATATTTTGAAGTTAGTTCATTGACCTTGAGGGAGTAACTGAATGAGTACGCTGCAGTCTCGGATATTTTGAAGTTAGTTCATTGACCTAGAGGGAGTAACTGAATGAGTACGCTGCAGTCTCGGATATTTTTAAGTTAGTTCATTGACCTTGAGGGAGTAACTGAATGAGTACGCTGCAGTCTCGGATATTTTGAAGTTAGTTCATTGACCTAGAGGGAGTAACTGAATGAGTACGCTGCAGTCTCGGATATTTTGAAGTTAGTTCATTGACCTTGAGGGAGTAACTGAATGAGTACGCTGCAGTCTCGGATATTTTAAAGTTAGTTCATTGACCTAGAGGGAGTAACTGAATGCTCTTTTCCGAATATTCGAGTATAAAAATTTAATCCTGCGTGTTTCTTGAGGACTTTTAAATAACTTTTTTGAACTGCTTTTTAAAAGAGGATTGTATTTTTTTTTAAATCTTGTATTTTTCTCCGTTCTGGAGAAGCTTCATGAATTAACAGCTAACTGATTCCGTAATTTATTGTTTGTTTTTGTGTTGGTATCAATTGATAAAAATCAATTGTTCTTCTTTTGTCTGTATTTTTTACCAGCTTGATTTAAAAGTCATATACTAAGACACTGAGTGCTATGGAAATAGTTTTGACTATTGGTTGTGATTGTGGAATTCATATGTGGATTATTAAAATATTCAAACGCATCTGTATTTCTGTTTCACATTGATGTCAAGAATGATGACCGATTTGGTGCAGTGCAGGCTGTCCGCCTATGGATGGACCTGTTTTGTGCTGGTGACTCATATATTGGATGTTAACATAAATTGTGTCCGTTATTTTCCAAATGAAGAGAACAAGAGGACACAACAAAAAAATACAACAAATTAGTCAATAATGTATTCTCCTTCATTGTTTTACAAAAAAATTGTCAATAATGTTTTCTCTTCATTAATTTACAACAAATTAGTCAATAATATATCCTCCTTCATTATTTACAACTTCTTGTCAACGTTCTACAAGTTTTTCAATGCCTGTGCGATAAAAACCATCCGGTCTTGACTCGAGGAATTCGTCCAGCCATGTCCGCAATTTGACGTCATTATTGAAGGAAACGCCGCGCAAATTGTTCGAAAGCGACCGGAAAATGTGGAAATTCGACGGCGTGAGGTCTGGAAAATATGAAGAGTGCGATAGAACTTCCCAACCAAGCGTTTGAATGGCATTTTTCGTAATGTTGGCGATATGAGGGCGAGCGTTATCGTGTTGCAGAATAACGCCATATTGCCGATCCGGCCTCTTTTGTTGAATTGCAGTGTTGAGCCGCTGCATTTACAGAATGTGGAGCTCCGCGTTTACTGTCTGATTGCGTTCAAGTATCTCATAGTGGATGACGCCTTGCCAATCCCACCAGATACAAATCATCGTCTTGCGCGGATGCAAACCTTGTTTCTCTCTGGGCGTTGCTTGTTGGCTATAACTCGCCCATTCTTTCCGTTTCTTCATATTCACATAAAGGCACCATAATTCATCACCAGTAATGAAGCAGTAAAGGAACTTTTTTCTTGTAGCCATGTGTAGCTCGATGACGCACGAGCAAACCAGCAGAAATTGTCGAACGTTGATTTTTGTTGTTTTCACTCAAAACATGTAGAACCCAAGCGCCAAACGTGTGGACTTTTCCCATTGATTTAAGATGTCGGTATACAGTCATGTGACTACAATTCATCTGTTCAGCCAATTCTACGATGTTTTGAAGGGAATCTTCATGGATAATATGGTTTAAGCGGTCCTCGCCGATGTCCACTGGTCGTCCGGAATGCTCCATGTCTTTCAGGCCGAAATTAAAACGCAAAAACCATCGACGACCTGTTCTTTCAATCATAACATTTTCACCATACACTTTGCAAATATCGCGAGCAGCTTTGGTAGCTTTATTCCCTCGATTGAACGCGAACAGAAGGAGATGTCGAAAATGCTCACTTTCGTCTACTTGATATTCCATTTTGAAGGCTTGTAATCAAATAAAATAATATATGTAACGTAAAAGCAAACACAATATCTTGTAGAGCAGAAAATTTTATTTCGAATGACCATTTTGTTTTACTTTTGGTGCTCATTTTTAAATTTGGAAAAAAACAGACACAACTTATGTAAACACCTAATAGTTGAATTTTTGCATTATTCTAACTATGTGTACTTGTATGATTTTGTTTTTTTTTGTCGCACGAGTTTATCAGCATTGATTTTTAATGTTTGTTTTTTATATATATTATCTTTTTGTAATATGTGAAACACTACTGTTTATTTTATTATTATTGTTACGAGTATAAGGCACATTGCACCGTTTACTTGTAAATAAAATGTAACGTGTTTACGATAAATGACGGCTTGTTTTCTAATAAACCATAATATTTCAAATATTCAGTATCAATAAATTAGTATTCGCATATTACAAATCGCAAATGGAAAATCCTCACGAACGAATTTAACGCGAATATAAATAGATTATTCAGTACAGAGTGACATTCAAAGGATTTCCCCAAATGGGCTTATTTCTAGTCCCGATAGATGGCGCCTGGTGCCTGGCGCAACCCCGCGATGTGATTGGCAGCTTCAGGGATCTTTTATCTGTAGGCTTCAACCAAATCAAACATCACACCAGGAAATGACTACTCCTTCAACTGCCAACCTTTGCTTTTTGCCAGTTTTTCTCAGGAAATTTACCTCTTTTTTCTGTCTCGCAAATTAAATTTTCTTCCGCCTGTACCTAATTAAGTATTTCGCACAAAGAAATGGAAATTCTTTTAAGTATCTAATTATGTTTTAACTCGATAGTTATTATTATTGAATTTTAGATACATACATACCATCACATAATCTCCCTGTCGAGTGAGGCGGAGGGGGTAGATGGCCAGACTTTCATATCTTAATACACACCCCTAACTCTTTCTTCCATGTGATGTGTAACTAGCACACATTGCTTCTAAAAACTTAAATATCTCTATAAATATAATAAATACTGGGTTCAGATTTTAGGTATTCTTCCGTTTTACATTTACGCATTGAATAAAAAAATAATATTAATAATAATTAGCACTTATCGGCCACATCAGAGATATTTTGTGAAAATCGGGAATAATTTCACCAATACAATCAAACGTGCGCCAGTGTGTGATGTAGGTATATTCATTCTAAAAAACCACTATGGGTGAGGAAGCGATGTTATTCACGTCTCACTCTCACTCTACTTCGGTATATGGGAACGCAATAAATGGAATGTCAGTTAGCTCACTTATCTCGCTTCAGAAGCTCCCGGACATCCATTTGAGATGGTATCTTCACCCGTTTTGTGAACGTCGGCCGATGTTTTTTGCATGTTTTCAGCTATTGAATTTTAATTATTATCACTTTTGACTTCAAATTTAATTAATTTAAGCGATTGACTATGAATATTCTTATTTTTCCGATTTGAAATCGCTCATTTTTACACGTGTGTTGATGTGTATTGAATACACAGCACCGAAACGCGCGGATTGTTTTAGCACAGTAAGGAAAAGGTTAACCTGTTATACAAAACCTCATAAAACTCCAACGATTTTCCTGACTATCTATTTTTCCTTCATTTAAAATATCATTCCATTGAATCAATCATACTTTCCTTGATTTTCCTGTCACACGCCTTTTACTCACTTTCTATGTATGAAATAAAGATAAATGTAAACGGATTTACACTTTATTTTCTGGTCAAGATTTTGTAAGACGTATAAGTTAGTAACACTAAAATTGAAAGATTTTACATCAGGAGATTTATAAAAAAAGAAAAACTGAAATTAGTATGCCGGGTTAAATTTTAGCATTGGTTATAAAATAATAGAGCAAGTGATGGAGTTTAGGTATTTTGGAGTGAGCATCAGTAGGAATAGAAATATGTATGATGAAACCTTAAGACAAGTCAATAAGGCGACTGCAATATCGGGATACCTAAGAACACCGGTGTAGAATAACAAACACATGAGAAGAGAAAGTAAAGTCACAATATACAAGACATGTGTGAGACCGATAGCCACCTACGGAATAGAAACCAGAGCAGACACATCTAGAACAACATCTCTCCTGAGAACCTCGGAAATGAAAACACTGAGATGTATAACTGGAAACACACTAAGAGATAGAATCAGAAACACCGAAATAAGGAGAAAATGTAGTACAGAAGACATCGTCAGGTGGAGAAGACAACGAAGGCGATACTGGAACAAACATGTAAACATAATGCAAGACGACAGACTTCCACATGTCACCCTTCAAGGGAACCCAGCCGGAAGAAGATTACCGAGGAGACCTCCGAAGAGATGGCGTGACAGCTGGCAGTCCACGTCACAAGAAGGGGAACAAGCGGAACAAACAGATTATGATCTATAGGAAGAGGAAGAAGAAAAAGGTTATTTCTGCCAATCCAATAAAAGACAGCGTGATGCACATATAACACGGATGAACTTTTGGCTTTTATATCTATGAGTGAGTTGTATACGTTTATATTTATAACAATATTTGCTTTTGTTTTATGTATTTCCAATAGTACGAGTATCAACTGCATATTTGTAATTTTTTATCATATGGTTTATGTACACAGGCTGTGGGCTGAAAATTATATATATATATCATCCTCGTGGTCGGGCTCGTCCTCTTATTAGTGGGGGTTTATCTGTATTGCGTGTGGATGAGCCTAGATATTTTCATTTATCATCTCAATTGCTTTAATATATAAATGTGTAATTAGAAATTTTTATTTAAATACTACATAACTATCAAGAAATATATTATTTATGTAAATTATTTTCTCTCATCAAACCTTTCAAAGAAACCTTTCTAAAAATAAACATACTATAAATAAACTTCGTGAAATTTTCATCCCTTTGTGTTGTCTTGTGACCTTTTTCAAAAAGTTTTCAGTTTCAAAGTTTAAGGATTGAAAAAAAACTAATTTAACAACAATTCTTTTAACTTAACCATAACACCACCAAAAGTTTACACAACTTTTTTAAAGAATCAAAATCATTCAATTTAGAAAAATATCTATAACAATTTAGTTTCCATAAATACTTTTGAAAGTAAAAGTAACATAATCCCAAATGGTCTGACTTAACTACTTCCTGCTGTTGCAAAGCAAATTGGATTCCATCCTTGATTGTGAGCTTTTTGGGTCTTAACGAAGTTTTTTCAAGTTTTTGATTGACCCTTTAAAATTCACTCATAAAAAGTTTTTTTTTCTTTCGCTGCGGTCTAAGGTCTTTCGAGTTCTCTTGCGTGACAAAAGCCTGGCTCAAATCTTCTTAAGTTTTTGCTAGAACCCGAACAAAACAAGTGTCGTTTCCATATTTTACAAAATGGGCTCTTCCTTTGTTAATTTTTTTTGTCAAACTTTATTTTAAATGCCATTTAATCTTTAAAAATGTATTACTTTCAAAAATATATAAAATTTTATTTGATGAAATTTTCTCGTATAATAAATATACAAATACATACATCTAACAGGATTTGATTTTTTGTCAATCATCAGCCTCATTCAGCCCATATTTGTCCAATACTAAATATGCAATCAAGTTCATTTTTCAATCATCAGCCTCATTCAGCCCATATTTGTCCAATACTTGATGTGCAATCAAGTTCATTTTTCAATCACCAGCCTCATTCAGCCCATATTTGTCCAATACTTGATGTGCAATCAAGTACATTTTTCAATCATCAGCATCATTCAGCCCATATTTGTCCAATACTTGATGTGCAATCAAGTTCATTTTTCAATCACCAGCCTCATTCAGCCCATATTTGTCCAATGCTTGATGTGCAATCAAGTTCGTTTTTCAATAATCAACCTCATTCAGTCCATATTTGTCCAGTACTTGATGTGCAATCTAGTTCATTTTTCTCCCTCCACTTTGAGCACTCTACACTTTTGCATCCTATCAGACTGTACGATGCCATATATTTAGCTTGTAGATGATCGAATCCAATTGGTTTAATCTCGTTACTCAATCGCCACACCATGAGTACTATTATCTGTCGATCTTAGTTTTCGCAACGATATATCCCAACCGATCCAGGATCGCCGGGTAACAATTGTATTTTATTATACTTTCGTTGTATACGGTTCAGCCTGGCGGGCTTATTACCATGCGGCAGTATCTTCCATCCAACCAGAAAGATGTATATCTGAATGGATCGATCTCTCTGCAGGCGTTCCCCAAGGTGGAATTCTCTCTCCACTCCTTTTTTCTATATTCATCAACCCAATAACATAACCTCTGAAATCTTCTTATCATCTGTATGCGGATAACCTGCAGATATATATTCATTTTGATCAAAATTTATTTCATACGGCTTTGAATGATTTAAATGCGGTCCTTCAATCGATCTCGGAGTGGACGGGGCAGCATGACTTCCTCATAAATCCTACGAAGTCTCAAGCGATCCTCATTGGCAGCCCTCAGCTTCTCGGTAAATTCAACACTGACTTACTTCCTCCAATATTACTTGATGCCTCTATCATACCATTACATAAAACTGTTAAAAACCTAGGAGTGCTAATAGATAACACTCTCATGGCGAGATCAAACAAATGAGGTAAGCCTAAGGATCTTCTTCAGCCTTCGTTCCTTTGCAAAGATTCCTGCCTACTAAAACCAAAATGTTACTCGTACAATATCTGCTCTTTCCGATTCTGGACTATGCAGACGTATGTTTTTTGAATATTGCAGAGGAACAGCTGGACAAATTACAGCTTCTTCAAAATGTTTGTCTAAGATTTATTTTCTACCTACGAAAGTACGATCATATAGCTTCATACCAGAAGGCATTGAATTGGTTGAATGTTAGAAATAGTCGCCAAATTCACATATTGTCTCTATTGTATAATATCCTTAACTGTCCCGCCGCCTCCTCCTATCTCGCCGAACATTTTCAGCGTCTTTCCAATCATGGATTAGCGCTATGCTCAAACAGAGATTGTCTATTGGCCTTTCCAGTTCACCGCTTCTCTTTTTTTACCTCGTCCTTTACTGTCCATGCACTGAGACTCTGGAATAAGTAACAAACCAATATAAGACTCGCTCCGTCCTTGGCATGCTTTAAGAAGCGATTGAAAAACTCTTAATTTCTAGTCAGTAAAATAACGTGTTTCATTCCTGATTTTTATTTTCCTTTCCTCTCCACCATCCTTTTCTTTTGATTGATGATATCGCACCTTACATGAAAAATAATGTTCGAGTAATTGTGGGCATATGCTCACGTATGTGTTTATGGATTTCGTGGGGATGGATTGTCATTTGAATGATTTTGTGCGACCACGTAACTTGCTTAATTTACTTTTGTCTGGTTGGTTGAAAGAGATTAGCGCCTGGCAATAAGCTCGCCAGATTGTATTTCCAATGAAAGTGTTAAATAAATTATTGTAATTTCCACGGTGAGGCAGACTAGCAACATAATAAATAGCTGCTACATTTTCCCTTTAAAGTTCAATATCAAATTAAATAGTTTTTCATTGTCATCGTTACTGGACCTCGTAGTCGAGGATCCCCTCGCAATTCCAATGTCAATTCAGTTGGAAAACGAAGCTGTGCCGTGGAATTTTCGTTTTTTTCTTCTCCTTTTTTCTCATCTTTAAGTGAGTGAACTGTTGCACACTGGCCACACCGGTGAGCTGGATCCAATGGCACACCTGAAGTGAAAAAATCGAAGCACACCGGCATGTTTTTACACCCTTTTTTAAAAAACAGATTTGATCGAAGTCATAGATAACCTTTTACCCCCGTATACTAAGTGGAAAATATGACTGTCATTCAAGGAGAGTAGCACAGGGCGGGGTTCGAACCGGTGACTTTTTGCACGGAAGTACAGTGCGTTACCGCGTGGTCATACACTGCAAATTGTTAGCACCTATATCATACATTAAAAAATGAATTATTTGCTTAAAAATAAAATATTGTATTAAACTTTTCTTGAATCTTAATAAATCTATATTTTGTTCTATTATTCAACATTTTAAAGGTATTTATCTCAATTGAAGCACATTTCTATATTATGGAACGTATCTTTCAATATTTTTTTTATTTCTTGACAACATTTGAGCGATTTCGATAAATTTTTTGTAACTAATCTTAAATATAAAATAAGGCAGTACAATAGAAAAAAACATTTGAGATAGAAGCTATCAAACGGTCTTGGTTCATATCATAACATCCTCCCAATCGAAATACACCCCCACCAATAGAATTATCTTGCCTTAGGTAAGTAAAGGATTCCAAAGCCTTCTGTGTCATAGAAAATAAAAAATATCTATAAATTTGGTATATTTCTTTCTATCTAGAAAGATACGTAGTAAAGGTAGAAAATTTATGACTTAACTTTATAACCTCAACTTTTCGTGATTAGGAGCTCATAATTCCTAAGCCTTGGTTCAGCCCACTTTATCACGGCGTAACTCTTTCCAAAGACCGCGCTGCTAATGACGTCTGACAGATATTGCCATCGTCTGTTTTTTCTTTCACTTTATAACTATTTTATCGAAATATCCGCACGTCTACAAACGTTTTTCTTACTCCAATGTGAATCTGGGGTAGTGGGAGTATGTGCGTTTTTATATTTAACATTGTTTATTATAGGGATTATGTGCGTTTTTATTTTTAACATTGTTTATTATAGGAAGTATGTGCGTTTTTATATTTAACATTGTTTATTATAGGGAGTATGTGCGTTTTTATTTTTAACATTGTTTATTGTAGGGATTATGTGCGTTTTTATTTTTAACATTGTTTATTATAGGAAGTATGTGCGTTTTTATATTTAACATTGTTTATTATAGGGAGTATGTGCGTTTTTATTTTTAACATTGTTTATTATAGGGAGTATGTGCGTTTTTATATTTAACATTGTTTATTATAGAGAGTATGTGCGTTTTTATTTTTAACATTGTTTATTATAGAGAGTATGTTTGTTTTTATTTTTAACATTGTTTATTATAGGAATTTATGTTTATTTAATTATTTATTTTACTGTACTATACACGTAATTTACGTGAACAATGGTAATGGGGGGAAAACATTCAGCAGCTGGATTTCATGTGGGGTATTTTGATAGTTTCTCTCTCAAATCATTATCATTCCATTACCTCTTGTGTTTTTTTTCCGTTGCCTTAACATATGTGTGAATATTTAAAATGTATCACATTTTATGTTGCTATCAATAAAACTATTATTTATTTATTCAATATTTTCAATTCGTGCAAACCCGATACTAAAACTTTAACTTCAGAAATAGGTGTGTGTTATTTCCCTCGCATGTTGTTAAATATCTGTTGACCTCCTTGGCCTAACATATAAGACGCATGTCTTCCAATCGGGAATTACGGGTTCAGTTCCATAGGTTATCATTTCATTAAAAAAGATTCTAGTCTAGTTTTCACTTAAAGCCTCTTTAATATGTAATATTTTTAATTGTTTGGAAGAACCATAAATCTGTCAGATTTTTCTGTATACAAAAATCAAGTTATTGTTTAAATGGTAAAGTTTCTATTTTACAATAGTATAATTTTACAATAGTATAATTTAAAATAATATCTTTATTGGCTTCATTCTGTTCTTAGAGAACAAAATATGGAATCGCATAACTTTGAATGGGTGTATCAATTTTCTTAAACCTTTACAAATGTTAAAATAACAAGAAATTTACTGTCAAAATACTATTGCTCGTCGACAATGATTTTCTAAGATACATACTCGATTCGTACGTAAACTTACTTATTGTTACTGTCTAGTCTTAGTAGGTGTATTTTTTAATATTTGTACAAGTCCTTACATTATTTTAATATAAATATTGCAATTAAGACTCTATATCTGTGTTAACACGTTCACTGCGTCGAACACGGCTCCCGTGTCCATACAAAATAGCCTTGAATGTTGAGTGCACTCATAAACGTCTCCCGATAAGGATTCGTCGCCGGTTTCATGTGTTTTGAAGACACGAAGGAATACACTTGTATATGATGTTTCAATAGAGAGTAGAATTTGATTTTTTACAAAGTTATGGGTTTTCAAAAATTCGCGAATTTTCAGCATCTCTGTATGACACTTTATACGCAGTGAACGTGTTAAGACAGCTAGCTTTTACTCGCAGTATTTTTGACCCAAAAATTCTAAGAACTTCTATAATGTTTATCGTCGAATTTCTGCCACAAATTGATAAGTAAAGGCGGCCCTCAACTCACACATTTTACTTTCGAACAATTCGCTATTTAGCACATTTTTTTAAATTTAATTTTTTAAAGATTTTTGTCGATAATGCAAAATTGTTCGCTTCCATGCGGTCGCTCACACTTTTTTGGAAGAAATATAATATATATAGAACACAATAAACAATATTGGAGACTCGTGGGCTGAAATAAGAGTCAACGATGAAAGGTTCAGGGAAACAATTATGCCCACAAATGATGAGTGATTTATAAATTCTGAAAAAACTCCGGAAACTATCACAGGTGAAATAGTTAACCTAATGAATGAACTAAACTTGGACGTCAACAACGAAGATGTTTTTTTTTATTTTTTATTAAACTAAGTAAATTATTGTACAAACATCTGTCAAGGCTATACTTATATACAAATTTATTACTAAACTTATCTTAATTATATGTTATAATTTATGAACTTACTAAATCTTATTTTCCAACATATCATTTATTTTATTTTATTTATTCAATCTTAATATATGAGAACTTAGAAATAATTAACACCTACATACTACTTATAACTAGATAACAATTCTTACACTTACATTATTTAGCAAAAACAAGTCCACTCGTTCAGGCTACTTGTATTCCATCACATTCACTCAGACCTTGGTCGTCCCAGCTAATATTGTAGGTGGACTAGTCAAGCTACAGTATTAGCTGGGACGACCAAATACATAATGAAAGTAAGGAAGAAGAAACTAATTAAATCGTTAAGACTTTGACAAAAATATGAATGAAGCCTTCATGCATCTTGACAATTTTTTTATTATCATGGAAGAATGTGATCCCAATGGAGAACGTATATCTCAAGTATGTAGGGCGATTGAGAAAGACACAGCATGTTATAGAACTCTTTATCAGGAAAAAAAGGGCAATATTCAATTAACTCTTGACAAGTTTACAAAGAAAACACCAGAAAGCACTTAAGCACGCCTCGTTAACTTAATTATGTATATTGATAAATATATTTTTGATATATTATTGATAAATAAATATTTTAAAATACAATTTTTGATGTTTTTTTAACATCCCTCTACTTTCGAACATTCAACATTCGCACACATTTTTAGGAACCAATTATGTGCGAATGTCGAGGGCCGCCTTTACTAAATTCGATTTTTCATATTTTTTAGCATTTATCATCACATACTCGTAACGAATGTAAGTTACTAAATAACTATAAATAAATACAATTTTTACATAAAATCTCACTTTTTGACAATTTGAACTTTGATTATGTTTATTTATTTTTAGGAATGAACTTATGCGTTAATTGTCCAGGAATTTGTTTGAAAGCAATGATCTCTCTTTCACTAACTCTTGCCCCATCTGATTGTCTCATCAGAAATAGTCGTGATCCCTCCAATCTATCCATCCAAACTGTCTTTAAAGATATTCGACTTCTCCTTACTTTGGGTATCTCATAGACGACCCAGCTCTTTTCCTGATTTGGCAAATCTATCGATTTGGTGATTTGCCTTTGTCCCTTTGTCCAATCTGATCTAAGTTTTTTTTCCTTTCTAATCTATTATTTACAAAATGATCAATGTTTATTTTGATTATTCAATGTTAATTTTGATTATTCAATGTTAATTTCAATTATACTTTGCTTTTCCTTAGTATCAAAATTTTGTTTTCATTTACGTCGTGGCATAATAAACTCAAGAATATAATAATTAATAATCTTCAACTCAAGTTTAAGATACTCATTATTCGGTTGACTTCAAAGTAAATCCCTTAGTAGGCAATATTGTCAGCGCAGATGTTAATGAAAGTGAAAACATCATAAATGTGATTATACTGGAAATGAGGTTAGTCAATGAGGCTAAGACGAGACAGGGGCGGGGAGGCTGTATCAGATACAGGCTACAGCGTGCAATTATGGAGCACTGGCGCTTATTAATAATTATTCCGGAAGCGAGCTGCTGCGCCAACCCCAACGCTTTTGAATTTAAGGAGATTACCATTAGTTGGAATACCTATTCCTGTTAAAATATTAAGAAAAATATGTTAGCTAACTGTTTTTTCGGATCTTAAGTGTTATAGGTAAAGTTTTTTTTTAAATGACTTGAAGCTATTTTAACTGTGATAAAAAGTTAAAATAACTTAAAACTTTTGAGTTTTGCGTTAACTCGGCCACACATTAAAAAACCATGAGATACAGAATAAGACATTCAAACTCTGTTTTCATCTGATGTGATGGAAAAATATATTTGAAGAAGCAGAGAAAAAACACTTTTGGTCCAAGAATATTCGTGTATTCGATTTGGATTCAATGCAAATGTATGACTTACTTAGTAGGACGGCTGTTTCCAACCCTGGAATTACGGAACGTTTTAGTCTAGTTTTCTCTCAAATTATCCCAGATTTACTTCTGGTTGGTTGGAAAGAATAGTTACATACCTCTCATTCATTATTTTGCTCTAACTATACTTTTCTCAGTGGTCCTCGACCAAAATTTGTATAGACTCATCAGTTCGACATGTACAAACGACCTCAATGCACTTTCTTTCACCCTACTTAAATCATCAGTGTTTGCTCAAATTCATCTTTAATAATTGGTGTTCATATTCTGTCATACATCAACACATCACATGCTTTCTCGTTTCACCGCATTTCTTTAATGAATTTTCCACGTCCACGTTTTAATCGCATACATCAATATTGACACTTGTACACTGTCAGTTTAGCAGATCTTGAACATGTTTGGTTTGATTATATCCGAGTATGTCTTTTAGATCTCTATTAAATTTGGTTTCTATCGCAATATGTTTTTCAGTATCTCGTCCTATCTTTCAACCACATGAGAACATACTTCCTAGATATAAAAATAAATTATTCAACTCATTTTAATTTATAAATCATTATACATTAAAGTATTTGACTGGAAAGCAAATGTTACATCGAAAGGTAATCAGAATGAATTCCTAGCAAATGGTTTCATGAACTCACATATTAAATGATAATATACAAGGAATTCAGTCTACCTTTCACCTGAAGGTAGTTTAGTCAACTATCGATATGTTTAATGTAAAATCTGATAAAATTTAGTCAACTATCGATGTGTTTAATGTGAAATCTGATAATATTTAGTCAACTATCTTTATGTTTAATGTAAAATCTGATAAAGTTTAGTCAACTACCGATATGTTTAATGTAAAATCTGATAAAATTATCGTCGTATAAATCATAAACAAGCTTATCTCAAATAACAAGATTTTATATGAAAGTAATTTTGAACTTTTCTCCAAATTCCTTTTTTTTTCGGGATATTACTAAACTCGTTACAAAAATATATTTTTTATTGCCTACTAGATGTTAAATTTGACGAGTTATACAAACTTAACGTGATAAACTAAAATAAAAATTCACGAGTGAAAACTACTATCACTTTGGCAAAGTTAGAAAGACAGTTGTCTCCCGGAACGATGGTGGCGGTTTCGATTCCCGTTGTTACCCGTCTTTTTTAGAAATAAAATGTCAGTAACATCTTCCTGATTAGATGTAAAAGATAACCAAATTGCTTTAAAACATCCGATTGCACTATATATAAATAAAACGGTAATACAAGTCAATACATCACTTTTAAAAAAAATCAAATACTCTTAATAAAAATACAATTGATAAATGTTTTTATTTAATTAACGACACAACAGTGTATTTTATGTATAATAATTTACACACAACAGTGCACATATGACAAGTTACGAGGGTCATCCAGAAACTAAGATTACAAGGGCTCCTGAGGCCGAGGGAAATTTTTTGTTTCAAAGTTGGTGCAACTGGCATGTAGAGGGGATCCTAACGGTCAGTTTGTTTGGTCCCGCGTGTTTGTCAGCCATTTCGTTCAGTCACGGTAAATTCTTCCGATGGAGAGGTCGTCGTGCGCTCCCACCAACTCTCGTCCGTGCGAGACCAGCGCGGTCATCAGTTTTTTGACTTTGCAGAACAATACCGCCGCCAATATCCATCGGAAGCTCGTGGAAGTTTATGGTAGTAATGTGATGAGTCGACAACATGTCACGAAGTGGGTTAGGTTGTTCAAAGAAGGTCGTACTGATAATCACGACGAGGCAAGTCAGTGGTTTCTGACGAATTTGTGCAAAAAATTGAAGAACAAGTGCGACATGACCGCCGTGTGACGCTTGACGACTTTCACGAAGAGTTTCCTGATATTTCTTAAAGTCATCTTTTTAATATTGTGTCGGAAAAACTTGGTTACAAGAAGTTGTGTGCGACATGGGTGCCCAGAATGCTCACACCGGAGCACCATCAAAATCGCGTGACCGCCGCGCGTGAATTTTTGGATCGTGTTGCACAGGAAGGAGAAGCTTTTCTGGACTCTATCGTAACGGGAGATGAGACGTGGGTGTGTCACTACACCTCAACAATTTTCCAACGATCAGGAGGTCGAGGAAGCTGTGAAGAAGCGGCTGAAAGAGTTGGCGGCGGAGGTCTATGACACTGGCATACAAAAGCTGGTGCCCCGACTACAGAAATGTCTCGATCTCAACGGCAATTACGTTGAAAAACAGTTTTATATATTTGTAAAGTATCCCGTGAATTTCAATTAAATACAAGCATTTTTCGATCCTACATAAATGTTGTAACCTTACTTTCTGGATGACCCTCGTAATACAAGTACTTAAAATTATTGACATAAATACACAACTGTATCTTAAACTAACATGTAGATACAATAAAATCAGTATTAATGATAACAAATTATTACAAAGGAATTGTTTCATTTGATTTAATTTTAATATGTATATTTAAATTCAATATATATGCATATATGTTATAACAAAATATTTCTCCGCAGGTTTGTATATCTGACGAGTGCGGGTTTAGCAATCCCGAGATTTCTGAGCTGTTCATTATCTCTCAATTTCCTCTCCGATAATAATCTACCTCTCCCATATTCCATCATAATGTGCTTGAATAAAGATCTTCTTTATTTATGCCTTCTTCTCCATCGCCCCTTTCCTTAATAATCTTTCTCAACAGGAAAGTAATAAGAGAACTTCCAGCACTCCAAAAAGAGTGCCATAAGGATGAAAACCCTGACTAAAAACGTCATACCAATATGATTGGACTGCGCGGTGTAAAGAGAACTCCGTCTATAAACACCCATGATAATATATAATACAAGGCAACACAAATATAAAAACACTCTCCGGAAGATATCCTGGACAGGACTACGGTAGCAGTCCTAGAAGGGAGGCTTGGATACAGACACGGAGGATCGATAATGGCTGCTTCCAGATTAACATTGCAACGCTCGAATACTATCATGTGAAGCCCATATCACTGAACTTAAAAAAGAACTAAAACACATCAATTGGGATATTGTAGGGCTAAATAAAGTCAGAAGAAAAGGAGAGGACATGATAGAACTTAAAGATGGACATCATCTGTATTTTAGAGGTACAGAAGGTGGAAGAACATGTGGGGAGGGATTTATTATCCACAGGAAATGGATGGACTGCGTCACTAAAATTGAAAACTCTTCTGACAGAGTGGCTTCCCTAATTTTGAAAATTAACAAACGATATCAGATGCAAACCATACAGGCGTATGCTCCCACGCAAAGTTACTCTGATGATTTTATCGAGGAGTGCTATCAAGAAATCCAAAATTAGTATGACACTGACACATCTCACCACAAATTTGTAATCGGATCGCATAGTAAGAGCCAAAATAAGGATCATCATCAAAACTGAACAAAACTGAAAATGGTTAAGAAAAAGGAAAAAAGAATAATAGAGAATGATCAATTTGCTAAAAATAAAAACGGATTTCAACTAGACCTTAAAAATCGATTTGAAATCCTCAGCGAACCAAAATATCCGATTACAATATAAGAAATAGCAGAATAGGTAGTACAAAGTGCAACAAACTTCGGTGGCTCATATTCTCCAAAATAATTAAAATTGTCGCAGGAAACATTAGATCTTATGAACAAAGAAAGAAAAATGGTATCTACAGAATTTACTTCTACATCAACATCTTTTTCAGAGATCAATAAAATGATACGCCAAGTTATTCGCAAAGATATCCGCGAATATAATACAAAAATGGTTCAAAAGACGATTGAGAATAGAAGACTGAAAAATTCGATCAAAAACAGAAGTCATTAGGAAAACGCCATATAATTGCACTTAAACTTTCTAATAATACTGTTATTAAACAACGAGACCATGTCCTGAAGAGCGCGTAAGAATTTTATAGAGAACTACACGCCGATACAGGTACGGTAACTGTTCCTAATACAAACTCAAATCTAGAAACAACTGAGGATGAAAATATCCCGATGATCTTACCAGGAGAAATCAGATAAGCAATCAACGGAATGAAATCCGGAAAGGCCACCGGTACCGACGGTTTGTCCGTTGATGTCCTTAAACAAACAGGTCGAGAAGTGGATACCATCTTATCAACACTTTTCAACAAGTTCCTTCTAAAAGAAGACATTCCAGAAGATTGGAAATCCTCTACTTCTCCACAAGAAAAGCGATCAAGAGGCTCTTAAGAAATACCGCCCGATCAGAATATTACCTACACTATACAAATGTTTTACCAACATCTTCACTTGCCGACTCTCGAGTACTTTTGACACGAATCAAATATGAGAACAAGCTGGATTCTGGAAGGGTTTCAGTACCATGGATCATATTAAAGTGCTGCGAGAAATAATTTAACGATGTGAGGAATACGACAAGGGGCATGGAGAGATGCATGTTGGGATAAATAAAAGAGACCGTAAACGAAACACCTGGATTCGCAACAAAACAAAGGTAGAAGACGTTATGAATGATATAAAGTGGCAATGGACGGGACATGAAGCCTGAAAGTCAGACTCCCGATGGACATCCGAAATAATCCAATGATACCCAAGAGGCACACAGAGACCCTGAAGAAGACCGAAGGTACGTTGGATAGATGAAATCAGTAAGCATGGCAGCATCACATGGCATTAACGAGCAAAATGAGTCAACTTCATCCAGCTGTTGATTGACCCTGGTTGACAATGACTCATTTAAGAAAGAGACTAACGTAATTGTGAAACACATATTTTATAACTGTCAAGAATTAAGATTTGTTTTTAGTGGAACAACGCTTATATAGATAAAGAAAAATTGGATTTATCGAAAATTTTATGTGATTTAAAAAACACACGAGCTCACTTGAACGATATGCAAGTTGCTTTGCACAATCTAAACATTCCACAATTGATGCAGGGGGACTCAACTCTATAGGCAAATTTTTTTCCCTTAGTGTTTATTTATATTAGGTTATTCATATTAATAAAGGAAAGGACAAATTAAATAGCTATTTTTTAATAATGTTGTGATCTTTAAGCGAATACTATATATACTCGTTATTCCCAATATGGATATATTATCGTTCAGGTAGCAGATTTTCCTCAATGGGATATTACACAAACCTTAAGCTTATTTTCATTGACTCGTTAAAAATATAGCAATAAAAACCAATCAAATGTAAGCATAAGGAGGTGGTGTCTGCGATAGTGAGATTAGGAAATAACGCGTATCTGATCTGCCAACAATTAACATGCCAAGGGATGACAAACTACAAAGAAACCTTTATAGATCTTATGGTGTGGAGTATAGTGCATGACTGTATATAATCATAACATTATATGTAATCATAAATATTCGTAAATCCTCTCAAAAAGGGTTGCTTTCAAGAACACCCCTAAACAAGATTGTCCCCTCAATTACGATCATAAGTCTCTGATCAAAATTACTTTGAATATAAAAATACAAAGTTAATTTGATATAATATTAATTGAAGGTGATATTATATCTTAAATTATAATAACAGGTTTCCTTTTTAAAGCTCTTGGAACAAGGAATCTATTTTTATTAAATAATCCAAAGTTACCCTTTTACAGCTGTGGCTTTAAGTTTGTTTATATTCAAAATGTTCATCAGGAACTGTCTTTTGAGTACGAGAAAGAATATCATCTGCCTTTTGAATAAATTACTCCTGCAATTAAGTTCTGATGGTTTAAATTTGCGGAGCTGAAAACAATTGGAAATTCGTAGTCCTTTGATGAGCAAATCTATAAAGACTATTTAATTTAACTCTTAAAAATTTACAATCAAAGAGTTAAAAACTACACAGCATAACTTAAAATTCATAAAGGAATTAATAATCATATTGCAGGTAACAAGATCAATCCAATACGATACACAATCCCTTGTAATCGAGTATGATTTTCAGTAATGCGTGTATGTGTTGATTTTATGTGTAAAAGCTATAGCACTTCAGCAATCACATAGCTTAGACATATCATCCCCAAAGTTTGGATGGCAAGGAGATCAAAGTTCCAAGACAATCGGCAGGTTTATTCCATTAAAGTTTTTCATTTGTTTTTTCAGTTTTTTTTTTACAAAGTGATTTTTTTGTGTTACTTAATATCCTTCGAGAGTTTATAATGTGCATCATTTAATGTGTAGTAAAGCATAAATTCAGATATTAAACGGTCTAAGAGTAAAACCAGCCCGGAGTTAATCCACCAGGAATCAAACCTGTGACACCCGCTTGCTTAGCGTGAATGCAAAATATTAGATCACGACCGCCTACAGCACAAAATCTTGATAATGCACTGAGTACGGTTTTAGAAAAGAAATTAATCTCAAAATCTCTAAAATTATTGCCCACAGTGGAGTATTAGTGCCAACTTTGATTTATGAAAGTGAAGCCTGACCACTGAAAGTGAGTGACAATAGCAGGACAATTGGAATAGGGAAGCGTATTTTTCGTAGAATATCAAGTATTATGTTCGATAGAACGAGGAATAATCAGATAAATGATATTTGTTTTTTGAAAAATAGATGGAATACGAAATAGAGGGTTGTGTTTGAAATTTATTAAGAGCGAGGTCGAAAATAAAGAAAAAAGTTAAATGCGATAGTTAAACAAACTTGAGCTGAGGGAAAGGTAAAGAGTTTGAGAAATACAATAGAATTGTATGTTGCGTTGTGAACGAGACAAAATAATGCGAGGAGATCTGTCATCTATGTCTACCCTACAAGGGATGTGGCAAGATGTTATGTCTGTATGCAATTAAGATCGCCTAGTTCAGTGATGGGTAACCTTTTTACCTGGCTTGACTCAGGTGCCGTGTCACATCTAGGAATATCAATAATTTTTTATCTCTAGTAAATAAAAGAGTCTGGTTTTTAAACTATTTATTTATTATTATTAAACAAATTTAATTTTCGTATTTTTTTTTATTCTCCATCATAGGGCTGCGACAGTAAATACAAATAAATCAAGTCATTTTCTATAAAAGGTTAAAAGGTTTCTTACCTATGTAACAGTGATGTTATTAAATAGTGCTGCTGTTAAACAGTGTTGTTATTAAACACTTCGTACACATAACTAATACATGTGAATTATGGTGGTGTATTGTAACACAAACATCAGACTTGAAACACGTCAGAACGGCAGAAAATCTGGTTGGCACTGTTACAACAATAACGCTGTAATGTTGCAAGCCGCTACCGCTCGAACCCCCACTACCCTGTCCAGTGCAGTCGTAAATATACGAGCGAAGAAAGCGCATCGCTCATTCTTGGGCGAAGATCGTCTGTAAACGATGCGTGTCACCCAAAATGTATTGGCGTGTCACCTGTGACACGCGTGTCATAGGTTACCCATCACTGGTCCTAGTTGATGACAATCAGGAATTAAATTAGGGTGTCATATTATTTTTCAAACTCACACTCTTAAACGTCTAGTGTCCAATTCTCAATATAAGTTAAGTGATTGCCAACTTGATTGCTATTTATTTAATCAATATATCAAAGGCGTTTTTCCCCCTTAATGTGATTATTTTCTACTTAAATATCCCGTTTTATTCAATCTGAGAGAAAAAGCTGAGCAATATTAAATACTTACGAGTACAGTGCTTTCGTCGAGGGTCAAAAACAAACGATCTAGATTTGGGTGGAATCCTTCACACTTTTGATCATATTTCCAACTAATGAAAGAACGTTTTCCTTTTTTAATAGACAAAATATAGGAAATGCCTTAATATAAATTATAGCATCGGTTTATTTCTTTGTTTAGCCATGCATTTTAAGCTGAATGTCCGATAGGGAAGAGATGATGATGGTGATTTGTTGATAAATAATAAAACACGTTAGATCGCAATGCGGAAAGAGAGTCTGTCCAATTTTATTAGTAACGTAGGTATTTATATATTTTTAGAATGCGCGCGAGAATGCACTCGCGATATGCCTGCGTCTCGTTTCTGTAAATGCAAAAACGATTAATTGTTGTATGTAGGTAACAATCTATTTACGGAACCGGCGAGACAGCGTGGTGCGTTCTCTTTCTAGTATGGAGTGCGGTCCGCTCGGATATGGGATGAATGTCCGGCGGGTGATCTTCGGACTTGTTTACTTAGATTTATCGAGGAATCCGAAGATCATTTCATCGGTCATTGACCGTATGTATGAATGCCCACAGTATCCGAGTCTGCGACCGCCACACATTTTTCTTTAAAATTTACATTTTATTTACCTGAAACCTTATTTTTATTGCAAAGTCTTAAGCTAACAAAAAAAATCCATAGCTTGATAAACGTAGTACAGTTCAAATGTTTCAAATGGACATTAAAAAAGGCGCATACATACATACTTTCACACCTTCTCCCTGTCAGGAAAGGCAGAGAGTAAAAAGTGCTAGTCTTTGCTATCAAAACATATATATTTCGCCTCTTCTATTTATTTATTTTATTTATTTATTTAATACTTTTATTGCAAATAAAATCTGGCGGTCTTATTGCCAGGCGGCAATCTCTTCCAACCAACCAGACAACAGTAAATGAAGCAAGTTACGTGGTCGCATAAATCATTCAAATGACGATCCATCCCACGAAATCCATAAACACATACGTGAGCATGTACCCACGAACCCCACAAAGACAGACAATCATCCGAACATTCCTTTTCATATAAAGTGAGATATCATCAATCAAATGGAAAGGAAGGGATGGTGGAGAGGAAAGGAAAAGAAAAATCAGGAATGAAAATTTTCTATATCCATACACCTCATACAACTCATCTTACTTCTTACATTTCTATTTCATCTAATAAAAATCATACAATATCTTTCGGAATTTTCATGTTACAGTATTCATCCTTCAGCTAGAACCCTTCATTTTAGATCGACAACGCTCCAATCTCCACTCGCTATATTCCACTATTTTGACATCACACTTCAGTCTCCATATATAATATAAAGTCCACTTTAATATTCAGTTCTGTAGAGCAGGGCTAAAGCCTAATGGAAGGATATTTGTTTAGTGTCATACTCCCAAAACACCCCTTCAGCCGAAACAAGATGCCTAGGTTCGGCTCAAGACAGGAATCGCAAACTTGTACTTAAGATAAACATTTACTTTCCTCTAATTGTAGAGAAGTGTTTTAGAAAAAAAAAAAAGTTTTCGGTATCTTAAGTAGTATTTTTTTTTTATATTATTTTGTGAACATCAGTGCAACTAAAACGGCTATCTGCGAACTGATGCCGGTCTTGACTGACGGACTGGCCGTAGCCATACTAACGGTAGACCGTAACCTTAGTAAGTATTGACAAACTTATTTATAGTTAAGGCATTAATATTGTGGAGGTTTAAAGACATTGTTATGGGTTTTATCAAACAAAAAGTGGAATAAACAGTGTTTGTTACAATATATCTGGTGAACTTTTTGTTGTATATTAATTTTTCCACCAAACTAGCTTATCTTTAATACGTGTTGTGTTATTCCATAACAAATAAGAAAAAAAAATCGAATTAAAATAAACACCAATACTGAGAATATAGAAAATTCGTTGAAGTATATGAAAGGAATACAATGGGAATAAACAGTATTTGATAAAACAAATTACAATGTTTAAATAGCATTAGCGTGTATGGTTATACATGCTATATCTGGTGAACTTTTTGTTGTATACTAATGGTTCCACCAAACTAGCTTATCTTTAATACGTGTTGTGTTATTCCATAACAAATAAGAAAAAAAAATTAAATTCGAATTAAAATAAACACCAATACTGAGAATATAGAAAATTCGTTGAAGTATATGAAAGGAATACAATGGGAATAAACAGTGTTTGATAAAACAAATTACAATGTTTAAATAGTATTAGCGTGTATGGTTATACGTGTACATGTTATATCTGGTAAACTTGTTGTTGTATACAAATGTTTCCACCAAACTAGCTTATCTTTAATACGTGTTGTGTTATTCCATAACAAATAAGAAAAAAAAATCGAATTAAAATAAACACCAATACTGAGAATATAGAAAATTCGTTGAAGTGTATGAAAGGAATACAGTGAAAGAATGAAAGAGGATTTTTTTGTAAAAGTAATTTTTTTTTCAATTCTCTGTTAAATATGATTAAGGATGATGTATGTCTAATCAATCTTAAAAGTTCGTTACACAGTCAGAAACGAGTGAACCACAAATAGAAATATGTAAAATGAGGCATGGTGTTAATATGCAATGGAGTCTCTTATCTCTCGATCAAAAATAACTTTTTTGTTTTATATCAATGTGATATTTTTCGCGTAAATATGAAGAACAATTGGGCTGCTAAGCATGTAAAGTAAAGTTGAAAGAACGTGGAGGCTCTTTCTCTGTCTTCTGTTAAGAAATTAAATTATGTTTCAAAACTCTGATACCTGTTTATACGTCTTAAAGTAAAATATAAACTTGATGAAAATGTTTTGGAGTCGCTTCAACTTATCCAATATCTCCTTGATGACACCCAAAGAGTACATATCACGCTAATGAAATAAAAGAAGCATGAGATATTTGAACCGTAGTATTGAACTTTAAAAATGCTGATCAAGAATATACAGATTTTTTAATTGTTTTAAAAGCTTGAATAAAAGTTTACTTGTTGAATACAAACAAGGTACATTTTACAGGTGTTTATATTATAATATAAATAGGTCAAAGCCCGTTCGACGGTTGTCGCCAAAGAAAGAATACCAGAATTGAATTTTGAATACAAGAAAGCCAGAGAAGAATACTTGGATTCTCTCCGAAAGTAATTCGATATTTGAATCTCGGTGGGTCAGTGATACTGAACGAATTTTAAATACCTAGCTAACAATTTTTGAACCGGTGTAAAAGGGGATGATTTATAAATTATATATATAAACAAATTTTACATTTATTAATATATATTTTCATAAATGTAGAAATTGTTTTACTTCCATGAATATTTCACGGGTTGCAACTAGTAAAACCATTATTAATACATTGAAAGCATTCTTAATATTTCTAAAAAGCAGAACCCTTCAAAGGAGTGGTGTACTACTGAAAAGATCAGAAGCAGAGTGAGCCGCGCTAAATATGATATGCACATGTTGGGCCCAGCGGAATCGCCTTTCTATGATAAGAAGAATAGGACTATTTTATATAGCGCCATTCAGAGAGGCAACGCTCCTCAAAAGCGCTCTAACTCGGCACTAGAACCCACTGTTTTTAAACAAATCATGTCTGACAGCTATAGCAGCGCCCGAGCGAATCATGTAAAACACTTTCTTTGTGCACAGTTCTAACTTGTGGGATAACTGCCATGTTACAACTTCCTCCAATCAACCAGAAAGGTGTTTATGAAACCTTAAGTGAAAACTGTACTGAAAACATTTATTTTTTAAATCTAAGTTCCAGTGAAAATCGCATGACTCATACACAAATAATATATAGTAAGACTAGTTGCGACCCGTGAAATATTCACGGAAGTAAAACAAATTCTACATTTATGAAAATATATATTCATAAATATATAATTTGTTTATATATATATATATATATATATATATATATATATATATATATATATATATATATATATATATATATATATATATATATATATATATATATATATATATATATATATATATATATATATATATATATATATATATATATATATATATATATATATATATATATATATATATATATATATATATATATATATATATATATATATATATATATATATATATATATATATATATATATATATATATATATATATATATATATATATATATATATATATATATATATATATATATATATATATATATATATATATATATATATATATATATATATATATATATATATATCATTTATACATCGTCCCCTTTTACACTGGTTTAGAAATTGTTAGCTAGGTATTTAAAATTCGTTCAGTTATCACGGACCCACCGAGATTCAAATTTCGAATGACTTTCGGAGAGAATCCAAGTACTCCTCTCTCGCTCTCTTGTATTCAAAATTCAATTCTCGTATTCTTTCTTTGGTGACAGCCGTCGTATGGGTTTTGGCCTATTTATACTATGATAGAAATATCAACGTACTACGTATCATACATATAATACACACATACAATATGCAAGGGCTCAGAATACCCAGGGCATTATCCCGCGTATGGAAGAATTCCTAAAATACACATAACATTAAAGAAAAAAAATCGATTGAGAAAAAATTTTATTCTTAATATACTCGTATAATCCACGCAATCAATATAATTTAAAAGCACTATTTTTTTATCTATATTGAACAGATCTTGGAAAGTGTAAGAAAAAAAAACAGAAAAACCAACAAGTCACGCTATGGCGCCGGATTCATAGTTCCAATAAACAGTCCCGCTCCCTGGGAGAATTTATAAAGGTAATAAAACTGTCTCAGACATGTCCAAAACTACAGCATTCTCATTAACCAATCGATGCAATCTGGAAACGGAAGAACTCTTGTGCTAGTTCTGTAAACTTATCCAAAAATATGTTCGGTTATTTTGTGCTTCTTGAAAGTATTCGGAAATTAATCAATTCCCTAATCGACTAGTCAAATAATTTAGAACCGACAGTCGCAATTGTAATTTAAGACGGAGTCTATCTTTGATTATTGAAATTGATTTACATAACTGATTTTCGAAAAGCAGGATCAAATTATATAAAAGTAAATTTTCTATAGGTTTAACATTATAAATTAGATATTATATTTATGGACACTGACGAAACGCATTATCTTCTTTTAATATTTATTTTCCAGTACAAAAAATCATGATACGAGAGCATGTTTTATATTTATTATTTAATGTACTCAAACACCAACTTCAAAATGTAATAAATATATAAATATGTTTATTTTCCTATTTTTTTTAATACAGTCGGAAAATTGTCGAAAAAAGTGTATTTGTTGGAAATAAATTGAGAGCGAGAAAGAAATAAAGGGAAGAAAGAATGGAGAAAGGTTAAATGGCGAAAGAATAGAAACTAATAGTTGAAAAAATTGTAAGAAATATGAGGAATAAATTTGTAACCAAGTTGTAGCATGTTATGCTATATGTCTTACTTCAAAAGGGACTTGGTCTATATGTCTATAGTAAGGTAAGTTTAAACAAAAATAGATTTTTCTTTCATGCTCTACAATACTCATTTATTGGATGTTAACATAAGTTGTGTCCGTTTTATTTTTCAAATTTAAAAATGAGCACCAAAATTAAAACAAAATGGTTAATGTTATACGTCATTCGAAAGAATTTTTTTTGCTCTACAAGATAATGTATTTGCCTTAACGTTACATATTGTACATTATTTTATTTGATTACAAGCCTTTAAAATGGAATGACAAGTAGACGAAAGTGAGCATTTTCGACACCTTCTGTTCGCGTTCATTCGAGGGAATAACGCTGCTAAAGCTGCTCGCGATATTTGCGAATTGTACAATACATTGAAGATGCTATGAATGAAAGGACAGATGGTAGATGGCGGTATACAGTCATGTGACTACAATTCATCTGCTCAGCCAATTCTACGGTGGTATGAAGGGGATCTTCATGAATAATAATATGGTTTAAGCGGTTCTCATAGAAGTCCACTGGTCGTCCGGAACGCTACATGTCTTTCAGGTCGAAATTACCGTCTTTGAAACGCAAAAACTATCGACGAGCTGTCTTTTTATTCACAGTACACTTCGCAAATATCGCGAGCAGCTTTATTCCCGCGAACAGAAGGTGTCGAAAATGCTCACTTTCGTCTACTTGACATTCCATTTTGAAAGCTTGTAATCAAATAAAATAATAAATGTAACTTAAAAGCAAACACAATATCTTGTAGAGCAGAAATTTTTTTTTCGAATGACGTATAAACTTTACCATTTTGTTTTAGTTTTGGTGCTCATTTTTAAACTTGAAAAAACGGACACAACTTATGTTAACACCTAATATATTGTATTAGACTTGTTGTATACTGGACAACGTGGTGAATTTATTTCCAACAATAAGAATTATGTATCGAACCCGCAACTTCAAAGTTGGCAGACATGTGGCTTACCAACTTGACCACGGAAGACTTATATGAACGTGGCGTAGAATCTGCAGCCTAGTTTTTTATTTTTAATAAAATGTATGACAGCTTATAAGTGTGTGTGGTGATAGGTGATAAAGTAAATGGGGCACTAAAATATTTATTCGAACACAAGTGTTTAAGTACCATCTTTGTTGTATGAAAGTGAAATGTCGGCGTAAAAAATATTAAAAGCTACGAATAAATGTAGAAATGTTTGAATTTAGAAGAATACATGGGGGGAAAATGAACGACACAATACGGAAGAAAGGGAAAAGAGATGAATGTAAATTCAAAACTGATGTGTTGAGTTAAATAAGAAGATCATTTTTTGATGATTTGGGTACGTGAAACGAATAAATGAAAAAACCCTAACAAAACAAATATAAAATGTAAAGATGAGTGGAAGGCGTCGTATAGGAATCCCAAGGAAAGTATGGTTGGATCGAATAAATTATTTTTTAAAAGAATAAAAAGTGAGAATGAAGAGTCCTCATAATAATGGAGACAAGTCTCTTCTAGACTACGAAAGGAAATTTTGAAATAAATTGATATCAGAAGATTTCCTCTCCAATAAATATCCTAGGGAAAGTGGACACAAAGAAATCTCAGCTTCCTCGCAAAACTGACTAAAGCAGAAAATCCATTTTTCGACACTACGAGATCGGAATAACCAATTGAACCAAATTATCCAATTGAAGTTATTTTACCGCATTTCTAGAAGATCAAAACGTTCGTGTCCTATCACATTCCCATAAAATGTGATCAATAGCCTGACTTAGATAACCATAAAATTTTCAACCCTATGAAGCAGTCAAATTCGTTATTAGATAGATGCCTGTCGTTGCTTCCAAAACTACAGGAAAACTTTGAAACAAAAAAAATTGAGTTGGATATGAAATGTTTAACACCAAATAAAACAGCCTTAAAAATAATCAATTGAAGTGAATAGTAACGAAACTCGTCTTCCTGCCCAGTAGTTGCAGTTTCGATTCCTGCTGATACCCAGATTCTATCAAAAAAGTTTCCAGTGTGATTTCACTTATGGCTTGTTTAACCTTTGTAGAGATGGTTCGAAAAGATTTTCACATAGCAATAGACCCGCCAGGTTAAACTGGAACCAATGCAAGGGTAATACAATTGCGGTGAACAATTCGCCGAACGGAAACTCTCTGAACTTGTGAGCTAAATGACTGGTGCTGCAGTTCGTTGCTCGCGTTTTGCAACTTCTCTCGAATAACACTGATTTGTTTCTGCCTAGTATTACACGACATAAGTGTTAGTATGCCTTTGTAATTTATTTTTATCAAACACTGTTTATTCCACTTTTTTGTGATGGTATAACCCTACCGGTTTCAAGGCTTTCACCTCATCTTCAGGGGAGCACAAACAAGACTAAATGATGTTCAAACGCCAAATTCTTACATATCAATAGTAACAGAAATAAATTGGATAAATTAGAGGCCCTAGAAATTTCTAAGTCCGTACATCGATCCGAACATCTGTAGAACAGTAATATCCCAAAAATCTCTCCGCTCTTGGCTGAAATCGTCCCATGCCTCCCTCACTCCTCAGCCCTCAACCGTTGAAGAGTGTATATCGGTACCAGTTCGAACAACATTCAATCTTGTTTGTGCTCCCCTGAAGATGAGGTGACAGCCTTGAAACCGGTAGGGTTATACCGTCACAAAAAAGCGGAATAAACAGTGTTTGATAAAAATAAATTACAATGTCTTTAAACCTCCACAACGTTAATGCCTTAACTATAAACAACATAAGTATGTCCTACTAAATTACTCTCAAGCCATGAAAACTTTTATGGTTAACTCTTCAATCTTGTCTCTTCACCCTGTTACATTTTTTGCGGGCACTTGAATCAATCTGCAGATCACGTTTAGTGGTACCGCGATGACAATGGAGTCAATAATTTCCGAAACAATCCTTCCATCAGTACATCTTTAAACTAATGGGCTGCTACAATTGAGTGGCGTAAAAGAAAAGTTTTGCAGCATTTAAAGTTTCCTGGTCAAGTACTAGTAACTTACTAGGTTGTTTGAACTCCAGGCCTTAAGTCGCTTAAGAAGTGTATTAACTATACAACGAGTTATTTATCTTCTCCCGTAACGCCAGACCTTAATGCCAATGTCTCTACTATTATTTACACGATCAGGTAGGTCGCCACCGAAGAAGTCATTTTGGACAATTTTTTTTTTCGTCCGTACATTACGTAGCTCTCATAGAAAAATAAAGAGATTTCGATCTTCTAATGTATTGGGTGTTAACATAAGTTGTGTCCGTTTTTTTCCAATTTAAAAATAAGCACCAAAAGTAAAACAAAATGGTAAAGGTTATACGTCATTCGAAAGAAAATTTTCTGCTCTACAAGAAATTGTGTTTGCTTTTACGTTACATATATTATTTTTTTTTATTACAAGCCTTCAAAATGGAATGTCAAGTAGACGAAAGTGAGAAATGCTCACTTTCGTCTACTTGACCTTCCATTTTGAAGGCTTGTAATCAAATAAAATAATATGTTTAACGTAAAAGCAAACATAATATCTTGTAGAGCAGAAAATTTTATTTCGAATGACGTATAACCTTTACCATTTTATTTTACTTTTGGTGCTCATTTTTAAAAATAAAATGGACACAACTTATGTTTACACCTAATATATCACCCTTGATGGGGACTTATTTTGTCCCTCATAATAGTACAGGTTGTGGGATCGAACTGAATTATCTCTAGCAATTTAAAATAACTCAAAGTAATGCATAACAAATCATATTTCGACTGCACATATATCGTAGTATTTTTTATGTGTTAGCTCCGAGTCGTCTGTCAGATTCGATGTAGTTCTAAAGCAACGCATATACTCGTAGACAATAAACTAGAACAAGCTTGTACTCGTAATACTGAAAACTTATTATTAATAACAATTATTGCCAGTAAAGAGTTTATGCTTCGTCACCCAAGAATACGGTTAGTAAATATATTAATAATTATTGTAACAAAATTTAATGGACTGAACAGAATACTTTTTGGTTGTAGTTTTAATGGTTTTTTTTAAATTGTTTTATTTAAAGAAACATATTTATTTATTATTTTACTATTTTTTTTTATGTACATGCATTTAACTGATCTTTATTGGTATTTTTACTTTTACAAACTTAATCATATTATTGTAATATTAAAATAAATAATAAACATTCGATAAAAACAGAAATTAATTTTTTTTTGGATATGAATTTTACAAGAGAAGGATTTTAAAATTATTTCGATATTAAAATTGCAATATAATAAACTAAAAGAGTACATACCCATTTATCATCACGCTATAGCCTTGTTGAGGTAGATAAAGAGAGCAGATCGCTAGAATTTCATTTCTAGACTCACATATTTCACCACTTTCACATCCATACGCATTCTTATAAAAGTTACGGAGAAGAAAGATGGTTGTTTAAACATGGAAGAAGGAAAAATTGAAAAGTTTGAGCAATTAAAAAAAACTATCAGAAAATGATTCAATGGTAATGTATACAGCGCCGTTTAGAAACAGACACTCTTATTGGCGGATTAAAAATATTATAAGAAATAGGTCGAGTGTAAGAAAAGAAATGTGGTAGTGGTATCGATTAGATCGGGTACTTCCTTGCATCTACATATGTGGAGAAAGACACATTTGAAGAGTTAATGTCATAAACCACACAACCATATTTTGATTTTATTTTTTTTATGAAAAAACAGTATCAACAAGCGACAATATACCCATAAATGGCATATACGAGTATGTGAATTCAAACTAAAAGTGATTCGGTTTTACAACCAAAGATGTCACTGGGCCCATATCCACAAGCAATTTACTCAAATACTGCACAGTTTTTTTCTTATAACTCTTAACGTACTTTTTGGCTCTTGAGTGGTTTATAAGTTTAACTCTTCATTTGGTAAATATTACAATTTTGTTGTATACAATACAACGTAGCCGAACTTGGCAAGTGGCAGTAAATTCGGAAATATATTATTTGTGTGTAGATGAAGAAAAATATGTGCGTTGCTTAAAAGGCTTAGAGATCTGTCCACATACTTAACACCAAAAGGGATAAGATAATGTTATTTTTGTTTTAGATGATAATGAAACACGTATACAGACCTAGAATTAAACACATCTGTACCTTTCTCTTCCCATCCAAATTGTTATTTTAATTCTCCTAAACAAGGTTTTGAATAATTAGATGTTACTGAACACAATCGTGTAGAAAATGTTCTTCTATGGATATCAGAAATCATGATTAAGAAAATTGTATTGTTCTATTAAGGTTTTCTGTTAATAAAATGAAGGTTTAGAATAGAAATGAAGGTTTAGAATCTTCCTTGTATTGTTCTATTAAGGTTTTCTGTTAAAAAAATGAAGGTTTAGAATAGAATCATGAAACATTCGTTCTATATTTCTTGCAAGACTTATTTGTGTTCTGTTTTGGAAAAATTATTGCGAGACTCTAGAGTTTGATACATATATACAATCACCCGTTTCTCTGTTGAGGTAGGTAAACAGTAGAAAGCGTCAGACTCTCCTATCGCGACATAAGTCGTTAAAGATAGTCCAAATATAAAATATCCGAAATAAAGTCCACCAGAAATCGAACCTTGAGTGCATATTTGCTTAGCCCTGACCAGTCATAAACACACCGTTCTCGCATCGCTTGGTTTTCAGGTAGAATGTTACCTCAACGAATATACGGAGTTAAAAATACTCGCAGAACTCAACTTTCAAAAAAGAAAAATGGGAAATAGACTTTTTAATGTTTGAAGCTCGATATAAAGAAAAAAAAATTATGTTTCCATACCTACGCAACTAATTAACCCCATTTGACCGAGTCGAAGCTTTCTTTCCATTTTCTTTTGATTTCCCAGCCTGTTTCTCGTTATTCACTATTAAATAACGAAACGTTCCCTCAAATTGTTATTTGTGTTTTCCTTAAATATTGTTTAGGTGTTTCGGCTTTGCCTGTTTTTATAAATGCTCCTTTTGTAGGTTATTTATTGCGAAAACAACTAGTATGAATCATTTAAATTAAATTAATACGTGCTCCAGAATATTTATGCCGGCATTTATTTTTTGATGAATATCTTGTTTCTCATGTTTATCATTGTAAGCACCCTGGCTCCTCACTTAAAATAGAACCTTCGCCATAACAGTACAGAGCCGGGCAATCTGCACCTTTAAGAGGGGTTGGTTTTTATTCTTGCATAATTTATGTATTGACTCAAAATTACCATCACGCTATGTTCCTGATGAGATAGACATATGATTACCACTTCATTGGATAGTTTGCTTCTGTCACATCCATATTCCTTATCATACATATATTATATTGTCTCACACATATTTCGCTCACACTCGTACCACGTCCATACATAGTCATGCATACGTAAAGGTTTTTATCTCATTAAGAGTTTCATTAATTAGATCGTGCCACGTTTATGTGCCCGGGACTTTTCAACGATTCTTTATTCATCTGAACCCTTACATTTTCTTTATATACGTTCTTTGTTAATTAATGTCTTCATTCGTTATTCTATTAAACAATGTTTTTCTGCAAATTCTTCGTAAGATGTTCATTTTTATCACACGTCTCTTACTTCCACCACTTTTGCAGCGCCCGAGTTTTGCATAAAATGTAAGAACCGAAATTGGATTATGTGCAAGAAAATAGAATCGAACATCGTTTTTTTTTTAATTATACAAAAATAACTAATAAATCTCTCAATCCCCCTCCCCCCTCTCTCTGTTGTAATCATTCTTATGGCTGGTGTCGTGATTTGGCCTGCATAACATTTTTCTTTTTTTAATTATACAAAAATAACTGATAAATCTCTCAATCCCCCTCCCCCCTCTCTCTGTTGTAATCATTCTTATGGCTGGTGTCGTGATTTGGCCTGCATAACATTTTTCTTTTTTTAATTATACAAAAATAACTAATAAATCTCTCAATCCCCCTCCCCCCTCTCTCTGTTGTAATCATTCTTATGGCTGGTGTCGTGATTTGGCCTGCATAACATTTTTCTTTTTTTAATTATACAAAAAATAACTAATAAATCTCTCAATCCCCCTCCCCCCTCTCTCTGTCGTAATCATTCTTATGGCTGGTGTCGTGATTTGGCCTGCATAACATTTTTCTTTTTTTAATTATACAAAAATAACTAATAAATCTCTCAATCCCCCTCCCCCCTCTCTCTGTTGTAATCATTCTTATGGCTGGTGTCGTGATTTGGCCTGCATAACATTTTTCTTTTTTTAATTATACAAAAAATAACTAATAAATCTCTCAATCCCCCTCCCCCCTCTCTCTGTTGTAATCATTCTTATGGCTGGTGTCGTGATTTGGCCTGCATAACATTTTTCTTTTTTTAATTATACAAAAATAACTAATAAATCTCTCAATCCCCCTCCCCCCTCTCTCTGTTGTAATCATTCTTATGGCTGGTGTCGTGATTTGGCCTGCATAACATTTTTCTTTTTTTAATTATACAAAAATAACTAATAAATCTCTCAATCCCCCTCCCCCCTCTCTTTGTTGTAATCATTCTTATGGCTGGTGTCGTGATTTGGCCTGCATAACATTTTTCTTTTTTTAATTATACAAAAATAACTAATAAATCTCTCAATCCCCCTCCCCCCTCTCTCTGTTGTAATCATTCTTATGGCTGGTGTCGTGATTTGGCCTGCATAACATTTTTCCAGACATTTTTACCTCTGGCCAGATGAGGTTCCTCTTATGTAGCGGAGTTGGTAACCTCCTAGATCTAGTCAGTCCAACATAAGTGGACGCAGCCTCTTCATCTCATAACTAAGAGAACAAGAAACATTGTACAGCATGACAGTGTTTTCAGAGTTGTATTGAATCTGAATTTATTTTATTTTATTAACTCATTCTCATTATTTTATATTAAAAACAAAGTTCAATATGTTCACATGAATTAACCAGATACTCGTATATGTTTCAGGTAAAACATATGTTTCCCACTTCTTGAAACTAATTAATCTAATTCATAATCAAGATTTAGTGTCTTGAACAAGTTAAGCAGTTGAATATACGAGTACTATAATCGAAACATTATAAACGTACAAAGTGTGTTATTCAGAATCATGAACCTTTAAAAATTGAAATATAACTTAATAAAAACAATATCAAAAAATATAAAAGTACAGTTTATTACCGTTATTTCCCATTTAGAGAGCTGACTCTCCCCAAGGGCGCTCTAACTTGGGATTCGAATCGACCGTTATTGACGTTTTTTTTTTAAAGAATATGTATGACCGTAAGTTATAGGTATCCTTATGCAATCGAACACTAGGCGGAAAAAGTGCCTGTGTCGTTCGGGGAGAGTAGCACAGCGCGGGGTTCGAACCGACGATCTTCCGCGTGGAAGTCCAGTGCGTTACAGCGCGACCGTGCACCTCTCAATTTATATAAATTGAATGTAAGTAAAGGAACATATTGGCTGCAAACATTAAATCAGGTACTTTCTCGCATACTATATGCATATGTTAAGAAAAAATATTTGGCAAGAAAATATTTGGCAAAAAAAAAGTATTACCAAGGAAGATTAACTACAAAGAAATATTTGTAGATTTTGCAATGTGTGATAGTTACACATGCTTATTTTGGTGTTGCGTAGTATGTGTGTATAGTGTTCACATATAATCTTTTTTTTTTTTTTTGTAAAACTTCCCAAAAAGGATTGTCTTCAGGTGATTCCTAAAGCTGACACCTTAGTCTGCCCTTAAGTTAGAGAAATACCACCCATATTTCTCTAGCTTAAGGGCAGACCATTCCACGCCACAGGCAAAAGTCTTGACATAATACGTCGCCCTTTTGTATCGATTCTGAATAATTATTTTATTAATTCTTTATCGTCTCTGAAAGAACATCTCTCAAATATAAATAGGAAAGATACAATGAGGACAGCCTAAGTTTAAGAAAAATTAATGCCAACTACCGTGGTCTAGTGCCAAAACTTTGATCTATAGCCCAAGGATTACATGTTTAATTCCAAATAGTGACCAACAAAATACTATGAAGTTTTATCTAATAAACTTTGTAACCGACCTTTGATTAGTTAGTTATTTAATAAACCTACCAAAATGAATCGTGGTATCATTTTTAATAAAAAAAATTGTTTGTTCTTACTGAAAGAAATTTCACACGAATGTACGAGTACGTACGTATCACTAAGCAAATGTGAACACTAGCAAATGAATCAAATCTAGTTTAAAAAAAAAACTAAATTTAAACAATTCTAGAAATCAATCCACTGGAAATTGAACTCGATACGTTTGGATACCAAGTAAGCATGATAGCCACTAAACCACAACGTCAATATAAACAAGAAGGGAATCTCCAAGTATTTAATCCCTCGGAAGCTAAATAAGTTAAGTGACGCTAACCTGAAAAGCTGTTTTTGATATTTATAGAAAACAAAATTCTTCATGCCCGTGACGAAAAAGTAAATCACTACCCACGTTTTTTTAGGATTTCGCTATAGGGATCGCGTACGACCTTTACGCCAACATGAATGGCCCCCATCTGTAAACATACTCCACCTACTCGCATTTAATTTCACATTCATTAACATGTCAGTATAACATGTATAAAGGTTAGTCTCGTTTTATACTGATATTCTCGTATTGCTATCAGAGAAAACTCAATTACTGTAGAGCAATGGTCGACAACCTGCGATTTAGGAGTCACGGCTATCTGCAAAAAAATTGGTTAGTGGCACAATGTAACAAATGATGTATCTTTTTTGATTAATCGTAGATTCTTCTTCTTCTTATTTTAGGCCTGTTGGCCTGTTATGGTCCTGCATCATTGTTTGCCTCTTGTGAAGTCAACTGCCAGCTATCTTTCCATCTTTTGGGAGGCCGTCCTGGAGGTCTGCTTGCTTGGGGTATACTGTCTCTGGCCATTCTTACGACTCTTGGTTCCGCCATTCTGGATACGTGTTCGTTCCAGAACCTTCTTCTCTGTCGTCCCCATCTGACAATATCTTCAGCTTCGCACGTCCTTCGGATTTCTGTGTTTCGTACTCGGGTTTTGCCAGCGATACTCCTGAGTACCTTCATTTCGCTGGTAAAAAAAATCGTAGATTGATTTCCCAAATTGAAAAAAACTATTGAGCTATAACACAAAGCCAAAAAGGACCAACCCACAAAACATTTAATTTCTATTTTTTGAAATATCGAATATTCTTTTAAATGGCTTGAATTGTTAACCTTATGTGTGATTGCTGGATATATATTTGCTTTTTTTTTATCAGTGAACCTTTTATTGTATTAACTCTATTAAATGTATTAACTGTTTATTTATTATAATTATTTTTTGTGGTTTAAAAACATCTGATCTCCTCGCGACCGGACTTGCCCATTACCGGTGGTAAGATAAACCCAGACCTTTGTTAGCTTCTCTCTCATTTAATTTTTATTTTCCACAACCTTAAAATATATTATAGGTACTCGTACATGTGATTTCAGGATATACACACATCCTTTTATTCATTTACGTGCAATCTGTACTTTTTTTTTTTGGTTTGCATACTTTATAGTTGTAAAAAGCACCAAGGATAGAAAAAACAGCTTATTTTATTCCATCTTAAAAATTACGATATCCTGTATAAAAATTCTTACTTAAGATTCAAAAATACATATAATAACTAGTAATAACCCGTTAACGATGACAAAAGTTTCTTATTTTAATATTCCGTTTTGCTTGTTTTTGTGTTGAGCTCTGTTACCTTTGTATAACTGTTTCTCTCGAGTCTCGCTTATTAGTCGTGATTGACGCCATTGCCTCTTTATTTTAGCACCAACACCTCTTTTTGTAGCAATCTTAACATTTTAATCCATAATAATAAGATTTTAATACTTGGAATTTCAACTTTATCTTGCAAAAATAATTGAAAACTATAGTTCGGAAATTCTAGGATGAGTCCTGTGACAGCTGACAAATTTGCCCCAATACAACCTTATGTAATGTATTTACCTAAATAACTTGCTATTTATTAGAATTGTGGCTTATATTAAAATTGATAAAATAATTTCAATTACTGAACATCGTTACAAGGTTGTATTGGGGCAAACTTGTGACCTGTCACAGGACTCATCCTAGAATTTCCGAACTATAGCATATTACGATTACTTTTAACAAAATAAGTTACATTTGTTTCCGAAATTGAAACTTGAAAACTTTAACATAATAGTATATGATTCATCTCTAAACGTACTCGTTCCTTCCGTGGTTGCAGTCCTAAGACTGGTTTGCAGCAATTTGAACTCTTCTCCTCCATTCCCCCCTGTCCTGTGCGGCTCTTTTTAAGTCTGTGTATGTTGAGCAGCGCACGTCCACCAACAGGTCCTCCAGGTACTCTCGGCGTGGGCGTCCCCTAGAGTTTGTCCCCTCGGTCATGCCCTCCATTATGGCATGCAAGAGGCCCTCTTGTCGTATTATATGCCCGATCCATCTTGCACGCCTTTCGGACAGGATCCTGAGCAGGTGCCTTCCTCCTTCGATTCGTTGGAGAACCTCTTCATTTGTGATGCGGTCTCTCCAGGAAATTCCTAATAGTCTTCTATAGGACCACATCTCAAAAGCCTCTAGTCTTCGTCTATCTCTTTCGGATAGGCACCATGTCTCGCAGCCGTACATCAAGATACTCCATACATAGGTCTTGATGAGGAGTATAAGTTGAGAAGAGGAGTTAAGGTCTATATTATTTGATTCTATTATTTTCGACCTTTTATTAAATGCAAGTCTAGCCTGATGTATACGGCTGTCGACCTCGCTCTTGGACCGACCGTCCCATGTTATTTTGCTCCCGAGGTAGACAAACTCCTTGGTGTTCTTTAGTGGTTTACCCGACATCACTATTCTCATCTGGTGCTGCGCTCGGCCTACAGTCAGCAGCTTTGTTTTGTCTAAATCGTTTTGTCTAAATGTCTACTCGTTATCTTAGTATAATAAAAATTATATACATTAATTAAATCTAAATTCATTAATTGACAATACAACAGCGTAAATCTAATCATTTAGTGTTCATTTTACAAGTATTATCAGACTCCTTGTAAAGATTTTCTCGTTTTAATATTAATTTGTTTTCTGCTCAACAGTAAAGTAAAGTCATATCTTTTAAATGAATACATTATTTGTCATTAATATTTTATATCTTATAATTATCGGAATAAAGATATGAGAACAGATAGCAAGTTATGCATTTATAAAACCTGTATGCGACCTATCCTCACCTATGGCATCGAAGCGAGGGCGGACACTGTCAAGACCAAAAGTATGCTAAGGACAACAGAAATGAGAACTCTACGTGCTATTGTTGGGAAGACTTTGCGTGATCGTGTAAGGAACACTACAATCCGATAGGTCTGTGAGGTCCAAGGTGTGGTCAGATAGGGACGACAGCGTCGACGATACTGGTACCAACATGTACAGAGAATGAATTCCACAACAATCCCATACATAGCTCTGCATGGGGTGCCGGATGGACGGCGTCCACCAGGGAGACCCCCGAAACGATGGAGAGATAGCTGGAGCTACACATCACAAGAGAATAATCTTGTAATAACAGACTCTTGAGTATACAGAATGTTAAGAAGAAGAAGATCTTATAATTATACCAATAATTCAAGTATTGTTTTAAAGTGGCAGCTTTCTAATTATATTTGAATTTAAAATTTTCTATGGCGTAACAAATATATCGTTAATATTGAACAACACTAATGTTACATACGGACATAAGTACACCGATTTAACATTGTTTAAAACTTTTGTCCTAACGACATCTATCCGAGATATAATAGACTACTTTCCCGATGAAATAAAAAAAGGTTGTCATTTAAAAAAGTGCCCAATCCTTTGCTGTGGTGTAACTAATGTCATTATATATGTCAAGATTAATTGAACAATATTCGGTCTCCTAAATTTCGATACTTTTAATAATACCCATGAAATATCCTTATATGTCTTACAACTACCCTTTCAACTTGAATTATAACTAAAGTGGGTAATATCTTAAGCCGATTTCACTGAGCAAAATATATTAAATGTAATTTATTTTGCTTCCTTTACATTCTCGTCCCAAAGTAATGTTAGTACATTTCAAGGACGGCTTATATGTCCTCGTTGGTAGAACGTTTGGCTTCTACATATGGGTTTCAGGTTCAATAACCAAAGGTGCCCGAAAAGTAATGTTAGTACATTTCAAGGACGGCTTATATGTCCTCGTTGGTAGAACGTTTGGCTTCTACATATGGGTTTCAAGTTCAATTACCAAAGGTGCCCGAAAAGTAATGTTAGTACATTTCAAGGACGGCCTCTGTGTCCTCGTTGGTAGAACGTTTGGCTTCTACATATGGGTTTCAGGTTCAATTACCAAAGGTGCCCGAAAAGTAATGTTAGTACATTTCAAGGACGGCCTCTGTGTCCTCGTTGGTAGAACGTTTGGCTTCTACATATGGGTTTCAGGTTCAATTACCAAAGGTGCCCGAAAAGTAATGTTAGTACATTTCAAGGACGGCCTCTATGTCCTCGTTGGTAAAACGTTTGGCTTCTACATATGGGTTTCAGGTTCAATCACCAAAGGTGCCCGAAAAAAATATCGTAGTGTGGTAACAATTACGATTAAAGCGTTAATCTGGTAAAAGAAAGCTATTGCTGTTGACTGACAACTGATATTATTGTATTATGCCAACATTTGTAATGACCATGAGTATCTACCTAATCCAGTTAGTCTTAACACCAAGTATTGATTATGAGGTGGGAAATAATGTTACATATTCAACATTTATCCCTTTTAATCACATGGGGCCGATTATCGGTCCCACTTGGTGTTTACGAAAAATCCCACGAGGCCGATCATCGGCCTCAAAGTTTTCATACAAGTTTATTATTATTATTATTATTATTATTACACATGACAAGAAATATACACAATTTGAGAAAAAACAACAGGTAATTTGATTTGGACGTATAATTTTAATGGATCTGGGTTTGTTGCCTTTCATTTGTCGTATCCCCAGTAAACTAGGCTTTTGCCTGTATCTCACTGAGGATATTTAGCATGAAAAAATAAATCGATACTTCTTTCCGATTTTTGATAACACAAAAAAACCCCGTTGCACGCTCTCATCAACCTGACAAACTGTGACACTCAACTACAACTGGAAACATCTTGCGAAACTCAACTCCTCACACATTATCACTCCAGAAAGACCAAAAATATTCATCCCACAATATACCGCACACAATCATAAGAATAAAAATCAAAACAAATTCAAAACAAAAAAAAAAAGAAGAAAAAAAGAAAAACACACAGAAACACAAATACAAAAACATCCAAAATTAAAACAACAAGAAGAGACCCACACTCACGAGCTCACATAAATCCTTTCTACTCGTCATTCATCCTGAAAGCCCAAGTACTCAAAATCCTGTCGCAATAACAACCACGCTCCGATCGACTGTCTAAATGGTTTTCCTACCTTTACTTTTATTGAAGTCGGCACGCCATTGTATGTAATGGGAGCCAAATAAGCATATTGCCTTTGGGCAAAAGAGGTTTTAACTCTAGGGATGGTGAACATTTCATTAGTTGCCATGCGTGTCATGTGTGTCTGCTGAGTTTGCATCTTCCCCTCCTCTCGATGGTAGTACCAGAGAATGGATTTGAGATGTAAATTGGCTATGTTCAGGACCTGATACTCTCTAAAAAGCTCCGCCGTGGGATACCGAGCAGGAAGTTTATTGATTATTTTCACAATCAATTTTTGGGAAACCTGTAATATGTGTTTTTGGGTTAAGGTGCATCCCCCCCAAACTGATATACCGTAAGAAAGTGCTGACTGACATAAGGCGAAGTATATACTTTTAAGAATATTTTCACTGAGCACATTTCGAATCATACGGAATATGTATCCTAGTTTTCTGATTTTTGCGCTCAGAGTGTTAATATGGACCTCCCAACGAAGGAACTGGTCAACATAAACTCCAAGGTACTTTATACTATCAACCCTTTCCAAGGAAACACAACTACAGTCAGACATGGGTGAACAAGTGTGTAGTGTTATGTATTTATTTGTAGGTGCTTGAGTTCTTGTAGATATGCTAAGTGTGATGTATTTAGCTTTTTGGGAATTTAGAGTCTAACGTAGTAACGCATAATATTTGTATGGTATTGTTTCTCTTTTAGATGAGATTTGAACGATGATAAACGAATCGCCTATATTCTTGAACGGTGCCAAAACATTGAGTTATTAATGTTTTTGATCGACATAGATTGGATTAGGAGTATGCTGTTATCTTGAACATATTTAAATACAGTTTGATTGCCTTTGAGACTTTTCTCAGGGCGCACTTTGATTTTGTAATTATGCCCCCTCTAAATTCCAATTTGAATTTTATTGTATTGGTATAACGGTCTTTTTTCGACTATTTATAATGGTCGAAAAAGACCGTTATACTACAATAAATAAATATGTTGAATCGTCTTGTAAAATAATAGAACAAGGCCAATAAAAGCCCGGGAAGTGCAATAATCGATTCCGTTGGGATGTTATGTTGGCGGCAATTCAACCTACACTAGACTGCGCCAGCAAGAACTGTTCTCAATAACATACGCAAGAACGGGTCTTCCAGCAGCTATGCCTGTTGGAAGGGCCTTAACTCTTCTGAACGGGTCTACTTCGGATATTGACATATTTCATATCACATTACCAAAAGAAAAAAGTAAATTTTCTTCTTAGATTGAGCGCGTTAGAAATCGCTCATCAACATACTTAAGTGACTATGAATATATGTGTATCATATGTTTGTGTGTTTATACTCGTATGTATGCATATGCATTTTTTTTTATTTTATATATATTTTTTCTATGTAATTTTTCTTCTTTTTTAATGTCTTGTATTTTTCAAAGTAATTGGGCTAAGCCTGTTTTGAAAAAATAAATAAATAAATAAAAAAACTATACAATTGTTTTATACATTTTTGGGTGAAAAGTGTAGAATTTACATTATTGATGTAGTAAAAATATATAACAACAAAATGACAAAAACATATAAAAATCAATGAAATAAATACAAGCATAACCATATTATCGATGTCCAGAGTAGAAAAAAAAATTGAAAAAAGGTTAAGGAAAACTAGAAAGATCATGTCTTGCACTGAAAGTAGATATAATATTTTTTTTAATCGTTTTTTGAAGTACTTCAACGATAGTGCGAATCTTATGTGAGCTAACAGCTGATTGCAGATTATATCAACATGGATAGTAAAATATGACTTGAAATATTAAAAGTGGTAAACTGGAAAAATCAAAAAGCAATCTTTGCAGAAACGTAATGCAAGTCCGTGAACGATAAGTCGTATATGTTGAAGTAACAATGTTACAAAAACTGATAAACGAGTGAGTGTTGAAATTTTTGTATAAGCCAAAAACAGAAATTGCGAAGTATGCATGCGCTGCTCGAAATCTCAATCAACGTTTAAATATTTTTTTTCAATTTGAAAGTAACTCATCATTGTTTATTCGATATATAAAGAAATTGATACAAACCTCGGGCAAAGCGCTCAACCAAGTAGCATTCTCATTTAAAAAACTCCCGCGGCTTCTAAAGTAACAATTATAAAAAGAAAGAAGAATCAACGAGGAAATAAGAGAGATCAGGGGAGACATAATGGAAAAGAGGGCTAGAAGAATAACGGAAAAATAAGTTTATAAAAAAGATAATAATACGGAACAAAAATTAAAATTAAAATGAGAGAAAGAAAGGCTAATGAAAGAGGATGAAAAAAGTTAAAAGAGAAAAAGGAGCAAACTTAGTATGTACTGTATTACACTTGCATTATATATTGGACGATCTTCGTGGCATTATCAGATGTGCTGCATCCTTGCCGATATTTAAGAGTAAAGTTAAGAAGTGTTATTTATTTTTAAATATTTCTCTTTCTTAACTACCACACAGTTTCCATCTTAATAGCTATTTTTTTTTTTTTTTTTATTAAACAATATTGTACAAATATTTGTCAAGGCTATACCTATATACAAATTTATAACTTAACTAATTTATGAACTTACTTAATCTTATTTTCCAACATGTCATTTAATTTTTATTTTTTTTATAATCTTAATATATGATTTCTTAGAAATAATTAACACCTACATACTACTTGTAACTAGATAACAATTCTTACAACTAAGTATTTAGCAAGAACAAGTCCACTCGTTCAGACTACTTGTGTTCCATCACATTCACTCAGACCTTGGTCCTCCCAGCTAACACTGTAGGTGGACTAGTCAGGCAACAGATGATGCTCCGGGAGCCTGTGCTTATAATGGAAGGGTAGATCGGATTTACTCTCGTAAGCCTCCAGGGCAGCGACTAAGGGATTGCTGTGATTTTGTTGACTTTTATAGAACTTCACGGTCCAAGCGAGGTGTTGTAGGGTTTCGTCTCGCTGTTCGGCGTGAAGTCGGGTAAGGTTTGTTCTGGGATGGGTGTTATATATCTTGTATATCTTGGATGCCTTGTTCTGCACTCGCTGTACTAATTTTCTTGAGGTTTATATTTTATTTTTATTTTTTTTATATCAAATATGGTATCATGTAAAATGTTATGGACGCGGTTATGAGTAACTATAATAATAATGATACAAAACTGATAGGTTGTAAGAAATAACTTAATAGCAATTAATTATGTGTTTGCATGAAAGGGTAAAATAAATATACTGTTTTCTGATTGTACCCAGATAAGGTTGCCGTTTTATTTTCACAAACGGGTACCAATAATAGTAGTCGTTGCTGGACCTCGTAGTTGAGGGTTGCCTCGCCATTCCAACGTCAAGTCAGTTGGAAAGCTAAGCTGTGCAGTGGATTTTTTTTTTTAAGTAAATGAGCCGTTGGACACCAGCAAACTCACCAGCCACACCCCTGTACCGAATCCAATGTCCCACCAATGAAGCACACCGGTACATTTATATTTTTTTCAATTTTTTTTTAAGAATTGATGTAACCGAAGTCATACGTATCCTTAAACCCCCAAATACTAGGCGAAACTAAATATCTGTATCATTCGAGGAAAGTAGCACTACGCAGGGTTTGAACCAGTGACCTTCCGCAAGAAAGTCCAGGACGTTTTTTTATTATTGTGAAGAGGCAGTTCCTATGCTTTTTCACAATAATAAAAAAATTATAAATCAAGAGATGGTTTATCGGAAGAAATTGCTTTAACGCAATGAATCCGCAAGATATATCTGAACGAAAGTGTTAAATACATAAATGTATACAATTCTACCTGGCAGATTAATTAATATGTGACAATCTCCATTTTCCATAACTATGTTAAACAAGTCATAAATTAAAACTAAATTGGAACCCTTTTTAAAAGTAATTTGATTCCAACAGCAATCGAACACATAACGCCCGACCTGGAAGACAGGCGTCATATGAACTAGACTACCGAAGTCTTTGTATAAATAACGTAAGGGATGAGAATATTTTATTTTTATTTGTATGAAACTTTAATAATGAACTATCATTTTTGTAATCAATCGTTTGATAATGTATCTTCTTAAAAAAGTATTTCGCTTATGTTTCAAGACTTAAAATTAATTAAAGAAAATGTAACAAGCTTTCAAAAACATGCATTTTTTCAACAGTAGCTTAACAATTTTAAAAGAATTTCAAGATTAACAAGCATTATAAGCGCTTCCATTTTATTCGCCAATCACAATTTCTGTGCTTATTTTAATATTTGCGCATTTTCAAAGGGAGAAACGAGGTCATCTTTTTATGGCAAATTTCTTCCCGGTTTTGTTTCAACCCCTCTTTTGAAAATGCCCCAAAGGCCCAAAGCAAGAGGTCCTTTTCTCTCGCTTCCTGCGCATCGTCAAACAAACATGTTGGCATAAAGATTAACTCAAACATATTTTCGTTTAAAATTTACATTAAAATAACCCCTAGCAAGACTGGGTGAAATCATGTTTCTTTACAGCCTCTAATATTCTAAAACATTATATATTTTTTTGGGTAAAAATTATTTAAAAATAAAAGCAAGTTAGGCTTCTAGATTAAAGAACGTCTTTGTTTTAAAACAAAAGGAGAGTCCTCAATATAATTTATAGTCTAGTTCAGTGATGGCGAACCTTTTTGACAAGTGGGTCAAATTTTGTTCATTATTTTTTTAATACTAGCCCGTGGGTCATTATGTCAGTGACATCACTTATAAAGGGGGAGGAGGGGGGGATAAAAGGGGTACCAATAATTTGGAAACACCGAAATTTTGTTAACAGAAAAACTTGACAGTTGACTCATTTTTTGGTTCTCACTTTTAAAATCTTCAAAAAATGTTTACGTTTCCTTTTTGTTTTACAACTTTTACTTTTGCTAGTGAAGAGCAAAAAATAAAGATCGACGTCAAAAAAATTATATTAATGGTGTGATACCATGAATTATCGCACCAGGTGACACCTGGCGCATGTCCAGTGGCGCCTCTGTACTGAGAATTTGAATGAACAAGGAATAAAGAAAAGCACACATATATTATGAAATATTTTTTACGAGTATTAATAAAAATAGTTACAGATATGTGTATGTATAATAAAGTTGATAAAAGAATATTTAATGTGAAATCTGTTGTTGGTTATTTTCAGATAGTTTTTTAATATTATTTCATATCCCGTATTCATTAGTTTAACGCATTTCGCAGTCAATTAATTTCCATTGTTTTAATTTATTTTTATCAAACACTGTTTATTCCACTTTTTTGTGACGGTATAACCCTACCGGTTTCAAGGCTTTCACCTAATCTTCAGGGGAGCGCGAACAAGACTTAATGCTGTTCAAACTGGTACCGATATACACGCTTCAACGGTTGGAGGCTGAGGGGTGAGGGAGGCACGGGACAATTTCGGCCAAGAGCGGAGAGATTTTTGGGAAATAACTGTTCAACAGATGTTCGAATCGGTGTACTGACTTAGAAACTTACGAATATGTTCTCAAAAGGAAATTTTAAAATGTTTAATATTTACGAAGTTATAGCTACCATATAAATGAGGCAGCAATTACGCCGCACCGAAATGACTCAGACAATAATCACAAAACTTTAAACGCGTTTTCTCGAAACTACTTTTTTCGACCTGATCGACATATAATCTCATAAGTTCTATCCAACCGATTGCCTTCAAATTTGGTATGAAACTTTGATTATTGTTTTTATATCGTTTTAACCTTGTAAAATTGAAAACTATTATTTTAATACTTAAAAAAATATATATATATTAAAAAAAAGAGTAAAAATATTTTTTTCAGACAGCCGCTATTTTACGATTTCTTTTTTTTTTGGTACCAACTATAACGACATTATTTTTTATTAAGAAACTGTGTATGATTTTTGTTTCAAATTTACGAAAAAACTCCAATCATGTCGACCAGCTTACCCCCCTTTTTACAAGATATAATAGCTGATAACATCTTGAATTTTCATTTTTTTTTTGTACATTCTCAAATCATCAATAAACAAATTGTAAAAGAATGTAGACGAAAAATATTTTTTTATTTATGGTACCCTGAAAAAACGCCTGACATTCATGCCTCCAGAGTAAAATACCCCCTTAAGTATGTTTAAAAAGTTTAGGAATGAGATTTATCCTCAATTTATTTTCCAACGTTTGCAAGAAATTAATTTAGTAAAACTCGTTTGATAATGACAATCCGCGTGCAAATGGTGACGCTTTACCTGCTCAGTTCTTGAATACAACTCTGAAAACAATCTTTATCCTACAGTGCGCAATGATGCACATGTGAATCAACCAAAGTTTTTCTAAATATTTTTGTATTGAGTGGTATAAACAACGACTCACGCTCTGTTATTAATATGATACAATAATTTCCATACTTTAAAACCACATAAGTTTATTAGAAAACTGTTTTACCGGTCAATTTGGCAGTTAAAGTTTGACTTGTTGCGCGTAGATGACTTTTGTGATTTGTTTAAAATCAAATTACTTTATTATTGGTGAACTAGGTAATCTTATTTATTTTTCTTTTATTCTTGAGGGAATACATATGGGATTACATATGGGAAAAATAAGTGAAGTAAAATATAAAATTTCATTTCTATCATTATATATATGTGGTTAATGGGTTTCTCAGTGGTTAATGGGTCTCTTGTTTGCTTTTCTTTTCTTATTTTCTTTCTTTTCTCTCTTTTCGCTGGTGGTGAATCGAGGATTGTGCATACGTGTTTGTGCGTCATTTCCTCATTAATTATTTTAAAACTGCTTATCTATTTCAATGTACTACTGCCTAACTATTTCGATGTTGTCTCAACTATCTTACTTCCCATTTGTCATTATGTAAAATTTGGACTCCTTTGAGGCTTTTCTCTTCTTTTTTTTTCCTCGTTCTTGCTGACAGTTAACCTGAGGTGGTATATGTGGGTTTACTTTTTATTTTGTTTTCTGCCATACGTTTTTGTTTTTTTTTTTCTTTTTTATTATATTTATTCTTTAATCTAGATATGCGGGGGTGTGGGATGGAAGCCCCCTGATGCCCTTGCGGTCGGGCTCGCCCTACATTGGTGGGGTCTATCTCGGCCGTGGGAATGTTTGTGGGATGAGCCCGGACCTTTTGGTGTACTCTCTCTTGAATGTATTTTTTTCTTTTTTTGTCATCTACTATATTTATTTTCTGTGTTTATTTTTTGTATATATTCCTGTTTCTACGTGTTTAAGGGTGTGGGCTGAAAAACATCTGGTGTCCCCGTGGCTGGGTTCGCCCTATATTGGTGGGGTGTATTTTGGCCGAGGGGATGCTATTAGATGAGCCCAGACCTTTTGACAGCTTCTGTGTCTGATGTATTGTCTGCAATTTATGTGTTTTTAGAAGTGTTATTCAGGTGTGATCTTGTACATACTATGTTGCTGTCAATAAACCTAATATTTATTTATTTATTTATTTATTTATTTATCATATAATTAACTTACAAATGCGCAGTGATTCATGCATCAACCGTACTCTTTCTTTTTAAATATAAATATATAAAAACAAAAAAAAATGTTTTATTGTATTTTTCATATTCCAATACATATTTAATGCATAAATATATTTTTATTTTTGAAATAAAAAAATCGCGCATTGTAGGGTTAAATTACAATGGCATAAATATTTGCCAGCTACGTTGTTCGAAATTGTGTTAATCAATAAGGGACTTATTATTTTTCTTGTCAGTAATTTTTTTACGTACGAACAGGTGCGTAGATCTCTTCTTATGCTTATTTTAATTTAAGTAATTTAAAAACATACGTATACAAATTATAAAGGGATAAAACTATGGATGAAATTCATATTGCCAGTAATCAAGGTGTCGCAGAAATGTCTATTTTGGATTCCCCTTGGGTTTTACATAATTTAGTTTTTTTCCCCAACGACATTGAACCTGTTGTATATGAAAAAGATATATCATCTCCGTCACATCACTCTCAGATCTCAACACTTTTCATCAACTGTTATGAATTATCACTGACAATAGTGATAATTAAAATTTGTTTCTTTAAGCCTCATATTATTCTCGGTTTGGGTTGAAACATTGAAGGGATGTTTTTAAAGTCAAAGTGTATGATGATTTTAGTGAATCACTTGTTAACTCTATTTTTTTAGCAGTATGATCTTCTTTTAACTAGGCTCGTCTCAAATATCTTCATTAGCAAGTAGACCAAACCAAGATAGTGTATAATTGATTTATATCATCCCTAAAATACGTTTCAATTTGCCTCATGAAGGACTTCTGTAATAATATTATATATTTACACAATCTCATGAGGGTTTCATCCCATAGTATAAGTACACAAGAGTCCCAAGAATATACTAAGGCACCTCAATCATTTGTCCCTCCCCGCCTCCGACCAACATCCTAGCCACATCAACAATATTTACTCTAACTTCTCAATTAGCATTTGTCTCAATTACATGATATTGAAAGTTTTTGACTGACTATACTCATATTAATACATATAACAAAAGTTTGTATTGCCTGCGTTATTGTTCTTTTTGGAATCATCGTGAAGTTTGAGGTATATTTATTTCTTGTGAACCAAAAAAATATCATAGACGGACTCAATGATATGTTCAAAGATTTTCACGGCCGTTTTTTACTAGTTTAACATATTTTTCAGTTAGTTTTAATACTCAAAACGATGCTGAAACGATGTTGATCACAGTTTAAAGACAAAATTTATGTTTTGTGAAAGAAAATAAATTCTTAAGTATTAAGTGTTTCTGACTTATATTATTTATTTGTATTTTTTTTTCGACACATAATTGCAATCAAAATAAAATCGGGGGGATTATTTATAGATGTTACTTATGTACTAAAAACTTATTGAGATGTTACAATTTTTAATTAGTAAATAAAATCATATAAGTAAACATTTTGTTTTAGATTTAATACAACATATGGACAAAGGCAAATCAAAGATCAACAAATTTAATACAACATATGGACAAAGTCAAATCAAACATCAACAAATTTAATACAACATATGGACAAAGTCAAATCAAACATCAACAAATGTAAAACAACATATGGACAAAGTCAAATCAAACGTCAACAAATTTAATACAACATATGGACAAAGTCAAATCAAACATCAACAAATTAAATTTAATATGTGAGGAAAAAAAACTATTTATGCTATTTATTTATTGAAAACTTTATTGTACAATGTGCAATAAAGCAGTTTTTGGCCAAGTGGCCATATCTTTTATCCTACCATACTAATTGCTTGGGTTTTGAGAGAAAAGCGGATAATTTTCATTATTGATGTATTGAAAATAAAACTTTGCAATCCATAAGAACAGAAAACAAGAAACAATAAAAATAACGAGTTCATCGATGGCCAGGAGAGGAAAAGGAGATTGGGGAAAGGATGGAAACCACGTGTGTCAATAAAGTTGTTAAATTTAAGTCTCGTGTTTGGTCTCTAAACGGCGCTAGGTTAATTGTTATATTATTATTATTAAACATTTCACGGTTGTCAAATTCATATACCACCTCATGCTTACCTTCCTATTACAAAAGTTTTTCACTCTTCCCTCTTTTTGAATTTATTCAACAACAGTTCAAGACTTTCGTTTAAAAAATAAAAATCATTAAGCTAAAACAGCTCAAACGAAATAGATTAATTGAATGTAGAAACAGGAAGGTACTTGTAACAACCCAAATTAAAATTTCCATTCTTCCAGTTGTAAAACCACATTTTACGTTATTTTTAATACTCTCCACTGAGACAGAGTGGCGCTCAGGCTCATGAATGTATAGTTTCTTTACGTCTCATGTTAATTTCCCATTCAGCTGGTAATTTCCTTTAAAGCAGGGTTCGGAAAATTTGAGGAGAAATTAAAACATGCTAAATAAGACCTAACTTATTTTATTTTCGGTACAAGTGGTTTATTTTTGCCACCATCTCGTCAATCTTTATGGATATCTTGACATTTGAAGTAATAGCTCTGAACCAAAATATGATTCCATAATAAAACCACTGTCCTAGTTTCTTCACCCAAGAGATCTGTCTTCTTCCTACACTTCATCGGCCTTGAATTTTCTGCTGCAATGTCAGTTGAAGGATCTCATCAAATTATATGTACATTCTCTTTAAAAAACCTCAAAATTTCAAATCAGTAAAATAACTTGTTTTATTTCCTTTTTTTTAATTTTCTTTCTCCCATTCCTTTATTTTCTCTTTCGTTGAAAATATTTCGCTTTTATTTTAATTTTATGTACATCATAAGTAGTCTAACTTTGTTTTGTTTAAATGAACGGTATCCTTAAGACTATGTTTTTTGCAGATGATGTAGCACTGATATCAGATAACCATTAAGACTTGCAGAGCAGCCTGGAGAGATGGAAAAAGATCCTGGAGGAAAACGGCTTAAAAATTTGTTGGAAAAAGACAGAATATTAGTTGCATTGAAGGAGTTGTGACATTTGAAGACCCAAATGCCACAACTCCTTCAATGCAACTAAATGAGGAAATATTCGCCGGCTATGACTCATTTAAGTATCTGGGCTCACTCATTCACAAAGACGGAGGGTGCGCAGCGGATGTTGACCATATAATAAGTGTGGGATGGTTGAAATTCAGATCGGTAACATGAGTCTTGTGTAACCCAAAAATGTCTATAAAACTAAAAGAAAAGGCATACCAGACTATCGTTAGACCCGCGATTATGTATGGCTCAGAATGCTGGACTATGTACAGCTCCTACTCTAGGCAACTAAAAACAGCAGAAATGCGAATGAATAGGTTGTCGTCAGGAGTATCACTAAAAGATAGAATTAAGAACTCACGCATTTATGGTAGCCTGGGGATCACTGACATAAACAGTAAGCTGGAAGAGCGACAGCTGAGATGGTACGGGCACATAAGTCGGAGACCACTAGACCATACTGTAAATCAGCCTATTTCTGTGGATCTCCCACGACAGTCGTCCAGAGGAAGAGCAAAGAATTCCTGGATAACTCAATGCTCCAAAATCCTGCAGAGAAATGGCCTAGATGAAAGCGACACCCAGAACCGAAGAACATACAGCCTAAGAACGAGAAGAGCCAACCCCACTTGCCTGCCTCGGCAATGAATTGGGACAGTGCCAGAAAGAAGAAGAAGACATAAGTAGTCTAACTTTCTGCTTTTGATGCTGGATAATATTTCTCTATAAAGATAGAATAAAAGTTTATCCATTTCAAGATGCCATCATTACAGACTTCGTCAACCCATGAAAAACTTTACAGACTTCGTCAAACCTAAAAAAAAAAAAGAACAAGAAGTGCGTAAATAATCAAACTAGGTTTGTATACGAGTATTATTATGATAGAATTTTGATGATATTGCTTTAAACAACAAAGCAACAAATCAACTTTTACTCGACTAGGAAATATGTTACATTTTTACATTTCATTTACTCGATTACAAGTGAAACGCACTATCTAATAAATACAGAAGTATTTTATCGTGTCAAGATTCTTATCATATACTCGTAAAAGGTACTTTATTATTGCTATCCAAAATTCACCTGAATAACACTGAGCATTTCCCGACTCTCTTCGGTGCAAGACTCAGAGCTTCTCCGGCACCGCAACTATTTTTGTATAGACTGTTCCTCATTGTAGATACAGAAGTCCCATATTCCCTATATTGTTATTCTGTCCTTGGCTCTCTTGGTTTCTGTTCAAAGTTTATTTATAGACTTCTAGATTCTCTAGAGTAGTTCAGAGCCAAATGTATATATAGGCAAAATCCATCCACTACGGCCCGATAGTGTCTCCATTTGTTCATATCAGCAACTAAAATTATGTCAAGATTTCATCCAAGAAATTGTGGTGGTTATGCAAATGATACCCACAGTCATCCAGTTTATTGTATATCTCTACACTACTAAATTGATTTTACTAGTCCTTTTAGATATGGTCAATTTTATTTTATAGTCTTGAAACATGGATCATGAGAGTCAGAATGTTACATTAGCTAGAATCGTTTGAAATGTGGGTTCATCGGATAATGCTACAATTTTTTAGGTTCAATCGTTTCTAAAATACCGAGATATTGCGTCGAGCAAATGAAGAAAAATAGTTGTTAAATACAAGAAGAACAAAAGTTCTTAAATACAAGAAGAACAAGAGTTCTTAAATACAAGAAGAACAAAAGTTCTTAAATACAAGAAGAACAAAAGTTCTTAAATACAAGGAGAACAAGAGTTCTTAAAGACAAGAAGAACAAGAGATCTTAAAGACAAGAAGAACAAGAGTTCTTAAATGCCGAATACGTGTTTGGGTCATATTGTAGGAGTATGTTGAAAGAAGAAAAATACCTCTTCTAAAATTGATCTTTATGAGCAAAAGTGAGCGTCGACAATGAAGATCTTGATTTTACAACATTCGCAGATGGACAGGTTTTCAAACAATCAAGGTGCTCTTCCATGCCATGGCATGGAAGAGCCACCAAAAACAAATATTTGTTCTCAAGAGTGATTGCCAACACCAAAAAGACCAGAAACAGCGCATGGGGAAGAAGATATTTTTAAACACCTGCAGTTTTATATTGTTGTTCTTACCAGTGCAGATAATTACTGTTTATCTTGAAAACCTTAATTAAATTAATTTTTGGCACGATACCAAAACATCAAAAAGATCCATATAAATATTTTTTAAGAATTTATGTCCTTACTATCAAAGTAGAACACTAAATAGCGTAGCAGTTTCTTCTAAAAAAAAAAATTTATAAATTATCGACGATGAATTGCAATTGATAACTTAACTAAGCGACAGTGCATGTCTAGTAGTGCACTAAACGGGAGGATTAAGAAATGAAACAGTGCAATCAGTTACCTCTAATAGCCTGATCCTGTCAAATTGATCGAAACTAATTTGGTCATCAATGTTAATTAATCGGTCAATAATGCATTAAGGAATGTTGAATCTATTGTCTAGAAAGGACATCAAAATTAATCTTTATTTATTTATTATTTAAGTGTACATTAAAATTTTCTTCAAAGTTTGGTGGTTCATGGACTTCACAATCAACTTTCTCCACATTTTATACACTTCACAACCACCTTTCTTCACATTTTATAGACTTCACAACCAACTTTCTCCATATTTTATGGACTTCACAACCAACTTTTTCCACATTTTTTTTATTTATTAAGGAATTTTATTTTTAAACTTTGGAAAATATTCATTGAATGTTGTGTTGATTGTAAATTATAATGGGGTATTGCTTCAATACACGCCAAAAGTTGAGCACTTTTTAGTTTGAACGGTGCCTTGACTGAGTAGTTTAATATTTCAAAAGGAGTAAAACAATGATGCATCATCCTTAACATAAAAGTTCTATTTTACCCGATGATGAAAGAGTCTCAAGGGAAATTGAATGACGTGCAGCGATAGGAAGCAAGTTGAATTTGGCACTTAAACATATATGCTCGAACCAGGCAGTTTTAAAATGTACAGATAATCCACAACAGTATTTAAGAAGCGTCATTGATGTACTCGTATAAAAGTGAAACGTGGGTTTAGAAAAAGACTCAGAAAAGCCGAATAAATTACGTTAAAAGGCATGCACTTAGAAGAATACATGGGGTGTCGATGAATGACAGAAAACATAGTGAAGTTATAAGAAATTAATGTGAACTTATGTATATCTGATGCGTTTGAAAAAGATGAAGCAAAGCTCTCTGAGATAGTTTGGGTACGTAGAATGAATGAATTAAGAAATGTTAGCAAAACATATACCATTCAAATGTGAAGGAAAGGCATGGTAGAGGAAGACCAAGAAAAGTATGGATGGATCAAGTTAGTGATATTTTGAAAGAAGAAAAAGTAAGAAGGAAAATATACGAGGAGAAGATATAGATATACTAGTATATTAGGAGCTTTATGAAAAGGTGCTTGGATGTAAAAAAAGGTATAATATTTGTTTTAAGAACCTCTTCCTTCTTTACCTACGTTGACAGGGAAAGAGTGTGATAATATATAATATTATAAATGTATGTGTATATATTGCTAAGAATACAAATGAAGAAATTATTGCCATACGGTAATAGAAACATACATTAAAAAAAGTAACATAACGTAACTAAATTTGCGGTAATTGCTGGATGAAAGGTAACAACGATAATGATTAAATGTTACATACTCGTATACACAATAAGTGGCGCTAATGAGATAATATCGTTTTAGAAAACAACACTTAACAACTATTTTTTATTATAATTATCTTCCTGCATACTAACTGAAAGATGACAAACTGTTATCTGCTCAAATATTTCAGAAGTGTTTACTGGTAAATTCATTCGTTATCTATCACTTGCTAGTAGAAGTTTGAATTAGTATAGAATATGAGTAGATTATCAGCTGAGTATATTAATAACCCTTTTCATAAGTTCTTAGGTCGTATTCATTCGTTATCTATCACTTGCTAGTAGAAGTTTGAATTAGTATAGTATATGAGTAGATTATCAGCTGAGTATATTAATAACCCTTTTCATAAGTTCTTAGGTCGTATTCATTCGTTATCTATCACTTGCTAGTAGAAGTTTGAATTAGTATAGTATATGAGTAGATTATCAGCTGAGTATATTAATAACCCTTTTCATAAGTCCTTAGGTCGTATTCATTCGTTATCTATCACTTGCTAGTAGAAGTTTGAATTAGTATAGAATATGAGTAGATTATCAGCTGAGTATATTAATAACCCTTTTCATAAGTCCTTAGGTCGTATTCATTCGTTATCTATCACTTGCTAGTAGAAGTTTGAATTAGTATAGTATATGAGTAGATTATCAACTGAGTATATTAATAACCCTTTTCATAAGTCCTTAGGTCGTATTTATTGTACTTCAAATCACGTAGTATATATGATGTTATATATTACAAGGTTATTTATTTAATTTAAACACTCTTAAGATAATCGAGTAGTACAAATCCAATTTTGTCCTCAGTGAGATACAGGCAAAAGCCAAGTTTACTAGAGACACGACAAATGAAAGGCAACAAACCTAGATCCATTAAAATTGTGTCTTCTATCTGGCTCCATCCCAACTCATTGTCTGCGAAGACTGTTGGGGTCAGCTCTCCTCGTCCTCAGGTTGTATGCTCTTCTGTCCCGGACTACGTCCCCCAAGCCGTGCCTCTGCATCAGGTTATCTTTTTGCACCACCCATGAATTCTTTGGTCTTCCTCTGGTCGTTATTCGAGGAAGATCCTGGTTCACAATGTGATCGGGTGTTCTGCGTCCAACATGTTCATACCATATCAATCGCTTCTTCTTCATCTTGCTGTTGATGTTTGTAACATCTAGGCTTCCACGAATGCGTGAGCTTTTTATTTTGTCTCTTAGAGACACACCAGCTGACCATCTTAGCATGCGCATTTCAGCAGTTTCTAGTTGCCTAGAGTAAGTGCGAGTAAGAGTCCCTTAAAATTGTATGTCCAAATTAAATTACCTGTTGTTTTTTATGTATATGATATTTCTTGTCATGAGTAAAATATTTTTTTTTTTTTTAAATCGCGTAGTGCATATGGCAGAACATATAAGTAGATAGTATTTTTATAATACAGGATGAAGCAATAATTGATGAGTGTAAACTTAAGGATGATGTGTTGAGTAAGATTAAGAAGAGCAATCTAAGATGGTTTGGGCATGTTTGACGAATGAATGAAGAAATGCTAACGAAACAAATATGAATCGCAAATGGAAGTGTAAGGCATGTGATAAAAGAACCACGAAAGTGTGATTGAATCGAGTGAATGATATTTTAAAAGGACGAAATAAATTGTCTGAGATATCATAAGAGTTGTATGAGAAAATGTACGGATGTACGACGAAGCTTAAGATGTGAATCGAGATAGGAAAGTCTAGCGCTTTACCCTCTACTAACCCAGACATGAAGTGGCGGGATGGTATTTATGTATATTTATACACTATATGTAGTATAAATATTTTACACCAAAACAACGTTACGGCCTCCTTGGCCTGGTGGTAAGACACTTGTCTGCCGATTCGGAGGTTGCGGTTTCGATCCCCGCTGGAACCCAAATTTAAAAACAAATAGGATTCCAGTCTGGTTAACACTTAGGGCCTATAAAAAACCATATTTCTGGTTGGTTGGAAGAGATTGCTACATAACAATAAACTAGTCAGATAAAAAAGAAGAAAAAAACGCTAAATAAGTCAACTATTAATCCGTTTTCAATTTGATGAGCGTTTTGAGACTAACAAAATTTCTCATTTGTTTTTCAAATACTTGAATATTATTTTTTCAGTATAAATATTTCAGAATTTTCAACAACGATTTATGTTTGAAAATCTTCTAGGCAATCGCTTTAATTTTCTTGAACCTGACTTAAATCCAAAAATAGGTGACTTGAACTCAGCTTCCAACTTCTCTCAAATCCCTTATGTTAGTCAAATTCTTACACTCGTCGTACACGACCTACAAAGGATATCCGTCGTCATTTTACAAAGTGAAAAGCTCGCATACATTTCAAACTTGAAGCACAAACAGCGCCAGACGACATCCACGTCATCAAATTGCGGATTCCTGTATGAGATTTGCGCTGAATCTTCAACACTGCAGAATTTAGTTTAATGGTATAGCATTTGTTGGTCCTCGTTTTGTTAAATTATGTGAATAGTTGTATTTAAATGCAACTACTCGTATCTTAATTTAAGAACGTAAACTTTTACTATTTAACTCTCTTAATGGATTTGTTGTACAAGTTTACGTTAAATAAATGGTTTATGCATGTATTTTAGTGAACATTTTCTACATGAATCTTGATTCGTTAAAAAATATCACCTTAATGAAGAAAAAGTTTTGAGATCCTTAGATGTAATACATCGATCAATAAGTCCCGGGGCTAACCAAAAGAAGGTGCCTCTAATAACAAATCTATACCATTTCTAGTTAGTACTAACCTTTAGAAGTTACATGTCAAACTTTCATGACATTCCGACATTGTGTCATTCAGTTACAGTATTTTAGTGCCGCTACTTTTGCTATTTTCAAAACAATGGAAAAAAACGAATTTTGTGTGTTGATAAAGCATTGCTTTTTAATGGGAAAAAATTGCGTTTAAACTCAGCGATGGCTTGAAAAGTGTTATCCGGGCTCTGCTCCGTCGAAAACAACCATTTGTTGATGGTATGCTGATTTCAAACGCGGTCGTACAGACACAAATGATGCTGAACGCTCTGGTCATCCAAATGAGACTGTTACACCAGAAAACATAAAGAGTTGGCCCCCAGCGCCTATTGGCTGTTCGCAGACCTCAAAAAGATGCTCATGGGAAAGAGATTTGGCTCCAATGAAGAAGTGATTGCCGAAACTAACGCCTGTTTTGAAACCAAAGATAAATCGTTCTACACGGCTGGCATAGAAAAGATAGGGAAGCGTTGGAATGAATGTATCGCTCTTGAATGAGACTATGTTGATGAATAAAGACGAATTTTGGCAAACAAATGTTGTTTTAGTAGTTAGTCCCGGGACTTATTGATCGATGTGTTAATTTATAAGCGTCACCATTACGTACATATTGCGTTGGAAAAAGGACTTAGGATTAAAAAAATCTAAATGATTGATTGGGTCATTGTGAAAAGAATTTGCACATAGAATTAGAAGAAATCCGATTGTGCCATGCAAATTTCCAGAAAAAAAGCGTATTACGTAAAACACTATCAATTTTTCTTCTGGTGTTTTCTCATATATAAGACATGTTGTTCGTTATCATAAGCACTACTTCTCGTAACATCTTAACTTCCAGACATATTTCCATTTTTTGGGAGTATTTCTGGAAAACGACTTCAGTTGGTATTTAAAGAGACCCTCAATATAGGTGGTAGAAATATATGTCGCGATGATAAAATTTGTTTATGGAATTAAAGAGTTATTTAATTATAAATATCCTTAAACGGAGTTTCAATTAGTGAAAACCAACATCTTTGGCAAATGAAATAAAATACTAAATTGTCTCAATGAATATCTTAAATTATTCATGAAAAGTAATGGGAAAGATCGATGACTCAGACATATAACATACATGTATATTTACATTACTTTTTTTCTATCTAAGAAAACCAAAATCTGGTGATTTCTCAGAAATACTATCATAAAAAATTATGTTGTGATATAATATCATTAAAGTACTAAGTCATGTTCTATCATTTTGATGTACTAAAGAAAAAGTATCATGAATTAAAGAAATAGTATCATAAATTAAAGAAAAAGTATCATGAATTAAAGAAATAGTATTATGAATTAAATAAATAGTATCATGAATAAAAGAAATAGGATCATGAATTAAAGAAACAGTATTATGAATTAAAGAAATAGTATTATGAATTAAAGAAATAGTATCATGAATTAAAGAAATAGTTTTATGAATTAAAGAAAAAGTATCACGTAAATTTTACGATTCTGATATTTTTTTCGTTAAATATAATAAGTATTTTAATACTAAAAAATGTTGAGTTCCTCTTTTTTTTAATACAACTTTCAGAATTTATTGCGTTGTAGTGATCTCTTCAAAGCAACTTAAAACTTGTTAAACAATATTTAATTAAAAATCCGACATATATCCTATTTAAAGAATGTGGGGCCAACGGGAATCAAACCCACAACTTCCAGGCTGGGAGACTGACTTCTTACTAACTAGACTAGAATATTTGTTTTTTGTTTTTCAAATCATGTCATAGTTTAATTTTGATTAAATAGATAGATTAAAATTCATATACTTGTACACTAGAAGTTTATTTTAACTGTTCAACTCATGACCGCTTTTTATTACACTTTCGATGTGTGAAGCATAATCAAGGGGGGATGAAGATGATAATCTTTTTCGACCAACTAGAATTTTCAGTGGCCTGGTGGTAAGACGCTTGTCTGCCGATCCGGAGGTTGCTGGTTTGATCCACGCTGGAACCCAGATATTTTTTAAATGATATTTCTATCTGGCTTCCACTTAGGGTTCATTAAAACGTTTTTCTGGTCGGTTGGAAGAGATTGCAACCTGGCAATAAACTATCAGATAAAATTAAAAAAAAGTTCTTATAAAAAGAGTCCCTTATTGAATATCAGGCTAGTAGCGTTTTTTAAAAACCACAGTACTAGCTAAAATCGAACTGGTAACCCCCGAGTGGAAAAACAGATATTTCACCTACTAAGGTACGAAAATCGTAAGAAATTTCAAATAAAACGAATATTATCGTTCAATACTTTGCTGTTTTTTTCCTAAAATTTAATACATTTTCTTTGAAACTTTTAAAAAAATATAAAGTATTGATATACTATTAAAAAAATATTTAAAAAACTATTAAAGAAATATAAAGTTTTGCTAGAATTTTTTAAACTTTTTATAAATTATATGTTACATTAAATCATCGTATCAACAAAAGCTTTAGAAAATCTCTAACGGAAATTGTAATTCCATTTCACAATTCATGCAGCAAATTCGAGATCCAACATCGATTCCGAACAAGTTGCCAAACAAATAAAATAAAAACGATTAAAAGCCCGTGTTAAACCTTTACAAAGTTGGCGGAAAATAGATTAGTAAGTGAAAATAGTGTTGAAAACAAGTCACTAAATCACCAGTCCACCGGTGACAAAGTCTGCCACATTACAACTTTCTGACTATTATTTATAATCACGTCATTCTGGGATACCTGGCTGAAATTTACATGTTTCAGTCTTTTCAGCATAAAAAAGCCAACAGACCAGATTTGTTACAGCTTTTCTTTCCTCTGAATTTCACAAGGAATCAATACAAAAACTTCTTACACGCCTTTGACTTTCTTCTTCTTTGTTGAATCGAAGTTTACCAAAGGGAAAAATCGCTCCCTTCGCTTTTGTTCGAAATATTTTCTGTTTACGACCAAAGAACTCGACAATTTAAGGGTTAAGTTTTCACTACTGACAATTATAACACTGAAAAGGAATTGTGTTACGTTTACGATAAAAGCGAGAAAAGAAAAGGTCGTTTTTCTTTTCTAAGGAACAAAGAAGTAAATATTTCAAGAATTATTGCTTTTCAGAAAAGTATCCTAAGTATTGTATTACATTTTTTTTTATGTACAGTACGACCTGGTGATTTTTAAAACCAGAAAGAGTTTTTAAACAAGCTTTGAGTTAAAATCAGAATATAACATATTTTCAAAACATTGATACTATCGGGGTTCGATGCGGAAACCCCTGAGTGGAAGTCAAGTATTTTATAAACCAGATAAGGAGGTTTTCACATGCTAACTGTAACGCTTATACCTACATTGTTTTGTGACTACAATCCAGTAAGCGCATTGGCTACATATTTACATAATTTATTTTCGCCTGCTTCATTCTAAGCAATACTTTGTCTGTCTTGTAAACAAGTGTAATAAGAATGCATTACCGTTAGTGACATAGCTGAACCTTTATCTGTATTGTATAAAAGTGTAATAAGAATGCATTACCGTAAGTGACATAGCTGAACTTTCGTTTAAGTTCGTACCAAATGATTGATAAACATTTCAAGTATACGTAAAAATACAATATTGTAAGTGACACACGTTAATATTTGTTTGAAGACGAGCCTAATAAGGTATAAACAATACATGTATAAAAAGAGTGCTAAACCATAAGCTACATAATTTAATTTTAGTTTAAATAAGTAACAAATGAGTTATAAACAATTCAAATGTAATAAGAATACAATATCGTAAATGACACACCTCCAAGTAAGTTTCAATACGTGCCAAACGAAATATAACTAATGCACGTGTAATAAGAATGAAATACTATTAGTGGCATGCCTTTGTCTTAATTTCAGTCCATCTCACACGAAACATAAATTATGGTTTCATATTAGTTTAAATACAAGTTATAAACAAGGCAAGTGTAATAAGAATGCAATACTATTAGTAGCATAACTTAATCACAATTTCAATTCCTGTCAAAAAAAAATATAAACAATACAAGTGTAATGGAATCCAATATCGAAAAATAATGCAAGTGTAATTAAAATTCAAAAACGTAAATGCATTCCCTTCATTTTAGTTTCAATACGCACCAAATTAAATGAAAATAATGCAAGTGTAATAGGAATACAATATTATTATCTGTATCTTAATTCAATCCGTTATAAATAAAATATAAATAATACATGTAATAAGTTAGCAATACTGTTATGTATATGAATATAAGTTTAAATAGTGTGTATAAAGATGCAAGTGTAATAAGAATACAATACCATAAATGCTATATATTCATCTATAGTTTCAATACGTGCCAAACGAAATAAAAATTATGCAAGTGTAATAAGAATGCAATAACTTAAGTAGCATGCCTTAATCTTAGTTTGAATAGGTGCTAATGGATTTTTGACATTTTATAAATTGTATGCAAGTTGTTGTTCACTTAAATAAGAGCAAAAGCTCCGGGAAAATAAATTTGATGTCGCCCAAGCAAAATTTCGTTACCGCAACACGGCGAATGTTACAGAAAACGGATTTTGCACTTACAAAATTTTCTTTTACATGAAAAGTTTGCATATAATATGAATTCACGTAGGGCGCTTAATTTTATCCATAAATTGGTTTTATAAGGCGTTTTCTAAAATTTTAAATGTCATCTTTTCAAGCTCTATTTTTATATAATTTTCTGGATCATTATGTAATGTGTTAAATCAGAAATATATATTTTGAAATCATAACAAAATTAAGCAATGCTAAAACGTGTAGGAAAATTTACTATATAAATTCTACTGTTGCTGTGTTAATATATTTGTTTAATGTATTCTTCTGTAGCATTACACTTTCATTGTTTACAGTATAATCTGGCGAGCTTAATACCATATTGCTGAATACAACCTTTGGGTCAGAAGACGACATACGTCCAACCAACTAGACCACGCTGAGATAACATATTGATTTTTACAGTATAATCTGGCGGGCTTAATACCATATTGCTGTATACAACCTTTGGGTCAGAAGACGACATACGTCCAACCAACTAGACCACGCTGAGATTACATATTGATGTTTACAGTATAATCTGGCGGGCTTAATACCATATTGCTGTATACAACCTTTGGGTCAAAAGACGGCATACGTCCAACCAACTAGACCACGCTGAGATTACATATTGATGTTTACAGTATAATCTGGCGGGCTTAATACCATATTGCTGTATACAACCTTTGGGTCAGAAGACGACATACGTCCAACCAACTAGACCACGCTGAGATTACATATTGATGTTTACAGTATAATCTGGCGGGCTTAATACCATATTGCTGTATACAACCTTTGGGTCAAAAGACGGCATACGTCCAACCAACTAGACCACGCTGAGATTACATATTGATGTTTACAGTATAATCTGGCGGGCTTAATACCATATTGCTGTATACAACCTTTGGGTCAAAAGACGGCATACGTCCAACCAACTAGACCACGCTGAGATTACATATTGATGTTTACAGTATAATCTGGCGAGCTTAATACCATATTGCTGAATACAACCTTTGGGTCAGAAGACGACATACGTCCAACCAACTAGACCACGCTGAGATTACATATTGATTTTTACAGTATAATCTGGCGGGCTTAATACCATATTGCTGTATACAACCTTTGGGTCAGAAGACGACATACGTCCAACCAACTAGACCACGCTGAGATTACATATTGATGTTTACAGTATAATCTGGCGGGCTTAATGCCATATTGCTGTATACTACCTTTGGGTCAAAAGACGGCATACGTCCAACCAACTAGACCACGCTGAGATTACATATTGATGTTTACAGTATAATCTGGCGGGCTTAATACCATATTGCTGTATACAACCTTTGGGTCAAAAGACGGCATACGTCCAACCAACTGGACCACGCTGAGATTACATATTGATGTTTACAGTATAATCTGGCAGACTTAATACCATATTGCTGTATACAACCTTTGGGTCAAAAGACGGCATACGTCCAACCAACTAGACCACGCTGAGATTACATATTGATGTTTACAGTATAATCTGGCAGACTTAATACCATATTGCTGTATACAACCTTTGGGTCAAAAGACGGCATACGTCCAACCAACTATACCACGTTGAGATTACATATTGATGTTTAAATTGTTTAAAAAATATACATATTCTGAAAAATAACATTGTAACCTGTCACTTAGTTGGCATTAACTGGGTGACACGTTAATCTGCATAACTATCAGCTAATTAATTGGTTGGGAAAGATCATCGTGTAGTAATAAACTCACTATTTGCATAATGTAGAAGAAAATACTCGTATCTGTCAATTATCGCAACTCGAGTTTCAACTTTCTTTACGGAGCTCGGTATCCGGCAAATTGACTAACGAAGAGCTCTGTAAAGGAATTCTAAACAGCAATGAAAACATCGAATTATTAGTGTTTAACAAAACAATTCTAAAATTAATTCTTATTATAATGTATTATTAGGAATTTCATAAAGTCAAGCCAATTTTTTAACCTATTTAGACCTGGTGTCCATTACAATGGACACAGAGTTCATGTGCACAACTTTCTAGTTATTTCTGCTCCCAATGATAAAAAATATGTGTTAAATACAGTGTTATCGACTTTGAACGTTTGGGCGCCATCTATCTAAACTAATACGACATAATATTGCATTTAGTGTAAATAATACAGTCACAAGCAAGAATATTTTTTTAAAACCTTAGGGTTAATTCAGATCTGAAGAGGTTTTGAATTTATTGCGAATTTTTGTTAAATAATATAAACTCGCAATAAATAGAAAAAACAAATACAAAGGATAATTTTAGATATAGGGTTAAATCAAGCAACTACTAGTTAATATCTTCTGACTTATAAAATACGCTTACCATTTTTGCCACGCACATAAGCTGGTTTTTTTTTTCAATTTAACTAATGCACTGCTGACTTACTCTATCTATAATTTTATCTCCTTGCCCATAAAGTTGCACCTTCCGAGCATTTTCACTGTTTAACACATTCAACATTTTACCCTTCTAAACATCAGCGCATTTTCCTGTATCATGTTTTTTTATATAATCGTAAATTTCGTTTTATTAATATTTATGCATCATTCACCTATACTCCTATACATTATTCACCTTTTCTGCTCCCAGTGTGTGAATTTTCTCCAAAAATATTTGTAGGAATTGTTCATTTACAGCCAATGTTTCAGTGTCACTAGCTTATTGAATATTGTCAATAACATAACGATTGATAATAATTCCATCGCTGTATTCATTGACGGATTCTGTCAAAAAGCTTCTGAAATTATGCTAAAACATAGAGGCGATAAGACGTATTCCTGTTTATCTCCACATGTAATTTCGATCTCTTCTAAGAATTGTCTATGTACGAGTATACTAGAGTTTATTGGTTACGTTGGAGTTTATTGGTTGAAGTACGTTTGTATCCCGAGTTAGGGCGCCCTTGAGAAGAGGCTGCTTTCCAAAGGGCGCTTGTAAATCGTTTATAAATTATATTATTATTCCAATGCTAAAATCTAGTAAAACCATTTTTCTACTATCATAACTTTATACTGTTTTTGATGATAAAATTTGGCATAAAATCTTTATATCAGTATTATGATCAACATCAATACAATCACCATCATGTCATGTTGCTATCAGAGACAACATATCTCTACTTGATTCTATCCTAGCACACATATTTCCCTTTTGTGACGTCCATCCTCCTCGTTATGCATACTCTCCTATTATGAAAACTTTTCCCTCTTCTCTCTTTCATTACTTAATTAATTTGATTCTGCTACATTTTTTTATTTCTTTTCAAAGTTCTCATTCTTTTAACGTTGCCGAACAATCTTTATTCTCTTTTCTTCATCTTAGGCATTGTATCTTCTTTCAATCCTTATTATTTATTTATATCCTCATTCTTTCTTCTGTCATACACATTTTCCTACACATTCTACACAACGCTCGTCGCATTACATCATCATTATTTTACAATCCGAATGTGTACTTCCTCTTTTTTGCTACACAAAAATCGAAGTCTCATTCTGTACCTTATTTAACTATGTATGAATAAGATTATTTCCTTTTTTTCTCTACGCATCCCTAAGAATTGGTAAACATAAGCGGGTAGCATCTTAAATATTTAATAAAGTACTTAACAGTGGCAACCTATTCTGAGTTTATTTATGAAACAACCATATTCCAGCGTTTCAAATTAACTTTACAGAAACTCCTCGACGAAATGGCTAGAATAGAACCACAATAATATTTATTATTCAAATGAATACACGAAACCGTTTCTAAATTACGCAATATAGGCTAAATGAAGAGTAAACCCCTTTTTTCGCAAAATTTTGTAGTAATACTTACTGAAAAACCTTATGAAGAGTTTTGTGGCCCATCTAGTTTGGAGAACTAGAGCTACATTTTTTTTTGTTTTTAAATTGAGTTTGAACTCAAAATAACTAATAACTAAAAATACATTTCCAAATTTAATAGAAAAAGTTGATCTAAGATTGCAATGCAAGTGGTTTTATATTTAATAGACTAAATACTTTCAAAATTAAAAGCTTGTATAATTTTGAAACGTATAACTTGTAATATTTATAAGTTCATTGCTTTCAGTTTGTTAAGTTTGTAAGCTTAAATAATTTATTGTAATTTGTTTTATCAAACACTGTTCATTCTACTTTTTGTAACGGTATAACCCTACCGCTTCCGAGGCTTTCACCTCATCTTCAGGGGAGCACAAACTAAACTTGCTCCCCTGAAGATAAGGTGAAAGCCTTGAAACCGGTAGGGTTATACCGTTACAAAAAGTGAAATAAACAGTGTTTGATAAAAACAAATTACAATGTATTTAAACCTTCACAATGTTAATATATTTACTATAAATAATATATTAAATATTTTGCTTTGAGTTTAAAATATTTGTTGGAGTTGTTGCCGTGTCGAGTTAGTTTAAATTATGGCAAACGTTTCGAAGCCTGAAGATTAAAACTGCAACGCGTTTGAAACGTCAGTTATCATTTAAGGTAACTTACTACAGCAACAGCCATGAAAAATATATTAAAACAATGGAAATTAAACGTGAAAATCTTTCAACTCATAGCTCATCTTTCAACTCATACTACAACAACAGCTACAAAAAATATATTAAACCAATGGAAATCAAAGTGAAAATCTTTCAACTCATAGCTCATCTTTCAACTCATACTACAGCAACAGCTACAAAAAATATATTAAACCAATGGAAATCAAACGTGAAAATCTTTCAACTCATAGCTCATCTTTCAACTCATACTACAACAACAGCTACAAAAAATATATTAAACCAATGGAAATCAAAGTGAAAATCTTTCAACTCATAGCTCATCTTTCAACTCATACTACAGCAACAGCTACAAAAAATATATTAAACCAATGGAAATCAAACGTGAAAATCTTTCAACTCATAGCTCATCTTTCAACTCATACTACAACAGCTACAAAAAATATATTAAACCAATGGAAATCAAAGTGAAAATCTTTCAACTCATAGCTCATCTTTCAACTCATACTACAGCAACAGCTACAAAAAATATATTAAACCAATGGAAATCAAAGTGAAAATCTTTCAACTCATAGCTCATCTTTCAACTCATACTACAACAACAGCTACAAAAAATATATTAAACCAATGGAAATCAAAGTGAAAATCTTTCAACTCATAGCTCATCTTTCAGCTCATACTACAGCAACAGCTACAAAAAATATATTAAACCAATGGAAATCAAAGTGAAAATCTTTCAACTCATAGCTCATCTTTCAACTCATACTACAACAACAGCTACAAAAAATATATTAAACAAATGGAAATCAAAGTGAAAATCTTTCAACTCATAGCTCATCTTTCAACTTATACTACAGCAACAGCTACAAAAAATATATTAAACCAATGGAAATCAAACGTGAAAATATTTCAACTCATAGCGAATAGTTTGTATAGTTAATAAATACATCGTTTTTTAGGCATAAATGGTAGTTAATATAGACTATAGTTTGTAGATTTTTAAAGACTTTTAGATTAAACATTGTTCAAATTATTAGTTTTCTCTCTCTTTGCCTACCCAAATAGAAACATGATGCGTGATGGGGGCGATGAACTTAAATACAGGAAAAAAAAGATTTTCTTAAAAACCTTTCAGCAATTATTCTCTTTATTTCCTCTTTTTTCTTGTTTTTTTGCCATCCACCCTTCCAGAGTATTCTTTGACATTATACAGCAATAAATAAATATAAGTCAAAAAAAAACACGAGATTTTTTTTACTTTTATAAATAAACATTTATGAATTATTTTCACGTATATGAAATAATGAAAATACGACTTGATTAATTTGTAAATTAAGATGTTGAATTTTAATATAATTATAAGTCAAATTAATGTACTGATTTTTTTAATAAAATCAATGTTTCCATTTGATTTCTATTACCTCAAACTAAATTTCATAAATTTCCGCGAATCAACATCTGATTTGGCTAATCTCTTCCGAAACCCGATAACTCGGATAATACACCGTACTATTAATTAAACTATTCTGTTCGTATCGATATCAATAATCTCGGTTTAAACTCTGGCGAGGTGTATCGTGAGATGGGATGTATATATTTTTGAACTGTGTTAATACGAGTATATATAATAGTTTCTCGTGTTCAGAGGTAAACCAAATATAATATTAGGTAGTCCTGTAAGTAATTTGATATAATATATTGAGGTCAAATTCTAACGTAAAATCGCACCAAATGCTCGTGTATGGTGGTTTTCAATATCTTTTATTTCTCTCATGTCGTAGAACGCTGGTTATTTTTTTATTAAAGCCTTGATTTGATCGTTATCAATGGTAATCGAACTTTCAGGTTGAACACCCTCTTTGAATGTCGCATAAACATTATAGAAGTTTTTAATTCACATTTATCATACACGATCGCTACTGTATCACTTACCATAATAAATGTATCTTTTTTTTGGTTTGTGTCACAATTTTTCTCGTAGCTATAAAAACATCAAGCACCGAGAAACTACCTTTTTTCTTCCATCTTCAAAACGATTTCGAAAATCCTCCCTCTTAATTTCGATAAACAATGGCCGAAAAAATCACTTAACCCTATGATAATATTCTAACAATATATATTCAAGAAACGAATTTCCTTGTAACACCACATTGACAGATGATCTGAATGAACGAAAATCAATCATTAAGTATTTTCAAGTCAGCGTTGAATTCATTGGAATCAACTTCCTTTATTAAAATCGTGGCTAAGTAAAATTGAAAATAATTATCTTTTGCTTCCTTTCTCTTATTATTCTGATTCTATGACAATTTCCGTGGCCCAATTGGTAAGATTCTTTTCTCCTATCCATGGATTTGCGGGTTCAATTCCCATTGAAAACAAGTTTTTTTTTTTAAGATTTTCACTAAAGGTCACTCAAAAATATTTTTGGTAGGTTGGAAAAAAATGTTACATGGCGATAAACTCTCCAAGGTTTACTGTATATAAAAATAAACGTAACACAATTGAATCATTTTCTATTAAGCCATATTTTCTGGGCAAAAAGGCTTTATTTTCCTATTACATCGGGTGTTAACGTAAGTTGTGTCAGTTTTTTTCAAATTTAAAAATGAGTACCAAAAGTAAAACAAAATGGTAAAGGTTATACGTCAGTTTGTGTCGAAAATGCTCACTTTCGTCTACTTGACATTCCATTTTGAATGCTTGTAATCAAATAAAATAATATATTTAACGTAAAAGCAAACACAATATCTTGTAAAGCAGAAAATTTTCTTTCGAATGACGTATAACCTTTACCATTTTGTTTTACTTTTGGTACTCATTTTTAAATTTGGAAAAAAACGGACAAAACTTATGTTAACACCTAATAGAAAGATGAATCGTTTATTGTTTAAACTAAGAATAAACTCTGTTATCAGATAATACAAAATGAATTCAAGAAACTCTAGGTGGCGAAAACTTGGGTACTACTTAAAGATTTGTGTCAGTTTCAGACAAGCTAAGTCAAAAATGATGGGCGTACATCCATCCTCGCACGCACAAACATATCATAGCTCCATTTCCCTTTGAGGATAGACAAAAGGATGGAGCTAGTTTTTTATATTGCAATATATTTTTTTGCCTCCTCCACATTGATACATCGTCTCATACAGTTAATTCTGTTTATGTTTAAAATTTCATTTATAATAAAGTTATTTCAAAACTAGATCAAAATGTTTTTCATTTTGTTTTCATTAAAATATAAGTTTTAGCTCACATTTCATAAATAAATAAAAAAATATGAGTGCACATATTTGCACAACACTTACTCAGCTTTTTTTCATTAATTTTCTATGTCCACATTGTACTCCAATACACAATATTTGTCACTAATACACTTTTGTGAGCCAATATTTTGGCAGCTATCGATATAACTCGGTTTAAGGTTATGACTTTTATTGACATGAATGATTAAATACTTAAACTTTCCTTCACCTGAAAGACTTCATATATAAGTTATCTTGGACGAACTAGACAGAAAATCTGAAAGAGAGGGTTGAAGAAGCTTTACATCAATGTCATGCCGGCGATATCTACTTCTAGATAAAGGATTCCATTAAAATCACTCTATTAGCAACAATTATTCTGCAATAGCACTATCAATTTAAACAATGTCATCCGTTGATCAGCTAGCTGTCTTCTAATATTTTTTTCATCCTATTCTAGGTTTCTATTCCAACACATTTTATTCTCGTCTTCTACTTTTTATTCTACATACTCATATATATAATAGTAAGGTCGGCACAATACCACTTTACCTTGACGACCTTAAAGTGTAATGCGGCCTCCAGATTCTTTCCAAGCCGCTTGTCCCAAGCGGTTTGGCAAACGCCGGCATGCCAAATGTAGGCATCTACATACTTTCCAAGCGTGCCTGTCTATGCTTCTCATTCAAGCATTTCCGACGTAAAAGTTTCTGTGACCCTTTGATTTGCGCCAATATACCGACACCAAGCCGAACGGCTGCAAAGCTTGGCAAGTCTCGACAATTGCTCCCTCCACACTCTCGCGCTTGCGGTCGATTGCCGACGCTTGGCAAGAGTCTGGAGGCCGCATAAGAGAGTTGGACTCTTGAGTACAACAAGTTCCATCGTACGTTGAACTAATCGCATCTTGTGTATAACCTCCCTTTTTTATACACCATATAATCAACACCAGCTTACGTTTATAAATTTTGAGTTATTTTTCAGCTTTTTTAAACGAGAGCATCCCTAAATATATTAATGGTGATATTTTTTAATCTGTTCTTGCTTTTCTTATGATAGATTTTATTTTTATTTAATGTATGTTTTAAATTATATTAGAGCTCCACTCCAGAGAAGATTTTCACTTTATTCTATCCTCGCACATATGTTCCGCTTCTTCGATGCACACATATCTCATCATGCATTATCCCCTATTGCCATAAGTTTCCCTCTAACCTCTTTCACAATTTGATTTATTTGGTCATGCCACGCTTTTCTAGATCCTTGAACTTTTTGTATATTTTATATTTCTCGTATGGGCTAGGTTAGGTTGGGTTAGGTTAGTATAGGTTATTTTTGTAAATATAACATCATTATTTTTTCTATTTTACTCAGTCTAACCATTTTGTATATATTTTTCTTTATCTAATTTCAATCAGATTTCTTTCTTACATCCTCGATCCCTATTTTGTTATGCATTGTTATCCAACATATTCTACGTAACGCTCTCATTTGTACCGCATTTGGGGTTTTAAGTCAACAAAATTAGGTTTAAAAAAATTGGAGATGGTTTAAGTGGTCTCCATTTGTGTGTAATGATATCTATTTCAGTCCAACTTAATTTTGTTAACTTCTCAACAACCTTTGTAGAGAGGATGTCTCTTTGTCTGAATATTAGTACATATTTTTGACATAATTTTGACAGTCAAAACTTTAATACTTCATTATACATTTCCTGAATAAGGTTTTCTTACTTAAAAAAGCTTTATCAATGCAATATTCTATTGAAAAAAGAATATTTTTAAGGAATCCTGATTTGAATGTAAAAAAACATATCTAACGTAGATTTATTTCTTCTTAAACTTCTTTTTAAATTAAAAAAAATACGATACAACTTTTTGGTTACACTTGTCGGCACACGACAGCTTCCATAGCCTAGTTGGTAAGACGCTTGTCTTCCAACGGTTGTACCCAGATTTTTTTTAAATGATTCCTTAATATTTGTTTCAGCACCTTTCAGATTGGTTGGAAGAGGTTGACATCGGAATAAACACATCATTTTGTATTGTATAGAACTTAAGTGTAATATAATAAAATGCCTCTAAGGGAGTTTATAGAATTTTTATAGAGCACCAGTCCAGAAATAAATTAAGATGGAAAAACCTTTTAGTAAAACTATCATGTTAAAACCCGAATACGAGTCGAATAGGAGCTCAGCAAACATTATTTCCACTGGACCACGACATTGACAAATAATTGTCAGATTGGTCGATTAAGAACAGATCGGTTTAAAATTAACTGTCAGTCTGAAATTGGACAAAACAATTAATTGAGCATTGGCTTCATACCCTTATATAGCAAAGTTTATTCACTCAGAAAATAAACTCTTATTTGATGGCAGAAGTAAATATTATTATTGTAGAAATATTTTTTTCGTAAATAAATTCCAATTTATGATATTTTATGTTCGTTTTTTGACATTCTCTCTCCGTCCATAGTTACGTGAGTACTCGATTTATTCATTTTCTCCATATGTATGGCGCTTTAAAAGATGTCTGCATTGATATTGTGTATATTTGAATGAACGTGACAGACACAGAGATAACAGTTAACATAAATTCCTATAATCAAATCTTCTATTCATCATAGTACTGTGGCGTTCGCACGCTCGGTCAATGACCGGCGATCCGACCTTTGCATACCTTGACAATTCAAAACAAACAAGTACAAGGTCCACACGCCGGTCATTCAACTCATTGTCATACGCGGAGTGCATTCCATGCTAGAGCGAGAAGGCAGCACATCTGTCGCGCCAAATCCCAAAATAAATTGTCACCTACACGACGCACGCAGCGTATTGTGAATGCAGAAACGAGACGGCGGGATATCTTGCTCACATTCCCGCACACATTCAAGAATAGTGTAAATACCTACGTCTACCAATAAAATGTATCTTTCCGCATTGCGATCTCAAACGAGTTTTATTTATCAACAAACCATCATCATCTCTCCTTTAAGGACATAGCTCCTAAAGTACAAGTTGACAACACTAACGAACACTCAATAAGTGTGCGTTAGTGTTGTCAACTTGATGTTGTAAGAAGACGATGTTTTTTAGACATCACCGGAAATCGAACTCAAAACCACCGGGTGAAAAATAATTATTCTTACAAACTAGAGATTTCACAGAGATCGTAGATAAGGAAATGTCTGGATAACACGTGCAATTAATCATCCATTTCCATGTATATAGGTAGATTATCAAGTGCTGATGATAACACGTGTTTACAGTAAAAAGCAACAGAAATAGCCCTATCATTCATTAGCATCAATCAGCTTTTGCCCCAAGCAAGTAGTTCAGAAGTTCGGATAAGTCAGCACGTGTCAAGAATCCTGTATAGCCCCAAAACCACATTCAATACTAACTTCGTTCAAAAAACCCCATCTCTACAGGTTTACCTTGTATCTATTCACCCCTACTTGTAGTCTATTTAAAGCTCTCCAAATAAGTCAAAAAGTGGGTTTCCTGGTGCCACCTTTTCAAAGAACTATCCAGTTGTATGATTTTTTTCGTTTTTCTTCAAAGAATGCGCTATATCCAAATAAATCATCAGTTCTTACGCCCTCATAATGAAACTATTCATAGATTTAATATTGGTATTGCTAGCTGTAATATACACGTATATATAAAATCTGTATGTTAATTAATTACGAACTGGTGACAAAATTATAGTTTTTTTTTTTTTAATAAAAGGGTTATGCCACTTATTCAAAAAGTGAGTTAAAAATCAATATCTCTCTTCAATTACATAATGTGTTTGTTCCTGTTCCCCGTTCGATTTTTCTACCCCTTTTTTCACCCTTTCCAAGTCATTGGTGATATTAAGTAAATAATGTTTTGTATAGTCCCTTTTAATTTTTTTTTCTATGCTTTTAATTGGATACGGCTTTTTTAATAAGTTTCCTAAAAATGTGGTAACCTCTCAACCAGTAATTGGAATGACACGTATAACTCCTATTTGATTGATCGAAAGTGATTTCCGTAAGGCCGATTGTACCTTTGTGCAATGAAATACAAAAAAAAAACTTTACAGCTTAATTCAGGGTAAGACACAGTTTTAATTCAGGGTAATGAAACTTTCAATATATTTTTGACTATACACTAAAGGGAAGTTTTTGTGTACTCTTTCTAAAAAAAATAAGTATTTTCAACGTAATGTAAAATATATGATGCATTTAAAATATTCTGTTTTTTTTTGCACGAAACCTTAACTTATGGGAATGAAACTTCGATTCGTCAGAAAAAGTATAAAAGTTAAATTCAAAATGTGAAATTTTGCGAGGGTTTCTGATTACCGGTATAAATTTACATTGTTGTAATTATCAAACTTTAATTATCTTCAACACAAACAGAAGTAATTTATCCATCAGAACTCAGGAACTTCCGATAGATTGGTTTGCTTTGTCTGACTTATAACAATTACTTTGCTTGCTCATTTGAGTTCTTTAAAATTTGTTCAATTCTGAAAACAAAACAAATCGATCATACTTTTATCTTCTTCAGCAAAACCAAATACATCAAATTATAGTTCCTTACCATATATATATACAGGGTGTCCCAAAGGGCAACGTCAATTCGGTATCGAGGAAGAGGCCAGCTTATGACAGGCATTTCTTCGAAAATTGTAAAAGTAGCTACCCTGAGCCGAATGTTTGTATATTGTGACTAAAAATTGCCTTATTTTATGATTTTAATGGTTGTGTCGCAATCCTAGACAGACCTGCTATTAGTCGGAGTCAGAAAAAAACAAAAAAAAATTTGCACGTTTGAATAAAATGTATAAGGCTTTTTCAAAATTTTTTTTTAATTCTGAACCCTCATAAGCTGGCCTCTTCCTTGATACCGGCTTGACGTTGCCCTTTGGGACACCCTGTATATTGAAAAGATCGAATTATATTTCTTAACCATGTATAAATTAATGAAAATACATCCAAGTAAAGTTATTATCCATACACATAGACATAAAAACACATCCAATTATAGTTCTATACCATGAGTTATTTATAATTAAGGCATTAACATTGTGGAGGTTTAAAGACATTGTAATTTGTTTTATCAAACACTGTTTATTCCACTTTTTTGTAATGGTATAATGTTAAGTCTTGTTTGTGCTCCCCTAAAGATGAGGTGAAAGCCTTGAAACCGGTAAAATTATACCGTTACAAAAAAGTGGAATAAACAGTGTTTCATAAAACAAATTACAATGTCTTCACTATGTTTAAAAACATGAAAATACATTAAATTATAGTTCTTAACCAGAAGATATTTTTATGAAAGAAAACGTGATACAAAATAATACGGTCTGTCTTTCCTATAAAACTTGATAATATTATATTAAATAAAACATTTGTTGCAAACAGTACAACCTGGATGTATTTTTTCCATGTAGTAATCTCTTCCAGCCAACGAAAAATATATAATATACACCTTTAATAAAATGTGTACAGTAATTTACTTATAACAAATCTGGATTCCTATGGAAATCGAACCCACAATCCCCGGGTTAAAATATAAGCGTCTTACCTATTAAAATACAGAAGTCGTCATGTTTGTATTTTATACTCACAAAAATATGTGTTTATTATCGGTGTTTGATATAATACTTGGCGTTCAACCCTTGACCCAGAATCTTCTCCTTTTTCTACCTTCCTAGTGTCGACCATTACTGATAAAAGGGTGTGAATTACTATTGTGCTGTAAGATATATTTTTTTTGCAAGGACCTTCATTTTGAGATTAGTACCGTATTCATGTGGTTCTCGGTGATATTTGTGCAATCATTCATTGCAACAGGCATAATATCAATCTGTTGAATGTTAAAATATATATTTCTTTCTTTGTGGTGTTATTTTAATTTTTTAACCTCTAAGCGAGTGAGATTTTATAAGTAAAATATATATGGAGGAGTGAGTTTTTTTTTTACATTTTAAAATTATCTGAAATTTGTTATTTTTTTACCAAATAGTTAGTATTTTACTGACAAATATTTTTCACAAATAAAAAACGTAATTGCGGCCGCCACATACAAAATAATTGAATAGATAAAAATATTTGAGTCACGTTTTCGAAACCATTAGTTCGAAAACAACCTGTAAACTATGTAGTTTAGTTGTAAAATAGTTTAACTCCATAGTATCTCACTAGATAACAGTAGTCCTGGGCTGAGTTGCTTGATGTGCCGTGTCGCCCATATGAATAGAACTACCTAGATACTATGAATCTGACATCACTGGACACTGGCGTATACTCCTTCATATATAGGAGTTCACGGCCATTATTCAAAGAGAGAGAGAGAGAACCGACCATACTCTCTTGAGGTAAAGATTCGCTAAGACACTACTCATTTAGAGGAAAATTTCAACACTGATTTCCTTTTTATTCATATCTTTTTAATTTATTGAATTTCTTACCGGTTTCTAAAGTCCATGTCTTTTTCGTTAGTTAACACGTTCACTGCGTCGAACACGGCTCCCGTGTCCATACAAATATTTTGTATGGACACGGGAATCCTTGAATGTTTAGTGCACTCATAAACGTCTCCCGATAAGGATTCGTCGCCGGTTTCATGTGTTTTGAAGACACGAAGGAATACACTTGTATATGATGTTTCAATAGAAAGTAGAATTTGATTTTTAACAAAGTTATGGGTTTTCAAAAATTCGCGAATTTTCAGCATCTCTGTATGACATTAAGTATTTTATACGCAGTGAACGTGTTAAGGTATTTGAAACCTTCGAAATAGTGGTGGAAAAAAAAATGGTTTCTGTTACTTTAATTATTATTGAAAAATAAATGTAATCACTTAAAAAAAATATATATAACTATTAGTTATATTTTCGTCCAGTTATACTTCCGATAACACACCGAAATGACATAATTGGAGAACACTTGCATGTTCTTCTTTTTCTCTTTTTGAAAAAATATGTAGGACCGAAATCGCGCATGTTATCTCTAATTAATTTTAAAGACAATATTTTTTCTCTTTTAAATTTAGTAAATTATTTAAAGAAATGAACGTTAGTTTTCCACAAAAGACTTTGATTTATTTCTGTTTCAGAAAAAAAAAATGTCACGAGTTCAAAATATTTATACTTATTTTAAAAGGAATTATAATTTGGATTGTTTTTTTTGAAATATGATTTTTAACAAGAAATCAAACATCAGCGCATTTATATTTAACGTATTCAATAGAATAATCCTTCGTTTTATCTCAAGAAATACTTGACGAGAAGCGTGTAGATGCAAAAAAGGGGGTAAAAGTCTTCGAACGAAATTCACTTTCTGCTTAACATTCCCCATTTTGAGTAGCAGATATTCGGAATTGGCTCAGTTACAAGCAAAGCCGGCATTTACCGAAACGTTACCATCTTGGAAAACATGAGAATACTTTGTTGTTTATTAAAATCAACTCAAAATGGAGGCGTACCTTTAAAAGAGAACCTCAGAATAAGGGCATCCAAAAAGTTAGAGTTTCTTGGAAATATTTTATAAGTATCGTTAATAAGTTTAAAACAATTCTTTCAATGATGATGGTTCAGCAACGTTAAGACGCCATAATGGCTTTTACAAAGAAGCGCTATTCATTTTCAAAGAAACAATCGGTACTGAATATAATATAAATAAAAGTGAAATAAATACGATTTTTATCATATATATTAAAACACGTTTACACGTGGATGTATTATCACTTGAATATATAGGTAACATCTTTATCTGTTCTGCTGCCCTTATACGTTGAACTAAAAATGAAAGATATTATATAAAGGAACTTTTACATTTCCTGTGTGATGTTGGTTTAAAATAAGTTTGAACAACCTGACCTATACATATCCGTGATTTTAAATATTTAAGAGTCGAGATGAAAATTGAAAAATCCAATTTTAGATAAATTTTCATATTGCAGAGGGTCTCATGCAGCAACTTGCGGAAAATGCCAATGCAATTTCTTTGATCATGACCAGAAGACTCTGATACTACCCTTCTTTAAGAAGTTTATTTAAATATTTCTAATAGAGTAATACAGTTTGTTCGAGAAAACTGGGAGAAAACTTAAAGGGTGGCATAAAACGGGAAATATCATTTTCCTTCTCATGCAGACGATATCTACCTAATAATTTCTACCAGTGCCGAAAGAGGTTTTTCAAATGCGATTGTTGAGCTGAGATGGAGACAAGAGTAATATTAGTGTCCAGAATCTCAAAGATATTGCGTGCTGCGGAATATCTAGATTGGGCCAAGTTACAGACTTACAAGTCCGTCAATCGCCTTTTTTTCAAATACTGCAGTCGATGATAACATTTACTTTACAGTTGTATTCGTCACGAGATAATTTTCAAAAATTCAAGTTTTTTAAAAATATACCTTTTTTGTTGTTCGTTTTCTGGGGTTTTCTTACCAAATATATTTTATTATACAGAAGCTGGGAAGTATCTTATCTAATGGCTATAGCAACCAATTTTCCTTTCACAATTCATAAATATTTATTTTGCAATATTTTTAATCTGTCCATATGAAACGGTTCGTACCCCGAGCGAGTGCCCATGAGAAGATATTACTAGCTGAACGGCGTTATATAAATTGTCTATTTATTATTATAATCTAAATTATAATTTTAATATTAATTTTGAGCATTATACTACAATATTCTTTCACTTCCTATTTGAGTCTTGTTTGTGTTGAGATGTTTGTATGAAAAATATTATATATAGGTTTTTTACATACATACATATAACGCAAAATCCTGCCCATTATGACCACTTCAAGAGCGGTGTTTAAACTAGCTCTACGTTTGAAAAAATAAGGTAGGTTGATATACTTCAATGTCTCTTTCTAAGAGCGCCTTTCGGATTCTTAAATTCAGAGGAAAAATGATCGTTGAATAAAACAAATCTAGAAATGGATCCACATAGAATCGAACTTCGAACTACCCGCTTGCTTACGTGAATGGTAACCGTTAGACCACGGCCACAAAACAAATTGGACCAAACTGTTTGATGTAGCAAGTTCCAATGCTGAAAATTTGTTAGACAGTTGGATAAATGATTTGTTTTAAAACCTGTTTAAAACTTATATTATAAATAAACCATTAAAATGCAGAGTTAAAATTTTTTAAGAAGCTTACACTTACCCCGTGAAAGTGGAATTGAAGTTTAAAGACTAAAAACTAGCTGAATTTTTTTTTTGTAAAAAACCGGTTTTGAATACATTCACGTTGGTCGCCCTGCTCGGACTCACTCGCTCCGGGCGCCAGCCGTCTCTCCCCCTTCGGGAACAAGTTAAACTGAAAGACAAACAGGTGAAAATTCCATTCGGAAACTTGGCGCTGACATGCTGAATCCTTAATCAGCTTTTTGGCCGTGCGCTTGTGGCGAACAAAGGATTTTGCAAAAAAAGAATCTTTTCGCCTTACACTGACTTACAGGGCCGGTTCACCTATTGCTATTCGGAGGACCTCAGTGGTTCACACATAGTTTTGGCAACTTTTTTTTGCATCCATATTTTGTATAAAGTAAGATTCTGCGCACGCTGAAATGAATGGAGGAAAGACTTACAAAATAAATATACAAGTTCACCGAAATGAATGGAGGAAAGACTAACAAAATAAATATACAAGTTCAGCGAAATGAATGGAGGAAAGACTAACAAAATAAATATACAAGTTCACCGAAATGAATGGAGGAAAGACTAACAAAATAAATATACAAGTTAAGCGAAATGAATGGAGGAAAGACTAACAAAATAAATATACAAGTTCAGCGAAATGCGTGGTAGAGGAAGACCGACGAAAATATGGTTAGAATAATTCAATAATATTTTGAAAGGACAAAACCTTAAAAGGAAGAGAAATCGTAATCATAAGGATGTGTATAGATATAGGAGAAGGCGAAAGTATGTGTTGATATAAGAAAGTATAAAAACGACGTGTTGATGTTTACATGTACGAGTATTTCTCCCTATTTTGAGGGATCGTTCTACAGTTCTCTTGGCATGTGGTAAAATAATATTATAGTAATAATAACAATAATTATATAATTCGGTTTAACCCTTTATAGGGCAAGTTTTCATTTTTGTGATATTGAGTTTTTTGTTGAATAAATCATTATTATGTGTATCAAATCAACTTTATTTCTTCGAAAATGTGTTTTAACTTTATTTTTTTTTAAATGAGGCGGTCGCATATGAAACCTGTGCCCATTTCAAGGGTCATGTCAGTGGCCGCAAAAGTGACCAATGAATGTTTAGGTAATAATATCTAAGTTAAGGTTGTATTAGAAAATACAATTCTAATATGAGATATAATTAATGGTGATTTACTTATAATACCTATTTACATTTTTGACAATAAATTGACCGGATGTTTAGATCGTTGCTACTGAGCATGCAGCTAACTTCACGACGATCCGTCTTAAATAAGACCTCTGCCCGTCCACTACATTTGCCAATTTGACATTTGTGTTACTTAAAAACGTTTCATTAAGAAAATAAATCCTTATAAGTATAACCATAAGGGTGGTCGCATATGAGACCGATTTCTGATTATGCCCGTTTAAGGGTTAAAGAGCAGACTTTATTTAAGAGCGTTTTAACTCAGGGTTCAAACCCACAATTGTCGATAGATGAAAAACATCACAAAAAAATTATCTATTAGGATAGAAAGGAAATTATTTACTTATATATTGATGGATGACAGCTTTTAGTTAATTGATTTATTTTTAATAGAATATTTAAGAAAAAATTCTTTCGAAGTTCAATAATTATCAACACTTCCATCGACTGAAAGAATTTTTTTTTGCTATTGCTAAGTTTTCTAAAAAAATATTTTATTCAGTTTATTCTGTGTAGGAGAAATACATAAACTAAAGCTGATGTTTAAGGTAAGATAAAAAAACACTATAAGATGGTCAAAGTTCAATAAATATCAGCACTCTTTTATCGACTCAAAGACGTCTTTTTTTTACTGCACCTAAGGTTTCTATAAAAACATGTCTTAAAGTTTATTATCTGTAGGAGAATTATATGATCTTAAGGCTGATGTGTTGGGTAAGTTGGCAAAGATTAAAAAGAGCACTCTCAGATGGATGAAGTTCAATGAATATCAATACTTTTTCATCGACTGAAAGAAATTTTTTTGCTATTGCTAAGATTTCTAAAAAAATATTTTATTCAGTTTATTCTGTGTAGGAGAAATACATAAACTAAAGCTGATGTTTAAGGCAAGATAAAAAAGAACACTATAAGATGGTCAAAGTTCAATAAATATCAGCACTCTTTCATCGACTCAAAGACGTTTCTTTTGCTACACCTAAGGTTTCTAATAAAACATGTCTTAAAGTTTATTTTCTGTTGGAGAATTATATGATCTTAAGGCTGATGTGTTGGGTAAGTTGGCAAAGATAAAAAAGAGCACTCTCAAATGGTTGAAGTTTAATAAATATCTACACTCTTTCATCGACTTAAAGACGTTTTTTTTTGTTGCTGCAAGATTTCTAAAAAATATATTATTCAGTATAATATCTGCAAGAGAACCTTGTTAACTTAAGGGTGATGTGTTGGGTGAGATAAAAAAAATAGCACTATAAGATGGTTTGAGCATGTGAAATGAATGAACGAAAAAAGGAAGGTAGTTTCCATCCGTATGTATTGCATTTGCGTTTTGTTATACACTACAAAACGCAAATGATTTTAACTTATCTTTTGCAAAAGAAGGTTAGCCATTTTTTATACACTTACTTTTGCTCAGATATTCACAAAAATGCACCATCTTATAAATTTTTGAGTTTTTTTTTTATGAAAAATAAATATAAACGATCGATGAAAAATTTAATATTTACTATAGAAAGAGGAAAAAGAGCAATCTGAGATGGTTTGGACATATTAAAGACTATGAACAGAGACGTATGAGAGAAAGACTGAGGAGAGTATTTTAGGATCAATTTAATGATGTTTTGAAAGAAGAAAAAGAAGTCAGAGAAATCATAGAAGATAAAAAGGAGACTCAGAATATGCGTCAAGATAGAAAGTCTAGCATTTTATCTTCTCTGCCTAGTCTGGCAGGGAAATAGTGGAACAGTATGAATCTATAGAAAATCAGATGAAACAAGTTGTTAAAAGTTTTCGGAATTCTAATCCACTTAATTACTAACACCGATAAATTTCAATAGCAACAAAGGACAAGGCGTCACAAATAACTATAACCAGCCCTGCTAATAAAAACAAGTTGATAAATAAGAGACGGTGCTGGCAGGTTTCCTTACAAAAAAATATCTAAGTAACACGAGGCAGGCTCTAGCATTCTGAAAGGAAACACAACTCAGGTAGTTTTTGTGAGGAAGCGGATAAAGATACCCTTTATCTAACGATGGACTCAGGGAAAAGAAACTTAGTTTCAATTTATGTACATAGATAACTCGCATAGGTTAAAGTAATGTCCTTTTTACTTTTTTTGGAAACAAAGTTATGATAGAGGTGTTGTAAAAGGTAAATTCTCTTTAGTTGGAATAAAAAAAATATCCAATATTTTTTTTCTATCTTAAACTTTGACTAGATCGATCGATACATATAATATAAACAAAACTTCTGAATATAAGCAATATTGTCGTCGTTGCTGAGGATCCCCTCGCCATTCCAATGTCAATTCAGTTAGAAAGCGAAGCTGTGCCGTGGAGTTTGTTTATTAAGTAAGTGAGCTGTTACACATCAGAAAACTCACAGACCACACCACTGTACTGGATCTGATGAAACACCTGAAGTTAGACAATCGGAGCACACCGGCAGATTTTTTTTCCTTTCCTTTAAAGAATAGATATGACCAAAGTAATAAATATCCTCATACCCCCGAAAACTAAGCCGAAAAAATACCTGTACTATTCGTAAAGGAGTAGCACAGAGCGGGGTTCGAACCGACGACCTTCCGCACGGAAGTCCAACGTGCTACCGCGCGGCCATGCACCTCAATATTGTGATGTTAATATAAAACCTTTCACAAAATAAAAGAACCAAAAAATATCCATTTACTCATAATTAAGGACCAAAAATTTGCCACTTTTATTGAAACACAGCAAAGAGCGGATCCAAAATACGTGTGCATTTGTTTAAATATTTGTAGAGCAACTTTGTTGAAATCCAATATCACTCATATTGGGGCTTGAAGTCAAAGATATTTTTGAAAAGCTGCTTTTGTTGAAAATTCAACGATTTCGGAAAAAAACTGGCTGGCACTCGAAAAATTAAGAATTATTTTACTTGCTCAATTACTAAGCAAAAAATTCTTAGTTTTTTCCATATTCTCATCGGTAGTTAATTACTAGGACGCACATCTCTATTGCAATCTTCACAGCTCTCTTGAGATAAAACCATTGGCTTTGACATAACATCCTCGTCAGAAGTCTTTTCTAATATTAGATCCTTACATATGAAATTGGCGTTTTGTTTGGGAGGAACATAAAGTTGATTTTTTTTTAATATAATATATTTATTTAATCAAAGTATGTACCATTGCTATCTATGCACTTTTGCCATCTCATAGGTAGTTCATCGATCCCTTTACTAAAAAAACCATTCGGACGGGAATCAATAAAATCTTTGAAGTCGGTTTGGACTGCCCCATCGGAGTTGAATTTTTTCCCTTGCAAGAAGTTATCCAAATTTCGAAAAAAATAGTAATCTGTTGAGGCAAGGTCCGGAGAGTACGGTGGATGTCTTAGACATTCCAATTGAAGCTCTTCTAATTTGGTAGCCGTCTGTTGTGCAGTGTGTGGTCTAGCGTTATCATGAAGCAGCAGTGGCCTAGAGCGATTAACCAGCCTCGGTTGTTTAGCAGCTAGCTTTTCCATCATGGTTTGCAGTTGCTGACAATAGACATCTGCCGTAATCGTCTGGCCAGATTTAAGAAAGCTGTAGTGAACGACACCAGCACTAGTCCACCAAACGCTCACAAGTAACTTTTTTGGAGTCAATTTTCGCTTGGGGCATGGTTTGGCTGGTTCGGCAGGGTTCAGCCATTGCGATGAGCGCTTCCGATTATCATACAGGATCCACTTTTCATCACAGGTAATGATTCGATTCAAAATCCCTTCATTATTGTGCCGGTTGAGTAATGCAACGCAGCAGTCAACGCGCGTTTGTTGATTTGCTTCACTCAATTCGTGAGGTACCCACCTTTCAAGCTTTTTCACCTTCCCAATTTGCTTCAAGTGGATTAAAACAGTTATATCACTAACACCGCAGCCTGCAGCTAACTCGGACGTGGTTTGCGATGGATCCGCTTCCACAATAGCCTTCAATTCTTCATTATCAACTTTGGTCTCCGGCCGTCCACAGGGCTTGTTCTGCAGGTCGAAATTTCCAGAACGAAAACGTTGGAACCAAAAACGCACTGTGTTTTCTTTTGCGGCACCGTCGCCATACACATCATTAATCCTTCGAGCCGTTTCTGCAGCACTGGTGCCACGGTGGAACTCGTACTCGTAAATAACGCGATATTTCAAGTTTTCCATTTTGTAAACTGAGTGACGCAAAGAAAAAAAACAATTGAGGAAAAAACAAATGAATTATAATTTTCGAAACACAAATACTTGAGTAAATAGCTGTATAAATTTTAATTTGGAATTCCTAACCAAAGAGAAGATATTTGAGATCAAAGTTGCCAGTACGGCAAAACGCCAATTTCATATGTAAGGACCTAATATTTGCACCCCTTCACAACACTTTATTTCATTTTTAACGCAATTTTTTTAACAAATTCTTTGTTACAGCCTGAATAAACTGTTATATAAAATTGGTTGGATTTCGTTTAGATATATACTCGTGTATTTAAAATAAAAAAAAAAGAACTTTGTGTAAAGGTTTCGTCTCTTTGTCTCTCAAGGGGCACGGCATGATGTTATGTATGTATATTATCTGCTGGAAATGGCACGTTGCGAAATACGTATGACGTATTTCAATCTTCAGTGAAACAAAATGTAAAAGAATTTTGTTGAAATATTTATAAAATAAAACAGAATGACATCAAATAAAACGTGCTGTCGAAATTCAAATCATTTTACGACAAAAAATATGTATTCAACGAACATAATACATATATTATATGTATTTCCTGCTTTTCCCTTTTTTTCCGACAAATTGGCAACCTGATACACCGTGTCATATTTCGTGCAATTATTATTTGCGAAATATTTTCCCCTATCATAATTCCGCGCATTTTCATATGTCATTTTGTTTCATTGTCAGAATCAGAGGCGTGTTATTGTTGGTTTTAAAGGGATGTCCCGAAATTTTACCAGGAAACGGAAAAATCCCACCTCAATTGATATTAATAAAAGGACAATTTATATATTACGGACTCTCCTCTGGGGCATAATAATTCGGTATTCAAACCCACAATTATTGCCAAATTAAAAACATATAAAAATAAAACTAAGTGTGACAATAGGTAAGGTGGCTGTGGTGGCCATTAAGTTTGTTACTTCTTTTATCTGCATATTTTAAGAAAAACACATTTGACAAGAAAACCGTAGAAAATTTACCAAAGGATGACACACCACAAAGAACTTTGTACCTACAACCTTTGTAGATCCTCCGATATGTGATAGTAATACATTCAGCTTTATGTGTAATATAATTAATGTACGTAAGTGATGTTTACACATAATCATCAATTTTATTAAGACCTCCCAAAAAGGGTCGTGTTCAGCTTCTTCAAAAAGCTGGACACGCCAACTATATCTCAAACACTACGAAGTAGACCACTCCATACCACAGGACTAGCAACGATAAATGCTCTATTATAATACTCCGCTATATTGGATCATTTTGAAATATACAATTTCTTCGATTTGGACGCATTCTGCGAAGGAACATCTCTCAAGCAGAGATTGAAAATATACAATGAAGACATCACATTAAGAGATTTTAATACAAAGGGACAATGTTTTAAACACTTTAGCCAATCTAGACTTGTTACGAGCGGAGTTGATAACAATTTGTTTTTTCTATATGTCAGCCTAGTAAATGCATTGAAAATGAAAATTATTTGCAAATTATACTTATTTATTTATTTTATTTATTATTTATTATTACACATGACAAGAAATATACACAATTTGCGAAAAAACAACAGGTTATTTGATTTGGACAAACAATTTTAATGGATCTGGGTTTATTGCCTTTCATTTGTCGTATCCCCAGTAAACTAGGTTTTTGCCTGTATCTCACTGAGGATATTTAGCATGAAAAAATAAATCGAAACTTCTTTCCGATTTTTGATTACACGAAAACAAAACTCCGTTGCACGCTCTCATCAACCTGACAAACAGTGACACTCAACTACAACGGGAAACATCTTGCAAAATTCAACTCTTCACACATCACCGCTCCAGAAAGACCAAAAATATTCATCCCACAATATACCGCACACAATCATAAGAATAAAAATTAAAATTAAAACAAAAAATACACAGAAACACAAATACAAAAACAACCAAAATTAAAACAACAAGAAGAAACCCACACTCACGAGCTCACACAAATCTTTCCCACTCGTCATTCATCCTGAAAGGCCAAGTACTCAAAATCCTGTCGCAGTAACAACCACGTTAAGTTAAGTTATAGTTAAGGCATTAACATTGTGGAGGTTTAAATACATCGAAATTTGTTTTATCAAACACTGTTCAAAAAGTGGAATAAATAGTGTAAGATAAAATAAATTACGATGAACATAAAACCTTGATTGTACCACAGTCATACTGAGCCTTGATTATGATTTTCTTGGTTAATTTTATTGGTTAATAATGTATAATGTTCCCTGATATAAACAGTTTATGGTAACAATTTGAATATCCTCCCATTACAATAAACAAATAAAAAAAAAACATGTACTCCGAAATGTCAAAATCCAACTCCCATGAGTTGAATTGCAGATGGTGTTGTAAGTGGTGGATTCAACAATATTGTCGCAGAAAAGAAAACGACTTTGGTGGTCTAATTAGTAAGACGCTTGCCTTCCAACTCGGAAGTTACGGACTCGATTTCCTTTGGTACCTATTTAAAAAAGGAAGTTTTCAGTCTGATTTTCACCTTGTACCTTTTTGCACACCTTCCTGATTGGTTTAAAAAGATAACCATTTGACAGTTAACCCACCTTACTATATATGACGAAAGTGTAATGTAATCCAAAAAGATAACCATTTGACAATAAACCCACCTTACTACAATATATATGACGAAAGTGTAATATAATCCAAAAAGATAACCATTTGACATTTAAACCCACCTTACTATATATGACGAAAGTGTAATATAATCCAAAAAGATAACCATTTGACAATAAACCCACCTTACTACAATATATATGACGAAAGTGTAATATAATCCAAAAAGATAACCATTTGACATTTAAACCCACCTTACTATATATGACGAAAGTATAATATAATCCAAAAAGATAACCATTTGACAATAAACCCACCTTACTATATATGACGAAAGTGTAATATAATTAAAAAAAACGTTTGAACTCAAAACATGTGATATAGTACAGCTCTTATTCTACGCTACGCTCAAACAGATTGTTTATTGGCCTTTCCAGTTCACCGCTCCTCTTTCTTTACATCGTCCTTTACTGTCCATGCAGTGAGACTCTGGAATCAGTTACAAACCAATATAAGACTCGCTCCGTCCTTGGCATGCTTTAAGAAGCGACTGAAAAATCTCTTAATTTCTAGTCAGTAAAATAACGTGTTTCATTCCTGATTTTTCTTTTCCTTTCCTCTCCATCATGCCTTCTTTTCCTTTTGATTGATGATATCTCACTTTATATGAAAAAGAATGTTCGAGTGACTGTACGTCTTTGCGGGGTTCATGGGCATGTGCTCATTTATATGTTTATGGATTTCGTAGGGATGGATAGTCATTTGAATGATTTATGCGACCACGTAACTTGCTTCATTTACTTTTGTCTGGTTGGTTGGAAGAAATTGCCACCTGGAAATAAGCCCGCCATATTGTATTTGCAATAAAAATGTTAAATAAATAAATAAATATTCTAAAAGCCAAAAACGATTTCAGCTTATCAGGCTACAATTTCCTTGTAAGCCCACGAAACAAAATATGTTAATCCACCAATATTTAGTTACTAATAATCATTTTTACAATGCATTTAAACAGTGGGGTGTCCCAATTAATAAAAGCAAAAGCGAGTAAAAAATTAGACAGTGGATCGGAGCAGGGTTGTTATTGCGACCGGAATTTGAATACTTGGGCTTTCAGGAGGAATGACTTGTATGTAGCAAAGGTTTGTGCGAACATTTGAGTGTGGTGTGTTTTTAGTGATTATATTCGGCACATTATGGGATGGACATTGTGGTCTATCTTGAGTGATATAGTGTGAGGGTTTTGATTTGCGTGATACATACATATTTAATTGAGCGTCACTGTTTGTCGGGTATACTCTCGTATGCAACGGGGTATTGTAGTGTCGAAAATTGGAAAGAAATATAAATTTATTTTTTCATGTTATACTCGTATGTCCTCAGTAAGATACAGGCAAAAGCCTGATTTACTGGGGACACAACAAATTAATTAATTTATTTATTTTTTTAAAACAGGCTTAGCCCAATTACTTTGAAAAATACAAAACATATTAAAAAAGAAGAAAAATTACATAGAAAAAAATAAAAAATTATATAAAATAAAAAATAATGTATATGCATACATACGAGTATATACACACAAACATATGATACACATATATTCACAGTCACTTAAGTACGTTGATGAGTGCTTTCTAACGCGCTCAATCTAAAAAGAAAATTTACTTTTGCTTTTGGTATTGTGATATGATGAAATATGTGAATATCCGAAGCAGTCCCCCGTTCAGAAGAGTTAAGGCCCTTCCAACAGGCATAGCGGCTGAAAGACTCGTTCTTGCGTATATTATTGAGAACAGTTCTTGCCGGCGCAGTCTAGTGTAATTGTTTAACGCTTATCTTTGTAGTAACGCTGGACAGCTCACAACTCCTCGAACGAGTTTGACAACGTATACCAGGAGACGCAGATCTCTTCTTACGCTCAAGGAGTTATACCCGAGCATGCCCAGCAGAAACTAAGTAGGATTAAGCCATGGATAAACACCGAACTCTCTCATATAGAGATATCATAGATATTTTTTTAATACTTTCTCCACCATGAGCGAGTTCTGCGCCCCCACCGGGCTCAAAATACAAGCATTGCTTTCTAGTTTGCTATAGATCAATGAGTTTAACAACGTTTTGAGCACAAATGAAATACAACAAACCAAGATCCATGAAAATGATGTGTCCACATTAAATTACTTGTTTATTCACAAATTATGTATTTATAAAATTTATAGTCATATAAAAATAAAATAAAAAAATATATATTAGAACAATACAGATTGGGCAATCAGTATGGGTATTGAATGGTTTTCTATATGACTTGAACGTCTTGCAAAAATAACGCAAATAAATTGTTCTTGCACGAGATTAATCAAATTCATTATATGAATTAGCTTTTGCGTATTGCGCTCGTCTTAAATCGGGTTTTAAGTTTGAAATAAATTGAATCGAATTATATATTTAATTGTTATTACGTTTTCTAGTCATATGTTGGGTCAATGAAGTATGCAAACGTGATTAACCAAAATCAAGTTTTTTCGCGATTGATGAATTTCTAATCTCAATTTTATACCCTGAATATAGACTAATAACCCTAGCAGCAGGAGACTAACAGGAAGGCCGCCAAAAAGATGGAAGGATAGCTGAACGTTATCATCCCAGGATAGTTCACCGCCACAAACAGGTCATACGACCTAGACCAAGAGGAAGGAAAAGAAGAATTTTATACCCTCTCAGGTATTGGATATTTAGATTTTTCCTACAGAGGAAAGTATTAAAACAGCCATAATTTGTACACTAGCAAATGATTTCAAAGAAGAGGCATTAGAGGAGACAAATCTCTTAACACTTTCCTCTAAAAAAAAATAACGATGAACTTTGTCTGCGACGGGTACGCCAATTTTTTTGGCACGCTGAGAAAAGGAATCTTTGGAAAGACTCATATTATCGAACAGTGCAGATGGTTGACGAAGTTGAGGTAAACCACCAAGACAATGGACTGACCAATCCAAGAATGCAAAAATGTCTTTTGTAGCACTCCGACAACTCCAAAGTGAGTAGCAATGGAAAATCATATTGCGCAAGTGAGCAGATGGATTGGAAAGGCCACGATCCTGTCATAAGAATCGACCAAGAAAAATAAATTATGAACTTCCATGAACTTGAAGAATAAGCATATCATTTGGGTATTTTCCTCCAGATATTGAGATCTTTATAAAATATTTATAAGCATTTTTCCTACTATTAACGATATTATTTTACAATTTAATCATGCTGTATTTGTGTATTTAATTTCATAACAGAAAAATCTAGGAATATCATTTTAAAGTGACAAATCAAATGTGAAATCGGAAATGCTGTGACACCCTGGAAGGATTATTTATAAATAAAAGTTTTGATTGAAAAAAAATAATAGAAAACAAAATATTTAAAGGAAATATAAACGTGAATATTTTGTATTGATTTACAGGAAAGAAGTTTGATATTACTCAGATAGATGCCGTTTGGACAACATTTTCATTGATAACTTCATTACAAACGTACTGAATGTATACTTTTATGAAAGCTTATAGACTAGCACGTTTTTCGACCATTATTTACACAAATTTCTAGAGTAGTTATTTTTGGCGTAATTTTGAAGACGTGGACAAACAAAAGTTGTTTTTTCGGTGTTTCAAGCTTTTTTTTTACTACCCGCCGTACAATGGCGGAAAATAATTTTATTTTTCAAATACGAGACGTTGTGTTTGTATTTGTACTGCTTTATATAGTCGTCGTATTGCTGCTTCTCGGTTGTCTATTATTCGTTGGGATTTACGCGACCGTTTCATCATTTTAGAATCTGCATTTTTTGAGTCATCTTATCATTTTGATACATGATAATAAATATATAACACCTAAAAAATTTGCCTTGCAAAAACAAGAAAAAATGTATGTTTTAAGATATTTTTAACAAAGGATGAGTTTGATTTTTTTCTGGACTCAAACTGAAAGTATTCAATTATATAGAATTTTAATCATACAAAAATTCAAAACAGAGTAAATCTATTTTTATTGAGAGATAAATTGTTAACAATCAATTTCACGTATTTACATAGCAACGGTATAAAGTGAGTGAGAGTGATATGTGAATTTAATAATTGTTTACTATCAATTTCCCGTATTTACACAGCAACGGTATAAAGTGAGTAAGAGTGATACGAGTATGTGAATTTAATAATTGTTCACAATCAATTTCACGTATTTTCATAGCAATGGTATAAGTGAGTAAGAGTGATATGTGAATTTAATAATTGTTTACAATCAATTTCACGTATTTACATAGCAAAGGTATAAAGTGAGTAAGAGTGATATGTCTTGTTTGCGCTCCCCTGAAGATGAGGTGAAAGCCTTGAAACCGGTAGGATTATACCATCACAAAAAAGTGGAATAAACAGTGTTTGATAAAAATAAATTACAATGTCTTTAAACCTCCACAACGTTAATGCCTTAACTATAAACAACATAATAATTGTTTACAATCAATTTCACGTATTTATATAGCAACGGTATAAAGTGAGTAAAAGTGATATGTGAATTTAATAATTGTTTTCAATCAATTTACATAGCAACGGTATAAAGTAAGTATGAGGGATATGTGAATCTAATAATTTAGTAATAAAAGTATAAATGTTAAAAGAATTAAGTATTCTCACTCATCATAAACTGTTTTTTTCGTTTTAGTATTTATATTTTATTATTGATCAGTAAAGTCAGCTTATAATCATATGAAGAAGTGACAGCTGCCAAAAAATATTTCAAAAGTATTCTTAACATACTTTGATATTTAATAAATAATGACTATTTAATCGTAACTATGACAACAAATAATGTTACACACAGACGTAAATTTAGTCAACTTTATATTGTTTGATGATATTATCATTGTAAAACATAAAATAAATGCACGTTGCAATAAGTCTCAGAGAAACTATTTTAAGGGAAGAAATCATTGTAATTAACTCGTACATAAATTGATAAGTTATTCTTCGATTATTCTGTACATAACTTTGTATTAATCGTTTTTATCAAAAATTCTGTCTCCAGAAGACGTTGAATTTAATTAAAATATGATTGATTCAGATAAGAGACGCTAATTGTTTTAATATTGGGAAAAACGTGGCAAGATTAATGATAGAGCTTTTCGCTTTTATAAAATATGAAGTTTAAATAGCAGGATATTTGCATTATAAATATTCATAAAGCTATCGACTCAAACCATCGCACTTGCGAGGAGTATTCCAACAATATCACTGAGAAATCTTTGTTAATCTTATTTGAATAAGAGCTTCTTATTCTTTTGCTCGAAGGATGTCAAGATTAGCGAAGTAATCAGATCTATTAATTTAACAGAGAAGATCATGATCAATTTTATTTCTTTGTTTGGGCTTTTTTTATCATTTAATAAAAAAAAAACGTTGAGAAATACTACACAGAGTGATTTTAACTAAGTGTTTTTTTTTCACTAAAATTCAAACATTTATTTATTTGTTATATTATGTATCTGGAGTTCTGAACCGGATGGTTTGGCGTATGACGCCGATATTTCAAAATCGTTACAGTTTTCAGCTTCGAGGATAATTTGTAGATAACTTATCCGACTTACAAACAAACTTTGAATATGTAAAACTTCAGCGTTTTCAAAACGTCGACAACATAATTCAAACGAAGCGATTCAATACTCCCCTGATGTTTGTGCTACCCTGATGATGAGGTGAAAGCCTTGAAACTGTTAGGGTTATACCGTTACAAAAAGTGGGATAAACAGTGTTTGATAAAACAAATTACAATATCTTTAAATCTCCAAAATGTTAATGCCTTAACTATAAATGATATAATAGTACAAAAATTAAGGAGAAGGAATATTTCGACAAAATAACACATTTAGGGAGAAGGAATGTTTCGACAAGATAACACATTTAGGGAGAAGGAATATTTTGACAAGATGACACATTTAGAGAGAAGGAATATTTCGACAAAATAACACATTTAGGGAGAAGGAATATTTTGACAAAATAATACATTTAGGGATAAGGAATATTTCGACAAGATAACACATTTAGGGATAAGGAGTATTTCGACAAGCTAACACATTTAGGGAGAAGGAATATTTCGACAAAATAACACATTTAGGGAGAAGAAATATTTCGACAAAATAACGCATTTTTAGTTTTTTTCTTTTAATTGATAAGGACGAATCAATTATTACCAGGAAGATCATTCCAAAATATATTCGAGTGAACCTTAAAATAAGATGTGTGATGCATTGGAATACAAAGGACCTTGTGACATCAAATATAAAAATATAATTGTATTTTTAATTTATATACCACCGCTTAAACAATTTAAGCCCACTAGGTTAGAGAAGTTTTTCTTTCTTTCTCAAGGCGTAATATGTACTAAATTAACAAAAACGTTAATATTTTTTTCATAAAACCTTTTGAAAAGAAACTCGTTGGATGATGCCCAAACTACACATATAGAAAATAAGGAATTACGTCTGGATAACTTTGTATGGATAGAAACATCAAAAGGATGATGCCCAAACTACACATATATTGTAGAAAATAAGGAATTGCGTCTGGATAACTTTGTATGGATAGAAACATCAAAAGGATGATGCCCAAACTACACATATATTGTAGAAAATAAGGAATTACGTCTGGATAACTTTGTATGGATAGAAACATCAAAAGGATGATGCCCAAACTACACATATAGAAAATAAGGAATTACGTCTGGATAACTTTGTATGGATAGAAACATCATAAGGATGATGCCCAAACTACACATATATTGTAGAAAATAAGGAATTACGTCTGGATAACTTTGTATGGATAGAAACATCAAAAGGATGATGCCCAAACTACACATATAGAAAATAAGGAATTACGTCTGGATAACTTTGTATGGATAGAAACATCAAAAGGATGATGCCCAAACTACACATATATTGTAGAAAATAAGGAATTACGTCTGGATAACTTTGTATGGATAGAAACATCAAAAGGATGATGCCCAAACTACACATATATTGTAGAAAATAAGGAATTACGTCTGGAATTGTATGGTTCGAGTTTAAAAAAAGCAAAAATTATAAAATAATTTTTTTAACTGTCAATTAGACGTAAGGAAGGGTCTGTTGTTGAACATATTCCTCTTATCATATTCTTCCATCAATTAGATGTAAGGAAGGGTCTATTGTTGAACCTATTCCCCTTATCATATTCTTCCACCAATTAGATGTAAGGAAGGGTCTATTGTTGAACATATTCCCCTTATCATATTCTTCCACCAATTCGATGTAAGGAAGGGTCTATTGTTGAACATATTCCCCTTATCACATTCTTCGACCATTCATATTACCACGAGTAATTTCTATCTTTTACTATCACTCTTACATTTTCTCATTCCTTATCTTTTCATATTTTACTGTTTTATTTAAAAAGAAACTCATAGGTTTGTTATTTTAATGTGCATTGTGCTTTGAGAAGAGGAAATTACTTTTATAACTAGTGAAATAAAATAAAAATGATGTATTTAATAATTATGATTATGATATTTGTTTGGTCTTAAGCGGTAGTAAGTATAAATATGTGATCCCATGGTTGTCGAGAAGACTCTTTTAAGTATCTTGGGTCACTCATCCATAGCGATGGAGGATGTGCAGCAGATGTAACACATAAAATAAGTGTGGGATGGATGAAGTTTAGATTAATGACGGGAGTTCTATGTGATCCGAAAATGCCAGTAAAGTTAAAAGGAAAAGTATACCAAACTATTGTCAGACTCCCGCACTCCTCTAGGGCTCCGAATGCTGGACAAAATATAACTCTTACTCCAGACAAATAGAAACTGCTGAAATGCGCATGCTAAGATGGTCAGCTGGTGTGTCCCTAAGAAACAAAATAAAAAATTCACGCGTTCGAGGAAGCCTAGGTGTTACAGACATCAACAGTTAGATTGAGGAGAGGCGATTGATATGGTATGGCTACGTTGGACGCAGAGCACCCGATCACATTGTGTACCAGGCAATCTCCATGGATCTTCCTCGAATAACAACCAGAGGAAGACCAAAGAATTCATGGGTGGTGCAAAAAGATAACCTGATGCAGAGGCACGGCCTGGGGACGTAGTCCGGGACAGAAGAGCATACAACCTGAGGACGAGGAGAGCTGACTCCAACAGTCTTCGCAGACAGTGAGTTGGGATGAAGCCAAGGAGAAGATGGTTGTCGAGAAGACTTCTCAAATATATAACTCTTTTTAACTTTTTTATTAAAGCCCCCAAATTATCCTCCATGCGTAGCTCGTCCGGGAGACAAGACCAATGATAAGGTCTAGTAACAGAGAAAATGAAGATATACAAATCAAAATTAATTCTGAAACCATTGCAATGACATTCTCTGTGGGGAAAAAAAGGTTTTTTTCAACCAAGATAGCGTATTATTTGTAAAGGACAACGCAAAATTCTTATGAAATACAGGTTTTCCAATACTTGAACAAACTATTCCTTATATTCCAGAGCAAACAAAAGGAAATGTTTTTGGTTCATGGAAAAAGGGAAGAATTATAAGTATTACGTTAAATATATATTTAAACAACCTTTTTTCTCGAATACGTCTTAATAATAAAAGAACTTTTAGTTAACAGACTCCCCTTTAAGGGAGTTTAAGAAAAACAAAGATATATTCGTATTTTTTTGGGAATTGAGTACCTTTACAATAATTGGACGTCAAAAACATTCAAACAAAAAAGGTTGATTATAAATACAGAAAATTAGGGAATGCAAGCATTAGATTAGGTATTTCTCCGTATCTGCATATGAATAGGGAATTATACTATATATCATTTCTTGAATCTTCGAAAAGACTATAGTTTCACTTTGTGGTGCCATTTTTTACATAAAAGGAAAAATAAGTAAAATAAAAAACTTATTTTATATTTTTGTGTTCACCACAGGTTTAATTTAGGTTCACAGCTAGTTTCGAAGACCACCGTCTTCTTCGTCAGGTGAATATAAACTAAGTTGCTTAAATATTGTATATTCTGTACAAGTGTAAATAACCTAATATAAAAGAGGTGAGGTAGGGGTAGTGAAGTGGGGAGAGATGTTATACAATGGTGAATGGGGCGGGTAAATTTTTTTTTGTGAAAGTGAATGTGAATCTTTAAGACAGGGGGGATTTTAAATTGGAAACATATTAAGCAGAGGGCTATTATTAAAATTGGTTTGGTTATTATATATCAAATGGTAATATCACAAACCACTTTTAGTAGGGTGAAGTGCCTTAATAAATAGTACGAGGAATGAATCTCTCAAGTTTAATATTTTATGGGAAATTTTCAAGATGGTCATGTAAAAATGTGGCTTGGTATATTTTTTGATAAGTCATCGTGGAGAATTAAACCTCATACTCTCGAGAAGTTAAACGTTTTAGCTACTAGAAGAGCTCAATGAGTTTCATAGAAAAGAAAAGTGTATTTAGCAAAAAAAATGGCTTTTTATTTTTATAATTCTTATTCTAAGGATTTTAGGAATATTTATAAAAAAATATTTAGTTAATCAATTTGATTAAATCTTTGTAAATATGTGTATTTCGTATAAATAAAATATGCAAATAACTAAGCCATGGAAGTAAAGCGTATCTGTAATTTAAATATCTTAAAATGTTATGAAATTCTTTTATAACAGCAGTTTTAATGAATAACAGTTATTAGCACGGTAATTGTTTTAATCGTTGCGTGTTTTAAAATTTCCCATTTAACAAAAAAAAAATTAAATTCAATCATCATTAGATTAGTATAGATAAAAAAGACGTAAATAATACTGTCCGTACAAAAAAAAAGATAGTCATAAGGTTAATAAAGGGTTTACTTAGCAGCCGGTTTTGACCAACATGACACCGTCTGAGAGCTTATATAAAAAAATGCTTACAGCTTGAAAATTCTCAATTATTCCAAGTACTTTAGAATATTTCGCAGGCATGTTTCCTTGTTAGAAACCTCTCTTTGGCCCCAGTTTTATATAAAAAAAAACATCCTTATATGTTAGAAAGATGAAGTGGGTACTTGCATGGACTCAAAGGCGACCTTTTGAAGATTTGAATTAGTTCAAATACTGAAGTATAGTACAATCTTCTCGGATCCTACAGGTGGAACAGGATGTATTAAAAAATTTAAAGAGTTTACTTTTCTAGGATCAAACGTGTAAAATGTCTAAAGTGAAATTTAAAAGAAATCTGAAAGAGTTCTCTTTGAAAATAGAACCTACTTTTCCGCTGATTTTTTTGAAATTAAAGCAAGCAATAGTAATATGTGATTATGAAATGTGATGTTTAACTGAAAAAGTTACGAAGGATATCGAACGGGGTGTAACGATAGGAAAAAAAGTCGATAGGGCACTAAAAAATACGCATTCGAACCGAACGGTATCAAAATCTGCCAAGATGATAGTTCACAACTGTACTTCGCTACCAACTTTAATGTGTTATAGGAAAAAATAGACGTGGGACAAAACTGAAAATAGCCGAATAAATATTTTAGAAATGATTGCACGTATAAAAGAATATGAAATGCAGTAACAAGGCATTGTTACTTGTTTAGTGAAACACTGTTTATTCCACTGAATATAACTAAAGGGTCTTTCCAATTGAGCGGTCTTTTTTATTCTAATTTTTTTAATTCTTGAATAAAACACAATTTGATTTGATTTAAAAAAACTGTTTATTGATCATTGGAGTATAATGTATGACATTTAAACACAAAAAAACAGTATCCGCCAAATGTCCACCTCTTGCAGTTCCACAGAGACACTCTTTTGTCAACATTTTCGATGACATTTTGGCATAATTGCGGTTCTAACTCACCAATAACGCGAATAATTTCGTCTTTCAGATCAATAATTGATTGGGCGTCATTCTTATAGACCTGGTTTTTCACGTAACCTTAAAGAAAATAATCCAATTTTCACGTAACCTTAAAGAAAATAATCGAAAATAATGTCAGATCATACGATCTTGGTGAGCAATTAACATTACCGTTTCCAGAGATTACAATACATAAAATACTTCAACAGTTTGAACGCGTTGTTGTATTGTATACGACTCCATTTTTATAAATATCATACATTACACTTCTCAAATTTCACAAGACCTAGGCAAGTTCACGACGCCATCTGTGTTTTATCCAAGAATTTTGAAAAACCGCTCAATTCGAAAGACCCTTTATAATCCTACCAATTTAAAGGTTTTCGCCTCATCGTCAGGGGAGGACAAACAAGACTGAATTATATTCGAACTGGTACCGACATACACACAATCAAATGGTAAAAATCGGATTGGAAATTGTGGGTAGAGGGAAGCAGTAGACAACTTGAGCAATCAGCGGCGCGATCTTAAGAATGCATGTATTTACCAGATTTTCATTCCAAAGCACTGACTTGGATATTTCCAGGGTCTCTAATATGTCCAATATACGAGGCGTATCCAGAAAGTAAGTGTACTGAGGCTCTCACGACCGGATGGATTTTATTTTCGACATGTTGGCTACACTTCCGTGTAGCCTGACTCTTCCCCTCCACAACGAGACCAGTTTGAGGTCAGTACGTTGAGAAGTGTCGACGCGACAACATGTTTCGTGAAAAATGTAAATCCAATCTCCCGCCAAGTGCGAAATACGCGGCGTCATCCGTTATCTCGTTTGGAAGGGAAAACCTCCGGTTGAGGTTTATAATGAGGTGAAAACTGCATATGGTGATAAAGCTATGAATCGTACGAGTGTGTAAAGGAGGAGGTGGAGAAGTGGACGGAGGGGTTGGCGGGAAACTACTTCGAGGAAGGCATCAAAAAGTTGATACCCCGCTTCACCACCTGCATTAAGAGGAATGGCGACTATGTCGAAAAATAGCTTACATATGTACTACGGTAACCACGTAATTTTTTTGTTTAAATAAAAAAAATTGTAACCTACAAAAATTCAGTACACTTACTTTTTGGACTTACCTAGTATTTCCGTTACTATTAATATGTAAGAAATTGGTTGACGTAATCTATAAAAAATGTAGGATTTTCTCGGTAACGATGACTTGCCAATTCAGAATAAATGTGAGAATTCGTTAATATGGATTTATGTTCACGATGTCTCTTTTCAAAAGATCATCCTGTGTTTCCTATATATAAATTATTGCAATTAGCACATAAAACTTTACACACACCACTTTTACGAAGTATTCAATTTTTGTCTTTTTCGTTAAATAGAAATTTCCGGAGATTGAAATTAGTGTAAAAAGCTGCCTTTTTATAACCTGTATATTTTTTATATTTCGTATGTTATGCTTATTTATAAATATAACTTTGCTCTATTTATAGGTATTCTTAGATGTGTCTTTAAACATAATATTTTTAATGAGTTTCTTTTAGGTTTTGTTTTTTTAAAGTGAATCAATCAAGCTTTCAGAGTAGACAATATTTATTGCTATTTTTTTATGAACTTGATTTTTTTTTAATTTGTCTTCAGTTTAGGGGGCATGAAGCAATCTATAATATGAAACATACAGTTGAAGTCGACGAATTTATGATTATTACCATGGTGCGAAGTTGCTGGAAATATAGAGTTTGAGTAAGTGTCTTATATATCGATGTCAAAGTCAAATGTTCCATTTTTCGGGATTACGTCCAAGTTCAAAAAAATTTATTTTCCATCGTGATAAAACATATTTCAAGTGTCAATTTTATAAAACTCTCAGTAGAATTTAAATAATTTAAAAATTGATTTTGTTGTCTATCGTTTCCCTCCAAACACAAAGAATGTCATCTGCATACCGAAACCAGATCAAAACATTTAAAATCAACTTAAACCTACTCCTAAGAATACACTTTTCATAATAGTTCATAAATATTTATTGTAAATAAATAAATAAATATACTTTTATTGACAGCAACATAGTATGTGCAAAATATATTTAAATAACACTTCTAAAACACATAAATTGCAGATAATACATTAAATACAGAAGCTATCAAAAGGTCTGGGCTCATCTAATAACATCTCCCCGGCCAAGATACACCCCACCAATACAGGGCGAACCCAGCCACGGGGGCACCAGATGTTTTTCAGCCCACACCCTTGAACACGTAGAACAAGAATATAAAAAAACACAGAAAATAAATAGATGACAAAAAAATACATTCAAGAGATAAGACATTAAAAGGTCCGGGCTCATCCCACAAACATTCCCCCGGCCGAGATACACCCCACCAATGTAGGGCGAGCCCAACCTCAAGGGCATCGGGGGGCTTCCATCCCACACCCCCGCATATCTAGATTAAAGAATAAATAAATAAATAAAAACAAAAACGTATGGCAGAAAACAAAATAAAAAGTAAACCCACATATACCACCTCAGGTTAACTGTCAGCAACAACGAAAAAAAGAAAAGCCTCCAAGGAGTCCAAATTTTACAAAATGACAAATGGAAAATGAAATAGTTGAGACAACATCGAAATAGTTAATATTTCACCTAGGACTGGAGACAACGGTGAGCCAATAAATAGCTAAGCCATTTTCTTTGTTTGTATATTGCATTATTGAAGTAAAAGTAATTATGTTATATTCGTAAATCCATTTATGAAAATAATTAGGGATGAATGTGAACTTACCATTAGTGAAAATAATTAGGGATGAATGTGAACTTACCATTAGTGAAAATAATTAGGAATGAATATGAACTTAACATTAATGAAAATAATTAGCGATGAATGTGAACTTAACATTGATGAAAATAATTAGGGATGAATTTGAACTTACCATAAGTGAAAATAATTAGGGATAAATGTGAACTTAACATTAATGAAAATAATTAGGGATGAATGTGAGCTTACCATTAGTGAAAATAATTAGGGATGAATGTGAACTTAACATTAATAAAAATAATTAGGGATGAATGTGAACTTAACATTAATGAAAATAATTTGGGATGAATGTAACTTACCATAACTGAAAATAATTAGAGATGAATGTGAACTTACCATTAAGGAAAATAATTAGGGATGAATGTGTACTTACCATTAGTGAAAATAATTAGGTATAAATGTGAACTTAACATTAATGAAAATAATTAGGGATGAATGTGTGCTTACGGTTGGTGAAAATAATTAGGGATGAATGTGAACTTAACATTAATGAAAATAATTAGGGATGAATGTGAACTTACTATTAGTGAAAATGATTAGGGATGAATGTGAACTCACCATTGGGGAAAATAATTAGGGATGAATGTGAACTTAACATTAATAAAAATAATTAGGGATGAATGTGAACTTAACATTAATGAAAATAATTTGGGATGAATGTAACTTACCATAACTGAAAATAATTAGAGATGAATGTGAACTTACCATTAAGGAAAATAATTAGGGATGAATGTGTACTTACCATTAGTGAAAATAATTAGGGATAAATGTGAACTTAACATTAATGAAAATAATTAGGGATGAATGTGTGCTTACGGTTGGTGAAAATAATTAGGGATGAATGTGAACTTAACATTAATGAAAATAATTAGGGATGAATGTGAACTTACTATTAGTGAAAATGATTAGGGATGAATGTGAACTCACCATTGGGGAAAATAATTAGGGATGAATGTGTACTTAACATTAATGAAAATAATTAGGGATGAATGTGAACTTACCATTTATGAAAATAATTAGGGATGAATGTAACAACCATAACTGAAAATAATTAGAGATGAATGTGAACTTAACATTGATGAAAATAATTAGGGATGAATTTGAACTTACCATTAGTGAAAATAATTAGAGATAAATGTGAACTTAACATTGAATGTGAGCTTACCATTAGTGAAAATAATTACGGATGAATGTGAACTTAACATTAATGAAAATAATTAGAGATGAATGTGAACTTACCATTAGTGAAAATAATTAGGGATGAATGGGTACTTGCCATTTGGGTAAATAATTAGGGATGAATGTGAATTTACCATTTGTGAAAATAATTAGGGATGAATGTGAACTTACCATAAGTGAAAAAAAATTAGCGATGATTGTGAACTCACCATTAGTGATAATAATTACGGATGAATGTGAAATTACCATGAGGGAAAATAATTAGGCAGGAACGTGAACTTACCATTAGTGAAAATAATTAGGGATAAATGTGAACTTAACATAAATGAAAATAATTAGAGATGAATGTGAACTTACCATTAGTGAAAATGATTAGGGATGAATGTGAACTCACCATTGGTGAAAATAACTAGGGATGAATGTGAAATTACCATAAGTGAAAATAATTAGGGATGAATATAAACTCACCATAAGTGAAAATAATTAGGGATGACTGTGAACTTAAGATGTATTGAGTAAGATGAAGAAGAGCACTCAAATACATTTTGAGTACGAATGAGAAAGACTATAAAAACAAATATACAGGATAACTGGGAGTTGAAGGTATGATAGATGAATACCAAGAAAAGTATGGTTAGATCAAGTATATGATATTTTAAATGAAGGAAATGTAAAACTCAGAGAAATTATAAGCGTTGTATGAAAAAATGTATGGATGTAGAAAAGGTGAATGCTGTGTATAGCGATTGGAAAAGTGGCACTATTTTTTTCTCTGCCTACCCTAACAGAGAAACAGCACAAGTTCATATTGTAAATATGACTTGCAATTATTGCTGAGTCATCCCGCTAGTTTTCTACAAAGTCGTTTTAGGGTAAAATGTTTCTCTCACGAAGACAGCTCTTTATGGATGAAAATCCCACTAATTGAGCATCTGGCGTCAGATCAAATTTCACGTTATTGCGTGAGTTGTGGTTCACCCATAATAGTCTCTGCTGCGGTCATGGGTGACATGCATGCCTCATGCACAGGTGGATATCGATCCCCTCGAGTCCCCCGCGTGCATGGGGTCAACCACTAAGCACTGAATGTATTGTGGTAAACAGCTCTTCGCTTTACGTCAGATAAGCCAGATTATGTGTGACAGATGGCAACTGGCTTCGTTAATTTCATGACGCTTTGAAATATATTTACATCAACACGTCTTTATCAGAAATTATTCACAACTTGAATAATTAAAATAAAGAGAGTACCAAATTAATAATAAACGGACAATATCCTCCGTGGTCTAGTCGGTTAGACGCCTGTCTTCCAACCTGGAGATTACGAGTTTGATTCCGGTTGGGATCTAGATTGTGTTTAAAAATAATTTCAATGCGACTTTCCTTTAAGATCTCCTTAACATACTGGTTGGTTGGAAGAGATTATCACATGAAAATAAGTTTGCCAAGTTGTATTGTATGCAACGATAGCGTATTAAATAGTGCCGTTTAGGGGACTCTCCTTAAGGGTGCTTAAATCCTTTTTTTCTGATGTGTTTTTAACCGTTATTTTAAAAACAATTAAACCAAATGCCAGAAATTTTCAAACATTTTAACTAAAAACAAGATTTAACTGTTAAATTTCTCCATTGCTCGTTTCATTATAGGCACAAATTAAAAACTTCCCTCTATGACAAACGATCCATTTAATTTTTCAAAATTATCTCACGAGAAGTAAAGTGACAAGTTTAACCAAGCGTCAAGGTGTCGTGCTCGAAACCATTTAAAGTACAACTTTTGAAGGCGTCCATTAAAAAATCTCTTAAAGGATGGCGAAAATTTCCTTAAAAATCTGTATAATTTAACCTTTAGGTCATTGGCTTGAACTTTGAAACTTAAACCGTTGATAACCCCTGATCAGTGCTTCTCAAATTGGAAGCCGCGAGCCCCCCAATGGGGTGCTGAGAAAAACCACAAGGATATCCTTATCGTGGCTAACCCGATCTCTGCGTCAGCCTCGATACACCCTTGACACCCTAAACTTCTGATGTGGAACCACACAAGGTCTGGTTAGTATTTTATTCTAGTTTACTCTTTTCTTAACCCATTAGATATACATTTTTTTTATTTTATATTTTTAAACCAGAGAAAGATAATGTTAATATTTACGTAGCTACTCGTACTTGAAACATTCAAAAGAAAAACGACTAAATACGTATAATCATTTCAAGTTTGTTAATCAATAGTTCATTAATAACTGTTTTAATGTACGTGAAGAAAACGTGGCTGGATCAAACTGACCAGATTTAGAAAGAATGTAAAGGGAGAAGTATGGACAAAAAAGATTGTGCATGACGAGATTTATGGATATGGAGGAGACAAAATTTGTGAGCTAAGATATGTTAGAAACGTTTTAAGATTTTTTTCGTTGTCTACCCCGGAAGGGACAAAGTATGGTGATATGTATGTATTTGGTGTACATTAATAATGATCCCATAGCATTATAATGCGAAGATAAAAACAAATATCATCAAGGGGCTTTAAACTTCGACAATGATTAGTCAAATGCTACGTTTGGTCAGTGTTATTGCATGGAGTGGAATCATGGACCCTCAAAGTTGGTAGTATGAACCGACTAGAAACATTCGAAATGTGGATGCACCGGAGAATGCTACATATATAGTACCCTGGACGGATATGGTCAGCAACACGAGGGTTCTTCAAAGAGCCAAAGTTGATAGAGTTGATGACTAATATTCAAATCCGAAAGGTGTCCTACTTGGGTCATGTACTTAGAGGAAAAAAGTACCAATTACTGCACGTGATCATCCAAGGCAAAATAGAAGGCCAAAGAGGTGTTGGCAGGAGGCAACTCTCCTGGCTCTGCAATATACGTGATTGGACTGGCATAAGGGGCGTTGGAGATATTTTTCGGCCTGCGTCGTGGACAAAGATGTCTACTCTCAGGTGATATTCTACGTTGGGGGGGGGGGGCTGCACTGGAAAGAAGAATAATAATATATCTTTAATTTAGCCCACAGCATTCTAATACGCAGATAGAAAAAAATATCATCAAAGGGCTTTAAATGTGGAATGTAGTACATATAATCAGGAATTGTTGTATATAATTTTTATGTGTTGGTTGAGATAATGATGCCGTTTAAATGATGTGTGTAAAAGCTTAGTATATAGGAATGTAAATGCAGAGTATAAATGTTTCAGTATTTAGTATTTAGAACTTGTATATGTTTTTTTTTGCTAAGGAATAAGACCACATGGTCACAGTTCTTGGTCTGATGATGCATCAACAAAATTGGAGACATTTTGGAATTTTTGTATGTTACTTGTCCTCTACAATTCGTTTTTTATTTATTTATTTAACACTTTTATTGCAATACAATCTGGCGGGTTTATTGCCAGGTGGCAATCTCTTCCAACCAACCAGACAAAAGTAAATGAAGCAAGTTACGTGGTCGCATAAATCATTCAAATGACTATCCATTCCCACGAAATCCATAAACATATACGCGAGAACATGCTCACGAACCCCACAAAGACGGACAATCACCGGAACATTATTTTTCATATAAAATGAGATATCATCAATCAAAAGGAAAGGAAGGGATGGTGGAGAGGAAAGCAAAAGAAAAATCAGGAATGAAACACGTTATTTTACTGACTAGAAATTAAGAGTTATTTCAGTCGCTTCTTAAAGCATGCCAAGGACGGAGCGAGTCATATATTGGTTTGTAACTGATTCCAGAGTCTCACTGCATGGACAGTAAAGGACGACGTAAAGAAAGAGGAGCGGTGAACTGGAAAGGCCAATAAACAATCTCTGTTTGAGCGTAGTGCTAATCCATGATTGGAATGACGCTGAAAATTTTCGGCGAGATAAGAGGGTGCGGTTTTTTTTATTAAATCAATATATATTTCAAATGTTATACGAAGAATATAAAAAAAACGGAATCTTTATAATAAGAAGTTATTTCTTTACAAAAGTTTGTATTCTAAGCAATCATTTTGCATTTTTTATTTCAAGCGATATGAATAACACTACTAAAAACATGATTTTTTTATAGAAACAAAAGTAATAATAATTAAAGGATAATTTAAACATCGCTATTTAGGGAGTAGACTTTCCTCAATGGCGCTCTTTTTCGTGATTCAAAGTCACTTTTATCAGAAGATATTAAAATATTCCATTGACTACAAAAATACGAAGTTTGAAATCAATCCGTTTGCGGCACTTGTAGACGTTATATAAGCAGACTATTATGACAACATATCGGCCTAGCAGCTGCATTAAAAACAGACTGAAGTGTGAATTTGCGAGTTAGATATTTTTTTAATGATTTTAGTGTACTGAATTTTAAAACATCTCTCACTTTTGCTGATGACCTCTTATTTGCAAGAAACGTAACTGAATCATATAATGGTGTCTTCACAAAAAATCAGATGGGCATAGACATCTAATTATTAATCCAAAGTGGAACAATAATAGCCTGAGCCCTTGGTAAAAAATATGCTGATATCAACTTAAACCAATCAAGAAATATGCTATTTATGTCATATTATGGAATGATGTAAACAGCTTCAGGAATATTCCAATAGCCTGAAAACTAATTGATCACAATTCGTTTTTAAAAAATCAAGCAGAGATAAATATACTGCCCTCATAAGCAAAAACGCAGCTAATGGAAAAAAACAGAAATTTAACTAAGTATGAGGCAATATTCCATATCAAATTCTGAACCATAACTCATAAAAAAATTACAGAAAACCATTTATTTCAATACAAAAATCGACATAATGACTTTTTTAATTTAACAAAATACTCGTACTAGGTTTTTCTAAGTAAACAAGCAGTAAAATGTGATTCATAAACAAAAAGATAGCAGGTGCCTATGCGTTTGCTGCATTTTTGCTTATGAATCACATTTTACTGCTTTTTGTTTATGAATCACGACATTTTTAAGCAGCAATGAAAAACATGAAAGTACAGTTTTCTCAAAACTTAACTTTTGCCATTAGCAGCGTTTTTGGTTATGAGGGCAGTATATCACATATAGAATCTATAGTATCAATTGTATCGATCGATCATTCTGTAATATACGCGCATCACTATTGCTGATAAGTAAAGGAGTATTATACAAAAGAACAAAGTGAATAAATCGATATCTGACAGGACTATTGACGAAAAGAGAATGTCGAGAAAAGTGTTGCCCCATCAGGACCGTCATCGATAGATGAAAATATAAAAACACGAGACTCGATTTTCTTATTGAAATATTGTTTGAGAAAGGTTTGAAATATAGCACAACAGTAACTTTGTTCGCGAACTTGACAGAATATTCGTTCAACTAGAGGGAGGGTTGTTGAGAGATAGGTCACGCACCAAGCCACCGCGCGAAAGGGGTATTTGGGGGTCGATCGATTTCTTCTCACTTTGAGCACAATTTCGACTAAAGTTCGGCACAGGATTAGAGAATACAAAACTAATTCTGTATTTATTATTTAATTTCAACGAATGGTCGATTTTTACCATGAATATTAAGAATAATAGTGCTGCTTAGACACCAACCCCTTCTCGAGAGCTTTATAGCTCCGGACTCGAACCCATTATTATGGTATTCAAACTATTACAAAACAAATATATAAAAGTTGAGTATAAGGGTAGGAAGTAAGTCGCTGCGGCTAACAGATAAGGTTCTTCTCAACATCTGCATCTGTTCAGGATAACATATTTGGTAAAAAAAAACAGAAAACTTTCCAAGGGGCGACGAGCTTTAAAGAAAGCTTTGTAGAATTTCCGATATGGGATGTAAGACATTTAGCTTTAAGTGTAGTATATTATGCATATAACATTACTTATTTTCATGAATTTTCCCTAAAAAAATGTCTTCAAATGCTGCCTAAAGCTGCACACGCCACCCATATTTTGTTTGTGTTCCCCTGATAATAAGATGAAATGAAACCGGTAGGCTATACCGTCATATAAAGTGGAATAAACAGTGTTTGGTAAAACAAATTACTATGTCTTGAATCTGTTCACCGCGTTAAAAATCAAATTCCACGAATCCTGTGCGCGGCACAATTTCGGCATTTTTTAATTTCTAAGTTTAAACGCGTATTTTGTTTAGAACCTCTGATATTTGATTACAACACCAAGTAAACATGACACATAAGTAATTTTCTGATAATAAATAATAGTCATTACTCTTAAGGAGACTCAATAAATAAAGCAGATAAACTAAACATTACGTAAAATAAACAAAGAAATGCTACGATCAAAGCAATGATTCATTACACTCACCCAATCAAATGCATATAGCACTAGTAATGTTTATTTACGTAAGAGAGACTGAGTAATGTTTATTTACGTAAGAGAGACTCATCGCAGGACTCGATCCGTGCGACAGGTCGTTACATGTGACGCAATAGCTGGAAATATTGAGAAACCAAAAAAAATCGGCGCTCTGTTTATTCAACAATATCTCATAAACTAATATATGATTTGACTAAGTTTTCAGAGATGTCGCTAGAATAAAGATTATTTTAAATTTAAGTTCCATTTTTATTCCGGTTTTGTGTCATTCTTTTTAAGTATTTGTGATTTGAAATTTGGATTGTCGTCAGATCACAGGCGTTTGTGCTTCCCGCGAGGAACACGTTAAACCTCCATAATACCTTAACTATAAATAATATATTAAAAAAATTATTTGAGTATTTATGGTCAGAAGTACGAAAAACAGAAGAAAATTTTTAGTTATAATCGAGGCCAAAATTTGATCGAATATATTAAGGTACGGAGCTCTGTTTTATCTGCCTACTTAAAAAGGGACACGGTGTGATGACATTTTTCAATAATTTATCTCGTTTCGAAAATCAACAATCACAAAAAAACGAAAGGTATAGATCGTTTAGCCAGAAGAATCATTTTGCAATTGTGTAGGTAACAGTGCGTTTACAAAAACTTGTCACTTTATATTTTAAAGAAGTGAAAAAGCAAAAAATATAAAAATTTATATTTTATATCAAAACATTGAAATGAACACACACGTTTTGTAAATTAAAAATGCTGTCAGCTTAAATTGTATTAATCATAAAAATAAAATGAAAGTTAGTTTATTTCATATATAATTGTTTAGGCATGGCAGATTCTGGGAAACATTAAATAACTATAATGAAATTTTTCAAGGTTAAAAATAAATATAAGTACAAGTATTATAAAGCAAAAATGTTCGTCAGCTTTTATAAGATTGCACATAAAAATAAAGTGAATGTAAGATTATTTACGTATTAATGTATCTTAATTACAATTCCAAATGATAAAGTTTTAAAATAATAGTGGATGGAGTGACACTAAATTCTAGGAAACTTACAAAGTACATTGTAAGCTTTCGAAAATTTTTAAATTATACATTCTTCTTCTTCTTCTAAGTGCCCTGTTGGGTCCCCCCAACGTTGGCGATCACTTCAGCGAATCCGTCTCGGTCCTGAGCCGCCCGGAACAGTTCCTCTGCACTCCGGATGCCGGTCCACTCCCTCACATTCCGCAGCCAGGACATCTGTCTTCTTTCGGGCCCCCGGTATCCCTCGATTTTCCCCTTCAATATAAGCTGGAGCAAGTGGTACTTCTCTCCACGCAGCACGTGACCCAGATATGAAATCTTTCTAACTTTTATAGTGGACAACAACTCCCTGTCAGCTCTAGCTCGCCTCAGGACTTCGGTATTTGTCACCATGTCTGTCCAGGGAATTTTGAGCATTCGACGATGCAACCACATTTCAAATGCTTCCTGTCTGTTCATTGCCTGGACTTTCAAGGTCCATGTTTCACAACCGTACAATAAAACAGACCACACATAGCATCTAATCATCCTCTGACGGAGTTTCAAATTTAAGTTGTCATCACAGAAGAGCGACTTCATTTTATTAAATGCAGTTCTTGCTGCCTCAATTCTGCACCTGATTTCCACATTCGGGTCGAGAGACTGCGTGAGTACGCTGCCGAGGTATCTGAATTTCTCCACCCTTTCGACGCTACGGCCGTTCAAACGCAACACTGACCCACTGTAATCCAACCGCCCGAATGTCATCCACTTACAATAAATGTCAGTAAAACCAAGGTTTTACTGACATTTATTGTAAGACCCACTCTTTCACCGGACTCGTCAACAAGATTAAGAAGGTCCTGGAGATCATTGACGCCTTCGGCTAGTAAAACGGTGTCATCCGCATATCTGATATTGTTTATCATAACGCCATTAATCTTCAAACCTTTATCGGTGCTGCTGAGGGATCTTTTAAAGACATGGTCAGAATATAAATTGAATAACAATGGAGACAGGATACAGCCCTGTCTTACGCCTCGTTGGATAGCAATTGCATTCGAATTCTCGCATCCCTGTCTTATTTCGGCTGTCTGAAACCAGTAGAGGTTCTTAATAAAATTCAGATCTTTAGTATCAATGTTGCAATCGGCAAGCATTCTCATTAAGTCAGTATGTCTTACCCTGTCAAATGCCTTCTCGTAGTCAATAAAGCATGCAACTACTTCCTTTCTTTGATCTCGACACTTTTGTATTAATACGTTTACAGCCAATAGTGCTTCACGTGTTCCAAACGCATTCCTGAAGCCAAATTGAGTATGGTCCAAGTCCTGCTCACATTTACTACGTATTCTGGCATGAATTATCTTAAGAAACAGTTTCAAGACATGGCTCATAAGACGAATCAATCTGTAATCTCCGCATTTTTTAGGGTGTTGCTTTTAAGGTAACGTCACAAAGGTGGATTTCAACCAGTCTTGGGGTAAATTCCCCGTGTCATATATTGCATTAAAAAATTTCAATAGATAGTCAATGTTGTCATCATCAATAAGCTTCAACACCTCGACTGGGATGCTGTCCGGGCCGCATGCTTTACGGTTTTCCGAAGTCTGTATCGCATGAAGAACTTCAGATTTTATTATTGGTGGTCCATATAAATCTGCGGAAATATCGGTATCAGGTCTATTATCTTTAAATGCATCACAGATGTATTTTTCCCATGTTTGCAAAACTTCTTTATCATCCAATATAAGTTTGTTGGAGTCGTCGACCAAACATGATGGAGTGCTCTTTCTCGCAGTACCTGTCATTTCTTTGAGTTTCTTGTGTAGCTTAAATGCGTTGTGACTACGGTTATATATTTCCAGTTCCTCACACTGTGACTTCATCCACTCCTCCTTAGCCTTCTTCACTTCATTTCTTATTGTCCTTTGTAATCTTTTATATTGTGTCTCTTTATTTTTGTATTTGTAATGTATAATTTTGTAATTATACATTACATAAGACAAAAATTGCACTCCTAATTTCGACATGGTAGTGTTTTTCTAATCACCGAGTATTTTAACAATAATACAAACGTGCGCTCTGCGCGAACCAATCGCGTGGCATTCTAAAACTAATACCACTACATGAGTTGTGTAATACAGAGAGTGTTAATTACACTATTGCAAAACGACGATTTCTAGCCATCAATTTTTTTGTTCTGTATTCTATAAACATTTTAAGGCGAAACGAAATTAATTAAAACACTGCATAAATCAATATGTAACCAAACATTTCGAGCAAGAATTTTTTTTTATTGTGTTGTATTCTCATTTATTTTGTAAAAAGTATTAAATGTGGATATATTTTAAAATTTATAAATTGTATACTACTCTAATCTATAGGTAGAACGCGAGGACAATGGAAAAAAATTTCACGAAGGGTCGAATAAAATGTTAATCTAAAGACATATCCTTAAGATTTCCAGAACAGATCGTACGTGTTCTGGAAAATTCTTGAACAGACCATGAAATGTTTTTTTTAATTTATAAATTGTATTCAAGTCATGTCTCTGGAATGAGAGCGTGAACACTGAACCAAGAAACATTCAGCATCGAGTCTTTTGAGATGTGGATCTACAGACATATCCTCAAGATTCCGTGGTAAGATCGTGTTAAAATTCTGGAAACTTGAGGGTTGCTACTTAAGTTTTGAGATATGGCAACACCAGTGTAGATACGTCAAATCTGACATCAGCATCGTAAAGTTTGACGTTTTTAATGGTTTACGTGCTCAGAAAGTTTTGACATACGAGTGCTATTTGAGTTGTTTACAGTGACTTTAAAAATCCATCACGGCCAAAAATGGAATTAAATCATGAACATTTTCGTACAATGATTTTTGATGATTTTCGACGTGGACTAACTCAACAACAGTGTGCCGATCAACTCGTTTCGGCTTTTGGTAATGAAGCACCATTTTGGGCCACTGTATTTTGCTGGTTTTCCGAATTCAATCGTGGTCGTAGTTCACTCCAGGACGAATTTTGTGAAGGTCGTCCAAAATCGGTTATTGTGCCAGAAAACATCGATGCTGTGCGTGAACTGATATTGTAAGATCGTCATGTGACTTATCGTGCGGTTGTGGCATGTTTAAGCATTAGTTACATTTGCATACATTCAATATTGCATGAACATTTGGCCGTTAAAAAGATTTGTTCGCGTTGGATACCGCATAATTTGACAATCGCACAAAAAAGGCTGGTGTCGATTGGTCCAAAGAAACGTTGAAAAAATTCGATCGCGGTGCTTCAAAAGACGTCTATAAGATTGTGACAGGTGATGAATTATGCATCTATGCATATAAGCCAGAAATTAAACAGCAGTCGACTGTATGGGTCTTTCAAGACGAGCCAAATCCAACAAAAGTTGTTCACACACGAAGCACTTCGAAGCAAATGGTGGCTTGTTTCTTCGGTATAAATGGTCATGTCGCAACAGTGTCTTTAGTGGAACGTCGTACGGTCAATTCTAAATGATACGCTACCATTTGTTTGCCAGATTTTTTCGGAAAATGAAGAAAACCAGCCGCCGAAGACGGATCATTCTCCACCACGACAATGCGAGCTCTCATACATTGGCTCAAACAAGTGACTTTTTGAGCACTCAAAACACCGAACTGATGGGTCATCCGTCGTACAGCCCTGATTTGGCACCCAATGACTTCTTTTTACTCCCGAACATCAAAAATAAATTACAAGGTCAACGTTTTCCGACGCCCGAAGAAGCGTTTGATGCGTTCAAAACGCACGTTTTGAAGTTACCTCATTCGGAGTGGAAAAAGTGCTTCTAAAATTGGTTCAAACGCATGCAAAAGTGTATTGATCTTCATGGAGAGTATTTTGAAAAACAATAAAGCCATTTTCGATGATAAATATTTGTTTTTTAGTTGTCGGTCTCAAAACTTAAGTAGCAACCCTCGTATTTATAAGAACCGAGAACTGCTTAGAACTATAAAGATTTGCGTTGCAGTATCTCGGTCACATATTAAGGGGCACAAAATCTGTTAATACACAACTGATCATCGAGGGAAAAATAAATTGAAAATGAAGGACTTAATGGCCTCCGTAGCTTTGTTGGTAAGATATATCTTCCAAGCCGGAAGTTGCGAGTTCGATTTCCACTGAGACCCAGATTTAAAAAGAAGGGTATTTTAGTCTCGTTTTCACTTTAGGTCTCATAAACATATTTCTGGTGGGTTGAGTAAAATTGCCGCATGGCAGTAATCCCACAAGGTTGTTCTATAAACAAAGAAAGTGTTCTATATAATTTGCTCGGGCGCTGCTGTAGCTGCCAAACCTGATTTGTTTAATAAACAGTGAGTTAAAGTTTCTAGTAAGAGCGCCATTGGAGAGAGTTCGTTCAGTAAACATCGCTGTATAAAATTGTCCTTTGAATTTGATAAAAGAGATTGCCATAGTGGAAAAGATTATATTCCATGTTTTATTTTAAAATAACATTTAGAGGAAATTTTTTATGCAAAAAATGTAATTCATAAATTTAATCAATGGTTTAATGTATTCATAAATATTTTATGTACAGTTCCACCATGTCAGCAGGGCTGCGAAAATGTTACAAAAATATATGGAAGGAAAAAAACCATTAATTACTCAAAAAAATCGTTAATCGTTAATTCAGCCACAATCCTTCCAAACTCAGACAATGTTGAACTAAATGCCTTATCTGCCACAACCTTGTCAGCTACCGCATTGTACCCTCGGTACATTCTTATAATAGTGTTATAGAAGTTGACGTGACTTACAAAAGCAGCTACGCTATACAAAGCAGAGATCCTAAGAGAGCGAAAGGAATAACAATAAGTATTTTTCAGAGTTCCAGGTGGGTCCAAAGGACCAATGAGACTTTATAAAGAAATACATTATCAAAGGTACGTCTATGAACCTTAAGAAATAAATATGGAGAAAATACAACCTTTCTCTGGACGACTGAACAACACTTCGGGTGGGATTTAATCGTCCATTCTCTTCAATCATCCATTCACCGAACCATCTCAATGTTCCTTTCTTCACTTTTATAATTTTTCCTATTTCAATCTTTATTATCTCATACTTTTTTTCTGTCACACATTATTTTTATACAAATTTCTCTACTCAACCCTCGTGTTTCTACTACGTTGATCTTGCTTTTATCGCTGTCCTAGTTTCGCTTTCATATCTTCAGGTAAAAAAGATGACATTCAAAGCAACAGTTTTACTTCTTAGGGATTTTTTTAGTCAATAAACACATTACTTAACCCAACATGCACTCTTTCTATCGCAACACTTTGAACATATTTATTTAGTAACATCAATAAATTTAAATTAAACTTTCTATTGTTGCAAATTAATTTATCGACAAAGCAAAAAAAACATATCCAAATGATTGATCGCTTCAAGTTGGTAGCTTTAAAAAGTTTGAAAAAATAATTATTTTAAATACATTTTGAGGCTTGCGCGATTTTTCGTATCAGATGGATTAAAAAATTCGGAGTGTATTACCGCGTAATTACGCTTATGACGCCGACGACGTTTCAGGCCTTGTTCAAAGTTGACTACGAACAAGCTTTAAATATGAAAACTGCAACGTTTTCAAAACGCCTGCATCATAAGGCAAACCACGTACTAAAACCTTATCCAACAGATAATTATTTTATTTGATAGACAGATGATACCAATGAAAGTTTATTTAATAGATAAGGGCAAATATGAGTGAAAAGTAAGAAATTTATTTAATAGATAAGTGCAAATATGAGTGAAGGGTGGGAAATATATTTAATAGATAAGTGCAAATATGAATGAAAGGTGTGAAATTTATTTAATAGATAAGTGCAAATATGAGTGAAAGGTGTGAAATTTATTTAATAAATAAGTGCAAATATGAGCGAAAGGTGTGAAATTTATTTAATAGATAAGTGCAAATATGAGCGAAAGGTGTGAAATTTATTTAATAGATAAGTGCAAATATGAGTGAAGGGTGTGAAATTTATTTAATAGATAAGTGCAAATATGAGTGAATGGTGTGAAATTTATTTAATAGATAAGTACAAATATGAGTGAAACGTGTAATAGAAGAAGACCTAGAAAAGTATGATTGAATCAAGTGAATGGTATTATAAAAGAAGTAAATGTAAAAAGTAAAAGAAATTGCAGGAGTTATGTGAGTATGTACATGGATGTAAAAGCGAAGAATGCGTTTATCTATATTTGTGTATATCTTTAGATCTTTATTTACAAAACATGCTTTGAAAGTTATACGAATATATTAGCATCTTGATTAATGATTTCGCAGACGATATTGAATTTTTATTGCACTTAAATTACGCACATTGTTTTTTTTTATATGTTTCTTTATTCTACTTTTCATGTGACTGTCAAGAGTGACGCCCGGTTTGGTACAGTGCTGGCGGCCCGCCTTAGGCGGTCTCGTATAGTATCAATATTTATATATATACATAAAAGGTTCTCTGCAAATATGAGTGAAAGGTGTGAAATTTATTTAATAGATAAGTACAAATATGAGTGAAACGTGTGATAGAAGTAGACCTAGAAAAGTATGATTGAATCAAGTGAATGGTATTAAAAAAGAAGTAAATGTAAAAAGTAAAAGAAATCGTAGGAGTTATGTGAGTATATGCATGGATGTAGAAGCGAAAAATGTGTTTATCTATATTTGTGTATATCTTTAGATCTTTATTTACAAAACATGCTTTGAATGTTATACGAATATATTAGCATCTTGATTAATTATTTCGGAGACGATATTGAATTTTGATTGCGCTTAAATTACGCACATTGTTTTTTTTTATATGCTTCTTTATTCTACTTTTCATGCGACTGTCAAGAGTGGCGCCCGGTTTGGTACAGTGCGGACGGCCCGCCTTAGGCGGTCTCGTATAGTATCAATAATTATATATACTCGTATGTTGTCTGGCAAATAATGTCTTATTTTAAGGTAAAATTTATACGCAAAAAAATATATTTAGTTGTTACTTGTTTGTGAACGGTGGTTTTCGATATGTACAAAATCTCAGCAATTGCTCGTGTCATACAACGCTAGTTGTTCTCGATCAGTGCCTTGATTGAGTCGTCGTTAGTCTTAAATAATCTTTTAAATTGGACACGATATTGGAGTTTCGTATCACCGTTACTTTTATTAAACAATATTTGATACACCCGATATCTTTCTGCATCGTCCACAAACGCTATATAAATATGTGTTTTATTTTTTGTTTGTGTCGCATTATTTTTTGCGGTAGTAAAAATGCATCAATCACTTAAAACAACTTATTTTTTCCACTTTAAATATTATATCCAAAACCTTCAAAGAATTATAACAATAATTGTTTATGTGTATATTAAGTATAGTATATTTTATTAAAATGTTTTGAAAAATATGCAGTGAGTGTTTCATTCAAACAAAATTTAAAAAAACATATTCTCGTATTTCTGAACAACAAAATGTGTTTGGTTTCATCTCTGGAAAGAAAAATAAATCGTTATACCTTTATTTTTCAATAATTCGAAAATAAATTTATTTTACATTCAATATTTCTTACTTGTCTCAATTGTTTGTGTAAATATTATATCATAATATAAATAGGCCAAAACCCATACGATGGTTGTCGTCGAAGAAAGAATACGAGAATTGAATTTTGAATACAAGAGAGCGAGAGAGGAATACTTCGAAATTTGAATCTTAGTGGGACCGTGATAATAAATGATACTGAACGAATTTTTTAATACCTAGCTAACAATTTTTGAATCGGTGTAAAAGGGGACGATGTATAAATGATATATTGAAACAAATTCTATATTTATGAATATATATTTTTATAAATGTAGAATTTGCTTTACTTCCGTGAATATTTCACAGTTTGCAACTAGTCATAGTATAAATAGGCCAAAGCCCATACGATGGTTGTCGCCAAAGAAAGAATACGAGAATTGAATTTTGAATGCAAGAGAGCGAGAGAGGAATACTTGGATTCTCTCCGAAAGTAATTCGAAATTTGAACCTCGGTGGGTCCGTGATAATGAACGAATTTTAAATACCTAGCTAACAATTTTTGAACCGGTGTAAAAGGGGATGACGTATAAATGATATATATAAACAAATTATATATTTATGAATATATATTTTCATAAATATAGAATTAGTTTTACTGCCGTGAATATTTCATGGGCTGCAACTAGTTTATATAAATCATTTATTAATATACGTGTAGTTCCCTTCAACATATCGGAATTGGTGATTCGGGAATATTAAAGAGAGTGATTAACAGAAAAGTTTATTTTCGGTCCCAGTAATCGAGTTTTTGGGTTTAGAACTACTAGAATAAACGAAACTCGCGGTTCAATATAAATTTATTGATAGCAACATAGTATGTACATATTTTTAAATATAATACATTCCAAAAACACATATACTCGTATATCTCAAGATAAATAACAGAAAATACATTTAAGAGATAAGCTGTCAACTATCCAACACGTGAAGAGGCAACAACACTTACACAAAACTAACACGTGGCAGTATTGTTACTGTAAGAAGTATTTTATTAGACTGCGAAACTTTTTAAAGTTTTTTCGAGTAACTTCTAGAATCGAACCCAAAACTCTCGAATAAAATCCAAGCGTCTAATCACCGATTCCGTGGAAGTGGCCTTAAATATACACAATTATTTTCGATAAATCCTTACTCGACACGGTTTTGAATAAGTATACTGCTATAAATTTAACGATGATTATGATGGTGGTGTTACTGATAACTATTTCTAATAGAACTAAATAACACTAAAAAAACATTCTAACTAAAATTTCGTTAAAAAATATTTCATTCATACATACATCCATCACAATTTCCTTTTTGTGGGAGCTGTGATACCCGCAATAGATCTTTATACTTTCTTAAAAACACGTCCTGAATTTACATCGTCTACGCTCAAAAAATAATCTCCGTTGCCTAGTTGGTAAGACGCATAGCTTCTAGCCCGGTGGTGACGAGTTCGATTCCCTTTGATACCCATTAAAAAGAAAAAGTTCCACTCTTGTTTTTCCTTAAGACTTCTTGACATACGTGTATTATGAATGATTATGACACATGACAATTAACCCGCCAGGTTGTACACTATACAATGAAAGTGTTATATTCTCATAGGATACATTGCATCATATTGTTTTGAACATATAACACTTATATTCTGGCAATAGAACCTGATGGGTGTATTCTCATACAGCAATCTCTTACAATCATTCAGAAAAGGGTTGAACTAGTCTTGTGTGAAAACCAAACGTGAATCCTTTTTTTTTTACATCAGAATTTTAAAGGGAATCGAATTCACAACATCTATAAAAAGACAGGCATATGTTTATCCAGGACTATACATGCTCTTTTATTTCTTTTTTTTTTTTCAACTTTTATTATTCAAAGTTTCGCCTGCTCTATCCTTTGATAATTTTCTTTATTTACCCTTTCCTCGAATTTCAATAATTTAACATTTTATTTCTTTATGCATAAAAACATAATATCACGCCATCTTTCGGTCGGAGTAGGCGGGCAGGGCACAGTGCCCGACTTTCATATCTCGGCACACATATTTGACCTCTTCGACATATTTCTCATAAAACTCCAACAATTTCTGTAACGTTCTACGTTTTCTTCTTTCAAATTATCATTTACTTGATCCAATTATACTTGCTTAGTCTTCCTCTACTATGCCTTCTACTCACATTTGCACTTTATATTTACTTTGTTAATATTTATTTATTCATGTCCAAAACATTTACAAGTGATCTTCTTCATCTTTATTAACCTTTCCCTTCCTGTGCTAAAAAAATCCACGCGTTTCGGTGCTGTGTATTCAATACACATGTAAAAATGAGCGATTTAAAATCGGAAAAATAAGAATGTTCATAGCCAATCGCTTAAATTAATTAAATTTGAAGTTAAAAGTGATAATAATTGAAATTTAATTGCTGAAAACATGAAAAAAAACATCGGCCGACGTACAAAAAACGGGCGAAGCGACCACCTCAAACGGATGCCCTAGAGCTGCTGAAGCGAGAGATGGAAGCGAACTGAGATTCTATTTCTTGCGTTCCCATTTACCGAATAAGAGTGAGAGTGAGACATGAATACCGCCGCTTCCTCACCCATAGCGGTTTTTTAGAACAAATATGCCTACGTCACACACGCACACGTTTGATTGCACTAAGTTTATATGTACCCAATAAATATAGCCGTGCAAGGAATCCCCCTCTGTTCTACATACCAACTTACAGGACGAATATCATGGCTAAACACTCAGTCATGCGTGGTATAGAGATATTAAACCAACTGAATGACACCGTTGACATATTTTCGGTACTGTCTAGCAGTATGAGAAGAATCCTGGCTGATATTATTCCTAACCAATAAGGTAACGCTAGAAGCAGACCCTCTTTGTGTAACAGGAGAAATCCGTGCAAAGTGGATAAAAAAAAAAGTGAATTTATTCTCAATTTTCACAAAATATCTCTGATGTGGCCGATAAGTGCTAATTATTATTAAAATTATTTTTTCATTCAATGCGTAAATGTATGACGGAGGAATACCTAAAATCTGAATCCAGTTTTTATTATGTTTATAGAGATATTAAAGTTTTAAGAAGCGATGTACTCGAACTAGTTACACATCACAGGGAGGGAAGGGTTAACACATCGAGCCTAAAGTTCACATTCATCCGTGCTCACTTTATTACGTAATAAGTCATATATTTTCACCGCGTATATTTTTCTCAGTATACGCATTTAAATACAACCATTAAAACGATTGTCTCTTTCCACGTCTACGTTTTACTCACTTACATCAAGGAAGGTACTTAAATACTTGTGTAAACTTTCATGTTTTATTTATGACCATAACTCACCCATTCTTTCTGTTTCTTCATATTCACATACAGGCACCATTTTTTATCACCAGTAATGATGCGGTAAAGGAACCTTTGCTTGTGGCCATGCGTAGCTCGATGACGCGTGAGCAAACCAGCAGAAATCGTCGAATGTTGATTTTGGTGGTTTTCACTCAAAACATGTGGAACCCAAGCGCCGAATTTCTGGACTTTTCCCATTGATTTAAGATGGCGGTATACAGTCATGTGACTACAATTCATCTGCTCAGCCAATTATACGGTGGTTTGAATGGGATCTTCATGATTAACATGGTTTAAGCGGTCCTCATCGAAGTCCACTGGTCGACCGGAACGCTTGATGTCTTTCAGGTCGAAATTACCGTCTTTGAAACGCAAAAACCATCGACGAGCTATCCTTTCATTCATTGCATCTTCACCGTACACTTTGCAAATATCGCGAGCAGCTTTGGGAGCTTTATTCCCTCGATTTAACGCGAACAGAAAGAGGTGTCGAAAATGCTCACTTTCGGCTATTCCATTTTGAAGACTTGTAATTAAAAGAAATAATATATGTAACGTAAAAGCAAACACAATTTCTTGTAAAACAAATAATTTTCTTTCAAATGACGTATAACCTTTACCATTTTGTTTTACTTTTGGTGTTCATTTTTAAATTTGGAAATACATGGACACAATTTATGTCAACACCTAATATAATGTTTTAGAAATGTTTTTTTTATAATTGTTTTCTTGTCATACAAATTGAATTCAGCGTACCTTTATATCCCCAGAGGAACCAAAACATTTAACAAAGTGATGGAATCGTTTTGCAGGACGTCGATTGATAACGCTTTCAGCATTCCAAGGACCTCGCTTTCACATCAGAAATGTCAGACTGGCTAACAAATGTTTTTTCAAACATCGAGATTTATTTTTTGTTTACATGTGATTCTTTTTTGCCTCACAAGAAAGAAAACAGGCTTTGTTTTCGTCCCTTAAAGAGTATTATGTTTTTTTTTTCTTAGATAATCCGTGTTCATATTATGTTTTCGTATTTCATTAAAACTTCTGATCAAACGCTTAAAAGTTAAACATACTTGCTTAAAAGCAATTTGCCGATTCAGGTTGATTTTTCCAAGAATTTATCTCCAGGACGTTTTTTTTTTCATTTCAGGCCCTATATTTTACTTTTATTTAATTAATTTTTTTGCATGCTTCTGAAAAACTTTATAAAGCTGAAAAATAAAGCGTGATTATATTTCATTATTTGGCCGCTGAAGACAAATTGAATTAATTTGTTTAGTTTGGAACTTAAAGCTCATTTCTAAGACTGTATTTTTAACTGCACATAATAAAACAAAATAAATTCAAAAGCGTTACCCGTGACTGATTAGACTAATGTTTTTTCAATCATTGAGTTTTGTATTGCATTACGATTCCGTCGTGTACAGCACAAGGTGGGTGTCATGTGGCGATTTCTATAAACCAACCATAAATGTTAGAAAACATTTTCTGAACAACGAGACTATGTTAGAACTCTTTTAACTTGTGTTCGACCAGAAATCAAACCTAAAACTCCAACATTGAGAGAAAGATTTTTACCAATTAGATCACTACAGTTATCAACCAATAACAAAGTTGAGTTACAACTTGATTGTTCACAATATAAGTAAAAATTCAAATCCAAGTTTTTTTTCTTGGTTTTATAGAAAATGCGTCAGATTTCTCTATTTCGACACACATATTTAACCTCCTTAACGTATTTCTCACAAAACCCCCTAATTCTTTCTATCAAAATACCATTGTCTTAATCCAACTACACTTTTCTTGGTCTTCCTCTTACCTTCTTCCACTCACATTTGCTGTCTATATTTATTTTGTTAGGTTTTTTTCATTAATTCATTCCATAACATCTCAAAGTTGTCATTTTTAATCTTAATCAAAACATCAGACTTATGTTCATATACATCCATTATCCCTTTATTTAATTTTCTTTCATACATTGTCACCTTGTATATAGCCACGGGGACACCAGATGTTTTTCAGCCTTTACCCTTGCACAATTAACAATGAAATTCTAATGATGTCCGGTGATATTATATATGTTTTATTGCCCCAATGACTTTGTTTTCTGTCGCTATACGTCGTTTGATATCTCTCTTACCTCCTCAAGTTTATTTCATTGATAACCATGTATTGCATAAATGATCTTGTTAAATATAATCAAACAGTAATAAAAAATATATTGTTTATGGTTAAGGCATTAATGTTAGTATTGTTTGTGCTCCCCTGAAGATGAGGTGAAAGCCTTGAAACTGGTAGGGTTATACCGTTACAAAAAGTTGAATAAACAATGTTTGATAAAACAAATTACAATGTAGTTATAAAAAATAGTTGACTCTTCGTTAAAAATATTTAATACTATCCAATGACCCTCGAACAATAACTAAAAATTATTTCTGGTTTTTATTTTTTTACGTACAATTGAATCCCATACTACGTATTATGAAGGAAAAACTGTTTATTTTTCTTGAGCTTTTTCCCACACGACGTATTTAAAAAAATAAAATACTTGTAAATCTCATCTCTTTTGAAAAGGCTTTAATACTTAGCTTTATCATAGAAAATCAATAAAATAGAAAATTTCATACAAAGCTCGTAAAAGCACGAAAATAAATTTCCCATACTCATCGAAAACTGAATTATGATATCGTATTTTTTCTTAAATTTTACGGATACGTACGTATATATTTTATAAACCCGCTTTGTAAAAATATTATATATTGCTTTTATCATTACAGATTTAGTCGTTGATCATTCTGTGATTCTCAATATTATATTTTTAATGAAAGAATATTTTTTTTAAGAAGTAAGAAGTGGAATTTAAAAACGAATCATGAGATGGTCTGGCCACACTTAGAGAATGAAAAGTTTGTTGCTTAAATAATTCTAGCGTTTGTTTGTAGAACTCCATAATCAATATGAAATTAAAACACAGTTATCGATCGTTCAGCGAGAATAGTCATTTTACAATAGTGTGAGTAACACTATCTGTATTACACAACTTATGTAGTGGTATTGGTTTTAGAATGCTACACGATTGGTTCGCGCAGAGCGCACGTTTGTATTATTGTTAAAATACTCGGTGATTAGAAAAACACTACCATCTTGAAATTAGGAGTGCAATTTTTGTCTAATGTTACGCATAATTGAAAAAATTTTGAAAGCTTAGAATGTACTTTGTTATAACTTAAAATTTCATAGAATTTAGTATCACTCCATCCACTATTATTTTAAAACTTTATTATTTGTAATTATGATACATTAATATGTTAAATAATCTTAGATTCTTTTTATTTTTATGTGCAATCTAATTAAAGCTGACGAACATTTTTACTTTATGACACTTGTAAAAAATTATTTTTAATCTTTAAAAATTTCATTGTTGTTATTTAATATTTCCTAGAATCTGTCATGCCTAAACAATTAATATGTTAAATAAACTTACTTTCATTTTATTTTTATGATTATTGCAATTTAAGCTGACAGCATTTTTAATTTACAAAACATGTGTGTTCATTTCAATGTTCGAATATAAAATACTATTTTTATATTGCTTTGCTTTTTCACTTCATTAAAAAAATAAAGTGACATTTTTTTTGCAAACGCACTGTAACTCACACAATTGCAAAATTACTCTTCTGGCTGAACGATCTATACCTGGTTTGATTCCATTTTTTTATTGCAAATCACTAATAAATATATATTTCAGTTCTTCACAACTCACAAGATGATGCCACAGCAAGTGTTGAAAGTATTCTGATATACAATAATTAAAGAATAAAACAAGGTAACAGTGTTAAAATTTTATTTTAATGGAAAGTTGAATTAAATTAATGGCGAGCGAAGAAAAAGATTATAAAGGAAAGAATAGAAAGATGTAATACGCGACATCTATGGAGCCGTAGAAAAACCAAAATTTCTCATGCGCCATTTTAATATTTCATCTTTCATAAGAACGTACTCAAAATTTCATTTCGATCTGTCAATTCATTCTTTGTTTACAAGCCATTTGAAGTTGACGTGTCAGTGTATTTTTTAACAATGGAAAAATCAGAATATCGTGCAGTGATTAAATTCTTTGTTTCGGAAGGTTTATCGGCTACTGAGATCCATGCAAAGATGGTGAAAGTATTAAAGGAGTCTTCTCCTTCATTTCCAACCGTTCGCCGATGGGTTTTGGAGTTTAAGCGTGGCCGTACAAGCGTTGAAGACGATCCACGCTCAGGACGTCCAAAAAGTGCATCAACACCAGAAATCATAGCGAAAATACAGGATATGGTTTTGGAAGATCATCGATCGACTGTGGATGTGATAGCTGACACCATAGGCATCTCACATGGAACAACATGGCATATTTTGGCTGAAGTTTTGGGTTTCAAAAAACTGTGTGCACAATGGGTGCCGCATTTGCTAACAATGCAACAAAAATACGTTCGAATGCGACTTTCTGAGCAACATTTGGAGCAATTTCGAAAGGATAAAAAGGATTTTCTGCGTCGATTCATCACTATAGATGAGACTTGGGTCTACCACTATGATCTTGAATCAAAACAAGAGGCTAAGGAGTGGTTATGTGAAACAAATGTGAGTGCTTTGAATTCACAATTTAACTACATATTCACAGAGGAAGATGTGATGAAGTTGTTGCATCAGTCAATTGTATCTTTTTAATAAAGCATCAAAATTACTTTATATGCAGAGGTATAATTTGGTCACATAAAACATCTTCAGTGGAAATTCACAGAAGCATGCGTCAAGTATGTATACTGTTACCCCTTCTGTTTAACCTTTATTCGATCAAAATGTATAAAAATATTATATTATTGATAATGGGCCAAAGGCTATAAAAGTAAATATGACAAAGTATGCCGTGTATAAACACAGCAGGTGTCATGCAAGAAATGAATGTTCAATATGTTTTCAAATTGACACTCTCATAGTGGTGTATCTATACGGCTGACCGGGCAACCTATAGAGCAAGTCGAAAGTTTCAAATATCTAGGAAACTAATTACTCGTGACCTTGGCATACATAGAGAAGTCAGATGCGAAGTCAGATAAAATTGAAACTCTGATAGTGGTGTATCTATACAACTGACCGAGCAACCTATAGAGCAAGTCGAAAGTTTCAAATATCTAGGAAACTAATTACTCGTGACCTTGGAATACATAGAGAAGTCAGATGCCGAACTAAAATTGAAACTCTGATAGTGGTGTATCTATACAACTGACCGGGCAACCTAAAGAGCAAGTCGAAAGTTTCAAATATCTAGGAAACTAATTACTCGTGACCTTGGCATACATAGAGAAGTCAGATGCCGAACTGAAATGGCACGTACAGGAATTGTCAAGGTGACATAGTTGTCTGCAGTGATAACTTGAATCTTAAACTTCGACAAAGCATGATTAAGTACTGTATACTATCTATGGTTTTAAAACATAAACCATAAAGATCAGAATTCTAAATTTGCTGGAAACATTCGAAATGAGAATTCATCAGAGAATGTTTAGTATATATTGGTTTCATCGTTTCTCAAACACCATGGTTCTCTGTTCGATAGATAGTCTATCTTGGTCATGTTTTGATAGTAAAAAAGTGCCTTATCCTTAAAATAATATTGATAGGCAAAAGCAAAGGTCGACGCTGAATCAGTGTAGAATGCGTCTGTTTTGATTACGCAACGTTCGCGAATGGACAGGTAGATATACAGACAGTTGGGGAGCTGTTCCGTGCCACCATATTTTCCCAAGACTGATCCTTAACATCAAGGGGAACGGACACGACGATGAAAAGATGCAGATGCAATGAATATATAGTTCCAACATTTTATCTAAAAAAAATCTACCTAAAATATATTTTAGGCATCGTTTTTAGTCTTAGAATCTTTTTGTTGACAAAACCTTCCCTTAAAATAAAAATAGAAACCTCGATTACTCATTGTGGGGAGAAGTTTTTGATTTACCTACTTAACACACGTCGTCAATTGTTGAATTATACTGTACTTTTATAATTATTGACTTGAAAAGAATATTCAGATATTGTAAAAAAAAATCTAGCCTCCAGTCGTCACATTTCCAGTCAAATTACCAAATCAGGCGAAAAATGCTAACCTTGTGAACAAAAAATATATATATTCGTTCTTTTGTCTTATATCACGTGGCAAAAGGATAGGGTAGCTTTCTCTGCTAATTCGCAGGATCAGTTTTTCTCAAATTGTGGCGTGCCATTACATAGACCACCTCCAGGGGCTAGTTAATAAGACATTTATCTTTTACGGAAGTTTTTGGTGAAAAGGATTCATAAAAACTCTCGATTAAATAATTATACAAGCAAAATTCTGCTCCTAGTTATGGGATTAATTAGGATTTGGTGAATTATAATCAATACGATACGAAAAGCTATCCCTCGTGATCGAATATAATTGGAAGCTATTTATGTATGGCAGAAACTGTTGTGTGTCGGTTTGTTACACACAGTCTTAACAGATTAAACGCAAAGATCCGATAACAACGAATTCAAATTTCCATGGCGATCGGCAAGTTGAATTTGCTGCAGTCTGACGTTTGGCAGATTTTTTTGTCAAGGTATTTGTAAAAAACTCTGTCCAACATAAATAAAAACAACTGGAATGCTAACCGTCAAACCACAACCATCGACATTACATACATAAATTATAGGACTGTTAGTCAGAATTTTGAAATATTAAGCAACAACTGTTCTTCGGACTAATGTTCGAGCAAAAAAAAACATGGTGACCCAAAAAAGAAAGATAAAGATGGTTTTAAATCGAGTATTATAATCTGAGGTATACATACCCAGAGTTGGTTTGCAGCGGCACAGGAATTCAACCAGTAGAGACGCACCGTGGCTGAGGGGTGGCACTGTTTGATATTGAAAGACGCGCCTCAGAAAAGGAAAAGCTAATAAAGCGCGACAGAGTCGTCAAATCTCAACTAGTGTGCGGATCCAGGATTGGATATTTGAGCCATTTCAGAGTATATAAAAGAGAGTGGCAGTCGTACTTGTGGGCAGGGGAATGCCTAACTACTTATTTCCTCGTTAGTAAGACTTAATTCCCCCAATAATAATCGATGGCTCTATCATAATATTAAATAAAACAATTAAAAACCTAGGACTGTTAATAGATAATACTCTCTCATGGTGAAATCAAATAAATTAGGTAAACTGAAGGATTTTCTTCAGTTTTCATTTCATTTAAGTGTTGCAAAGATTTCTGCTCACTAAAACAAAAATGTGTCTCGTGCAATATCTGCTTTTTTGCAGGCGTCTGTTATTTGGATATTACGGAGGAACAGCTGAACAAATTACAGCATCTTCAAAATGTTTGTGTGAAAGATTTATTTTTTACCTGAGAAGTTATGATCACATCATTTAATAACTATGGGAACTAAACTGGTTGAGACGCAAAATTTACTTACTGTTACTATTGCTCTAGATAAACTATTGATTTACTAGTAAAAAAAATTAACAAAAAATATTCTCATTTTTAGATATACTTTTTGAGAAATAGAAAAAACCTTTTAATATAATGTCCATGTATGGCCACTATGTTCAGGGCCAAGCCGGTGCTATCCTAGCTCATACAAGTAACTATAGCTCCGCACAATATATGATGTGTGAGGTATATAGCTAATGTTTTACACTACGCGATATCGTGTGATCGGCAGTGTTAAACATTTGTTATAAAAAATATTGTAACAATATTCATTTGCAAAAAATGAAGCTTTTATTCTTTTGATCGGCATCGTAAGACCTGACGAGGTATAAAAAATGAATTTGGAGGCACTGATATCTTCAAAATGTTGGTGGTGTTTTTATGACACTTTTAAATTACCAAAATTTCAGTATTTTGAATACTTATCATCATAAGATTAAAAAATATTAAAATTGGAAATATTTTCTAAACTTATTATACGTTGCTGAAGGACATGACCCACACTGGAATTGCTGTATGTCATGCACATTTTTCCCCAATTCTTCAAGCGTTCCACTGTCCGTAGAGGTTGTGGCAAAAACAGACCCTTTAGCATCTTCTTCTAGCTGCTCCAGGGTAAACTACCTCTTTTTGTTCAACCCTCCACAGTGCCATTTTTCGGATTGAATGCCGAGTTTGGTTGTCTTGAAGGGTGTTTTGAAACCGTTGAAGCCTCCATTTTCAAGGCGATGTGCATAAATCATTACCGAATAAAGCGAATAATTGATAAAATCTCAGTTCAACGAAAAAATCTCAGAAAAACATAGTAGGATCAAACGTGTGATATTTTTAAAAGAAAGGAATGCAAAAATTCAAAGAAATCGGAGCTATATCAGAATTTTTTTTACTATTTTTTATTTCTTCTCTACCATTCCTTCCATTTTCCTTTGGTTGATGATATCTCACTTTTATTTTTAATATATTCATGAATTTTACACAGATAAATAATTATTTGAATTTATTTTTGCGACCATGTTCTTTATTTTTGTCTGGATGGTTAATAAAAATAGCCGCCTGGCAATAAGCCCACCACATTTGTTTACAATGAAGCATTAAATAAATTAAAAAGGTTGTAGCGATGGTCGTTATCAATGTAGCATGTGTCCTATTAGAACGTGCTGATGATCTTGATATCGACATCGCCATGTTCGTTTTAGTCGATTCTGCGTTCCTCTTCGTTCAGGGACATCAATGTAGCGGGTTGCTTATCTGAATACGTCGTGATGATCTTGATTTGTATTCAAATAAATATAGACTCAGGAATGCGGATAAAAAGCGAAAGTGGACAGCGGGCAAATAAATAACAAGTCTTGACAGTTGAATGAATGACAATAATAATATGTTTATTTCTCGGCGCGCGGGTAATTTATACAAATGAGTGAACCAGTTCGCGATACATATTCTGCCTTGCTCTAGCGCATGAACTGGTGGGTAGATTATTTATTTGTATTTGGAGATGGCTAGACAAGTCGCAGATACTATAAAATAGTAAACATTGTTGTTGTTCATAGCGTGTGACAATCTATGAATACTTCATCGGTCATTGACCCTGTATGTTTACCATTTTAACAATAATTAATTTAATTTAATTGTGTTTAACAATTCACTTATTTATTTTGACAATTATTTATTTATTTAGGTAGGTATCCTACAAGGTGTATGGCTTTAGAAGAGGCGAAAGATGTGTGTCGAAATAGAAAATTCTGGCGCTCTGCCCTCTTTGCCACTTCGATAGGGAAACGACGTGGTTTTAAGATAAACATCATCCACATAATCGAGCAATACATATCCGATAAGAAATCGGCAGAACACGAGGCAAGGAACTCCAGCGAGTTCATCATCACAACATAACGACCAAAGTATGATTTGTTTCATGAATTACTAAATAAATATTGTAAATGTTGAGTACCAGTAAAACAAAATGAAATTTGTCTTACCCTGTATAGATGGAGAGGTATGGCAAGGGGTATTGGGGGAGGAAAGAGTGAACGTAACAGTTTTGGTTTGAAAACAAAGTGTCAGACGAATCTGTGAAAAATCGCTTCGCTACTAATTCGCTTAGTGTTTTGCGTAATATATGGGGAAAACAAATGTTTTTGATTTATTTGCAAGTGATTCTACAGCATTTCACACGAGAAAACTCTCCCCTTTTCGCTATCTCCCTTATTTCAGGATTATTTTAGAAACATTTAAACAATTTTGGCTACAAATATCTGACGGTTTAACGCTTGTGTACGAGAATAATTCTAAATAGAGATTTATTTTAATTACTTCAAGAGATTAAAAGCATTCTTTAAAATAAAATATAAACTTTTGTTTTATTATTCGTACGTGTAAAACACCTCCGAATATAATTTTAGGGTAAACGTGATATTAAGGCTCTTCCCAGTTTTTAATAATTATAAGATATTTGTCCATACTATTGAATTTTAAATTTTAAGATGGATTATTGTGTCACACTTTTGTTGTATACATTACAACCTGGTGGACTCTTTGTCATGTGGCAATATATTCGACCTACCAGAAAGATGTTAAAGAGACCTTCAATGAAAACTAGACTGAAATGCTTTTTAAAAAATCTGAGTTTCAACAGTAATCGAACGCGCATACCCCGGGCTGTGAGACAAGCGTCTAACCAACCAGGTCACAGAGGAAATAATGAAAAATATTAAACTTTTAAAAGCAATTTACTGAAACTGACAACTAAGAACAAATACTAATTTAACCTTCCATCAGGCTGCAGTTTAGTCTTGTCAACAACTATGAGCCAAAACTTTTATTTTGTATGCTTTTAGAAAATACTGCATCGTCGAAATGAGAAGAAACTTTAGATTGAAAAAAAGACCATGCATGCGGACAACCTTCGGACAGAAAAGTTTCGTGCACTTGGCTTGTAAGTTATTTCATGCATTACCAAAAACCATAAGAGATATGATATACGAGTATATGTATACATACAATCGGAATACAAAGGGGCTGATAAAGTTTAGACTAAATTTAGTACTCGTAAGATATAAGACAATGTGGCTGATAAAGTTTAGACTAGATTTAGTGCTCGTAAGATATAATACAAAGTGGATGATAAAGTTAAGACTAGATTTTGTACTCGTAAGATATAATACAAAGTGGCTGATAAAGTTTAGACTATATTTAGTACTCGTTAGATATAATACAAAGTGGCTGATAAAGTTAAGACTAGATTTTGTACTCGTAAGATATAATACAAAGTGGCTGATAAAGTTTAGACTAGATTTAGTACTCGTAAGATATAATACAAAGTGGCTGATAAAGTTAAGACTATATTAAGTACTCGTTAGATATAATATCAAAGCATGATCCAAACTTTAGTTGAATCAATATCATGTTGAAATATTTCTTGTGCAGTTTATTTTTCGTTTAACTTTTTTGTGGATTGATAAATGCATTTTTTTTCAATACCAATGGATAAATGATCCTTTGAAAATAAATTCCTCTAATTGTGACACTATTTTTTACACAAAATAATGGGATTGTGGTGAGATTTTTTTAAACTGATGACTTGATTTTCATATAAACCTTTCTAATACTTTTTTATTTTACATATACATATGATTTTTTAAACTGCTTTTTGTGTGTTTCGTTAATTTTTAATTATGTTTTTTAAGTCAACTATCTTCCTTAGGACTGACAATCCGTTCAGTAAGGCAGGAGAGTGCTCTGTGTATTTCATTATAAACATTCAAAAGTGTAAATAACTAAAAAAAATGTCTAACGTGATTCATTTTTATCTGCACATCCCATTAGGAATACAGGGATACTTTAAAATGCCTCTTTAAAAGATAATTCAAAGCCTGGCATTTCGCGTTCCATAAAACCAAGACACGATGATATGTACTTTATTTGCGAATAATTGTGTGCTTTTATATTGTTTTTTTTCCTCACATAATTATTATATTTAAAGTAATTCTTTCTCGTCGTGTTGCAAGATACAGTTTTTTTTATTTTTAAGGTTGTATGTGAGCTGCAGATCTTGGGACCGTCATGTTGGTAATAATTATAAAAAGACAATTTATAAAGCGGTCTCTACAGAGCACACACTCTAGCTCAGGATTCGAACCCACTTTAACTAATAGGTTAATAATATCATAAAATAAAACACACATTAGTTGACTATCAGAATAGATTGGTAGTGGCTGCGGCCATTATATTAAGTTTTTCCCTGCATCGGCATATATTCAGAATTACACATTTATTAAGAAAACTGGCCAAGAGAAAATGAACTATAAATAAACTTTTATAGATCTTCCGATATGTACTAATCACACATTCGGCTTTAGGCGTATGAGCGTAATGTTTATATATGATCATAAATATTGGTAGTGCTTTTTAAAGGTGTATACATGGTGAAGTGCATTTTATTGTTTTAACTGAGCAATCCTAGGTTACCTCGATAAATATCGTTGATGGCAAGCCAGCCTTAATGTGTTTCACATTTCATTAAAGTTTCCGTGTCTTAGTTGGTAAGACGTCTGTCTCTCAGCCCGAAGGTTGCGTGTTCAATTCTCACTGGAACCCAATTTTTTTAAAAAAGGATTCCAGTCTGGTTTTCACCAAATGCCATTTTCATGTCGATCATGGTGATATGCCCGCCAGGTTGTATTATATACAACGAAAGTGAAATACAACACAACTACAGTATTTTGACGCTTGCTTGCTCGCGCACTACTAGACTGGGATTTCCGTACCATTTATGGTCGTTGTCATTGCTGAACGTTGTAGTCGAGGATTCTCTCGCCATTCCAAAGCCAATTCAGTTGGATAGCGTATTTGTACGCGCACCATAATTTGCGGACCGTTGAACTATTATTTCCTAAACGTTGAAACCCCTGCCAGAGATTAAGGAGTCTATGTAAGATAACTCATGAAAATGTTATAACTCATATAGCTCATTATTTCTTTTTGGTTTATATAAGCAAGTTTTTCATTATTTCTTTCATTTTATAATTTTTGTAAAAATCTCTTCTAGGAAAAAGTAGAACAGAAAAATAATGTTGAATTCAGAATAATTTTACAATTTGATCTATTACATATTTTATATCTTCAGTGATGTTTTGTGACCAAAGTAATTTCAATTCAATATTATTTAACTTTTCAATTATAAACGAACTTTAATGATCCCAAAATATTATGCCACTTGGCAATAAACTTGAAAGCTCCAAAGCAGTTAAGTAAATGTTGTAAGGAAATTAAATTACTTAACAATTAGTAAGAAAGTATCTTATATTAAATGTAATTGTCAATTTCGTCTGACATCTTTTAAAAGCCCGTGAGATTAAGAAATAGTTTTTTTTTTTCTTTAAGTGTATTCATTATCCAGCAAACAATTCTTAATCAATTTAATAGGGGGATTTACTTAAGGAGATTTCTCAGGAGGATTTCGGTTTAAAGTCTTAAAATATTTATACGAATTAAGCTTTGTCTTGTTCGAATTGAAGGTGAATTATGTTAGTTGAATTAGCGTCAGAAAATATTAAATCTTATAAAATTAACCGTAAAAGTAACATCACGCTGCATTGCAAATTTGAAAAGTGTAACCAAGAATGACAACTTGCTAAGATAAATCAAAGATCACAAATTTTACTATACAAATCATTTAAAATAGACATTTTTATTGTTGTTTTGTATTTTTATTGTACTTTTATGTAAATGGTTATATATACTATAATACATACATTTGGCTGACTTGTTTCTATACAGTAATTTTCTCCAGCCATATCATCATAAGTAATTTTAGTTGTTTTAATCCATAACAGTTCGTGCAAAAAAAGAATCTAATCTTTAATAAAAAATAAAAAATCCACTTTGCACGGATTTCTCCTGTTACACAAAGAGGGTCTGCTTCTAGCGTTAGCTTATTCGTTAGGAATAATATCAGCCAGGATTCTTCTCATACTGCTAGGCGGTATCGAAAATATATCAACAGTGTCATTCAATTTTGTAGAAAGCCGTTTAACCGTTCGTCAAAATGCCAGAGCATTTATTCATATACAAACGACAAAGTAAATACCTATATTTAAATATGTTTATCGCTCTTACTTTATTAATATTTTATCATAAATTGTCAATCCATATAACCTATTCTTGTTATTGCACGCATTTATTCAGCATTTTTGTCTTTTTTACGTCAACGTTTTACTCCCGTACGGCAAAATTGACACTAAACACTTTAAAAAATGTATTTTAATCATTCTTATTATGACAATATTATTATATGATCTAGCGATTTTTTTATCCACTTTACACGGATTTCTCCTGTTACACAAAGAGGGTCTGCTTCTAGCGTTAGCTTATTCGTTAGGAATAATATCAGCCAAGATTCTTCTCATACTGCTAGACGGTACCGAGAATATATCAACCATGTCATTCAGTTGGTTCAATATCTCTATACCACGCGTGACCGAGTGTTTAGCCATGATATTCGTCCTGTAAGTTGGTATGTAGAACAGAGGGTGATTCCTTGCACGGCTATATTTATTGGGTACATATAAACTTAGTGCTTCTAGAATCGCGGGACAGTTAAAGCTATCTTGAAAAACCTTAAGTAGGAATATCGCAATGGATTATTGCCTTCTTGTTTCGAGGCTTTTATAGTTACACACCGTGAGAAGTTCGGCATGGTGGGTATATTTTGGCTAATCGCCCTTCGTTTTGTACCATAGATATCTGAGAATTTTTTATTTTATTTGTTTTATATTGTTTTTATATTTGAGCTGATGAAGAGCCCAAACTGTAGATGCATATTCTAATTTGGTTCTAATTAGATAATTATATAAGTTTCGAAGGATATCGGTACTGTTAAACTCTCTTAATATTTTCATTATAAAACCGAGTAGTTTGTAACAGTCCGATATCAAACGCGACACATGGGTAACGAACGTGAATCCGACATCAAAAGTGTCACGGTATGAAAGGTTGTGCAGGGTCCCAAAAGTCACATAGGGATATAAAAGTCTCTTATTTTCTACGTTTTTTTTAATATTCATAAATAATTTAATAAATAATGAAACTTCAAACGCTTTCTATTTGTAATATCCAATCATTTCCATGGGTAATTTCCCTCTATAAATATAAGTTCTGAAAAAAAAAATTGGGAAAAATCTGACATATTATGAGGTGTTTAAATCCCTAGATGACATTTTGGGGCATCCTGTATTATTTCTTTTTCTAGTATTCTTTTTAATTCTTATTTCCCAAATTTAGGTCTTATTTCCCTACAATAGATTTTATTTCCCTACAATATTGATCCTTTGGTAGTTATAAGCTGAGGTGTATTTGATCTGAAAAATAAATTTCCTTTTAATCAACTCACGGCAGGTACTTCTATTTGATTAGTTAAGGAATAAAATAAAAATTAATGGCGGATAAAATCACAAGCCAATCTTAATAATGAGGATAATGAAATCGTTAAGGATCAAAAGGTGTATAATATTAAATTACATTTTAAATTAAAGTGTAATTATCAGGTCCGTACTTCAAATAAGTTGCAATTTAAATTAGTCAGCGTGATGAGTTTAATCATTGTGATTTTGAGTTCGTTTATTGAAGTACTCGTACATAGTTTTTGTTTGTTTTTTTTTAAATCTATATAAATTTAGTATATTTAATTTATTTGTATGGTACTTCTCAATAATAATGGTTATAAATTAGCAACTGTTTCAATAACAACGTGTTACTTTTATTTAATTTTCAACGATCAGTACAGACGATCTACAAGACCAAGTTAACAAAAGTATATATAGTATTCGCCAGAATATTACAACAATATTTAGAAATAGCTACTAACTTTATGCTCTCCTTTATTAATATAAATACTATGACGTAATGTAAACCAAATATTAAGGACAATATTTTGCCTCTGGAGTTAAGTAATCCTGCATCAACATGTAGGAAGGTTTTAATTCCGCAAAGCAACTTGCATCTCGTTCTACTAATGAGGCCATGTGTTTTCTTTATCTCAATATCTATCCATAAAATTCCCACAAAATTCTCAAAGATTATTAAATAATTTTAAAACGATGACTGTAATTTATTATAACTACTGCTTTTTGTATCTTCATGTTAGTTTAAGACAAAGTTTTGTATTATTTGTCAATAATTTTAAGGACGTGTATAACCTGTCACATGTTCATTTGTATATAAAGACACTGTTTTGTCGTTAATTAAATAAATAAATAAAACGCCTGTCTTCCAAACCTGGTTGTGGGTTTGATCCCCACAAGTATACATTTTTTTTAAAAAGGGTTCTAATGTGGTTTTCACGAGGTATTTTATCATACTTTCCATGCTTCTGTTGGGGAAAAATTAAAAAGCGGGACTGAGAGACTTTGCGTGTATGAATAATAACAAAATATGCAGACGACAATGGAAAAAATAAACTTATTTTGGATACTCGTATACGAGTTTATTATATATATTTTATTGAATTAATTATACATTATAATCATCCATGCATTTTACCATTTATTTGGAGTCTACGTGACGAATGACCTCTGTCCATCGTGCTATGTCCGTGACCATCTTTGGAGTCAGGTTCAGGTCACTCATGTCATATCAGAGCAACTTTCAGGGTATCACTCAAATACTCATTCTTCTTCTCAGTGTCATGTCAGGTCATACCAACGTTGAATATAACTTGAAAGTAAACATCTTTGTCCCCGGCAGTCCGAAAAAGATCTCCAACGCCCCTTATGCCAGTCCAATCACGTATATTGCGGAGCCAGGAGATTTGCTTTCTGCCACCACCTCTTCGACCCTCTATTTTGCCTTGGATGATCAGTTTATTGTTACTATTCATACAAGCAAAGCACGCGGTTATTGCTCTCAGACGAACTCATTTATCTGTCTGGAAACACTTTTTAATATTTTTACTATATGTTTGTCGGATACCATCGGGAATTACAAACAAATAAACTGTTAATCAAACAGACCTATTTCTTTTATGTTATATATTTCGGGAGCCAAACCCGAAAACCTCGGGTGGAAATCCAGCGCACTACTAACAAAACTATGGAGGTTGTCATATATTTACTGACTAGTTGCAATCATTTATACATTGTCCCCTTTCACACCAGTTCAAAAATTGTTAGCTAGGTATTTAAAATTTGTTCAGTATCCCCACCGAGATTCAAATTTCGAATTACTTTCGGAGAGAATCCAAGTATTCGACAGCCGTACGGGTTTTGACCTATTTATACTATGATATCATTGTTGAGTTAAATAAATTTATCGTATATGATATATTATTAAAAATAAACCATGTCAACATTTCGATTTCAACTGCGAGCTATTATCACGCGATGTCCTTTACGAAGTAGGCCGAGAGAACTGATATCCAAAGTTTTCTCCGTTTTAATACAACTCATCATGCATAATCTCATAGTATTCTTAATTTTCACTTTATCTATTTTCGAAATTGATCCAGCCTGTTTTCTTCGGTCTTCTTCTTCCACACATATCTGACACTTCTGTCTTGTATATTTTATTATTCATTTTTTCGCCATTTATTCACTCAATATGTCCAAATCCTCTTGAATCGTTTTACTTGAAACATCCATTTTATTCAAGCATTAACTTCTGATTCATCATTCCGCCATTTTTCATACTTCTACATCAATTTTTAAGTTTTCCCACCTCTAAATGATTAATCCTGTCTACATTCAAAAACTTTCTTTGAGCCTTTTTTTATTAAACTTTATACAACATTCATAGGTCATCCTCATTTTTCCTCAATACATGGTCATATACGGTCACTTTTCGTATTTTTTAAGCCAAAGGACAATATCTAATTAAACCATTTAATATACAGCGCTTCAAAAGGCCTCAGTATAAAATCAATTTTTTACACATTCTGTACGTAACTTTAACGAAACAGCCGGTATCAGCCTTCTCACTAAGCTTGTTGCCTATCCTTAATGAAACAGCCGGTATCAGCCTCCTCACTAAGCTTGTTACCTATCCTTAAAGAACAGACTTACAGTCGTAAAAATCACAAATAAAAATTGAACAAATCCGAGCTGCAACCTCTCGCATGTGATTTAACAACTCTCAGTATTAATATTATATTGCGAATATTTCATTGAAATATTCAAAAGTTTAGCATATTAATTATCTCACCAAAATTGTTTTATTCACTACACGTCCTGAGGAATTACACGGTTAAATACTGGAACTGTCAGAGATAAATAAACAAGCGAGTTTGAAAATGAATATTGAAAAGACAAAATACATGTCGAGTCATTTTGCTGATGTCACATTGATCTAGATGAATGGAACGCAGCTACAACAAGTCTTAAGACAAAGTATTACATTTGAGGATTGCACTCCCAATCAAATAAATAGAAGAGCAAAACTTGCTTAGAGTTCCTTTGGACGACTGAACTACGTTTTCAAGACCAATCTCTCAATCTGTCTCAAACGGAAGATACTCAACCAATGCATCTTACACATGAATACGAAACATGGACTATTTCTGTACAAATGATACAAAAGCTCCAAACAATACAACCCAGCAAAGAAAGATGCAGGATACGTTATAACAGGAGATATCGCAAACGCGTTGAGTGGATACGCACCCAGACAAAAAATTGATGATGTTACAGAGATCGCAAACAGACTGAAATAGAAGTGAGCTGAGCCCTTCACCCGAACAATGGACCATCATTGGACGTATGAAGTAATCCAGCGGAACCCATTAGGCAGTACTAGGCCTGTAAGAAGATCAAACGTACACTGGGTGGACGAAATACTTAAGCAAGCAGCGATTACGTGACAGCGATGCACAAAGTACAGGATTTTGGAAAGACTTGAAGATTTGGAAAAGACTTGGAGAGGCCTGTATCCTGCTGTGGATGAATTTAGGCTAATTTTATTGTTTTTTGTGCTGGTTGTACGTATTGTTTTAAAATAAAAATACTAAGACTTGAATACAAAAAACCTTAAAAAAAGGTGATATATTAGACCGTAGATTAAAAACATAAAGCTGTCCCTGAAAACGAGAAAGCTCGCCTCAGGTGTTTATAATATAAAATAACGTTACAAATTATTCCTAGGTAAACTTTTGTTCAAATCATATTTTTCCCATAGCGGTGAATGTCACGGGATGGTAATATATTACCCGAGAGTATATTACATATATTTTGTAGGACATTACTAAGCCTTTGCTACATGTATGTCGTTTTTGATTGAAACCAGTAACTAAATACACATCTTCTTCTCCCTGGCTCCATCCCAACTTACTGTCTGCGAAGACTGTTGGGGTCAGCTCTCCTCGTCCTCAGGTTGTATGCTCTTCTGTCCCGGACTACGTCCCCCAGGCCGTGCCTCTGCATCAGGTTATCTTTTTGCACCACCCATGAACTCTTTGGTCTTTCTCTGGTTATTATTCGATAAAGATCCATAGAGATTGCCTGGTTCACAATGTGATCGGGTGCTCTGCGTCCAACGTGCCCATACCATCTCAATCGCCTCTCCTCCATCTTACTGTTGATGTCTGTAATACCTAGGCTTCCACGAATGCGTGAGCTTTTATTTTGTCTCTTAGACACCAGCTGACCATCTTAGCATGCGCATTTCAGCAGTTTCTAGTTGCCTAGAGTAAGAGTTATACATCGTCCAGCATTCGGAGCCATAGAGGAGTGCGGGTCTGACAATTGTTTGGTATACTTTTCCTTTTAACTTTACTGGCATTTTCGGATCTCATAGAACTTCCGTCATTAATCTAAACTTCATCCATCCCACACTAATTCTATGTGTTACATCTGCTGCACATCCTCCATCGATATGGATGAGTGACCCAAGTTACATAAAGAAGTCACAATTTGGTAGTGTTTCTCCGTCCATTTGTAAATATAAACTAAATACACATGTATAAAACAAATAAAACGCATTCGTAGTAGATATTGAAATCCTTGAAAAGCAACAACGTACTATTTGTACTCTTATTTTGATATCTTGTGATTGGTACAGTGATCATTCTCAAAAATATAAATATCAAGGATTATATCAGAGTCCTTGATATTTATGTTAAGTCTACAATTTAAGCGCTTAATTTTTATATCTTACATTTTGTCTTGGGTATGTTCCGCATGAAAAACTGGGTCTTCAGCGTAACGAATGCCATTATTTAACAATTTATGACTATTCTATAATTTAATTCATCCAAACCACCCTGTATTACCTAAAAATTGCTTAAAAATATTCGTTACCCAGTATTCCAAATTTATATTGTTGGCATCGCTCAACAACTTAACTATTCATACAAAAGCTAAATGAGCTATGGTAAGTTTGTCAAAAATATAGATTAGCCGATATATACTTAGAACAAATAAAATCTGTTTAATTAAGTCTCTAGTTTTATCCATAGAACAGTATGGAGTGGAAACATAGAAGCTGAAAAAGACGGAAAGAGACATGATAGATGCCTTCGAGATGTGTTGAAAGCGGATGCTCCATATTTCATGGACCGCAAGGCGTGGAATCATCATCCAAGAATCGGAGATTGCCGAAAGACTTTCGACTACATGCAAAAATATAATCCTAACGTACTTCGAATATGTTGCTAGAAAGAATGATGAAAGTCTGAAGAAGATGATAATCACGAGGAAGGGAGTTGTCCTGTGAAGAAGGAAGTTGGCGAATCAAATAAAGGAGTAAACATATTTCTCTTAAAGCTCTGCATTCAACCGGGATGAATGGATACATGTTAGATGGTGCGCCATGTTCAATTCATAGCAGAAGACCACAACTATGCTATTAACCACAGCATTGAGCACGCGATGAAAAAAATAAGGTACCAAAAACCCTTGCAATATATACATTATTATTTTATCATTATCAAGAAGTTCTTCGTCGGAACTTTTCTTTGAGTGACAATCATATATTAAGTATTTGCAACTAACTTACTTACACTAAGTTTTCTCCATGTCTATTCAATAAAATAAGATGTAAATTATCTTTACTGAGATGTTTATCTCATTCATAATTATAACGAGTTGTAGAAAACTTAGCTTTTCCTTCCCTGTGATGTGTAACTAGTACACATTGCTTCTAAAAACTTTAATATCTTTATAAATATAATAAATACTGGGTTCAAATTTTAGGTTTTTCTCGGTAATACATTTACGCATTGAATGAAAAAAATAAAATTAATAATAATTAGCACTTATCGGCTACATCAAAGATATTTTGTGAAAATTAGGAATAAATTCACCAATACAATCAAACGTGTGCCAGTATGTGACATAGGTATATTCATTCTAAAAACCGCTATGGGTGAGGAAGCGACGCTATTCACGAATCACTCTCACTTCTTTGGTATATGGGAACGCAAGAAATAGAATCTCTGTTCACTCACTTATCTCGCTTCAGTAGCTCTCGGGGATTCGTTTGAAGGGGTTTCTTCGCCAGTTTTGTGAACGTCGGCTGATGTTTATTTCATGTTTTCAGCAATTAAATTTCAATTATTATCACTTTTGACTTCAAATTTATTTAATTTAAGCAATTGGCTATTCTAATTTTTTCCGATTTTAAATCGCTCATTTTTACATGTGTATTGAATACGCAGCACCGGAACGCGCGGATTTTTTTAGGACAGGAAGGGAAAGGTTAACAAACAAATTTGTGTATGTACGTGTATATCTAAAAACAAATATGTGTATGTACGTATATATCTGAAAGCAAATATGTGTATGTACGTGTATATCTGAAAACACATATGTGTACGTACGTGTATATCTGAAAACAAATATTTGTATGTACGTATATATCTTAAAACAAATATGTGTATGTACGTGTATATCTGAAAACAAATATGTATATGTACGTGTATATCTGAAAACAAATTTATTTATTAATTTTTCAAAACAGGCTTAGCCCAATCAATAACTTTGAAAAATACAAGATGGGTTAACATTAAAAATAATGAAAAATTATACAGAATAAAAAATGAAATAAATTATATTGTATAAAATAAAAAGTAATGTATATGCATACATATATACACACAAACATACACATATATTCAAAGTCACTTAAGTTCATTGATGAGTGCTTTCTAACGCGCTTAATCTAAGAAGAAAATAAATTTTTGCTTTTGGTAATGTGATATGAAATATGTCAATATCCGAAGCAGTCCCGTTCAAAAGAGTTAAGGCCCTTCCAACAGGCATAGCGGCTGGAAAACCCGTTCTTGCGTATGTTATTGAGAACAGTTCTTGCCGGCGCAGTCTAGTGTAATTGTTTAACGTTAATCTTTGTAGAAATGCTGGACAGCTCACAACTTCTCGAACGAGTTTGACAACGTATACCAGGAGACGCAGATCTTTTCTTACGCTCAAGGAGTTATACCCGAGCATGCCCAGCAGAAACTGAGTAGGATAAAGCTATGGGTAGACACCGAACTCTCTAATATACAGATATCGTAGATATTTTTTTTGTACTTTCTCCACCATGATTGAGAATGTGTATGTGCGTATATATCTGAAAACAAATATGTGTATATACGTGTAACATGTATCTAAAAAAAATGTAATATCATTTTTAATGTGAACGAGCTAAAACCGATGTACATGGATAGCATGGAAAGATAAATTCTGATCTGCATGTGACTCAAAACAAGCATGACGTAATTGTTTTTTTTGCAAAGAAAAAATATATTTGCAAATTTAAAATAATTTTCAACGTCAAGAAATACAATAATTTTTGTAAATCCTTTTCGCGAATTCGCGAACAAAATTGAACAGGTCATAAATTATTTTGATTCTCCGATCAGGCACAGTTTGCCTGTGTCAAATCTAATATTCGGCGTAATCTGATGAAATCGTCGCGCCTATATATTATTTTTCCATCGGAAGATGCTAACATTTTTCTTTTTTCTATTTCCTCGTTTTTACTGACAGATTTTCTTCACATTACGCAGAGAAGAAGAAACACCGCCGTAAGTCAAAAAATAATATCTACGTTTGAGGAAATATTTGTTTTTTTAATAGAAACTGAATATTGGAAATATTTGCGACATCAGATAATGAAATGTAATTTATTTTATCAAAGGTTTTCGGAGGTTTGTCTTTAACCTTGTGGAACTCGTGGTAAAATATTAAATGAAGTGTAATTTTATTTGACCTATAATTGTTGTTTTTTCTTATTCTTAGCATATGTAAATATAAGAAATCTTGCTATCTGTTTAAACAGGATTTCAGTTTTGGTCCTGTAACGAAGATGTCCAACTTTCTCTCCATCTCTTTGGTGGACGTCCCGGTGGTCGACGGCCCTTTGGAATCTCGTGCATTACAATCTTAGGTATTCTCGCGGGGTCCATCATCTCAACGTGATCCCTCCAGAATCGTCTTTTCTGCCTACTAATCTCACGATGTCCTCAATGTAACAACTTCTGTGGATTTCCTCATTAGGTATCCTATCTCTAAGGAATGTAAGAAATCAAAGGTTATAATTATAGAAAAAAGTATGATAAAAAGTGTGTGCGATGTATGGGTTATCTCAAAAAAACTGGAAGAGGTTTTTTATTTTATTTAATTAACGACACAACAGTGTCTTTTATATACAAATGAACATATGACAGGTAATACAAGTAGTTACAAAAAATACAAATCTTTGTCTCAAACTAACATGTATAGGAGAAAATTAGTTATGTTCTCTGAGCAGTATGTTTACGTGTAATGGACGATTTAAAAGAGACATTGAAATAAAGGTGGCGATAGTAAACAAGGTAAACGAAGTGGTTAATGTTATGTCGTTCTACCACGCAATATCAATAGAAGCAAAAAATGACGATACATAATAGTGTGCTGATGCTCACCTTGATGTATGAAAGTGAAACTTGGACTTGAACAAGTATAAAGGTAAGATTAATTATGCGAAGATGCGTGCGGTAAGAAAAAAATGTGAGTTATCATTGTTAAAAAGAAGACGGAACAAAGACATCAGAAAGAAATGCATGGATGTTTTAAGTAAAATAGAAAAGGAGCTCAATGGTGGTTAGGACATGTGGAGAGAATAAGTAATGAAAGAAAAATTAAGCGAGCATACACGTCAGAAGTGCAAGGTGTGCGTGTATGTTGTAGACCGAGGAAAACGTGGCTAGACCAAATGTGTTAGAGTAAGGTCAAGTGAGAAGTATGAATATTAAAATATTGTGCATGACGAGATTTATGAATGTGGAGGAGGCGAAAGTTGTGTGCTTGGTTAGAAAATATGGGAGATCTGTTCTTTCTGCCTACCCCCAAAGGACACGGCGTGATGATGTATATATGTATGATGATGTGTGAAATATCCAATATAATGACCGTACGCAACCACCTTACAATTCTTTTATTCAACTATTTTTTTTTAATTTGTAATTTGTCATTAATAATGGGTTCAAATCCCGAATAAGAACGTTCTTCAAGACAGTATGTTCTCTAAAAGCAGCTATATAAATTTTCCTTATGTTATTTCTATTTATCGCAGTGACACTTGTTTCTACCTCCAATCTCAAGACTTTCTTCAGATGGAATATTTTATTTCTTTTTTTTGAAACGTTACCTCAGATTCATTGCTAGCATCGTGATATCCAGAATATATTATATTATTATTCTCCTTACTTCACTTTAGTTCGCAGTTTGGATCTGTGAGTAAGGGACTTCAAGTAACTATTTAGATAAGTCTTGTGAAATCCATAACTCGATGGGACCAACAACTTTTATATATTTCTTTTCCTCTTTTAAAATTTTTCTGTTTTAGATATTTCTTCTAGATTCGTTAGGAATAATATCAGCCAGGATTCTTCTCATACTGCTAGTCGGTACCGAGAATATATCAACCGTGTCATTTAGTTGGTTCAATATCTATATACCACGCGTGGCTGAGTGTTAAGCCATGATATTCGTCCTGTAAGTTGATATGTAGAACAGAGGGTGATTCCTTGCACGGTTATATTTATTGGGTACATATAAACTTAGTGCTTCTAGAATCGCGGGACAGTTAAAGGAACCTTGGAAAAAGCTTTATTTGGAATATCGCAATGGATTCTTGCCTTCTTGTTTCGAGGCTTCTATAGTTACGCACCGTGAGAAGTTCGGCATGGTGAGCATATTTTGGGTAATCGCCCTTTGTTCTGTAGCATAGGTATCTGAGGATTTTTTTTTTTGTATTTGTTCTATATTGTTTTTATATTTGAGCTGATGAGGAGCCCAAACCGTAGATGCATATTCGAATTTGGTTCTAATTAGAAAATTATATAAGTTTCGGAGAATATCGGTGCTGTCAAATTCTCTTGATATTCTCATTATAAAACCGAGTAGTTTGTAACAGTCCGATATCAAACGTGAGACATGGTTAACGAACGTGAGTCCGACATCGAAGGTTACGCCCAAATCTTTGAATTCAGAAACTCTGTTTAGTGCCACTCCCTGTATAGTATACTGATGGTGGATTGGTGAAAACGATTTTATCATACGTATCCTTCTTACACTTAAATACTAGCACTAATACACTGTTTTAAACTTTTACGAGTATTTTAGCATTTAGAGAAAACCCAACTAATGCGTTTATTAACGAAGAACTAAAGTTTTTTTTTGACAACAAAATTTTTTCACTAGCTGATATCAGAATAATGTTTATAGCTTATCCCAGGAATGTATTATTTACCAAGGTGACAAATCCATTGTTTACCAAAAAGACACGTCCTTAGTAAACCGAGGAGTAAAGTTTTTAGTTAACCGAGGAGTAAACTCTTGAGTTTAATGAGTATATAAATCTTTAGTTAACCGAGGAGTCAAGTCATTAGTTTACCGAGGAGACAAGTCTTTAGTAAAACCGATTTCGTCTTGAAAAGAATGGAAAAAATGAAGAATTTATATTATTAAAGAGTACTTCAAACCATTATATATAAAAAAATTACGAACACAATTGGTAAACCACTTTTAAAAATCATCCATAAGTTTTCGACGAAACCTTTTGAAAATATATATTATTTTACGAAGTATTTTTCGATGGACAAGTTTTTGTAAAACAAGATTACGTCGAACTGAAGTGCTTTTCCGAAAATCCTTAATATTTGATTGATTTGTTTTGTATGTGAAGTCGTCTTATAAGGTTTTATAAAATTTCAATTAAATTTCTTTTCCCTTTTACATTTAAAGTTTTTTTTTTTTCGTTTTCAGTATCATATAACCAAATCGATTTTAAATTTGACACGTTAAGTGTATTCAAACAAACTCCTAACATAAAAATAATTATTTAATTATCTTTCTATATTTTTTTTCATTAGTTTTTGAACTCTCGTTCTTACGATAGTTGTATACAAATTATACATCTGAATTTCACTTGACACAGAATTTACTTTTAAAATTGTTTCACTGTATATTTTTTTCCTTGCTTTTCTTTGTTTTGAAATTCCACTATCAATTAACATTTCAACTCTTTAAACCCGATTAAATATTTAAATCTGTAAATTAATGCAAAACATTTTAAGATTACACAATTTAAATTTATAACAATACTTTTATCCATGATAAAAACTAACTTGAATGTGATATTTAAATGAGTGTAAAAACAAATTAAAGTGATATTAAACTTAAAATTGTTTTTACATTAATTTGAATTTAACACACATTTTTTTAATGTTATTCCTCATTGTTCTCATATTTTTTTATAAATTTCCATTATTCCATATACTCGTATGTTAATATATAAAAATCATTCCTGATTTCATATATTTTAATGTTAATATTTCAAATATAACAAACATATATACGATCACGCCAGTTCACAGCCAGGATAGGCAAAGGGGGCAGAGCGCTATACTTTCCTATCTCGGTACATATCCTTAGGCTCCACTGCATCCATACACTTTCTTATTAAACTTCTTCAATTTATCTGACTTCTACATTTCCGTCTTTCAGAATACCATTAACTTGATCCAGCCACACTTTCCTTGGTCTTCCTCTCACACGCCATCCACTCACATTTGCTCTATATATCTGTTTTGTTAGTCTTTCTTCATTCATTTGATCCACGTGTTCAAACCATCTCAACGTACTCCTTTCCATATTACTTAACACATCAGCCTTAAGTTCACATTAATCCCTTATCACTCACTTCTGTATTCTGTCATACATTGTCAGTCCACAAATTCTTCTTAATGCACGCATTTATAAAGTATATATTCGTCTCTTCTCAGTTATTTTCTACGTCCACGTTTCCCTCCCATACATCAAAGTGAAATCATTATTGTGAACTATCTTTCAAACGTTAGTTTTGTTTAATTTATGTGTAGCTGTATAGTGCCAAAGATGATGAAAGTCTAGAAAAGCTTGTGATCATGGATACAGTTGAGAAGTGAGCAAGATGAAGGTGTCCTATGAGATGGACGGACCAAATAAAGGAATTGTCAGTCAACTTTAAACGCTACATTCAATTGGTCCAGGACCGGAAAATAATAAGATTGCATAAGAACACATTTGATGGATGAACGACAAAAAAAAACTAGAAAATGTTTCTTTGTTGACACTTGTCAATATCTGCGAACGACCATTACTTTTCTGGACTTCCTGGACCTGTTTATTCTGTTTAAAAAATGTAGGTAGCGTTTCAAAAGAGATTTCTTTAATTCGCAAACCCAGCTATCATCATCAAAGTACGGATTAAAACTCGAAGCGCCATTCTGGCTGAGAGAAACCTTTGTCCTTAATCGGATAAGTAAACGGACGTGGGATATTAAGTGGAAAACACCTGCTGTACATACATGTTTGTTTATTTGTTCAGTCTATGTCATTCAAAAACAACTTTACTAGCACTACATCTGAAATAGCAAGCGTTATTTTTACTCGACAATATTCTGTTGTTAAGAATGTTTGGATCAAGTGAATTATATTTGAAAAGGAGGAAATGTAAAAATTCAAGGAAATCGTAAAAGTTGAAAAAGTGCAAGGACTGTAGTTGAGCAAAATCTGGCGCTTTGCCCTGTCAATCTAATGAGGCTAAGGATGTAAGTTGAGGAAAATCTGGCGCTTTGCTCTGAAAATCTAATGTGGAATGCTGGAATGATATGTATGTAATAATCTGACACATTTCTATATCGAGTTTATAATATAATTTTTTTGTTTATCCTAAAAATTTAACGTTTACCAAAATATGTTATATAGACTAATAATATCAGGTTATTCCAGAATGAGAGTTTAACTTTTCTTTCATCATTATATTCAGTCGTATAAGCCAGATTAGTCTTGAATGTATGTAATATTCTCAGCCAACTATACACCATCTTCTATTCTACGAGTACATACCAGGTTAAAAAAACATTGTAATGGCTTAACATTCAGTGATGTGTGATTTAGAGATTTTAAACAAATTTAATGACACTTTGGATATATTCTCGGTACCACCTAGCACGAGGAGAAGAACCCTCCCTAGTATTATTCCATATGAATGGAAAATCAGACCCACATTATGTAACAGCGAAAATCCGTATAGTTAAGTGAATAAAAAATGTATCTCTCAGTAACACCCCTCCTCCAATTGGTTATACCCACTGAGCATCAGTTCTCTGTCATATAATTCAGTCGTCTCAATTTTGATCTCCTCACTCTCATAAACCTCATTGGATCGCTGAACCGATCCTTCTTTACAGTATCAGTGTCCTGCATGCGGTATAGGTGCCTAATCCAACGCAGTCTAGATACATTTCATTCGCTAAACGCACTTAAATGTTTGCCATAAATACATTTAATCTTCGCCATACATAGTTTAACTGATTTGCAATTAAGAATATTAAAAATATATTTTATTTTCTAAGCGAGTGAGATTTTGTAAGTAAAATATGTATGGAGGAGTGAGTTGTTTTTTTACATTTTAAAATTATCTGAAATTGTTTTTTTTTCAAATTGTTTGTTTTCTACTAACAAATATTTTTCACAAATAAAAAACGTTATTACGGCCGCCATATACAAAATGATTTAATATATAAAAACATTTGAGCCATGTCCGTTTTATGGATAAATTTATGTATTCGGGAATAAAAACATCGGACGTACCGTGTACGTCTATACTCTCTTGAGGTAAAAATTCGCTCGCCGTACGCAGTGCGGCCATACTTGTTGAGAGGTTTGGTTTCATTTTTATGAACCGAAAAACCTAAATACTCGCATTTTATAAAACTTTTCAGACTTACGCAATAAATGAAATTTGAATGTTTTAAAAAAGTATTTGGGAAATTGTTTTTAACAAATACGTTTTTTTTTTTAATTTTAATTATTTAATTTTACAGAAAATTGTTGCCCTTAACTTGTTTGACGTTCTTTATTTTTATTTTATCATTATTTTAAGTTTTGCATTGTCAAGTACTCGAAAGATATTTTAAATTTAATTAATCTTTTTTTAAAATTGTGGTTACTTTAATATTATTTTCGTGTATTAGGTTTAATACACTGCCATAGGTATCAATAATAATTAATACACTGCCATAGGTATCAATAATAATTATCGAAAAAAATGTTGATTAGTTAGAATAAATTAATTCAAAGCAGCAAATCACGAAAATATTGAATAGATAGTAATTATAGTATAAATAGGCCAAAATCCGTACGACGGTTGTCGTCAAAGAAAGAATACGAGAATTGAATTTTGAATACAAGAGAGCGAGAGAGGAATACTTGGATTCTCTCCGAAAGTAATTCGAAATTTGAATCTCGGTGGGTCCGTGATACTGAACGAAATTTAAATACCTAGCTAACAATCTTTGAACCGGTGTAAAAGGGGACGATGTTTAAATGATATATATAAACAAATTTTACATTAATGAATATATATTTTCATAAGTGTAAAACTTGTTTTACTTCCGTGAATATTTCACGGGCTGCAACTAGTAATAAATTAATACACTCAAAAACATCATTTCCGTCATGTGCAGAGAAGACATAACGCCAAAAGTTCTAATCGCGACATATTTCATTTTTTCATTTGCTTCATTTTTGTTTCTTTTCCTCCTTAACTATGTTATACAGGAATAGAAACTTGCTTTTCAATCATAACCATCATCACAAAAAACCTGATCGCAAAAAATTATGTACATGACTTTTTTTAATATTGATTCCACAAAAATGTTTATTGCAGTGTGAATTCAAATATAACATTCAACGCTTTGATTATTCAATGAAAATAAATAATTTTGATGTTTTATATTCAATTTATATTTGATTCAAATAAAACTAGCTCATGTTTTCATATACCATAAACTAAAAGTCGTAAATTAATTCGTTCAACGTGGGTACGAATAATAAAGTTAAAAAAATCTCAGTTAATAAATCAAGAGAATTGGTGCTATCGAATTTAATAGCCAATAACAAATTATGATTTAATTTCAAAAATAAACCTTTTATATACACAAGTTTATTTATAAATTAGACTGCCTTTTGGTTGTTAGTTTTTTAATGTATTTTTTTCATAACGGTTCGTTGAACAAAATTTTTCCTTGGTAATAAAATGGGAAACCGTGGGGTTACGAATGTAATAAAAATGAAGTGATTTACATTTTTTCCTCACTCGCCCAACAAAGGGTTAACTCTTTTGTCTCGTAGCGGATTATAAAGAAAAACCCTACAGCATCAAGGCTTTATATAAAATTCAAACATACAACAAAGTATCGATGCTGTTACTCCTAAAACCAAAACATATTCTCAACCCTTGCTTTCTTTAGATAAAGAACGTATATTTTAACCTTCGTTTTCTTAACCATTTCTCGTCGGCCGGTTAATAAAATATTGTATTGAGAAATATCCCATTCTAGATTGTAAATAAAAACTTTATAGTAACTTTTTTAAGTATCACCCTGTGGATAAGTTCGTAAAAAGTTTGGCTTACATTCAGAGGTTTTGAGTTCGATTTTCGACTATAAACAATTTTTTTACCAGTTTAAATTACACTTGAAGCATCTATAACATATTTCTGGTTGGTTGAAAAAGATTGTCATATGGAAATAAATTCGGCATATTGACTAAATATAATATAATAGTGTAATTTAAACTTTTTTCGTACATTACGCCTTCTTCTTTATCATCTTCTTACACTGATTTCAGTTCTTGTTAAAACAAATTGTCATAGTCGGATAAAATAATCCGTCTGATAAAAACACTCACGCGCACTAGATATGTTTTGTTACCTCATCACATGCGGTGTAATTACCAACACGCGTGAAAATGAACTGCGAGTTCCGCGCCTACTTCAGTGGTTCTCAACCCGAAGACACAATTAATTGGGCCAAAGACAATATTGTCTCCCGGCCACATTCTTTTATATGTCAGATTCACCAATTCTGATATGTTTAAGATTTTCATACGAATGAACGAATTTTGTATATTCCGCTTCCGTCAATTTTGAATGGACATACGTGTTTGCATACATACAAATCACCTTGCTGCTTGTAGCGTAGAGGAAGAGAACAGATCTCATTTTTTTTATCCAAGCACACAATTTTCCCCTTCTTCACATTCATATATCTTGTCATACACATTATTCTATTATTCATACTTTTCACTTTACCTTCTCTCAAAATCTAGTCTATTTAATTTAGCTATGTTTTCCTAAGTCTACCCCTTCGACACACACACTCACCTTGAACTTTTCCTAAGTCTACCCCTTCGACACACACACTCACCTTGAACTTTTCCTAAGTCTACCCCTTCGACACACACACTCACCTTGAACTTTTCCTAAGTCTACCCCTTCGACACACACACTCACCTTGAACTTTTCCTAAGTCTACCCCTTCGACACACACACTCACCTTGAACTTTTGACGTTGGTATACGCGGTCATTTTCTCCACATGTTCAAACCATCATAGAGATCTTTTTTCATCTTACTTAAAAAAATATTATATCCATGCGTTCTTTTCAGGTGTTTTAATTCCACTTCCTTTCAAACATTCACATTCTTAAAAAAAAATCAGTACCGTTAGCCTTCCACTCACATTTTCGCTATATATCTATTTTATAAGTCTTTATTTATTCGTTCTACATGTCCAAACCATCTCAGAGTACTTTCCTTCATCTTATTCAATACATCAACCGTAAGTTCATATTCATTCCTAATCACTTCACTTCATATTTTATCAAAATTGTCAATCCATGTATTCTTGTTATTGCACGCATTTATTCAGCATTTTAGTCTTTTTCATGTCCACATGTTACTCCCGTACGGCAAAATAAGCACTTAAACACTATTTAAAAAATTACTTTTAATCATTATTATTATGACAATTTTGATCTAACGAATTTCATTGAAAAGCCGTTTAACCGTTCGTAAAAATGCCAGCATTTATTCATAGACAAACGACAAAGTAAATATATTTAAATATGTTTATCGCTCGTACTTTATTCATATTTGATTATTAATTGTCAATCCATGTAACATATTCTTGTTATTGCACGCATTTGTTCAGCATTTTTGTCTTTTTCGCGTCCACGTTTTACTCCCGTACGGCAAAATTGACACTAAAACACTTTAAAAAATGTATTTTAATCATTATTATTATGACAGTATTATTATTTGATCTAGCGAATTTCATAGAAAAGCCATATCATTTAACCGTTCGTCCAAATGCCAGCATTTATTCTTAGACAAACGATAATGTAAATATATCATATTTAAATATATTTATCGCTCTTACTTTATTCATATAATATTAAAATCTAAGTGACAATCAAAAGTCAAGAATGTTTTATCAATATTTCGCGGAAAATATTTTTAAACATATTTCTTCTCCTCGAAAATTGTCTCAAAATTCAATTTAAACGCCTTACTATATTTTTATCGCTAGACAATTTCGTGAAAGGATTTGCATGGATCACGGCAATCCAATATAGCATCAAATAGCGTGACAGATCTGTTGAGTGCTCCCTTTTCAGAGGACATTAAACCATTCAGTGTTGTCATGCGATACTGCTCCTTAACGGCGGGAAATAATAAATCAGACCTGTTGTTATACGGAGAACAATAAAAATTCCATGTTTTGTGAACATTTTAATTTCGTCAAATAAACTTTTCGAAACAAATAATAATACAATCGATATAAATCTTCCTCAATACAAACAATTTCGATGGAACACAATCGTATACTTGGTAGTTCCATATGACTGATATAATTGATGGATTCAGAAGTCAAAACACATAAAGATCTTCCATTTTCAACAAATATTTTTCTACTAGTTGTAACCCGTGAAATATTCACGGAAGTAAAACATATTTTACATTTATGAAAATATATATTCATAAATGTAAAATTTGTTTATTTATATATATCATTTATACATCGTCCCCTTTTACACCGGTTCAAACATTGTTAGCTAGGTATTTAAAATTCATTCAGTATCACGGACCCACCGAGATTCAAATTTTAGAATTACTTTCGGAGAGAATCCAAGTATTCCTCTCTCGCTCTCTTGTATTCAAAATTATTTCTTTGACGACAACCATCGTACGGGTTTTGGCCTATTTATACTATGATTTTTTCAAACAAATTTATTATGCTGTAACAAAATTCATAATGGTCAAACTTATCAAACGTAACAAAAACGGTACGTACTTCTCAACATCAAAATCATCTGATAAGAAATTTGTTTTTCTTCATAGGGTTCTACGGAGTGGCGACATGGACTCTGAATAAGGAAACAGATATGCTAGATCAGTAAGAGGTATTTCTAAATTGTACTACGTGGTTTGGGATATGATGCTAACTTTCCAAAAAAACGTAGCAGTTTTCATATTCAGGGTTTGATTGTAATGTTATGCACTGGATACAGTTTTGCGTATAGAGGAGCCCTAAAGTGAGCTCACGGGACCCTCCCAATTCGCGACCGTAAAGTGAGCGCAAGAATTCGTTCCACTACGGGACAACAAGCGCACAGCTTTCACGATGGTTGTAGTTATTATGTTGTTTTTAGCTGAAATTCATCATCTCTATTTATATTATTTGAATGTTTATATATTTATATTGTATCTGATTAATTGGGTGTTTTAATTCTTGAGTTTATCGAGTATTTTTGGTACAAATGAGAAGCGAGAGCCTTTCTCAGCTATGTTCTTTTTCCGAATGTGTATCTTAGAAATGTTCCATGGGAGAAGAGCAGTACTTTGAGATCGATTAAGTTTCAAACACATGTGCAAGGGTGTGGGCTGAAAAACATGTGGTGTCCCCGTGGCTGGGCTCGCCCTATATTGGTAGGGTGTATCTTGGCCGGGGGGGTGTTATTAGATGAGACCAGACCTTTTGATAGCTTCTGTCTTTAATGTATTCTCTGCAATTTATGTTTTCTTGAAGTATATTTAAATGTATTATGTACATACTTTGTTGCTATCAATAAACCTATATTTATAATATTTATTTAAATAATAAAATGAATGTTCCAAATTGATCCATATAGGTATTAGGACAGATTTTTTTACTGTTGCTGATCATGTGAAATGGAATGTTCTGCATCTAAGTGTTAGAGATATAGGGGAAGTGAACAGCTTTAGGAAGAACTTGAAGGTAACCTTTTCAAGAGGTTTCATTAAAATGTATGATTATATACAAAGACTACACGCATACACTACACCTAAAGCCGAATGAGCTACTATCTCATATCGGTAAACCTACAAAGATTTTTTGTAGTTCGTCTTCCTTTGGTAAGTTTTCTCATCAAATCTGCTTTCTTTTAACTAATGCAAACGCAGGGAAGTACTTAATCTAATTATTGCAGCCATTGCTATTCTATCCTTACACTCAACTTAGATATATTTATTAATTAATAGCCAATAATAGTGAGTTCGAATCCTGAGTAGGAGCGCCCTTGAGAAGATACCTTAAAGGTGCTTTATATATTGACCATTAATTGTTATCTTTACTAATCACACTGGCGGAACACTTAACTCAGAAATATGTAGATGTATTTTAGCTCATAAATCAATATATTTAAATTAAAGAAACCATTAAACAATAATCTCCTTACCTTTAGAAGTATTTATTCATTATTCTACGGAAGGGTTCTTTTTAAAGGGAGTTCTACATTGTTGAAGTAACGGATAATTTTATTTTAACTGAACAAAAAAACTTTGGAAGACTTCCAAAATATGTTTAAAATAAAATATAATTCTAAGTTGTAAAAAGTAAACCTAAGTAATGGTTATTAAATTTTTTTATTTTTATTTATGGTGAACTCTTAAACATGATATACTCGTATTTAATCAAATTCAAATAAACATGGATTATTAATAGAGAGCAGACTCTTCTCAACGATGCTTTAAGCCGAGATTCAAACCAATATTATTGACAAAATTTAAATAAAATAAAAAACAAGTTGAGTTTCAAAATAAGAAAGTTTGACTGCGGCCATTAGATAAGGAACTTTGCTCCATCTGTATATGTTAAAAAAAACTTATTTGGTAAGAAAACCGCAGAAAATGTACTAAGGGAAGTCGAACTGCAAAGGAACCTGTGTAGATCTTCCAATACGTAATAGTAACATGTTCTGCAATTGATAGAATGTAGGGATTGTGCAGTGTTCATATAATATACATTATAAATTATAAATTTTGATTACACCTCCCAAAAAGGATTGTCTTTAAGTACTTTCTAAAACTGCACACATCACTTATATCTCTTACACTTTGAGGTAGATAAATACTGATTTAATAAAAATATTACTCTTTAAAAAGGACGATCCTTAATTCAGAAAAAAATACGCAAAAATAAAACGACTATTGCATTTACTTAATAGAAACGTTTAAATAACTAAAAAAATCCCCTTTATTGACTTAAATTAATCAAATAATGGATTGAAATATTGTACATACTCGTAGTTTCAGAATCCATGAGCCAAAAATCGAATAAATCTCAATTAATTTTGAAAACAATATTTCGTTATTGAAAGCAGTTACGACTTGTCATTATTTTTATGATTGGTTTTGGTTTAACGTTTGATAAACGATGTATTCTAAATTAAACTTTTTCTACTTCTTTAATCTATTTTATAACCTCCTTCAATATTTTATTTTAGGCACTAAACACCCTATATTTGCGTTTGACGTATAAAACTACAAAGACAGTGAAAATGTAACGACAACACTAACGAAGAAGGGAAAAGACAAAGTTAAATAATTGTGTTAAGGAATGAAACAGGATCGATAATTGCATCACCAAAGTAAAGAGATTGAAGCAAGGTGACATTTTCCCTGAAATTGCTTCAAATCACAAATGTCTTTGTGAAGACAAAGCCTTAAGGTAATATAGTTTATTCAACAATATTAAAACACTTCGCGCCGAAATACATCTCAGGTCCCAAATTTCAATATTACCTCGGCAGGATATAAAATTAATTGTGCCAATTTTTCATTTGAAATCCCTTTCTTCAGAGGTCCAAGAATGTGGGACCTTTTAAATTTACATTTATCTTTCCGTAGCTTATCCCGTCTACAATATTGATCGCAAAACTCGGCTTGGAATTTAAATTAAAAATCCTTTCCATTCGTAAAATGAAACTGTATTATTTGAAGGACTATAAAAGTTTAGTTGAGAGTACTGAGGTTTTATTTTAATGATTTACTCGTGTTTTTTTTTTCATTTTATTTGATCGCCTTAGATTTTTTATATTTTTCTTTTTCGTCGTAATAATAATAAAAACACAGTTTGTATGGCGCCATATAGAAAGCATACTCGTCTCAAGGGCGCTCTTACTCGAGATTAAATCAAACTATTGTTGATAGATAAAGAAATAATTATATATCTGTTGAGTGTAACGACAGGAAGGTGTTAGCTGCGCTCTTGAGGTAAGGTACTTCTTCCTAACTGCATATTTTTAGAAAAATATGTGTGGTAAGCAAACAGCAGAAAACTAACCAAAGAAAGTCGAACTATAATGATTGCCAAAATTCTTCTTTATTCATCAATATAGTCTCCTTTAAGAGCAATACATTCATTCCAACGCTTTCCTAACTTTTCTTTGCCAGCCGTGTAGAACGATTTATATTTGGTTTCAAAATTGGAACCAAATCTCTTTCCCTGGAGCATCTTTTTGAAGTCTGCGAACAGCCAATAGTCGCTAGGGACCAAATCTAGAGAATACGGTGGGTGCGGAAGCAATTCGAAGTTCATTTCATGCAATTTGGTCATTGACTTGTGACACGGTGCATTGTCCTGATGAAAGAGAACTTTTATCTTCTTCATATGTGGCCGTTTTTTTGCAATTTCTGCCTTCAAACGCTTCAATAATGCTATGTAATATTTTCTATTGATGGTTTTACCCTTTTCAAGGTGATCGATGAATATTATACCATGCGCATTCGAAAATACGGAGGCCATAACCTTCCCGGCCGACTGTTGAGTTTTTGGTCGCTTCGGACGACTTTCACCGACCTCTTTCCACTCAGCTGACTGCCGATTTGATTCCGGAATATAGTGGTGGATCCAAGTTTTATTTTTTGTCACATACCGACGCAAAACTCCTGTTTACTTCGCATCAACAGTGCCAAACAGCGCTCTGAATCATCGATCCGTTGTTGTTCTGTTCCATTGTGAGCAAACGCGGCACACATTTCGAAAGAAGCTTTTTCATGACCAAATGTTCTTGCGAAATAGTATAAACACTACAAAATGATATATTCAGGACGGTAGCTATCTCATGCAACTTTACTTTGCAATTTTTCTTCTCGATTTTGAGTTTTTTTTATGTTTTCTGGTGTAACAGCCTCATTTGGACGACCAGAGCGTTCAGCATCATTTGTGTCTGTACGACCGGGTTCGAAATCAGCATACCACCGACAAATGGTTGTTTTCGACGGAGAAGAGCTCGGATAACACTTTTAAAGCCATCGCTGAGTTTGAACGATATTTTTTCCCATTAAAAAGCAATGTTTTATCAACACACGAAATTCGGTTTTTTCCATTGTTTTGAAAATAGCAAAAGTAGCGTCACTAAAACCACTGTAACTCAATGACACAATGTCGGAATGTCATGAAAGTTTGACATGTAACTTCTAAAGACTGGTACTAACTCAAAATAGTATAGATTTGTTATTAGAGGCGCCATCTGTTGGTTAGTCCTGGGACTTACTAATTGATGGGTTAAATCTGGTTTGTCTAAAGGACTAATAAAATTTGAATTAACGAGATTTTATTTTAATAATTCTTTTGTGGGATTTCATTGTCAGGTTTGGTAAAAATTCATTTTGCGGTAAATTCTTCACATACGAGTCGAGTCTCGGGATATGGTGTAATAACACGTGTAGCGGAGATCAATGCAAACAATGTAAAAACAAAGTAATTTACTGTTCAATATTCTTACATGGAGTTCCACAAAGTCAAAGATAAAATTTTGGATAGATCCTTGATCTGTTTTCCACATTATTCCAGAGATGTAGACTATCAGCATTCTTCCATATATTTGATCTACCTGGTGATTGGTTTCCTTATGTAGTTACCATTATAACAATAAGGAGGTTTAAGGTCTCATCTAACCCTTCTGATTCTCATTACTTACCCGGTGACATCCATTGTACAGAAAAAAAAATCTTATGTCATGGCAATTGTTATCGGTCACAATTCTTCAACCGGCAATGATAATGGTGATTTAACAAGAATAGTTGTATTCCAATATTTATTTCAAAACCAACATTTGCACATATTATAAAAGATATGGTCAGTTATCAATTAGGGTAGGTTAATAAAGTTAGTGGTGACTACTTTTAAAGTCAAAATGTTTTTAATAATTCAGTTAACTGAACTCTGATACGGTACCCGACCAAAAGAGGTTTATTCTACGCACACATATCCTCTCCAACTTGTATTTACCATCAAACTAACTACATATAATAAACGTTCATTAAAACTAAATTTTACATAGTAATAATCATAGGTCAATTTTTATAGCACCGTTTTAAGAGTATCCTCTCTTTAATGGCGCTCTAACTCGAGATTCGAATCCACTATTATTGACAGATGTAAAATATTATAAATTAAATACTTATAAGTTAAGATTATACATAAGAAGGTGGTGATTGCGGCCGTTAGATTTTATACTTACTCGCATCTACATATGCTTAGAAAAACATATTTGGTAAGAAAATCGCAGAGAGCTTGCCAAGGGAAGACAAACAACGAAGAAACCTTTATATATCTTTCAACATGTATAGTTACAAATTTGAATTTAGGTGTACTATAGCAGTGCTCCGCAACCGGTGTGCCATGGCACACTGGTGTGCCGTGAGCCGGATACAGGTGTGCCGCGGTCAAATTCAATGTATTTGACATTTTACAATTTTTCATTATGTATTTAATACACAATGACAAATTAATTTTCATAATATTGTCTATTTTTCAAAATGTAGTATAGAATAATTATTATAACTAAATAATTTTTTAATGGTCCCCCAGCGCCTGGTGCCAACTGTTGAAAACTGCGTAGTGTGCTTTGTACACACCATGGCCGCACCAAATTAGTCATAGAAAAAGAAAAATTACCCTTATGCGCGTCGCTGAAGACTCATGCGCATGCGTTATACTATATATTTTAGCTTTTGGTGTGCCGCGGAATTCTAGAAAGAATTTTGGTGTGTCGCAGGTGAGAAAAGGTTGCGGAGCACTGTACTATAGTGTACTTACTCTTCATTCCACTAACCGTGAATTGTTTTTTGTAGCTTACCAGCTCCACGTGTAAGGTTTACAAACATTTCATTATTGGTATTACTATTTATTTATTTATTAACTTGGTGAGTTTATTGCCTTGTGGCAATCTCTTCCAACCAACCAGAAATACGTTTTTATAGGCCCTAAGTGATAACCAGACTGCAACCCTATTTAAAAAAATCTGGGCTCCAGCGGGGATCGAACCCGCAACCTCCGGATCGGCAGACAAGTGTCTTACCACCAGGCCACGGAGGTCGTCTATCTTTACATGACAATAAATACATACCCACTACCCAAAATGAATTTAATGGAAGGCACAATTCAAATTGAATTATCAGGGTATTTGACGTTGATACCACCGGAAACGACTGTGTAAGTCAATTTGTGATAGACACATATTGTTGCCATGTAGGGCAAGAAGCTTCAGTGTTTGCAGCTTGTCTGCGTCTTTTTTCTCTATTGGGTTTCAAATACTTCTATGCTCTTTGGCTTTATATGCTGCGGTTTGCTTCCAGTTGAGCTGAGCATTATTTTTTTAAGTTTCTTGTGCAGTACTCCGTTACGTCTCTTGCACTGACCACCATGATCCCTTCTGCTCTTCGTCAGCTTGCGAAAGAGAACATTTATTGAGAGTTTGTACTTAAATATGCAAATCCCGTGTCTAGACCAACGCAGACGTGCACACAACACTAAAATCTCGATGCAATCGTTTTTTTCTCCTCAAAACTATATTATTTGAACTTTATGATACTAATTTTGAATGGCCTAACATGCCGTCTGTATTGCCCTAATATGTTGGCTGCTTTACATAAGAAACACGAGAAGAATATTAAAATGTCTTAATTTCACATCGTTAGTCTTAAGCCTGTAATGTCATACGACACAAGCAATTAAGTCGTAAATTAACCAAAGTCATATTACGCTTAAAGTAATAAAATATATATTTTTCCCTTTTAACTACATTTTCATATCAAGAAGGGCCTAATAGCATCGGAATAATAAAATCCCTAGAACTTCAGTCTAGAAGTTTAGATACACATTGGCATACTATTGTAATTAGCTACACGTCATTTTCTTTGATTCAATTTATTGTTCATAATATCAGAACTTGTAACAAGGAGGAAATAGCGTTTAGACTTGCACCTTTCGTAGCAGATAACTTAAATAATATACGTATTTTTTAAATAATCTGGTGGGTCTTTCCAATTAGTATCGGGTCCTGAACATAGCCAATTTGCATCTCAAATCCATTCTCTGGCACTACCATTGAGATGAAGGGAAGATGCAGACTCAGCAGAGACACATGACACGCATGGCAACTAATGAAATGTTCACCATCCCTAGAGTTAAAATCTCTTTTTCCCAAAGGCAATTTGCTTATTTGGCTCCCATGACGTACAATGGCGTGCCAAATGCAATAAAGATAAAGGAAGGAAAACCATTTAGACAGTCGATCGGAGCGTGGTTGTTATTGCGACAGGATTTTGAGTACTTGGGCTTTCAGGATGAACGATGTGTGGAAATGACGTGTGGCAAAGATTTGTGTGGGCTCTTGAGTGTGGGTTTCTTCTTGTTGTTTTGATTTTTGCTGTTTTGTGTTTGTGTTTCTGTATATTTTTGTGTTAATTCTTATTCTTATGACTGTGTGCGGTATATTATGGGATGAACATTTTTGGTTTTATTTTTGTTTCATTTTGGGTTAATTTTTGGTTTTACTTTTGTTTTTGTTTTTATTCTTATGATTGTGTGCGGTATATTATGGGATGAACAGGTTTGGTCTTTCTGGAGTGATGGTGTGCGAGGAGTTTGTTTCCGCGTGATGTTTCCAGTTACGTGCAACGGGGTTTTGTTTTTGTATAATCAAAAATCGGAAAGAAATATCGATTTATTTTTTCATGCTAAATATCCTCAGTGAGATACAGGCAAAACCTTAGTTTACTGGGGGTACGACAAATGAAAGGCGACAAACCCAGATCCATTAAAATAACGTATGTCTTAATTAAATCACCAAATTATGTATATTTCTTTGTGTATATTTCTTTGTTTTTTCGCAAATTATGTATATTTCTTGTCAGTGTAATAATAAATAAATAAAATAAATAAATAAATTATTCGTTCCTCGCTTATTTAATTTTTTCTCTTACCTTACATTTCTCTTATCGAGCTTTTGACAAAATGTACGTACTTTAATATTTTTAATATATAATTGAATGTAAAAATGATAACACACGTTTAATTGTTTTGATTACTTTGAGGAAACATACCGCCGCTTTATATAATACTCGTATGTGTTTATACGGAATTAAAAAACGGGATGCACCAAAAAGTAAACATTATGCTTTTTTCGCATACGCAAGATTTCAGTTTCCAATCGCAGACAGTAATTAATTTTGACTCTCTTAAACAATTGTAATTCATTTTTATCAAACACTGTTTATTCCACTTTTTTGTGACGGTATAACCCTACCGGTTTCAAGGCTTTCACTCCCCTGAAGATGAGGTGAAAGCCTTGAAACCGGTAGGGTTGTACCGTCACAAAAAAGTGGAAAAAACAGTGTTTGATAAAAATAAATTACAATGTCTTTAAACCTCCACAACGTTAATGCCTTAACTATAAACAACATCTTAAACAATTTGTTATTAAAGCCTTGAATGTTTGAAAGAACAAGGTCCTGCGCATAATCGTTTAAGTTGTTCTCGATGAAGATTTGAAATAAAATTTAATATAAATCATTACAGCGCAGTCATAGAATAAGAGATGAATCATCGAATCTGGCTCAGACCTCACGCGTTCATACATTATTTGGAAGGGGGAACAAGCAGTTCATTACGCAAATAATTTACAACATAATCTATTTTTCTAATGTGAAGTCTGCAAATATAAAAAAAACGATGTTACAAGATGTCTTTATTTTTATTTATCTTTATCCTGGCCAGTTTATTTCCATGTGGCAATCTCTTCCAACCAACCAGAAAGATGTTTTTATAGACTCTGAGTGTTAACCAGACTGGAATCCTATTTAAAAAAATCTGGGTTCTAGCGGGGATCGAACCCGCAACCTCCGGATCGGCAGACAAGTATCTTACCACCAGGCCACGGAGGTCGTCGGTATTTACTTTGGCTCCAGTATTATCAACAAGGGAGAATGCGAGACTGAGGGGAAAAGAAGAACTGGAATAGCAAAAAAGGCAATGCCAAAGCTGGAAAAGATATGGGTTAGTATAACTAACACCATCATGACAAAATTGCGCCTAGTCAAGTTTCTCGTCTTCGCAACAATCGTGTACGGCACGAAGGTTGTGAGAGCAAGCGATAGACGTAGAATAGAAGCATTTGAAATGAGGTGAAGGATGTTACAGATTCCATGGACAGCAAGGCGAACTAACGCTTCCATTCTCGAAGAACTGAGAATTACCAACAGATCGTCGACAATATGCTCGATGAGTCTTCCAATTTTGAGGGTACATTGCTCGTGGCCAAGGAGATGGTTTGGAGAGGTTTGTGGTTACTGGAGACGTGGAAGGATGACACAAAAGGAAGAACCCCAATGCGTTGGACTGACCAAGTGAGAAACACAACTGAACTATCATTAACGACTGCCCTTCGAGCCGCAGAGTGCAGGAATGGATTAAGAGAATTCGTCAAAGGCTATCATGAGATTCACGATGCTCAGCAAGGGTGATGATGTTGGTACAAGACAGGGTGATGATGAACAAGATGGCTTTTTGACAGGGATGAACAAGATGGCTGATGATTTGCTGCTGATTCGATGAACAAGATGGCTTTTGACAGGGAGCGAGGAGGGAGGATTTTTTGAATGCCTGTGAGGGAATTGCTGAAACGAATTTAGAGCGTTTTGTGAGGGCTGTTGAGCATAAGTGTACATACATATACGAGTTTGTGATAGTTTGGGATTTAAATGTATAGTATGTAAGTTTGTGAATTATTATTATTATCCTAAGCTCGACAGCCCTGGGTGGGCCTTGGCTGAATCCAGGAGCTTCCTCCATTCTTGTCTGTTTGATGCCCTTATTCTCCAATTTCTCACTGACAACACCGATGCATCCGCGTTGACACTGTCCATCCATCGCATTTTGGGCCTTCCTGGTCTTCTACGTCCCTGTGTTACTGAGAGCGTGAGGCGTTTTGTAGGGTTGTCGTCGTCCATTCTGATTATGTGACCAGCCCATCTCAAGCGCCCTACTCTGACGGATCTGATCACATCGGGCTCTTTATAGATATCATATAGCTCTCGGTTATATCGACGACGCCAACCATTGTGGTCTCTCACTGGGCCGTATATTGTCCTAAGAACCCTTCTTTCAAATGCTGCGATGGACCCTTCAGTGTGTTTTGTCATCACCCAGGTTTCAGAGGCATATGTGAGGACTGGTTTGATCAGGGTCCTGTACAATAGTGTTTTTGTGGTTCTTCGCAGTAATTTGGATCTTAACTGTTTTTGGAGAGCGTAGTAACATCGGTTTGCTGCCATTATCCTTCTGTCAATTTCTTCTCGGGTGTTATTATCACTGGTAACTGTTGAGCCTAAGTATGTAAATGAATTAATTATTTCAAAGTTGTAATTTGCAGCTGAGAAAACCTGGGGGTATGGATATGTGGTATTAGAAGCAATCATCAATTTTGTTTTATCTTCATTTATGACAAGTCCCATTATTTTTGCTTTTTCCTCCAATGCTACAAACGCTTCACGGGTAGCTTCAAGTGACCGTCCCACAATATCTATGTCATCTGCATAGGCGAGTAGCTGAACTGACTTGTAGAATATAGTGCCTCTGGTATCTATTTTTGAGTCCCTTATCACTTTTTCTAGAGCCACGTTAAATAGGAGACATGCCAAGGCATCTCCCTGTCGTAGGCCATTATATGCCTGGAATGGTTTTGAGAGGTCTTTGTCGATTCTTACTTTGGTTATGGTTGGGCTCATTGTTGCTCTTACAAGTCGTATCAGCTTATTTGGTATATTCAATTCGGACATTGCTTTATACAGTTCTTTTCTATTTATGCTGTCATAGGCCGCTTTGAAGTCAATAAACAAGTGGAAGGTGTCAATATTGTATTCTTGGCACTTTTCTAGTATTTGCCGTAGGCCGTGGATCTGGTCAGTTGTGCCTTTGCCTGCTGTGAAACCACATTGGTAGGTACCAATGATTTTCTCAGTGTATGTCGAGAGCCTTGAAAAGAGGACATTAGAGAGTATTTTATAAGCAGTATTCAGTAATGTTATGCCTCTGTAATTTTTGCAGTCCAACTGGTCTCCTTTTTTGTGTAATGGGCACAGAACGCCCTGGGACCAGTCATCTGGTAGCGTCTCTGCATTCCAGATTTCAGTTATTATTTGAGGTATTATCCTGATAAGAGGTTCTGGCGCATGTTTGTACAGTTCACTGGGGATGTTGTCTTCGCCAGGGGCTCTGTTATTTTTTAATTTCTTAAGAGCCAGTTGGACCTCCGTCAGTGTTGGTTCATTTATGTTAGTTTCATCAGGTGATTCTCTAGTTAGGGATTCGTGGACATGAACAAGATGGCTTTTGACAGGGAGCGAGGAGGGAGGATTTTTTGAATGCCAGTGAGGGAATTGCTGAAACGAATTTAGAGCGTTTTGTGAGGGCTGTTGAGCATAAGTGTACATACATATACGAGTATGTGATAGTTTGGGATTTAAATGTATAGTATGTAAGTTTGTGAATGCTGAGTAAAAATCTTTCAATCAAGTGTTTTTGAATTTAGAACACTACTACTCGAATATGGAGTCAAAGGATAGTTTTGCTGTGTTCGATTTTTTTCGCGAAATTATTGACGACTTCCTAGAATTTTTGAGTTCCAGGCTCTAACTCCTTTATACTCGTAAGTATATCAACTGAGCTGCAAATTTTTTTTCTGTTACGTCGAATCTTAAATCCGTCGTCACTGCTATTTTTTTAACACTCATGTTTTTCCTTTTGGGCAATTCCTTTTTCTTCACTATATGATGTCGCACTCATAATAAATAAACATTACAATATTCAAGAGTTGCAGGGGATGGGCACTTATTTTGTTTCTAGTAACAGCGTGAAATGATGGTAGAATCAAACTGAACCATGTCCAGAGGTTTAAAAAAACTCAAAGTCAAATATGATATAATATTGTAATTTATTTTATCAAACACTGTTTATTCCACTGTATATAACAGTATAACTCTACCGGTTTCAAGGTTTTCACCACACTATCAGTGAAAACTGATGGAGCAGCAAAGGGAGTCTTGTTTGTGCTCCCTTGATGATGAGGTGAAAACCTTGAAACCGGTAGGGTTATACCATTACATAAAGTGGAATAAACAGTGTTTGATAAAAACAAAATACAATATATTTAAACCTCCACAATGTTAATGCCTAAACTATAAATAAAATAATGCATATTTTGACTGTCTAGATATCGTAGTGTTTCAGATATGTTTGTTAAGGGTTGTCTACCAGGTTTTGATGCATTTTTAAAACAATGTGCTGAACTGGAGTAGCACGTGTTTTAACTTTATTGGATATTTTACTTAAATATGTCAGTTAACCAAATGTTGATGATTATAGTTTCGATTTATATATATTTATTGCTTATCAAATATCAATTTATTTTTCCAATACATAGTCTAGAAAGTTCACGAACCTATAAATATTCCGTGACTTTAGACGAATGAGCAAAATATTAATAGTTTTCTAAATCTATTTTTGAAATCGATTTCAAACCTATTTCTTCAAGATATCGTTTACCCAATAAAGCATTCCACGCTAGGCGTATGCCGCCTTCGATAGATTTCGCGGGATGGATTTTAATGAAATTCCTTAATAATCTCCCCGGCAAGACGCACAACTTCAGGTTTGAGGCAATTATTCACCAGAATATCACTAGAATAATAAAATAGAAGCATCTTGTATTCATCGACCGCCTTCTTCTTTGTCCGCTCGTCTCGCAACCGACAACATTGGCGCTACTTCAGACACATCGATTCGTTGATCGTTGAACCGAATTTTTAGAAAATTTTAAAATTATACACAGCCTTTTTTTTGGTTTAAGCAATTCAACACTTTTGAGTTGAAAGTGCTCTGTGTATAATTTATTTCATAAATGCAGCATTTTAATTTTTTTGTTAAATTTATGCGGTAATGTCGCTATCGGAAATATTTAAAAAAATATATATATATACAATATTGAGAAGGGAAAAGTAGATTGTTGATGTTACTCAAGTGTTCCCAATATTTAATAATATTTTTATTTACTTTTATATTTAACACTTCAATAGAATAATTCATTTTTATTTAAATACTTCAATACAAAAGAGACAAAATAAAAAGCTCACGCATTCGTGGAAGCCTTGGTGTTACAGACATCAACAGTAAGATGGAGGAGAGGCGATTGAGATGGTATGGGCACGTTGGACGCAGAGCACCTGATCACATTGTGAACCAGGCAATCTCCATGGATCTACCTCGAATAACAACCAGAGGAAGACCAAAGAATTCGTGGGTGGTGCAAAAAAATAACCTGATGCAGAGACACGGCCTGGGGGACGTAGTCCGGGACCGAAGAGCATACAACCTGAGGACGAGGAGAGCTGACCCCAACAGTTCGCAGACAGTGAGTTGGGATGAACCCAGGGAGAAGAAGAAGACATTCAATACAACATACAATTTAGCAGATTTATTTTTACACACTTTTATTAAACACAGTACAACCTGGTAGATTTATTTTTATTTGTAAATCTTTTACAATCAATCAGAAAAAGTTTATAAGAATCTGTAGTGAAAACCAGACTGTTTTTTTTTTTTTTTTTTTTAAATCTGGGTACCAACGGAATTTGAACGTGCAACCCCCGAGTTGGTAGATGGCTTCTTACCAAAAAGGTCATGGAGGTTATCATCGAGACATGAGTACTCGTATTTTAATGAACATCCTTAAATCTTAAATTGTATTTTGAATTTTATATTATGATACTTTTAACAGTTTTTTTTACATTAAACATTTATCTTTTTGTTTACTTTAGATTCCTTGCGTATTTACTTGCTAATGTTCATCTTATAGATTACTCGTTATCATCATAATAAAAGTAAAATGTTATAAAAGTGTATAATAAGAAATCTCTAGAAAACTTAAAATAATTAAATTTCAAACATTATAATTCTATGATAAGATAGAATCAACAAATTGTCTTTATAAAATCTAAGTTCTTGCATTAACTCATATGATAACCCATCCATATATCCGAATTGAGTATTCGGATAAATTAAAGAACGTGGACAGAAGACATCACATTTTTGTGTCCCATTAATCGAACCTTTTTAGATCTTTGTAGATCTACTGAAGAGGGCGTGAAACTAGTGGTTCGCTATTACACGTATTTAAAGTACTACATGAAGAGACAACAGCACTTACACACGTCTAGCGTGTGTGGGCTGTGTTACCAGACGAAATCTTTTGCAAGACTCTTTTAGTTTATTTTTATTTTGTTTACCATCGGAAATCGAACCCAAAAGATTTAGGTGAAAACATCTTGCTAACTTGGTCACGAATTATACTGTTTTGTTAATATTTTAAACATGTAATGATGCAGCATATTTCATTTACTTGATTATTTAGGATAAGTAATAACTCGTTAATAATGACAAAGTGAAGAAACAAAATATAAAGTTTAGAATAATAAGGCAGTCTTGCTCATTATATAGTGAATTCTCGTTTTAATAATGACGAAGTAAAGAAACAAAATATGAAGGCTAGAAGAATAAGGCAGTATTACTCATTATATCATATAGTGCATTCTCGTTTTAATAATGACGAAGTAAAGAAACAAAATATGAAGGTTAGAAGAATAAGGCAGTATTACTCATTATATCATATAGTGCATTCTCGTTTTAATAATGACGAAGTGAAAAAACACAATATAAAGGCTAGAAGAATAAAGCAGTCTTACTCATTATATAGTGCATTCTCGTTTTGATAATGACGAAGTGAAGAAACAAAATATAAAGGTTAGAAGAATAAGGCAGTCTTACTCATTATATAGTGCATTCTCGTTTTAATAATGACGAAATAAAGAAACAAAATATGAAGGCTAGAAGATTAAGGCAGTATTACTCATTATATCATATAGTGCATTCTCGTTTTAATAATGACGAAGTAAAGAAACAAAATATGAAGGTTAGAAGAATAAGGCAGTATTACTCATTATATCATATAGTGCATTCTCGTTTTAATAATGACGAAGTAAAGAAACAAAATATGAAGGTTAGAAGAATAAGGCAGTATTACTCATTATATCATATAGTGCATTCTCGTTTTGATAATGACGAAGTGAAGAAACAAAATATAAAGGTTAGAAGAATAAGGCAGTCTTACTCATTATATAGTGCATTCTCGTTTTAATAATGACAAAGTGAAGAAACAAAATATAAATGTTATAAGAATAAAGCAGTCTTACTCATTATACAGTGCATTCTCGTTTTAATATTTGTATTCAATATTTATAACGGTAAGTTTGTCTCTTCTTAATAAATACTTTATTCGCCATTGTTATTTTATGTCAAATAATAAAATCACGAACTGACAGCTGTCAAATAATATTAAATTAAATAACCCTAAAACTAATTTAACCTTTTACAGATTCGATGTGCATAGATCCATTAAATTAAAACTAATTATATTATTTGAAACAAAGTCGAAACATTAATTTCCGCGTATTTTTCGATTACCCTTTGCGAGACAGATTTGATTGACTAAACGCCATATCTTTACCGCGTCCAATGAATGTTGCGTTTCTTCTTTCTTTGAAACTTTTCCATTTAAAGATCAATTGTTAAATTTTTGAAGCTTAATCAGTTAAATTTTTGAATTGTCTAGAATTGTCATTATTTAAATTTGATTTTTATTATTTTGACTGACACAATTTCATAATGCCTTTAATTTGGTGACACAAATCATCCTAGTTTAAACTTAACAAACGGCGAGATTTTTTATGAATAGTTACACTATGTTAGGATAATTTGTGCCACCAAATCAAAGTAACTATAACACTTTCATTGTACACAGTACAAACTGGCGGGATTATTGCAATGTGGCAATCTCTTACAACCAACAAGAAAGATGTAAAAAATGGTCTTAAGTGAAAACCAGACTTGAATCCTTCTGAAAAAGTTTGGGTTCTAAAGGGATTTGATCCAACAAAATTTGGCTTGGGAAACAAGCGTCTCATCAACTTAGTCACGGTGTTCATTCAATTATATTAGTCAATGTCATAGAATTTATAAAAAATATTAATTTTTAATAAGTAATAGTTTTAATTGATTAAACTTCAAAAATATAACAATCGATCAATAAGTTTCTCGAAGAAAGATGGCGAGAATTACTTTTGTTGATTATGCTACGAAAGATAGTAATTCATTTTCATTTAAAATGTATTCAAATATTATACACGCCACAGTTACACCACTGTTCGATACACTCCAGCATCCACGAGGCGCTTTTATTCCGATTTCAATGGATATCAACAATAAGCACTTTTCCTTTATTAATCTTTGCTCTCTCTCCATTCTCCCACTCTGCCCCGCAGCCCGCCCTCGATATTTACATATAAAAGAAAGCACGTCGTCTGTCAAGGGGTGGCAAACAATGAAGTATTGACTTGTGTATGTGTTATATACATTTTGCAGTACAAGGTACGCCGCACACTAGATACGAGTAATAACTACTTATATTAAGGCTATGAAGTATGTTTAATTACTAATCTGTCCAATTTATTTCCGTTACTACTGATATGCAAGAATTTGCAGTACAAGGTACGCCGCACACTAGATACGAGTATTAACTACTTATATTAAGGCTATGAAGTATGTTTAATTACTAATCTGTCCAATTTATTTCCGTTACTACTGATATGCAAGAATTTGCAGTACAAGGTACGCCGCTCACTAGATACGAATATTAACTACTTATATTAAGGCTATGAAGTATGTTTAATTACTAATCTGTCCAATTTATTTCCGTTACTACTGATATGCAAGAATTTGCAGTACAATTCCGCCGCACACTAGATACGAGTATTCACTACTTATATTAAGGCTATGAAGTATGTTTTATTACTAATCTGTCCAATTTATTTCCGTTACTACTGATATGCAAGAATTTGGCATCGTCTGTAGAAAATTAATAGTTTTCACGGTGACAATGATTAGCCATTTCAGAATAAATTAGAGAATTTGTTAAGGCTTGTGATTTGCGTTCACGAAATCTCTTTTACAAAATCATTGTTCACGTCATGAGTGACGTCACTTGGTAGTAAGTATAGGGTGAGGCATGAATCTTGCTACGAAAATAAATTTAAATAATAATGACATGATTTTTTATGTAGTTGTTAAGACTGTATATGTTCAGACTGTAATGTGGGTATAATTCCAGCCACGACGACCTCCGTGGCCTGGTGGTAAGACACTTGTCTGCCGATCCGGAGGTTGCGGGTTCGATCCCTGCTGGAACCCAGATTTTTTTAAAATAGGATTCCAGTCTGGTAAAACACTTAGGGCCTTTAAAACATATTTCTGGTTGGTTGGAAGAAATTGCCACATGGCAATAAACTCGGTAGGTTAAAAAAAAAATAATGTCCCACTCTATATAAACGTCACGTTTGGTAAGGACAGATATCAAAATCTTACTATTAACGTATGCAGTATCCATATATTGGATCAAGACGGCTTTTCAGTTTCTCCTACATCTCACGTTAGTCACATTTTCCTCAAGTATCTTCTTAGTTTATTTCCAATCTCAAAAGTTAATATATTTTCATGATTATTTGTATTTTAAGATAAAAACTGTCCGAAATGTTTGTATAAACTTAAAAGCTCTTTCATTTCTCAATAGGGTGAGTTTTTTTTCATCCATTGTTTCATCCAATGACATGTTTATTATCCATTGTTTCATCCAATGACATGTTTATTATCCATTGTTTCATCCAATGACATGTTTATTATCATACTGTTCACAAATTCATCCAATCAGCTGATATTCCGGGACTGATATTCCAGAAACTGGATAAAATCATCGTCATTAAATCTTTTTTTTCGTTGTGAAAATTTTATTAGAAACATATAATGAATATTGAAAATAAATGTATACGATTTGCTTTATAGATATGATATTATAGTGTTAACGGAATATAAAATGAATTAGAGTTTGATAAGAAAATTGCATGAGAAATACAAATTCAGAGAGATCTGAGAGTGAATGTTTTTGAGTCTTAAGTCATGGCAATGAAAAGGAAAAGAAATGCGATATGTGGGTGAAAAATAAAAGATATGAGCAAAGAAAGGAATTCTGCGATTTGAGTAGTATTTTCTCAGATAGTGAAAGTATTAATAGGGATATCAATCGGCGTGTATTGACAAAAGCAAAGTTGATGAGACATTAAAACATATATACTCAAGGTAGACAGTATCAAAATTAGCTTAAGTTATAGTCTACAATTGTATTTTAGTGCCAACTTTGATGTACGGAAGTGAATATGGATGTAGCAAAAAAGAAGCCGAATAAATGTTGTAGGAAATGTGTCCCCTGAGAAGAATAAATGAAGGGACAATCTATGATAGAATGAGCAATGAAGTGATTATATTTAATATTAATGTTAGACTTATATGACGAATAAGATAAAGGAGAACACTTAGATGAAGGATGAAGGAGAACACGAGATAGATTCGGCATGTAGAACGAATGAACGAAATTTCCTCAATGCAATTACAGCTGCATCTCTGATTTTATTATTTGTTTTCATAAAGCTCACATGCATAGGTTAAACCCAATTACATAAAAGCTAGTTTAAATAATAAACAACAAGAGAAAAAATTACGTACAAAGCTTTAATAGATATGAAATACAGCAGCAAAAATATAAAAGTTATTATTTATAGTTAAGGCATTAACATTGTGGAGGTTTAAAGACATTGTAATTTGTTTTATCAAACTATAATAATTTCTATATGGGAAAGACAGGAAGATCTTTTGAAAAGAGATTTCATGAACACAAATCCGCCTTAACAAATCCTCTAATTTATTCTGAAATGGCTAATCATTGTCACCGTGAAAATCATACATTTTCTATCGATGATGCCAAATTCTTACATATCAGTTGTAACGGAAATAAATTGGACAGATTAGAGGACCTAGAAATTTCTAAGTCAGTGCATCGTGGTGAACATCTGACAAACACATATATCCCAAGAATCTCTTCGCTGCTCGCCGAGGTTGTCCCATGCCTCCCTCAACCCGCAGTCTCCAACCCGAATGTTTACAGTTAGAAGCGTGTATCTCGGTACAAGTTCGAACAGAATTCAGTCTTGTTTGTGCGCCCCTGATGATGAGGTGAAAGCCTTGAAACTGGTAGGATTATACCGTTACAAAAAGTGGAATAAACAGTGTTTGATAAAATAAATTACAATATAAAAGTTAGTAAACAAAAAGTATGGTTTGGCTGAAATAACTCACTTCAATTACAAAGAAAACTCAAAATGATTCTTTAAAAACATTTTCGGAAATGTTAAAGATATCAATATCCGCGGCTTTATTTAAAAGGGACAGACCATGATAAATTGACAGAGCACCTGGCAGGTAAGTTCTACTTATTGGTGGTTTAAATAGGTCATTGATTCTGTACCTCGAACATAAAACTATATAATTTGGGTTAGAATTAAACAATTTTACTAGGAACAATTCTCAATTTCTTTACAAAATCACTATGAATGAAAAAGCCACTTAAATTAATGCAAAATAAAATTATTTTATGGAATAGATTTGCATTTAAAATGGCGTCCTTTAACAACAATAATAAATGGATAAAGTCTAAAGCACCGTTTAACGGACGAACTCTCCTCAAGGTTTATAAAAAATGTCTTCCTCGTATGGTTAATAAACGCACTCTTATAATCTGCTTCGTCATATAATATGTCTGGTCCCCCTGATTAAAACGATCACACGTTTGAATATATCTAGGTGTTCATCGGCACGGAACAGCTCCCCAACTGCCAGATATTGTTACGTAACCAATACAGGATTTTTTAACCGAATTTGCGTTGACCCTAAGACTTTGTCTTTCAATCGTTGCTGGGCCTGATAATCGAGGATCACCTCGCCAATCCAACGTCAATCCAGTTGAAAAGTGAAACTGAACCGTCGAGTTTTTTGTTTTTTTTTTTTCTTAATATTTACACAACATTGTTTTAAAGGAGTTTTATTTTCATTTATAAATGGTCGTTTTAGAAAGATGCGCTTCCAGCCCACGAAATGCAGATTCGATTTTTGATAAGCAATTTAAAAAAGGATTCCAATCTTATTGTCATTCAAAGCCGTTTAAAGATATTTCTGGATGGATGAAATAGATTGCTACAAGACAATAAAAAGGACAGGGTGTACTGTCTTTGTATACACTTTCGACGGTAAAAATATATAAAAGTTGTAAATAATTTCTCTGCCGAAAGTGTAGTATAATACAATATATTCCCCAAATAAGCATTCTTTCTGGATTTTGATTAAAATCTGCTCTCTTAACCTTTTCCTTCCTGTGCTAAAAAAATCCGCGCGTTCCGGTGCTGTGTATTCAATACACATGTAAAAATGAGCGATTAAAATCGTAAAAATAAGAATATTCATAGCCAATCGCTTAAATTAATTAAATTTGAAGTCAAAAGTGATAGTAATTGAAATTTAATTGCTGAATACATGAAAAATACATCGGCCGACGTTCACAAAACGGGTAAAGAGACCACCTCAAATGAATGCCCGCGAGCTACTGAAGCGAGCGAACTGAGATTCTATTTCTTGCGTTCCCATATACTGAAGTAGAGGGAGAGTGAGACGTGAATAGCGTCGCTTCTCATCCATAGCGTTTTTAGAATGAATATACCTACGTAACACACTGGCGCACGTTTGATTGTATTGGTGAATTTATTCCCGATTTTCACAAAATATCTCTGATGTGGCCGATAAGTGCTAATTAACATATAATATTATTTTTTCATTCAATGCGTAAATGTATTACGGAGGAATACCTAAAATCTGAACCCAATAATTATTATATTTATAGAGATATTGAAGTTTTTAGAAGCAATGTGTACTAGTTACACATCACAGAACAGGAAGGGGACGACGCTGTATAAACGACGCTGTATAAACTGTATTTTTATTATTATCTTAAGACATAATAATTTCGCCGTTGCTGAGCCTCGTGGTCGAGGATCCCCTCACCATTCCAACGTCATTGTTGGAAAGTGAAGCTGTACCATATAGTTGCCGCCTCTTTATTATTTTATTATCGTCTTTAAGTGAGTGAGTCGTTGATCACCAACAAACCCACCGGCCACACCACTGTACTGGATCCGATGAAGTGAGACAATCGCAACATACCTGCACGCTTGTTTTCTTTTTTTTTCAAAGAATAGATATGACTGAAGTCATAGGTATTCCTAAACACCTGAATACTAGGCAGAAAAAAATGCCTATGTCATTCGAAGGGTTTAACACCGCACGGGATTTGAACCGGCGACCTTACGCACGGAAATTCAGTGCGTTACCAGGTGGCCATGTACCTCATAATAATGTATTGAGACTATAACGCGTGAAATAAAAAGAAAACATTAATTAAATATTTTCAACAAAGAAAAGTCAATCTAAATAACATTATGCTTCAAACATACGTTATGCTTCAAATACATAGCAATTATTCACCCAAACTGTACCTCGCAAGTCATCAACGTCTCCAAGACTCAATTGAGTGAAGAATCGGCTCAGTCTGGTTTGACTTTGACAGGCGATGCGAATCGATCTGCCTTGGCTTGCCCGAGAATTCAGCCTTACTTGAGGCTAGCAGACGGAAAAAGTTTTTACCCTTGGGACGCAGATTGACAAATATCTTGAATATTCGACATAGTAACTTGGTACGTTGTAACTTAAATGTTATCGTCATTTGTAATTATACTTAGACAAACATAAATTTAAGTTATTTGTTTTTTTTTCGTTAGTTTACCGACATCAGGATGGTTTGAAAATTCATACATATATTCCATTACGGTGTATCCCCATCAAGGTAGGTAAAGAGGACAGATCACCAAATTTTCCAATCACAACGCACATATATTAACCTCTTCTACATTCATATATTTTCTCACACAACTCCTACAATTTATGTAACATTTCCTTCTATAAAATATCGTTCACTTGATCTCATCATATTTTCATTGGTCTTCTTCCACCGGATCTCTCACTCACATTGGCTCTATAAGCTATATTACTGTTTCTACAAAACATTTATTTGTTCTATAAACAAAAACCATCTCAGAAAGCTAATTTTAAATTAACATTCAACCCTAATCACATCATTCAATATTTTTTCACTTAGTGTATTACTTTCAGTAAACGCATTTCTTCAGCATTTATTTGGCCCCTTTCAGTAGTTTTCCACGTCCACGTTTTACTTCCATACAGCAAAGATGGTACTTGAATACTGTTTTGGATTGTCAGATGATTTTGATACTATCCGGTTTAAATATTTATCGGTAGTGTGATGGCAAAAGGTTTGTTCTACAAAACTCTAAAAAAAGTGTAATATTTGATGTGGCAAAAGGGTATATCTCTTACTAGTAGGGATATGAGGACAAAAAATAATGACGATATACCATCTGAAAAGTTCATTATTATTGATATGGCAAAAGACCTCAAATATAATTTCAAATATCATGTGGATCTTTGAATAATTTAGGAAAACATCATATTTATATCATAGATATGGTAATTTCCTTTAAATTGATATATAATATTCAAAATTTGATTAAATAATAGCTGAAATATTTGATTTGGAAACTTTGTTTTTGCTCTCCTGTAAAATTGTCTGAGTGAGCTATGACTTATTGCCATCACAATACCGATATGTTGTAGTACTTGATTTGTTTTTTTTTTCCTATCGTTACACGCCGATTGGAACCATTCAATAAATATTAAATATAATAATACTAATGATGTAACATTTTTTTCAAAAATACATCGTCCTGAGAGACAACATTCTTCAGCCACAATAATCAAGCCTTAAACATCTAGAGTAGGTGTATAGCAGAGTGGAAACCGTTTAGTGTTCAAAGCTCAAATACACACTGAAGGAATGATTCCTTTTCAGGGTAATACTGAAAATTTGAGTGTTTTTGTACGTTAAAATACTCGTATAGTGTTTGAGATCTTATTGTCTGTAGATTCTTACGTTGAAACGCAGAATCTTTAATATTGATGCATAATTAATTTACCTATATGAGGCGGGGTTATTTTTATTTGTGACGTGATTCTATCATTGTTTTTCACTTTCTTTTCCATTAGTTGAAAAAAATATTGATCTCAAGTATTTCTATAAAAGGTTTTTTTAAAGTTATTTTCAAGTGATGCGTGTAAAGAATTAAGACATTTGATAAGCCAAAAAGGCCATAAATTTCAATAGATACAAAACTTTTACAAATATCAATTGAAGATAATTATATATTATTTATATAAATGTTCCTATCTAAGAATCAACAAAATCGAGGTAAATTAGTATTTGATTTCATTCGAAATCACGAGAAAAATAAGATTAAATTCCTTTGATATTATTATTTCGCTGATTTCTTATTTCAATCTTATTATGTTCTTAAAGTGGTTCATTTCCTTAAACTCAAATGATGAAATGAATTTTCTAGGAAACGGCAATTTTATGTAATCTTAAAATAAATTCCGGATACAAAAACAAAAAGGAAATTAATTCGATGATTGCTAAAGTGATGTCAAAGGGATTTAACTTTCGATAATTTATGTTATTGGAAGACAAAGGGCTGCAGCACGTTTACCCTGCCAATAGTTTCAAAAGATCTTGTCGCAAAAGTTTCTCAATGTGACACCTTCAATAGTAATTAGAAGGAGAACGAAATCTGATGATTCAGACACCTTAACAAAATACCCCAAAAACTAGTAAAACTTTTATTTATCATAAGCTCGTTTTAAAGAGCTCTATAGTTTATTAAAATATTTCATAAAAATAAAGTAGTGATATAACAAAGCAATGTATCGTTTAATATTTATGCTTGTTTGTTTTTGTTGAGGTCGGGGTAAGAAATGGTGAATTGTTCCAAGACGGTGAATTGTTACAAGACTCCCACAACTCACACATCTGAGAAGTTTGGATTCAAACTTCTGATCTAACGTGGTATGAAACCACAAGGTAGAATAGAATCTCTAACGGAAGCTTAAAAGCTATACTTTAAAGCTTTACAGTCTGTTTGACAAGAACGTGTACGGCGAAACCCGAAAAATTATTTGAGATGAAGCATTACAAAAATATACACATGCTACATAATATAAACCGTGATGGTTTATTATTAATAAATTGTTCGGTCGCCTCAACTAGTAATAATTTCCCGGCATCTCCGAGGCATATTTTCTACTAATTTTATAGCAAAATCTAGGGGCAAAGACTTCCATATAAGTCGAATCTGTCGAAATAACTGCTTGACGTTCTAAATCTTTTTCTATCGGAGCTTGAACTTCATGAGTGCTCAAACACATTCTATGGGATTTTCATCTGGTGACTGCGTCGGTCAATCCGTTATGACAACGTCATTTTCCTGTTTTCACGTAGTACAAAGACGACTCCGATGTTTTGGATCATAGTTCTTTTGCAGTAGCTTATTTTATTTTTTTCTTATGAACCATATTTGAGCAGATATAGTATGTTAGTCATGAAGCCCTCTGATATATTTTAACCATTTTGGCAGCGTTTAAATTATTTGTGAAAATTGCCAAATCCCTGCTTTGAAAACAAGCCCCAGAAGTGGACTTTTACCGAGTGTTTAACGGTCTACTGTATTAGTCTATTGGTGCGGGTAAACCAGGTATGATAAAACGTACCCAAAAAGAAGATTCGTCCGAAAAAGTAACGCTGTCCCAATCGCGGTCCAAATTTTCTTTCGCCCAAGTGAGTATTTTTTCGACTTGTTTTTCGGATAGTAGTGGTTTCTTCACCGTGCTACGAATTTTCACTTCATGAGCTAGTAAATGTCTTCTTTTAGTGTTACATGATACAATTTAACACTGTTCACACAAAACTGCATGTCCGATATGCACTGATAGGTGAGAATTTCTCTCAAACACCCATAAAATCACTCTATCCTCCTTTTTTGTCATTTTCTGTGCAGTGCCACCATCTGGTAGGTCATCGACATTTTTTACGAAAGAATAGCGTTTTGCCCACTTACAAACGTTTTCGATTTTTTCATGTATTTAGCAGTGGCTTCGTACGACATTTTTGGTCCTTTCGGATGTGTACACAAAAACACGGCTTCGTAACGTGATGCGTACGCGGCACTCATGTTGAAATATGTTCTTGTGGAACCAAGATCGAACTACAACTGAGGTTTTCTATATAAAGCATCTTGGGAAAAGGATCCTGCCCACTGCTCGCGTTTAAATATACCCTCTAACGATTCGAGGAAACAATGTAGCCGTACACGCTCTTGTCAAACAGGCTGTATACTCGTATCTGCTACAAATATAGTACAACTGAACTTTGAATCTCCCAAACACACGTCACTTTCCTACTGGGGCAGGTAGAGAAGCCAGACTTTCATTTTTCGACATGCACTATTCGACTCTTCTACATCCTTTGTCGTCCCTATATAACCCCTACTCATTCTCTGATTTTCTACTTTTCCTTCTTTCGATATATCATTCACTTCATCCAACCATACTTTCCTTGATATTTCTCTTCCACGTCTTCCATTCACAATTTATTTGATAAGTCTTTCTTTATTCATCTTTTTTCATGCCCAAACCATCTCGGAGTGCCTTGTTCATTTTTTTCAGCAAATCAGGTTTAATTTCAAATCCATCACTCATCACTTAAATCCTTAATCCGTCATATATTGTACCCACTTGTATTATTTTAAGTGCATGCATTCCAATTTAATTTATTTGGCTCCTTTCAATTTTTTTCATGTCCACGTTCCACTTCCATGCATCAAAGTAAGTAATTTCACTTGTATATCTACATTTGTCCACTTTTAAATCCTCCTGAATTTTAATGTCCCAATGTTATTATTACAAAAGTATTTTATTGATTTTTTCGTTGTATATAGTACAACACGGTGAGTTTATTGTCATCTAGCAATCTCTTACAGCCGATCTGAAAAATGTCAATGATACCTGAAGCAAAAACCAAACATATACGCTTTATGATAAAACTAAGAAGCAACGAGAATCGAATCCGTAACCTTTAGGTTATTAAACAGCTTTTTAGCAACTAGATAACGGAGATAGTCTAATAGTATGTGTTAATTCCACATAAAAATAAAGAACTTAAATCGAGCTATTGCGTGACACTTATAAATCTAAACGCATTTCAATAAATTGTTAAAGGTAGCTAACATAATAAGGGCATGAACGACAATACTTTCAAATAAAGTTGTTCAGAAATAAGTCTATCGGTATTCAAAAGTATACTGAAAGTGTCTAGTTCAAAAATAAGAAGTTGGGTAAGGTAGGTAAGCAAGTAGAACAACCGCTACATACCGACATTTATTCACGGAATTCAACCAATAACTATCAAGACATATCTTAACTACTGACGTTCAACATTTGATATTGAAAAACGTTTTTTCTCTCATTTTATATAAAAAAACGATTTGATATTCGCCGATGCTGGTAGCTGTCAATGAGGTATTCCTGATATCATTACAGTACTCAAAAAACGGTTTTCTGTTTATATTGCTTGTATCCTCGTTTACGCACCAACTCTGATTCAAATAGAATTGGGTTTGGTTTACTTGTTTGGAATTAGCATACTTGGATTGTATTATATAAACGCGTATGGAAACCTCTTAATCGATATAAGTTTTACATTATAAATAAAAATAATGTATTATTTATGAAAGGTTACAGCTTTAACTTTGTGAACTCCATATTAGAATAATAATTTTACTTTTTCATTAATAATATTAATCCCAACGACACGTGTTTCTAAATCTTATCCCGAGGCAATTTTCAGGAGGGATTTAGTTTGTTACCTACAAACTATTACAAGTCTATAAAATAGTATCATCGGTTTCAGCAAGTCACAATCATTACAATCGAAATATTGAAGAGAATGTTGACAGACTTATCAGTCTCTAGAAGCGTTACATGTCGTCGCTGAATATTGTCGCATACATACGGTCAATGACCGACGAAACGAGCTTCGGATACCTCGATAAATTATAGTAAACAGTCCAAAGGTCACATGCCCGACATGAAGCCGGCCGAGCATCGCGCCGCATTCCATAGTAGAAAGAGAACGTACCACGCTGTCTCGCCAGTTTCGTAAATAAATGGTTACCTACAATACTACAATTGACCATTTCTGCATTCTCAGGGGCGAGGTAGAATCATATCGCGGGCGCACTCCCGCGCCCATTCTGAAATGTTATAAATACCTACGTACTATCAAATAAAGTATTCATTCACTCTCTCCTTCCGCATTGCGATTTAACGTGTTTTATTTATTTACCAATAATCATAATCATCATATACCTTTAAGGGACATATCCCTAAACATCAATTGGCAGTCCAGATTAACCACTTCAGCCGTTTTCATGTGCAGTTATATTAAAATTATATATATTAAATAAGTCAACGTTAATTGAACAACTAAAAAACTTGTAAAGCTGTTGTTGAAATGTCACCTGATTTTTTTTTAAATCTAACTTTTTTCCTATGCTATAAATAATCGAAATGAGAAATAGACAACGCTTTGTTCTCATATCAAAAACGTTATACAATAAAAAACAAGTAAGTTCAACTGTTGTGCCGTTTATCAAAATTTTGTAAAGTGATCATTCCTTACGGATATATTTTTTAGAGAAAACATATGTAGAAGAGACTGCGCTGAAATAAAAAATGTGAAAGAAATGTTTACGACTCTTAATTCTTGACAAAGAGAAAATCCTTTGACGTTTTTTTTGATAGCTTTAAAAAACTTAAAACGATTTGAAAGTATCAAATTTTTTCAAATATATGTTAGCAATATAAAAGTATTTGAAAAAAAATACAAAGAAATGTGTAGGAAAATCTCAAATAATATTACTCGTTCCATTTTCTTTGGCCCCCATATTATGGTACGACGACCTCTGTGACCTGGTGGTAAGACACTTGTCTGCCGATCCGGAGGTTGCGGGTTCGATCCCCGCTGGAACCCAGATTTTTTTAAAGAGGATTCCAGTCTGGTTAACACTAAGGGCCTATAAAAACATCTTTCTGGTTGGTTGGAAGAGATTGCTACAAGGCAATAACCTCGCCAGGATAAAAAAAATAAAGAAAAAAAAAATATGGTACTTCTTAATTCAAAAATATACTTTATATAGGTAAATACTAAAAAGAAAAGAATAATTTGTCTTGACTTTCTCAAACATTTTGAGTTGAAATACACCTTTCTTTATCCTAGTCTACGTATGCTTATTTATGATTAACTCATTTACGAAAGAGTATTACAAAAGTTGTATTATATTGTATTACACCTTCATAGTACACAGTACAACCTGATGACTTATATTGTATTACACCTTCATAGTACACAGTACAACCTGATGACTTATATTGTATTAGACCTTCATAGTACACAGTACAACCTGATGACTTATATTGTATTACACCTTCATAGTACACAGTACAACCTGATGACTTATATTGTATTAGACCTTCATAGTACACAGTACAACCTCATGACTTATATTGTGTTACACCTTCATCGTACACAGTATAACCTGATGACTTATTGTTATCTGCCAATCTCTTACAACTTACTTGAGAACATGTTAAACCTTCAGAAAGTGAAAAACATACTGAAATCCTTTTTAAACATAAATTAGGATTACAACGGGAATGAAAATTACAACACTCGAGTAGGACAGGCGTTGCATTAACTAGACTTTGGAGGCCGTCTATCTTAAAGGTTCTAAACACTATAATGCAGAGGTTCCCAGCCCCGTGCCCGCGGGCTCCATGGCGCCCGCGGAACGATTCGTATGTGCCCGCCACTATTCGACAGATACAGAATTTTTTCATAAACATTAATTAAAAATGTGAATTATTTTTATTTATTTGTTAGAGTTTTAATTTTTTGAGTGCCTAGGTTTATTAAATACGTTCGTATGTTTGCGATATTGTATGTATGAGTGGTCCCTTTGCTGACAATACTTGTCGCAACTTGTCTAGCGGCGAGCCAGACTGCACTCTTCACGCTAGCCTGGAACGGGGAGTGCTATTTGCACATCACTCCTTGTACACGCAGAAAATCCGAAGTGAACGAACGCCACAAACTGAGCCGATGAACGCCGAAGGCGCCAAAACACATGGCACATGACTCTGACAGCTCTGTCTGTCAGTGAAAGCAATAAGCATGACCCCGACAGCCAAACTGTCAAAATTTCTCACATGCTCGCAAAAAAGAAGAAACCTTTCATTGATGGTGAGTTGTTTAAAGAACTATTTTTGACTGGTGCCGATTGTTTGTTTGATGGATTTTCTAACAAACGTGAGATTGTCTCAGCAATACAAGACTTACAGTTGTCAAATAACACCGTCACAAGAAGAATACATGCAATTTCAACAGACATACAAACTCAGTTAAAGACTGACTTGGAAATATGTGACTGGTTCTCGCTATAATTTGACGAGTCAACAGATATATCAGACACCGCACAGTTAGCAGTTATGGTGAGAATGGTATTTAGTGACTTCACAGTAAAAGAGGATATGTTGCAAATATTACCTATGAAAGAACAGACAAGGGGTGAGGATATTTATAATACATTCAGAACATACGCAAAGTCAATAAATATGCCTTTGCACAAGCTGTCTGCGATAACCACCGATGGGGCACCAGCAATGGTAGGTAAAAACAAAGGATTTATTGCCCTCTGCAAGAAGGATGAATCATTTTCAAACTTTATGTCCTACCACTGTTTTATCCACCAGGAAGCTCTGTGTTGTAAAATATTGCCATTTGAACACGTTATGAAAATAGTTACAAAAATAATCAATTCTATTCGAGCAGCTCCTTTGCAACACCGACTTTTCAAGGCCCTGTTAGAAGATACTGTAGATAAAGAACATGATCTTATTCTGCATACTGAAGTACGTTGGCTCAGTAAAGGAAAGGTTCTAACAAGATTTGTGAGTTTAACTGAAGAAATAAAAACATTTATAAACGATAAAAAGGGAAATTATGATGAACTAGCTGACTCTCGCTCTCGCTGGCTGATTGATTTGGGATTTCTCACAAACATCATGGAAAAATTGAATTCTTTAAATTTGGAGTTGCAGGGGAAAGACAAAAGCATAGCTGAAATGATAAGCTCTGTAAAGTCATTTAAAGCTAAATTGGATTTGTTGATATCACATCTGCAGATCAATTCTCTCGTGCATTTCCCACATATGAAGAAAATGCTAGGTAACAATGAATTAAACGGGTAATTATTTATTAAGCATCTTCAAGTGTTAAAAAAACAGTTTGAGGAGAGATTTTTGCAGTTTACACATATCGAGCCAATTGTTTCCTTCTGTATCAATCCTTTTACTTGCCAAATAAATGTAATGGAAATGGCCGCATGTATTGCAGATTTTGTTCAAGTTAAGACAGAAGAACTAGAGTTAGAAATTTTGTACCTTAAGAATGATATTTTGCTAAAATCCTTAATATCAGAGGACTTTTGGAATACAGTGGACAGAGAAAAGTTCCCATTTTTGAAAAAAGCGGCATATAAAATTGAATCATTTTTCGGTTCGACATATTTATGCGAATCATTGTTTTCAAACATGAACTTAATAAAATCAAGATATAGATCTCGACTCACCGATGAGCATCTTTATGATTGTTTGCTAACACGATTATCTGCTATCGTCATACTCTCCTAATTATGAGTATAAGGCACTGGCACTGGCCAATAATATGCAATGCCAAAGATCACATTGACATATTGATATTATATTTTGTTATAAAATGTTTTCTTTGTATTTGTGTTTTTTGTTTACGTTTTGTAAATACATTTCTCTGTGTGTATGCAATTTGAATAGTAATTTTATTATTTTGAAACATTTTTGTTTATTATTGATTAAAAAACTATGAATATAAGAAAATAAATTATGGGAAAATGAGAAGTTATGGAAGGAGTTTGTCGATTAAAAATAGGTGGTGCCCGCCACCCTACCGATATTTTAGAATGTGCTCTAGAGTACAAAAAGGTTGGGAACCCCTGCTATAATGTATATATAAGAGATAATTTATTTTAAAGTGCATATATTTTATTTATTTATTATTACACATGACAAGAAATATACATAATTTGTGAAAAAACCACAGGTAATTTAATTTGGACATACAATTTTAATGGATCTGGGTTTGTCGCCTTTCATTTTTCATATCTCCAGTAAACTAGGTTTTTGCCTGTATCTTACTGAGGATATTTAGCATGAAAAAATAAATCGATACTTCTTTCCGATTTTTGATTACACAAAAACAAAACCCCGTTGCACGTTCTCATCAACCTGACAAACAGTGACACCAAATTACAACTGGAAACATCATGCAAAATTAAACTCCTCACACATCATCACTCCAGAAATAGCAAAAATATTCATCCCACAATATACCGCACACAACCATAAGAATTAAAATAATTGTTAATTAATTATCGTACATCAATATATTTCAAGCAAGTATACAAGTGTTGTAATTTTTATGTCACTTTTTGAAGGCAGCCATCGAGGGTAAAAGTCTTGCAGCAGCCGTTTACTGGTTCCAGAGTCTGATAGTATGGACATTAAAGAGCTACGTTAAAAAAACAGTGACGTAGTGGAAGTGCTTAAAAGAAATATCTGCTTACGCTTGGCAAATGTCAATGATCGGAGAGGCTTTGAATATTTTCTGCGAAATTCTGACGGGCTTTTCATAAAATTTATGAAAAATATAAAATATATTTTTTGATCATGATAAAGGCTAAAATGTGTTTTTATTTTTCAAACAATCTTTAAATACAAAATTCATCTGATGCAAAAAGAGTCCCAAGAAATTGATCTTGTTAGTGGAATTCGATTTTTTTATCGACAATACAGCATTTATAATTTCTGCAGTTTTAACAGAAGCGTGAACAGTAGAGTGCAAATAGAAAGTAAAACAAAAAGTCATTGCATTTGTGGGTATAAAAAAACTAGACAAAGCATGAGACAAAGTGGTCTCATTTCTCAATCCCTCTTATATCTAAATATTGAACGACTGATCATAAACATAATTTAATTCCATGCTATTACATATACAACTCAAACCACATCTTTATCCCAAGAACCATACTTCTTCTCCCTGGCTCCATCCCAACTCACTGTCTGCGAAGACTGTTGGGGTCAGCTCTCCTCATCCTCAGGTTGTAAGCTCTTCTGTCCCGGACCACGTCCCCCAGGCCGTGCCTCTGCATCAGGTTATCTTTTTGCACCACCCATGAATTGTTTGGTCTTCCTCTGGTTGTTATTCGAGGAAGATCCATGGAGATTGTCTGATTCACAATGTGATCGGGTGCTCTGCGTCTAACGTGCCCATACCATCTCAATCGCCTCTCCTCCATTTTGCTGTGTATGTCTGTAACATCTAGGCTTCCACGAATGCATGAGCTTTTTATTTTGTCTTTTAGGGACACACCAGCTGACCATCTTAGCATGCGCATTTTAGCAGTTTCTAGTTGCCTAGAGTAAAAGTTACACATCGTCCAGCATTCGGAGCCATAGAGGAGTGCGGGTCTGACAATCGTTTGGTATACTTTTCCTTTTGACTTTACTGGCATTTTCGGATCACATAGAACTCCCGTCATTGATCTAAACTTCATCCATCCCACACTAATTATATGTGTAACATCTGCTGCACATCCTCAATCGCTATGGATAAGTGACCCAAGATACTTAAAGGAGTCACTATTTGGTAATGTTTCTCCATCCATTTGCATTACGGGAGTGACAGCATTTGTGTTCTCAAATGGTAGGTACAGATACTTTGTTTTCTTTCTGCTCAGTCTCAATCCATTGTCCTCTTAGATTCTTCTCCACCTTTCCAGACTATTTTGCAGGTATTCATGTTTTTCACTTATTAATACGATATCGTCTGCAAATAGTAGGATCTTAAGGAGACTGTTCATTTCCTGGTTAGTTGAATAGTCCATGACTAAGATGAACAGTAGCGGACTGAGTACCGATCCTTGATGTACCCCCACCTTTACAGGATATTCTGGTGAAGTTCCCGAAGTGCAAGAACCATACTAATATCCAATAAATTTCCATCATACGGAGACCGTCAAGAATCCCTCACCGTCCGCCAATTTTACTTAAATATTATCGAAATTAATGTATTTTTCATTTAATATTGTATCGATCAACATATCTGTAATGACCACTTATATCGTCGTTGTAATCTTACTCTGATAGTGAAATTGTTTAATCCCCTAACTATAATCAATAAGGTGTTTAAACGAGACTGATACTTTTTTTTTTAATTGGGTACAACGGGAACTAAACCAGCAACCTCTGTGTCTGATGACAGAAATTTTACCAACTAGGCCACGAAGGTCGTTCTGTTTTAAATGAAAATTGAGATATTTTTTGTTTCTTGTTAAATACAGTGAAAACTAGCGGGTTTATTGCCATTTGACTAATGAAACAGAAAGTTGTTTAAACGGAACTGATACCCTTTTTAAACAAACGGGTACTAACGGGAATCTAACAGGGGATCTTACTAACAAGAGCACGGAGATCGTTTTCTTTAAGATAAAAACTGTGATACTTGTTTACTATATATTTATCTTACAAAGTAATCAATTTCAATTTGATTTTGTTTTTCAGTTTATTTCTTAAATAAAAATTTAAGATACTGTTTTCCATTCCTAAGTCATTTATTACAAAAAGTAACTGTCTAGTTTGGAAACTTTGATCCCAAATAATTTTCGAGAATTGATGTACACTTTTTATAAATTTTTAACGGAACACAGTTTGAAAAAGACTTATTTGGAGGAAACCTATCCTGCTGTTAGATTTATGACGAAATGTAATGGGACATCAAATGCATTTGTTATATCTCGCATAGTCTCCTGTAGTGGAATATACTGATAAAGAAAATTCAGTCTCCCGTTCCAAGTTTTCATTTTTTCATCATAAAGTCTAGTAGTCCAATAGACATTTTTTTTTATACAGTAAAATTCAGTTAATTATAAAAACGATAATTCGTAATTTGTATTTTTTGCCATTTTCTAGGTCTTGTAATCGACTTTTTATAATTAATTATTTTGTTAATTTGAAAAACCGCCTATTTCGTTATTCGTAATGTTTTTCCGCCAAAAGGTATTTTGTTAATTCTGATAATTAGACATTTTCAATGCGAATCACGAATCCACGTAGACCCGACTTCACGCTGAACAGCGAGAAGAAACCCTACAACACCACATCCTCGCTTGGACCGTGAAGTTCTATAAAAGCCAACAAAATCACAGAAATCCCTTAGTCGCTGCCCTGGGGGCTTACGAGAGTAAATCCGACCTACCCTTCCGTTATAAGCACAAGCTCCCGAAGCATTATCTGTTGCCTGACTAGTCCACCTACAGTATTAGCTGGGACGACCAAGGTCTGAGTGAATGTGATGGAATACAAGTAGCCTGAACGAGTGGACTTGTTTTTGCTGAATAATTAGTGTAAGAATTGTTATCTAGTTATAAGTAGTATGTAGGTGTTAATTATTTCTAAGATCTCATATATTAAGATTGAATAAATAAAATAAAATGCTATGTAGGAAAATAAGTTTAAATAAGTTCATAAATTATAACATATAATTAAGATTAGTTAAGTAATAAATTTGTATATAGGTATAGCCTTGACAAATGTTTGTATAGTAATTTACTTGTTTAATAAAAAAAAAAAAAAAAAAACGAATCCACGTAGTAGCTGGCTCTGGAGGCGGGATGATGGGTGTATAACGCGCCTGTGAAAGTTAACATTCGAAAGTTAGCATTTACATTCACCCTTCATCCAAAGATTCAATATCAAAATATCTCAAGATTATTATTGGAAGTATGGGGAGGTCCACCGAGAACTAACCTAAGGAATGAAAGCACTATGTAAAAAAGTGACTTTTTGAACCCAAATAAGTGACATTAAAAGGTTTAGTATTGCATGCTTTTTTTTCATATAAATTTTTACGTATCTTTAAGTTTTTTTCAATTTTACCTTGAATAATTTCACAAATGTGAACATTAATTCGTAGATTAAAATATCTTAAACAAGTGCGTGATGGAATAAAAATCAATGACATCATCATAATTACATTATTCGTGTAAACATAAACAACTTAATCTGTGTAAACAAGTCACCGTGTCAAAATAAAAAAAGTGACATTTAAAGTGTTTTTGTTTAATTCGTACGTGTTCTCAAGGTTGAGGAAATATGTCAACAACACTTGATTTGGATTGCATTATTTATACGGAACAAAAATTTGGCCGCAATTTTCCCAGCCGTCGGGAAGTGCCACGCAAATTCAAATTATTTTTTTAGTAATCGTATGATTCGCAATTTTTGTTTGTAATTTTGTTTTCTGAATTTCTAATTAACGGACTTTTACTACAGATGTTATAAAAAACAACTTTGAATAATGTTTTTATTACTCATCATTTTGTTGTGTTTTAAATTTCGTGGTAGAATATTACAAATTAAGCATCATCTAAACAAATCGCAATTATTCCGCTTGAAAATTCAACGAAACAGATGGTAGAAACGTGTGTCGCAAAGATTAAGGTAATCAGTAGAATAATAAAATAATTTATTGTCAAATAAAATTAGTTATTGGGTGTGAGTTCACTGGATATGCATTTTATTTTGATGATAAGATTAGTTCTTGGGTGTGAGTTCACTGGATATGCATTTTATTTTGATGATAAAATTAGTTCTTGGGTGTGAGTTCACTGGATATGCATTTTATTTTGATGATAAAATTAGTTCATGGGTGTGAGTTCACTGGATATGCATTTTATTTTGATGATAAAATTAGTTCATGGGTGTGAGTTCACTGGATATGCATTTTATTTTGTTGATAAAATTAGTTCATGGGTGTGAGTTCACTGGGTATGAATTTTATTTTGATGATAAAATTAGTTCTTGGGTGTGAGTTCACTGGATATGCATTTTATTTTGATGATAAAATTAGTTCTTGGGTGTGAGTTCACTGGATATGCATTTTATTTTGATGATAAAATTATTTGTTGATCCAATCGGGTGGGAGTGAGAGCTTCAAAGTTCAAAGATATCATGATCGATTAAGTTTCATCTAATAAATTGATTGTTTTGAATCGATCTATGTTATGACAGAGTTCTTGCCATTCTATCACTATTTCAGTGGCGTGGAATGACCTATCTCTAAAAACTAAAGATATGAATGACGTATGCAGTTTTTGAACGCACTTGTAAACAACACTTTTTTGGAGGTCTTATCAAAATGTATGTTCATATAAAAATTCTACAAACATACACTACACTTAAAGTCGAATATGTCACAATTGTATATCGGAAAATTTACAAAGGTTTCTTAATAGTTCATATTTCGTAGGTAAGTTTTCTGTCGTTTTCTTGCTAAATATGTTTTACTTAATATGTTTAGATGCAAGAAGGCACCTAATCTAATGACCGCAGCCGCCACTTTTCTATCTATTTACTCAACTTTTCTTGTTATTTTATTAATTTGTCAATAATCGTGGATCAAAAGCCGAGTTGAAACGCATTTGACAAGAGTTTGCTCTCTAAAGGACGCTTTATAAAATGTCCTTAATTATTTTTATTGTATTTGTTTAGTGTAATTTCTGCTTTTAAGTTTAACTTAACCGTATTTCTTTGAGTTACTTTATTGTATCGTTTTTGACACTAACTGTAACAGTTTTGTGAAAGTTAAATGACACGGAAATTTCAAACAGTGTAACATTCACGACATACAATAAAATGAAAAGCTTTCAGCAAACACGGCATGTCTGCGAACTGCTGGGCTCGTGACCTCAGGCTGTGCGCACTGTCGTGTCGCATTGGCATTATTGGCAGATTCATACTTAGCGATATTTGTAATGCGAACCTTTAAAAAATATTGCCAATGGGGTCTGAGAAAGTCAATAAATTTATTACTTCAGATTTCTTACTTGACGGTAGAATGGGATGTGTAACGTGCCACAGGGTTAACTCGTCAATTTTACGATATATACGATTGCCAGGAAAAAATATTATATTGTTCTTAAAATATCAAATTGTTATCGTCCTTTATACTCTAGAAGGCAACACGCATGACTTTCCCCCAAGTTTATGGTTCGATTATCGATAGTACCCAAAAAATGTCCCAGTCTGGTAAAGAAAATTCGTCTAGTATACTACATATATTTGGTTCTTATTTTGAATAATAATGGAGCATTATTTGGATATTTCTTGAAGTATAGTGATTAACTAATTCAAGCCATCCTGTCGTGTAGCTCATGACTGAACATCGTGACTCCCATGATAGCCTCTGACGACCCCTATCCATCTCTTCACTCAACGCCTCGAAGGGCAGTTGTTAAGGGCAGTCCAGTTGCATCCCTCACTTGGTCAACCCGACCTATTGGGATTATTTCTCTTGCGTATTATTATCATACAAAATAGTGTATTATTTAAATGAACCAGATTTTTAAGAACAATTTTAATTAATTTGAATGGAACCGTTTCATGTTTTAGACATTTTGAAAGCATGTTCAAGAAACAGCATTGTCTTCAGCCTCATACATTGAGTCGTTTGGCTAGGAACTCGCAGTTCGTCAGCAATACTACTCCACACGAGAAGAGGCAACAACACTAGTACACGTCTAGCGCTTAAGAACATTATTACTTAACGAACTCTTTAATTTTTTGAAACCATCGGGGATCGATCCCGAAACTTTTGGGAGTAAATCAAACGTTTTTTTTTAACTAAACCACGTCATACGCATAAATAAATACTATAGTATTCAGCCACGAGAATAACTAGGCAGAGAGATAATCTTTTATATTACTAAAAATGTGTTGATTTTATGATCGTATCCAAGTTTTATTGAAACACAATTTTGATAACGAATTACTCATTTTTTAATAAAAAAAAATTCCGTGTGCAAAACATTGATTTTCTTGAAGACTTTAAAATTATTATTTAAAGCTGCCGGAAGAACTTGAAAATCGTTTCTCCAAATTTCTGTCGCCGACTCTTCTATGGCGATATATAATATGTTGTCTTTCAGAACTTCGATTTGCCTCATTTTTGGTCAAAATGTTTTATTCATTTAAGGGTAGCGCGAACTATGTTTAAGATATTTTTGTTTACTAATTAAATATATTTTTAATAAGTTCCATATTATTATCAGAATTAATACGTTGGTTCACAAATGGGTATTTAAGTATATATTTTAACTATTTAAAAAACTAAAGATTTCCTCTTAGTAACAAAAATACACAAAAAAATTAATACCACTAGCATCAAACGCATTCTTCTTTTTTAAAACCGTATTCCTAAACTTGAGTTACACTCCATTAAGTTCAGCTTTAGATATCGTATTCTGACAGTTCACAAACTTGCAGTATGCTTTATATCCGTTGATGTATCCACATATTTAAAGTCATCCCCGTTGATTTAGTGGTTGATGAAGTTCGTGATTTGCATGTACGAGTATTATCACATGCTGGTAGAGTGCACGCGCTGTAAGGAAAGAATAGTGTAGAAGGGTGACCATGATTTTTAATTTATTATGTATTCAGATTATTTAGTTTATTTATTTATCATTCATTTAAAAATACAGAAGTGGATTTTTTTGTTAATAACAAATGTTTGTTTATTGATTGGTTATAATGTTGGGATTGTCGGCAGTACTTTTTGATTTATGTGAAAATCATAAATGCATCTCCTAATGACGCACTCGTCAAAATTGTTGATCTGTATTGTGTTTGGTCAATTCCTTTTCTTTTTTGGTGACTCGATGGCTTCTTCTTTTCCACTATTTTTATTGTTATATACGACCAATTTTATGGACTTTGTGATATTCGCGTGGCATTTGAAACTTCAGCGATAAGAATCAAAACATCGATGTTCTAAAAAAAAGTTAAAATAGTATAAAAAGACATTGTTAAATCGTATGTAACAATAAGTACGAAGACATGCACAGAAATAAATAAAATAACAATAAACAAACCTTACCGTGAGTCTCTCGTGATTTTTTAACGCACTCGTAAACATTTAATATGACTTCTTTAGCTTTGTAATATTAATAGAGTTTGAATTATTACTAGAAATCATGGTGACACTATTTTTTTGACACACTAATACTAGAAATTGACCAATCAGCACACAGGAGTTGACTAACACAATCACACGCTCTGTGTACCTACGCTATAACATAGTACAATACAGTCACAGATTATTTCCGTACAACGCGCTAACTCGACCATGGATTACGTTATAATCATTAGTTACTTCATAAGCAGGGACACATGTACCAAATGGAAGAAACTATAATTTTAAAACTTCTATTCTAAAAAAAGTAATAGTCAACGAGTTGGTAGGCTAAATATCAGAAAGAAGTGCTATATATCTACATTTAGTGACTGAAAGTTGTGACGTCTCTGTTTCATCTACCGAACTCTGTCCACGACGATTCTCCACCTCTCCCTATTTTTGGCTTCTTGAAGTGCTACCTTTACAGAGGATCCTGGTTTACCTCTGCTTCGTTGTCCATTCATACTGCTCGTTAGCACGAGTTTTTCCAAATAATCTTTTGAGTACACACCACTGACAAATCGTGGACAGCCTGTCCAAAATTTAAAAGGACAATCCAACTCTTTGAATATAAAACTAATGATGATAAGCTCAAAACCAAAATTGGTGGAGGTAATTCGAGAATTCTCGTATTGGCAGGCCTTAATATGTTTAACGATCATTACTCGGCCCTGAAACTTGAAGCGCTGAAAGTTATTGACAAGACTATAAATCATAAAAAAGACTATTTTTCGTGTTAGTACCATTAACGTGTTCCCCGCGGGGAGCACAAACGCCTGTGATCTGACGACAATCTAAGATTCAAATCACAAATACTTAAAAAAAATGACACAAAACCGGAATAAAAATTAAACTAAAATTTAAAATAATCTTTATTCTAGCGACATCTCTGAAAACCTTGTCAAATAATATATTATTTTATGAGATATTGTTGAATAAACAGAGCGCCGAATTTTTTTGGTTTCTCAATATTTCCAGCATTAACGACCTGTCTCGCGGATCGAGTCCTGCGATGAGTCTCTCTTACGTAAATAAACATTACTAAGTCTCTCTTACGTAAATAAACATTACTAGTGCTATATGCATTTGATTGGGTGAGTGTCATGAAGCATTGATTTGATCGTAGCATTCCTTTGTTTATTTTACGTAATGTTAAGTTTATCTCCTTTATTTAATGAGTCTCCTTAAGAGTAATGACTATTATTTATTATCAGAAAATTACTTAAGTGTCATGTTTACTTGGTGTTGTAATCAAATATCAGTGGTTCTAAACAAAATATGTGTTTAAACTTAGAAATTAAAAAACGCTGAAATTGTGCCACGCACAGGATTCGTGGAATTTGATTTTTAACGCGGTGAACAGGTTAAGGAGGCTTTTGACTGCAAAACGATACGACATAAAATGTTAATAATCTCACAATAAATAACTCTCCTCAAGATATCGTAGTACAAAATATAATATTCGCGTTACTTTAATTATTCAAAGATTTTACGTACTTAAAATAGTTTTTTCATACTGCGTTGTCTTTAAGTTTCAAATATTTTAATCATCTTTGTATGAACATTTCATTTATATCCTCGTATTAACAACATATTTGGTTAACTTTCGTAAATTTTGTTGAAGTTAAACTTGATAATTCTAAGAAGTTATCATTCTGAGAGAAGGGGAAGTTTTGTAAACTCATTAGAATTTCAGATTCTATAAAATAGTAAAGGCTGTTCTAAAGACCAAAGGTGGAAAATATAATACCTTTTTAAATTTGCATATGAATGTGAAAACTCTTCTGTGCTTTTTGTTTTTTTTTTTTATATATTATTTCTACTGTTTAAATATTGAAGTCTAACGAACCCATATATTTATTTTATGTAGTACGAGTTTGTTATTAATTTAATGCATTTTTAAGACTTTGAATCATTGAAATGTAAATGATTAATTTTACTGTAAAAAATAATGTTTTCAATTGATTTGAACACCATGCTCCAAAAAACTTTAAAAATACGGATTTTTACTAATATTTTGAAAACAGTAGTCGGATTTGTAAAAAAAACATAGCACATACCTTTCATGAGTTCAGCAAAGTAGCACATACTTTTCAGGACGTTCTACATAAACCAAGAAATCAATATCACCGGAAGAAGGTCGGTGACAATCATGATAACCACCATTTTCAGCATTAAATGAACGACATAAAAGAAGATTCAATCCAATTATTTCCTTTTTATACCCGTATTAACGTTATATCAAATTACATCACAGAAAGCTAGGTGTTTTATCAACAAAACGATTCCTCTGGTCCAGTTGGTAAAACATATGATGTCATTTCAATTAATATTTTGTTTATCTCAAAGCCTTGAATTATTTTTTCTCTCTTAAAGGTGCTTTATAAATTGTCTTCGTATTCTACCATCCCAAAGATCGTGGGTTCGATTTATGTTGTTACTCAAATTGTTTTAAAAAAGGCGCTAGTCTGGTTTTTACTTCCGACCTCTGAAATGTCTTTATGATTTGTTGGAATAGATTGCTACAAACAAACCCACCAGGTTATACTGCATAAAGCGAAAACGTAATGCAATATTATACGTATCATTCTAATTATGGTCAACAATTTCATGGCATGAATTTGATTATAATGATAAAATACAAATTTATTATTCGTATTGTATTTTTCTAGATTTTGATTATATTGAGTACAACTTGTTAGATTAATTACTACGTGGCAATATCTCACAACGTATGTTCATTTATATTATCACATGCATCATTTTAACTATTTAATTCAGTGATTACTCAGTTAATTTGGCTTTGCATGAGCTTTTATAGAAATCCGGAACTGACGTGCCCTTTCGGTATGGATATTTTTCCAGCCTGATTTCGCTAAAATTGGATGTACTCGTATATTTTTGCCGTTAAAAATCTCGAATTATTTTTTACATCAAAATAAAATATATTTTTATTATTCGTTATGGTCTTTACAAGTCAGTCATGATAAACGCTATAGTTTTTACAAGTCAGTCATGATAAACGTTATGGTATTTACAAGTCAGTCATGATAAACGTTATGGTCTTTACAAGTTAGTCATGATAAACGACTAGATTTTGCGAACTAATTGACCATACTGAAAAAAAATGATAAGCCTTCATGTTTCAGAGCCAGTAACGTTTTTACTACACTCTTAGAGTACGCTATTCGTTGTATTTTTCATCAGGACTGCCCATCGCGTTCGTGAACTGATTTTCCGTATATCCATAACACGACGACAGCACTTGAGAACTCACTGTTGTATAATTAAAGACAAACGCTGATTAATTTGCAGTTCTTCTACTAGAATTTAACAATTTATCATGCACGCTGTCCAAGATACACACAATATATTGTACATCGCCAGCACCACATCTATAAGACGTCTATTTTCTAGCATCTCATATATATATATATTATATATATATATATATATATATATATATATATATATATATATATATATATATATATATATATATATATATATATATATATATATATATATATATATATATATATATATAATATTATAT